>JAUPFV010000004.1:33737179-34937179 GCA_036936605.1 Limnanthes douglasii subsp. nivea
AATTTCTCGTTAGTTTTGAGTTCAAATTATGGTAATGTGGTTTATTTGTAGCATTGTATTAGTGTTTTGTTTATTTTAGTGTTTTATTTTTTGTTTTTGGGATTTTCAATCGCGTAACAATTTATGTGTTTTCAGTAAAGGAGATGCGAAACGTTCAATTTCAGTGAGTAAGTATAAATGCGAAACCTGTATGTTTCTTCACTAGTAGATGCAAAACATATTTTGTGATAGATGCGAAATGTTTGTATTTGTACCTACTAATAGTTGTGAAATGTGTAATTCTTCTGTAATGGTAGATGCAAAACACATCTTTGCTAGATGCGAAACAATATTTGTTCTTTAAAAAAATTAATTCAAAACATATCATGAGTGTACTAGTTTTGTTCGTCTTAAAAAAACAGAACCAACAATATTTTTGGATTTGTTTTTCGAGTTACAGTTTAAAAGATACAGACTTTTCAAGTTTTAAAATTTACCTACTGATAGTTGCGAAACGTGTAATTCTTCTGTAATGGTAGATGCAAAACATGTCTTTGATAGATGCGAAACATCATTTGTTCTTTAAAAAAATAATTCAAAACATATCATGAGTGTACTAGTTTTGTTCGTCTTAAAAAAACAAAACCAACAATATTTTCGGATTTTTTTTTCGAGTTACGGTTTAAAAGATACAGACTTTTCAAGTTTTATAATTTATTAGGGTTTCGCGAAGAAGATGCGAAACCTTCTTCGTTATGATATATGCGAAACCTGTTTTATTGTGCTAGATGCGAAACCTTCTTTATTCTGCTAGATGCAAAACCTTCTTTATTTTGATAGATGTTCAACCCTCTTTATTTTGATAGATGCGAAACCTTCTCGATTTTGATAGATGCAAAACTTTTTTTTATTTTGATAGATATGAAACTAGTCACTAGATGCGAAACCATATAACTGAAAAACGTGTGTAAAATATATATATTTTTTAAGAAAATCAATCTGATTCTTTTTCTGAGTTACGGTTTAAAAGATACGAAGCTTTAAGAGTTAAAATTAAGAAAACAAAGAAAGAGAAGTTGAATGGGTCTTTATTGGTAAGTCTCCCTTAAATATATTCATTTAATTTTAGAGAAAAGTACTCATAAATACCTACTCAACTTTGAAATACCAAAATGGTACCCACTTTTACCTTCTAATTCTGACTTTTGGGTTCCAATTCCCTCCACTTTCACATTTGTAATTTTGAGGAGAGAGAAACACGAAAAACGAGAGCGAACCCATAAAACAAACTGCAACCCAACCGTTCAGTCGACGATATCATTTTTCGGCACCGATCATCAGTTAGAAGAGTACGCTGTCGTCGAGGCACGTTGGTTTTAATAGAGTTACCGACATCGTTAATGTTGAACAAGTTAGTTTGACGGTGGTTTTTTTGTCGCCGGACTTTGCAATATACTTTCCTAGACTAAACTTTCGAGTGTTGTTTTCGCCGGACGAGCCACTGTATGTCATGTATTGTATTGGATAGTTCTCCGTTCTCTGGCGAAGTTTTTTCGTTTCGTCTACAGTTTTATGTTTATGTTACTTGTTTGTATTGAAATTTCATTGTTTTCCTCACATTTTGTCTGATAGTTAGTAGTTAAAGATGGCTGGGTGATAACGTAATTGTTATGCTAGTATCGATAGTGATATCGGAGAATGCCGATGGAAGTGGTTATTTGTTTTTTAAGTCGAGAATCGCACCCTCGCCGTGTTCATTTAGCCATGTCTAGCAATGTATGTGTTTCATGAATTATTTGGCTCATATGCAGGAAATGTTGTACTTATCTAGCACTGTATGCAATATTTGTGGCCGTATCTAGCAATGTTAGTAATTAGTTTATAGTAACACACAACACGTCTAGCAATGTAGTAGTGAATCTTGTTCATGTCTAGCAATGTAGCCATAGAGTAAGACTAATGTTGTTGTTTGGTTAGTTGCACCAGTGGAGTGTTTGATTGGTAACGTCTATCGTTTTCGCACAGTTTTTTGTGTTATTACGTGATGATTGAAATAGATGTTACTACTATGATGTACGGATTACGATTAAGTTGAGTTGAAATTGGAATATATGCAGGCAAACATGACTAAGACGGGCGTATTCTACAGGCCAGGCTTAGTCAGTATAATCAACCTTCTAATACGGGATATAATTATAGCAGAACACATAGACGCTGTAAGAGACACCCCGTTCTATATAATTCTGAAAACATCGTTTGATGTAAGGAACGAGAATCTGAAGCTGAAAAACTTCCACAACCTGATCGAGGAAATTTTTAGTATATACGATGTGAAAATGAAGGCTTTCAAGATAGGTCGTAAGCATGTTAAGCTAACTACGAAGGATGTGAAGGCCATATTTGGGATGAAACATGGGAATGAGGAGATGCCACTGAATAAAACATGAGCCTTTATTGGTCGGTTTGCTGATGAAGCTGAGAACGATTCAATTTTAATGCAGAAATATTTTTTGAGTCCCCGCACAAGGAGGAGCGGGCCGACGAACGACAAATCAATGTCTAATGCATTGATAAATGTGAACGAATTCTAGAAATTTTTATTTGTTTTGAGTTGCTGCAGCAGCATATTAGTATGATACTACAATACATATCTAGCAATGTCAGCGTACTCTATCTAGAAATGTGAAAGAAGGCGTATTTGTTTTGAATTGTTGTTGCAATTTAATAGTATGTTGTTTTTTTTACATGTACATAGCAATGTCTTCGTGTATATCTAGCAATGTCATAGTAGGCTTATCTGTTTTGAATTGTTCTTGCAGTATATGAGTATGATTTTATTTATTTTGTAGGAATCGATTGAGAAAACAATAAGGGAAGAAGTGGAGGAGGAAGCGAAGGACGTTGCTCGTCTGTTGATACTTTTCATATGCTCAACACTGTTCTTTTCCGTGTCAGGCGATGTCGTCGGGTGGACAACAGTATTCTAGTGGAGGATTTTGAGAAAATAAACGACTACGACTGGTCTAGAGCCATAGTTGAGAAGCTGCATAAGTCACTGGACAAATGTATTAAGGCCGAGAATCCTGGTAGAGTGATCGGATGCATTGATCTTCTATTTGTAAGGACAATGGCTTATGTTATCACGTTATTTTCAAAAACCATATTTGAATGTTGAGTTATATTGTATGCAGCCATTTTTGGTGGAGCACAGTTTCATAAACGTTGAAATACCAAACATAATCCCTAGGTGTTAAAAGTTGTGGGGATTAGAGGGGAAGAAGTCAACTTTTGAAATGATCCAGATGGTGAGCCAACTGAGAGACGACCAGGTATGATAAATATGATAATCCCATAGCATTGGTTGGATTTAACGTATCTAGCAATGTATAATTTTATATAACATATCTAGCAGTGACATCCAAGCCCACAATCGCAACCATGTATCTACCAATGACTAGTAGTATAACCTATCTAACAACTGAATATTCAAAGAAATTGCAACCATGTAACATGATTTGGCAGTAGTAGTTATTCGTAAATCACAACCATGATAATAATATTGTGAGGCAATCGCATGGGCCTATCTGAATGTCTATTATACTGTCAAATTGTATTTTGTTAGGTTATGGACGATGAGCTATCGTTGGCAGAGGCTGAATGTCAAGCTTTTGGAGAAATTGAATTGGGGGGGGGGGAACTCTGAAGGTGCTGCAGAAACAAGTGAACAAATGAGTCAGAAAAGAAAGAAGTATGTTGTAAACAGAAGTATAAGAAGGCAGAAGAAACAGTTCCATGATGAGGCTGGAACAAGCAGTAAAAGGATTTCTAACAATGAGGTTGAAGACAACACAGCACCACCAGAAGGAGGAGAGAATTATGATGTTACACTGCGTGAATTCATGGGGAAGAAGAAGTCGACAGTCGGTGCAAAAAAAGGCGAGAGGTTGAAAAAAAACCCACCGTAGGTCCAGTATTCCAAGTTTTGGGGCGCTGTCACAGTCGGTGCTACGTGACAACCGGAAGCTGAAAAAGCGGAGCGGGATGCACCGGTTGAAAGTTGAGAAAAAAAAGTTGAAAACGTCGCTTGAACAGAGAAACCCACAATTGAGTTTTCACATGCTTTTTACGGACTAAAAACGTATTACAAATCATGTATACTATTTAACACGCTTTTTTGACACAGGTTGAAGAATTGAAGAAAGAGTTAAATCAGCTGAAACAGAAGCTCGAAGTCGAAGAGGAAATTGTAGATGTTGAGGATGCCAAACTTCTGAACACCTTATCGATGCCATTTTGCCGTGACGATTTGGAGGATACTGATAATGTGGATGCGAATATTAGAATAAAAAGGTAGTTAATAAAATAGTTGTTTACCAATCTCGCAGGTATGGATTTGTGCCCAAGAGGAGCCAACAAGTTTCAGAAACCCCAAAAATAATCGAAGCAGAGCATGTTGAGGTGGAGGAGACGGCGAAAAAACAGAAGGAGCTTTAGACAGTTGAGACAAACAAGACCCAAATATCTGAAGAGGAGAACTTAGTAGGAGATGGAAGGTCAATTCACTCTGAAACACCTGGTGAAACAACGCTAGAGACTACGTTAGAAGATGATATTATTGTAGATGTCGTTGGGAAGCAGACAGGGGCTACCATACTTGCGTGTGATGCTGCTAATGAGAAAAGGGATGTGGCAGCAGAATTATCACCCATAACCCATACTGCCGCTATACAAAATGAAGTTGTCTTAGCTGAACATGGATACAATGTTGGATCTAACGAGGTTGATGGACATGAACTAGTGGTGTACAGAAGTGAGTTGTTCGACAAAGGGTGCAACGATGAAACAAAAACTACGAAACAACAGGTGGAGAACACTGAATTAGCTGTAGAGCAAGGAGGGAATATAGAGATAGGTCAGGGTAAAGAAGAAGCTGACAAACAGGAAGTTGTGGCTACTATAGATTCAACCAAAGAGATTAAAGAAGCACCTACTAGGGTGGAGAATGCAGCAACAGAAGTCCTGGTGCCAGAACCTGGCCCTCAGAAGGTGGTGGAGAATATGGCTGAAGATGTAAGTGGATCTTAAAATTGTTAAGATTAATAAATATTTAGTATTATGTTTTGGCGGGTTTTGAAATATTCAAAGTCTAGGTTGGATAATAACTAAGATGGATGGATTGTTGTTTTTTGAAAATGTTGTTTTCATAGTGTAAGAAAATTTTAAGACTTGAAATGTTTCTTTGTATAGATTTGCATCATGATTCAATTTTATTTGATAGATATATATCGCACAAATCGCAAACACAAAAGTATGATGTCTAGCAAACACATGCTAAAATAAGACTGTAAGTAGATCAAACAAATCGCATCCATAATATTGGTGCAATCACAACCTTATAATATGTTGATAGTTTTCTTGATAATCTACACAGTTGTATCTAGCAATGTCTAGTAGGCGTAAATCGCAACCCGTTCTAATTACTAGTCTAGCAATGAGTCTTGCACTAAAATCGTAATGCATGTGGATGACTTTTTTATGTTACCTTATTAGGGAATGCAAACAGAAGGGCCTGAAAACAAGCGCCAATATACTGTACAAACGTTGGTGTACCATGGGGTTAAACAAGCAGCAAAGTGTGAACAACTATCACAAGCTGTGTCTCCCGTCAAGGTTATTCCAATTCGTAACAAAGAACAACAATCCGCAGCAAAGACTGGAGTTATTACGCGCGATGAAAAAACTAAAAACAGGTCGGCGCAGCTACATATGCAACACCCCTGTAAGATAAAGCAGTATCTAACGCACTGATTGTAAGTTCTGTTACCCCATTGGCTGACGATATTTTTGTAGACTGCACACAATCCTTTTACGAAGAATGTGACAAGGCTGTAGAAAATTCTAATGAGAAGAGACGTACTTTGGAATCCATCGAGGTAGGTAAAAACACGTTGATATAAGTAGATCTCTGGTATTTACCGTCATCTTCAAAAAGTAATGTTAACAGTTTAATTTGATGTTGTATTAAAAGTGCACGTTGATGACATGACAAAGTGGAACTTACTTACTCAGACACAGGTGGGACAACCACAAATTACGGTCGAAGATTGGCCATTGCATACAGAGATAACGCAACTCATCAATGTCAGTGAGTACAAGAAGGTGTTGAAAATAAGCATGGAAGAAGAACAAGAAGATCCAAAGTATGGTATTTGCCAATGTCGGAGTTCTCGTATAGGATTTCCATTAGTGTGAGTGAGATAATGGAACTGCCAAACCAAACTGAAGTAGACTTCAAGGTAATATTATGTTAGTATCGAAACAGCAATGATAAATTACATATATCTAGCAATGTTAAATTAATATATCTAGCAATGTGTAATTAGTCCATCTAGCAATGTTACGATAAAGTATCTAGCAATGTCCAAGTATAAGGTACCTAGAGCTGTTACCATCTAAGTTATTTTTAATCATTGTCATTTACCTGTTTAAAGAAATTAATTGTTAATTGATAGATCATAGATGCTTGGATATATAAGCTGCTCAAGGATACAAATTAGAGTGTCCTTGTGAAAGGGTTTGACGATAAGTATTCATATATGGTCAGTGCTATTCAAATATCTGGAATTGCAACTGTAAGTGCATTAGGCATTATTTGTGTTAGATTTCAAATATCTAATTCCTATAGTAATGACAAAAAATTGCAGGAAATACTGGCTATGAAGGGAGATATGTCTGTCATTGTGGATAAAGTTTTTGAAACAATGAAATCAGACACATACGTTGCCCTTGTTCCTCTTTGCACCCTTACCAAACCCGACGTTAACCACTGAAGCTGCTGGTTATTGATATGGAGAATGGGACTGCTAGTAGCTACAACTCATTGTTTCCGTATAGCAAACACATTCCAGATAAGACGAGAAATACAGCCGATGTCCTGGTAAAATATTATATGCTAAAAATATATTGCAAGTGTTTGTGGCCATATATAGCAATCTCATAGCCACATATCTAGCAATGTGATATTAGAATTACAGTCAAACAGTTATTTTACTGTATCTGCGATGTCTCATGTTGTATCTAGCAATGCCAGTAGTCGTATCTAGCAATGAAATAGTATCGTAAATCGCAATGTAACAAGACATTCCTTGATTTTGCAGTTGGCCTATTGCATGAAGAAAAATACATACCTCATGTGAAAGGTGGATACAAAATCAAGACAATAAGAGATATCCCACAACAGGAGAATGACAGCCTTGATGTGGGGTTTTTGTTTGTAAGTACGCGAAAGATGTAATTCAGAAATGGTATGTTCCTCTGAAATATGAAAAGGAAATGCAAGCCGAAACAAAAGCTGAAATATTTAAGCATTTCCTCACTGATTTAAACACAAACCGACGATGGTAGTGTTGGGAGAAATGTTTATATGTAATTCATTTTTTGGGGCAAGGGTTGTCTGATTCAGTTAGAAATGGATGCCAGTATTAGACGATTACTCAGAATTTATGTAAAAATTACAACGTATCTCATTGTGTTACGGATATCGAAAATGTTATGTAATTCATTACTACCAGTGTCAATTCTACCAACTTTAGTATTACTATGAGTTTTTATAGTATTTCTACCAATGTCATGTTTTTCTAAAGTATATAGGGAGATCCTGTCATTATTTTTGTATGAATAAATTTAACATAACTTGCAATCCTATACTGCTATATCTACAAATGTCTTTATATCGTATCTAGCAATGTTAAAATGCGGTATCTATCAATCTCCTTATAACGTATCTAGCAATGTCTTTATAACATGTCTAGCAATGTTACGCGGGTGTATCTATCAACATTTTTAAAACCCATCTACCATTGTTTTTGCTGTATCTAGAAATGTTCATACGCAGCATCTAGAAATGTTCATAAGATGCATCTAGCAATGTTCATACGCCGCATCTAGCTACTTTTTTACAACCCATCTAGCAACATTTTGATGCTGTATCTATCAAAGTCGTTACATTGTATCTAGGAATGTTCAGATGCTGTATCTAGGAACATCATTATAAGGTATCTAGCAATGATATATCGCTGTGTTTGTTAATTTCACATATGTTTTATCTAGCAATGTGAAACGTTCGAAATCGCAATTGGTGTGGATTATTTTCGACTGAGGGTAATTTGGTCAGATGTTTTGTGGTATTTCAAAGGTATTAAATGTTTGGGTATTTTGTAGTGAGAGATTTAAGCTGCCTGGTTGTATTAAATGTTCATTACCCTCATTAATGAAAGTGGTTGGGTATTTATACCCTTAATTATGGGCCATATGGGATTTCGGGTCAAACTTATGAAACCGGGTCGAGTTCAAAAATTCATTAGTTTATTAAGCAGATTAGCAATTAGCTTAGTCAAAAGGTGATTAGTTATTTATTGCTTTTGTCCTGTTCGGATGGTTCAGTGGGTGACTTTTGTGCGAATTGCCCCTGTCCGGTTTCTACAGTGAGTGGTAAAAATTTTCGGACTCATTAGTAGCCCATTTTTTAGGTTTTGTTTGAAGGCCTTTGGCAAGACCTAAAAAATATTTTTAGGTACTTGTAACATTCTCCGGACTGATTGAGTATTCAGTGCAGAATTTATTCGGACTGAAAACTTCTCAAAAGTTCAAAGGTTTTTCCATGGATCGTGGGACACGTGTCATTTTTTGATTTGCCTCACCAGCCGTTTTTTTTTCTAGAACGTCGCTCCCACTAATCCCAAAAAGCAACCTCTTTATTTAATACCCATGACGTCAGCACCGCCTTCAATCATTACTTTTTTCTTTTCGTATTCTCCTAGGTTTTTGGAAACATTTTTGTCTTATCAGTATAAATTACTTCATTTTCACTGTTTTACCATCTATATTATTCTCTCATTCCTTCATCTCAAAGTTTTCACCTCTCTTCTAAAAATTCTTTTGGTGTAAGTTTATGTTCACGGCAAGAAACAAACTGGTAAAAGGCGGATGGCTTAATCTTTCGGAGTTAGAAAAAGCACAAAGAGTTAAGCGAGAAAAATGCATTGCTGCGGGTCTTCCAGTTTCTCCAAACGACAAGCCTGAAACACCATATTCAGAGGCTGATCGAGGTTCATCTTCTGCTTGAAGTTCCAAACCCAGGAGGTTATTTCAACCAAGTCTTTCACCCATTGTATCAGGCTCCTCGGTTCAGGAGTCACAACCAACTGTTGAATGGGAAAAAGTCGTTTCAAGCACAAGGAGACCCTCTCCATTTATAGCCATGGGGTCAGATGTTGAAATATCCCCAGAAAAAAGTTACACTTCGCAGAACAGGTCGCTTAGTGAAGGGCCAAGCTGCCGTTCCACAATCTAAGTCCCCGAAAATGGAGTCTTCTAAGTCTGGGGCCAAGGTCAAAGCTATAGAATCAGGGGCATCTATCAGAGTCCCAAATGATAAATCCTCCAGTCCTGAGGTCACTAGAACTAGCTCTCAAAATGAGCCATCCGGACCCGAGCCCCAGCCGGACACCAGACCACTAAGAGAAAGTGATGCTCAACCATCCGGACAGCTTACTGAGCCAGCCACCAACACTCCTCCACCAACGACAACTGACAAACCTTCCATGGTGATGGAAGAGGTGATGGAGGACAGCATTGAAGAAGCCCCATTTGAGACTGACGTCTCTGGACAGACAGGGAAGCTGCCACTGACAAAAAGGTAAGGGTAAAGAAAAACTGTATTTGAAGCATCCGGATCTGCCGGAGTGCCTGGAAAGCAAAGTGGGACCCTGTTTCCACAAGGTGAATGTGAAGTATCTGATAGACATCCAGAACATCAACTAAGCCTTCATTCATACTGCTGAATTAGGCCGGATCCGGACAAAGTGGGGGATCCCTGAATCTGTCAAAGTGAGGATACCGGTCACTCTAGAGACCCCAATGGACTGCAAGCTGAGCGAGATTGTTATCTATATGGAGCTGTTCAAATGGGGGCTGAGATTCCCCTTTGACCCAGAGATCTTCAGATAATTTCATCTGATAAAGCTCCTTCCAAGCCAGCTGAGTCCCAATGCTTGGTACATCCTCATGGCCTGCATCATGGCCTCCACGCTCTCCAAAATACCGCTTCCGATGGAGCAATTCGTTGTTGTGGCTAGCCTCTGCAAGAACCACATCATCCCTTTCTACCACTACAATATGGGAGATAACTTTAAGGTGGTGGATGATTTGTTTGAATCGGAGAAGAATTGGAAGACCCAATTCTTGTTCATTAGTGGGGCTTGCTAAAACAGAAGGAAGATTAAAGCTGGTGTCAACCCAAGCATGCTTACCAGCAGATGGAAAAGCACAGGTAAAAATTTCATCATATTTGTTTTTTTTCCTTATAAAAAGTCTGTTACTTAATTGTTCTTTTTTTTGTAGTGCTTCCGAAGAAGTTCTCCGACTACTTGGAGGAGGGTCAGAAAACTTGTGCCAAGCTGAATGCTTGGGCTGCTGATAAATGGGGAAATCGTTTCCACAATTGCTTTACTGCCGGCAACTTGGTGAGGTCCCACCTCTGGAACACAGCCGGCCGGAGAGACCTGACTTGGGAAGAATTGAACACACCACCTCCTCCGGGTATCATCCTGCAGAGGATAGAGGAAAAGGATGGGAAGTTGGCCTTGCCTACCAGAGCTAAACCCCAAGTAAGATGAAGGCCAAGAAAGGCAAGATGCAACCGAGGTCGCTCAAGGTGGTGTTGAGGAGATCGTCCCAGCAAACTAGGAAGTGTAGGACCAAGGGGGAATCAATGCTACTCTACTTCAAGTGGTTGAAGATGAGAGTACCAAAGAGGCAGGTTGACCTCCAAACCCCTCAAAGGCTCCCAAGAAAGATTGAAAACGGGAAGCAGATAATGGAGATAGGGAAGCCAAGAAGAAGAAAATCTCCAAGGGGGATGAAGTAGCTCTCCGGCCTCCGGAGTCTCTTCTTCCGGTCGACCCAACAGACCCCACATTGGCAGAGCAAATCCCAAGTGATTTACACACCGAAGAGGGTACTGGAGGGGATATCAACATTGATGGAGTAGACATCAGTGGCCTTCAAAGGATTGGCCTTTACTTTGAAGACCTCGAGAAAGACGACTTTGCTGGCCCTTACCTCCCTCCAAGCTCCTCGAACATGGTTACTTTCAATGTTAAGTCTTTTTTTGTTTCAGGGAAGAATGAGATGGTGACTCACTTGTTGCTGAGAAACATTCAACCGATGCTCAACCTGGAGAGACAAGTGCGAAGTCAATCTACCCTTATCAGCACACTTAACGCAGACAAAGAGACTTTATCTAACAACCTCCTTAACGCCAATCAGAGTGTTGAGAAATTAAGGAGAGAGATCAAGGAGTTGAAGAAGGGAAAAGAGGACTTGGCCACTAGGCTGGCCACTTCGGAGAGGGTTAACAAATAACTCCAATCTAAGTGTTCTGGCTTGGAGAAGGATCTCTCCACTTCGAAGGAGGAGGTGAAGGCCAGGGACAATGTCATCCAAACCCTCACCAGCGACAAAATTTCACTCGAAGATACTGTGTCTAGAGTCAACCAGGAGAAAGATGATTTGAAAAAGGAGCAGGAGAAGACAATCCAGGCCAAGATCGATGCATACACCAACAAGGTGATAGATTCCCAAGAAGAAAGGTATGCTGAAGTCAAATCCGATATGGTCTTGCTCTTTCATCGAACGTTTCCGAAGAGGACGCTCGGAGATTTATGGCGATACGTGGAATACGAAGACCTCCCATTCCACACTATGGTTGATGGCAATAGGCAAAACTATTCCAGCGGTTATGATGATACCACTGATGAAGAAGAAGGGACCGGAGAGAGCCCTAATGAGGATCCCAAAGACCCCAAGAAGAAACCAGATGAGGCTGGAACATCTAAGGGAGCTCAGCCTTAAATTTTTAACTATCTTTTATTTTTCTTTAATTCTTGTGTCATACTAAAGTCTTTGGATGGCCAAAGCATTTTTGTAACCGTGTTAGGCTCTTGTCCGGATAAACCTTTTCTTTTTAAACTTCAAAGTCCTTGGATGGCCAAGGCATTTTACATGTTTTAATATCATTCCCCGGTGCTAGCCGGGAAGTTTTTCTTTAGACAGTTCTTGCATTGTTTTATGTTTGCCCAATTTTCATGGATAATGTTTAAATAGCCCCTAGTTATTTTACAAGTATTTTAAGGTGAGAGTATTTAAATTCTCGGATGACAAATGTTTAAATGGTCATCACTCCACCAGATCAATCTAGTCTGTCAGCGATACTTAGAAAGTTTTAAATAAGCTATCAATCAAACCACTCCGAATTTTTCAAGAAGGCATCAAATTTCATTAAAAATCCCGAACACCTCATTAAAACCTCCCCGCGCCACCATTGTAGGAAAGAGTATGCCCCCTAATATTTACATGGATTTTAAACAAGTAAATATATACATAACTTTCATTCTAGATACAACCGGAGGTGTTCAATGTTCCAGGGGTGATTCAAGATCCTTCCATCTTTATCTTGAAGCCTGTATGTCCCAGGCTTAAGCTTTTCAATGACCACATAGGGTCCTTCCCAATTTGAAGCTAGCTTGCCGAACTGCTTCTCCTTAGTATGTAGGAAGAATTTTCTCAATACTTTATCCCCTGGTTGAAAATCCCTCCTTATAACTCTGGAAACAAACCTGCTTCTCATCAATCCCTGATAGTGGGTGGCTCTAAGATGAGCCTTAACTCTTTTTTCTTCTATTAAGTCGAGTTGACTTCTGATTGCCACTTCATTAGCCTGTTCGGAAAAATTGTGGACTCTGAATGAAGGAAGATTTGCCTCTATAGGAGCTATCGCATCCATACCATATACCAAGGAAAATGGGGATTCCTGTGTAGGAGCCCCAGGAGTAGTCTGGTAGGCCCATAGTACTTCTTGTAGATAGCTTGGCCACTTTCTAGCAACCCCTTCTAGATTCTTTTTAAGACCGGACATTATGGTCCTGTTTGCTACTTCAACCTGACCATTCTCCTGTGGGTGGAAAGGATAAGAGAAGAAATGTTGAATGCCTCTAGAGGCACATAAACTCTTCATATCCTTGTTATCGAATTATGGCCCATTGTCTGTGGTTATCTTCTGCGAAACCCCAAATCTGTAGCAAATATTAGATAAGATAAATTTTATAACAGCTTTTGAAGTAGTTCCTGCCAGTTGGGCTGCTTCCATCCACTTCGAGAAATAATCAATGGCAACAATGATAGTTCTGCACCCTCCGGACGCCATAGGTAGAGGTCCCACCAGATCCAGCCCCCAACGAGCAAAAGGTATTGGCTCAGAAATTGACTCCAAAGGGACAGCTGGGATATGAATTTCATTACCATATCTTTGGCATGGATCACACTTCTTCACCAATTCTTTGGCATCTTCCATTATGGAGGGTCAGTAGTATCCGGCCAACAAGACTCTTTGGGTTAAAGCTCTATAACCACATTGTGCAGACCCTTCACCATCATGCAGTTCGGACAACACTATTTGGGACTCTTTAATCCCCAAACATCACAAGAGAGGTCTACTAAAAGACTTCTTGTAAATGACGTCTTTTAGGATACAAAATCCACGAGCCTTATGCTTTATTTTTCTTGCTACCGCTTTTTCCGGAGGCAAGATGCCATCTTAAATGTATTGAAGAAGATGATACCTCCAGTCTTGAGGTTGACTCACTTGTATATTCAAACTTTCCTCCTCTTTCTTGCTCTGATTGAATTGAATGGATGGGCATTCTTGCACATGAATCCATGGGTAGGATTCAGAATATGCTATGGTTGCCAAGGAGTCTGCTAGTGTGTTCTCTGTTCTGGGTATGTGCTCATAGGTGATGTCTTTGAAGAAGAAGAAGAAGAAGAAGAAGAAGAAGAAGAAGAAGAAGAAGAAGAAGATGAAGAAGAAGAAGAAGAAGAAGAAGAAGAAGAAGAAGAAGAAGAAGAAGAAGAAGAAGAAGAAGAAGAAGAAGAAGAAGAAGAAGAAGAAGAAGAAGAATGATTAGGTTTATGGCAGTTCATGCAGCATCATTTTCTTATGTTTTTTGAAGAAGAAGAAGAAGAAGAAGAAGAAGAATGATTAGGTTTATGGCAGTTCATGCAGCATCATTTTCTTATGTTTTTTTACGTTTTTTTATGTTTTAATGGGCTAAAAACAAAGCCAACCCTCTGTACAGTTCTAGTTTTTTGGAGGGTTGTTGTATGTGGCTTTCACGATCTCAATAACAATATGTTGACTTTTATGACGGCCAAGCATTGCAACTAGCGTTATAAAATCATCTTCACGACACAAGGAGTGGCTCTTATATTTGATGAGTTCGGATCTTGTAGACAAAACCTACCCATTAATCCGAACAGGGTTAATTCGGACCATATCAAACCATTATAAATCCGAATAGGACAAATGTAAACAACTTTTGACTAAACTATTTTCTAAAATGGGTCTTTGAACTCGACCCGGTTTCACAACTCGACCCGGTTTCACAACTTACTAAAACACTTTACCAAACTATTATTAGTCTAAAATAAACCAAACAAATATTCACTAAATGTACAAGTGAAGCTAAAACGGTCCCTGACAAACTGATTTCATCTGTTTATTACGAAATCAACCATGTTTTCATAATTTTCAAAAGTACTAAGTAGATAAACAAAAACCTACAAACATAACCACAAAAGAGATGGTAAACCTACACATAAACAAACTAAAATGTGTTCTCTATAAATAAATATATTGAGATAGTTGTTAATATATATATATATATATATATATATATATATATATATATATATATATATATATATATATATGTGTGTGTGTGTGTGTGTGTGAAGGTAAGAAATCAAAGAATGAGCAAAACTAAAACAATCATATGATCATAAAACAACAATAAAATAACTTGAAACAATAGAAAAATAACAAACACGTAAAACAAAAATCACGTATGAATCGATAAACGATCGACAAATGTAGAAGAACAAAAGAGAGAACAAACGATCGACGGTTGGAGAGAATCTTGGTCTAAGGAAGAAAGAAAAACTGATATCAAATTGAGGAAGATATTGATCGAATGGAAAAAAAAGTGACATATCAAGATCGTTGTAAAAAAATGAAGGTAGGATGGGTATTAAAAAGATCTAGGCTTTTGTTTCGAAAGTTGCAAGTATTTTAGGAAAGTGTGGATGAGTATCGATAAATAATATTGATGTTTAATAGTTATAAGTAGATTAACCAAGATTTTATGTTTAAATTTTATTTAATTTTATTATAAACTTAATACGGAGAAGAATATCCTTAAACTTTGTACCTGATCATAGTATTTTTCCCGATTCTAAACCGTGGTTTAGTTTATAAGATTATATATTATATTATGTATATATGAGGTTAATTTTATATGTTCAAAAGCTATCAATATGATTGATTCAATATGGATTAGAAAAAATGACAAAAAGTTATAAAGATATTGGTACAAACTAAATTTGGTAAAAGGAAAACAGTTAACGAATTTCATCAGGAGACAGGAACCATGACCCTTCTAGTCTCGTCCTTTCCATCTGTCCAACATTCTCTCTCCTATAACGACAACAAGCCTTTAGTGTGTCCCAACTCCTACGCGTGTTCTTCTCCTATAAAACTCTTCTAAACAATCAATCATTCATTTAGTCTGCAAATTCTCTCAAGAAAACCAAAAAGCAACTCGATATTTTATTTTTTCAATCATGCAAATTGCACTATTCCAGTCACTAATCGTCCTTTTACTCTCTTCGAAAATCGTTATTCGACTATATAGATGTTATTTTGATATAATAGTCCGTCCTTATTAAACATTCATGTTATTGGATAGAAGAGATGTTTGATGAAAAGACAATGAAGATGAGGCACGTGCTAAACACATTAAAGAGAGCTGCAGTGAATTGAAAAGACAATGTAATTTAGTGGGTCATAAATTACACATTAAGGACTGTAAATGTTTTTCCTTTTAAGTGTTATAGTCTCTACAAAACTAAGCGCTAGGGTTTTTGTGTATGAATTGAAAATGGCAGAGTCACCGTGTCTTTCTAATAAAATTGATCTACAGTAGGTCCGGAGACGTAGGCATAATTTGTTAAACTCCGTTAACAATTGTGTGTTTGATTTAACTTTTTTTGTGTTTCTTTTCTTTTGATTTGATTGCATGAAAATTGTGTATTTTTCCAAAACCCTTCTTTACCTTAAGTAAATTTAGAAGTGATTTTCCGGAAAATTAGTGTATTTCCTTTACAACTGGTATCAGAGCCAGGTTGGTAGCAATCCAAATGAGGTCATATTTGAGTGGGAGCCATGGCTACAGACGGTGGAAAGGTGAGACTCGAAAAATTCGATGGTGTAGATTTTGGGTTCTGGAAGATGCAGATTGAAGATTATTTGTACGAGAAAAAGCTTTATCAACCCCTTTCAGAAAAGAAACCAGCGAGTATGAAAGATGAAAAATGGACCCTTCTTGACAGACAAGCTCTTGGAGTCATCCGATTGACGTTATCGCGCAATATTTCTTTCAACATCATAAAGGAAACAACCACAGCGGGTCTTATGAAGGCTCTCTTCAGTATGTATGAGAAACCATCAGCGTCTAACAAAGTTCACTTGATGAGGCATTTATTCAATTTGCGAATGAAGGAAGGTGTGTCAGTAGCTCAACACCTCAATGAACTCAATACAATTAGATCATTGTTGAGTATTGTTGCCATTGAAGACCTTTATATTGAACAGTTAGATGTGAAGACTGCATTTCTTCACGGGGACTTGGATGAGGAGATATACATGTATCAGCCAGAAGGTTTCTTAAAAAAAGGGAAAGAAAACATGGTATGCAAACTCAATAAAAGTTTGTATGGTCTAAAACAAGCTCCAAGACAGTTGTACAAGAAATTTGATGGTTTTATGCACAAAGAGAGTTTTCAGAAGTGTAATGCGGACCAGTGTTGTTATTTTAAAATATGTAAGTCCAATTATATCATTTTGCTACTTTATGTTGATGATATGTTAGTAGCAGGTTCAGATATGGATGATATTAGAAGATTGAAGCAATAATTGTCAAAATAATTTGACATGAAGGACTTGGGTCCGGCGAAGAAGATTCTTGGAATAGAAATCACAAGAGATAAGAATAGAAATATTTTGCAGTTATCTCAATCAGAGTACATTGATCGCATTTTGAAGAGATTTAACATGTTTAGTGCCAAGCCAGTTAGCACGCCATTGGCAGGTCACTTTCGTTTATCCAAGGATCAATCCCTTAAGACGGATGAAAAAAAAGACTCAATGGCTAAGGTTCTTTACGCCTCATCTATTGGAAGTTTGATGTATGCAATGGTCTGTACGAGACCAGACATTAGTCATGCAGTGGGAGTTGTGAGTAGGTTTATGTCAAATCCTGGGAAAATTCATTGGGAAGCTGTCAAATGGATTTTGAGGTACCTACTAGGTACCACAAAATAGTGTTTGTACTTTGGTAAGGGTGAGTTAAAGGTACAAGGATACGTAGATGCATATTTTTGGAGGCGAAGCTGATCACCTGAAAAACACTACCGGTTATATAGTTACTGTTGGAACTACAACTGTTAGTTGGATGTCAAAGTTACAGAAAATTGTCACTCTATCAACTACAGAGGTTGCTTATGTAGCAGTGACTGAAGCCAGTAAAGAGATGATATGGCTTTAAGGTTTGTTAACCGAGTTGGGATTCAAACAGAAGAAAAACGTTCTACATAGTGATAGTCAAAGTGCAATTCAATTGGCGAAGAATTCAACATTTCATTTAAGAACCAAGCACATCAGTCTTCGTTATTATTTCATTAGATCTTTATTGGAAGATTAGGTGCTAATACTGGAAAAGATCCAAGGAAGCAAGAATCCAGCTGATATGTTGACAAAGACAATAACCATTGAAAAACCGAAGTTGTGTTCAGCTTCAGTTGGCCTGAAAGAGTAATAAGACCAGAAAGATCTACTGCATAAATCAAGGTGTGAAGACGGGTTGAAACCAGTCTTCAAGTGGGAGATTATTATTTTGACATAATAGTCCAGACTTATTGAACATTCATGTTATTTGATAGAAGAGATGCTTGATGAAAATACAGTGAAGATGAGGCAAGTGCTCAACACATTAAAGAGAGCTGGAGTGAATTGAAAAGACAGTGTAATTTAGTGGGTCATAAATTACAGATTAAGGACTGTAAATGTTTTTCGCTTTTAAGTGTTACAGTCTCTACAAAACTAAGCGCTAGGGGTTTTGTGTATGCATCAAAAACGGCAGATTCATTGTGTCTTTCTAATAAAATCGACCTGCAGCAAGTCCGGAGACGTAGGCATAATTTGCTGAACTCCGTTAACAATTTTGTGTTTGATTTCATTTTTGTTTTGTGTTTATTTTCTTTTGATTTGATTGCAGGAAAATTGTGTATTTTTCCAAAAACCCTCTTTACCTCAAGCAAATTTAGAAGTGATTTTTCAGGAAATTAGTGTATTTTCCATACAATAGAAGGAAGTCACTCAACTTCTCTGGTTCAGTCGCCGGATTCATCGTCATGACTATCCATTTCGGTGCCGGATACAGATCAATCAGTCAACAAATTTTCTGAGATCTTATTTTACTATTGAGCTTCCTTGCTGTCTTTTTTTTCGGAGGGAACCCGCAGCCGCTACTCAGAGTGCAATGAGTGCGCACAGGGTAAACCATCAGTCTAACGCGATAGCCTGCAAATCAACGCAAGAAGGTAAACCACACAAGGTGACAGGCTCAGCCGAGAAAGCGTATGTAGAGGGACTCGAACTCATGACCTTTTGGTCATAAGAATGCCATACTCAACCAACTCGGCTACCCTCTTGGGGGCTAGTTCCTTGCTGTCTTGTTTGCCTAGGTATGGAGCTATGCTGCTGGTATTCTCTCTCTTCATTGAAGCTCACTGCAGAAGGTGACGAAATGAACTGGTTCATCCATTTTTCTATAACTGTATCTTTTTTTTGTATATAATTGTTTTCTTTTTCGTTATGGTAATGGAATTGAAACCGACTGTCTTAATTTAATGTCTACGGTGGTGTGATTACGTGTTAGGCTCTCGATAACAGATCTATGTGTATATATATATATATCTGTATATATATATAATTAAATGTATATATCTATATGAATATGAATATGTAAATGTATATATATATATATGATATATATCTATATGTATATGTATATGAATATATTTATATATGTATATGTATATTTATATGTATATGTACATATCTATATATATATATATATATATATATATGTTTATCTATATGTGTGTGTATATATATATATATATGTATATGTATATGAATATATTTATATGTATATGTGTATGAATATGTAAATGTATATATGTATATATATATATATGTATGAGTATGTGTAATTGAATATATCTATATGTATACGTGTACGAATATGTAATTGTATATATCTATATGTGTATATATATGTATGTATATATATTTATATTTATATTTATATATATATATATATATGTATATATATTTATATATATATATATGAATATATCTATATATATGTATGAATATGTATGTATATATATTTATATATATGTATTTTACTATTGAGCTTCCTTGCTGTTTTTTTTGCCTAGGTATGGAGCTATACTGCTGGTATTCTCTCTCTTCATTGAAGCTCACTACAGAAGGTGACGAAAGGAACTGGTTCATCCATTTTTCTATAACTGTATCTTTTTTTTGTATATAATTGTTTTCTTTTTCGTTATGGTAATGGAATTGAAACTGACTGTCTTAATTTAATGTCTACGGTGGTGTGTTAGGCTCTCGATAAAAGATTTATGTGTATATATATATATATATATATGAATCTGTAATTAAATGTATATATCTATATGAATATGAATATGTAAATGTATATATATATATATGAATATGTAATTAAATGTATATATCTATATGAATATGAATATGTAAATGTATATATATATATATGATATGATATATATCTATATGTATATGTATATGTATATATTTATATATGTATATGTATATTTATATGTATATGTACATATCTATATATATATATATGTTTATCTATATGTGTGTGTATATATATATATATATATGTATATGTATATGAATATATTTATATGTATATGTGTATGAATATGTAAATGTATATATATATATATATATGTATGAGTATGTGTAATTGAATATATCTATATGTATACGTGTACGAATATATAATTGTATATATCTATATGTGTATATATATATGTATGTATATATATATTTATATATATATGTATATATATTTATATATATATTTATATATATATGTATATATATTTATATATATATATATATATGAATATATATTTATATATATATATATATATATATGAATATGTATGTATATATATTTATATATATGTATTTTACTATTGAGCTTCCTTGCTGTCTTTTTTGCCTAGGTATGGAGCTATACTGCTGGTATTCTCTCTCTTCATTGAAGCTCACTACAGAAGGTGACGAAAGGAACTGGTTCATCCATTTTTCTATAACTGTATCTTTTTTTGTATATAATTGTTTTCTTTTTCGTTATGGTAATGGAATTGAAACTGGCTGTCTTAATTTAATGTCTACGGTGGTGTGATTACGTGTTAGGCTCTCGATAACAGATTTATGTGTATATATATCTGTATATATATATATATATATATATATATATATATATATATATATATATATATATATATATATATATATAGATATATGAATATGTAATTAAATGTATATATCTATATGAATATGTAAATGTATATATATATATATATATATCTATATGAATATGAATATGAATATGTAAATGTATCTATATATGTGTGATATATATCTATATGTATATGTATATGAATATATTTATATTTATATGTTTGCCTAGGTATGGAGCTATGCTGCTGGTATTCTCTCTCTTCATTGAAGCTCACTGCAGAAGGTGACGAAAGGAACTGGTTCATCCATTTTTCTATAACTGTATCTTTTTTTTGTATATAATTGTTTTCTTTTTCGTTATGGTAGTGGAATTGAAATTGACTGTCTTAATTTAATGTCTACGGTGGTGTGATTACGTGTTAGGCTCTCGATAAGAGATCTATGTGTATATATATATATCTGTATATATATCTATATGTATATGTATATGAATATATTTATATATGTATATGTATTTTTATATGTATATGTACATATCTATATATATATATATATATATATATATATATATATATATATATATATATATATATATGTAATTGTATATATCTATATGTATATTTATATGTGTATGTACATAGATATATATATATGTATGAATATGTAATTGTATATATCTATATGTTAATCTATATGTGTGTATATATATATATATATGTATATGTATATGAATATATTTATATGTATATGTGTATGAATATGTAAATGTATATATGTATATATATATATGTATGAGTATGTGTAATTGAATATATCTATATGTATACGTGTACGAATATGTAATTGTATATATATATTTATATATATATATATATATATATATATAAATATATATATATATATATATATATATATATATATATATATGTGTATGAATATATCTATATATATATATGAATATGTATTTTACTATTGAGCTTCCTTGCTGTCTTGTTTGCCTAGGTATGGAGCTATACTGCTGGTATTCTCTCTCTTCATTGAAGCTCACTACAGAAGGTGACGAAAGGAACTGGTTCATCCATTTTTCTATAACTCTATCTTTTTTTGTATATAATTGTTTTCTTTTTCGTTATGGTAATGGAATTGAAACTGACTGTCTTAATTTAATGTCTACGGTGGTGTGATTATGTTATAGGCTCTCGATAACAGATTTATGTGTATATATATATATATATATATATATATGAATATGTAATTAAATGTATATATCTATATGAATATGAATATGTAAATGTATATATATATATATGTGTGTGTGATATATATCTATATGTATATGTATATGAATATATTTATATTTATATGTTTGCCTAGGTATGGAGCTATGCTGGTGGTATTCTCTCTCTTCATTGAAGCTCACTGCAGAAGGTGACAAAAGGAACTGGTTCATCCATTTTTCTATAACTGTATCTTTTTTTTGTATATAATTGTTTTCTTTTTCGTTATGGTAATGGAATTGAAACTGACTGTCTTAATTTAATGTCTACGGTGGTGTGATTACGTATTAGGCTCTCGATAACAGATCTATGTGTGTATATATATATATATATATGTATATATATATATATATATATATATATATATGTATATGTATATGAATATATTTATATATGTATATGTATATTTATATGTATATGTACATATATATATATATATATGTATGAATATGTAATTGTATATATCTATATGTATATTTATATGTGTATGTACATATCTATATGTATATATGTATGAATATGTAATTGTATATATCTATATGTTTATCTATATGTGTGTGTGTGTATATATATATATATGTATATGTATATGTATATGAATATATTTATATGTATATGTGTATGAATATGTAAATGTATATATGTATATATATATATATATATCTGTATGAGTATGTGTAATTGAATATATCTATATGTATACGTGTACGAATATGTAATTGTATATATCTATATGTGTATATATATATATGTATATATATTTATATATATATATGTATGTATATATATATATATATATATATATATATATATATGTGTATGAATATATCTATATATATGTATGAATATGTATGTATATATATTTATATATATATATTTTACTATTGAGCTTCCTTGCTGTCTTGTTTGCCTAGGTATGGAGCTATACTGCTGGTATTCTCTCTCTTCATTGAAGCTCACTACAGAAGGTGACGAAAGGAACTAGTTCATCCATTTTCTATAACTGTATCTTTTTTTGTATATAATTGTTTTCTTTTTCGTTATGGTAATGGAATTGAAACTGACTGTCTTAATTTAATGTCTACGGTGGTGTGATTACGTGTTAGGCTCTCGATAACAGATTTATGTGTATATATATGTATATATATATATATATATGTAATTAAATGTGTATATCTATATGAATATGAATATGTAAATGTAAATGTATATATATATATATATGATATATATCTATATATATATGTATATGAATATATTTATATATGTATGTACATATCTATATATATATGTATGAATATGTAATTGTATATATCTATATGTAAATTTATATGTGTATGTACATATCTATATGTATATATGTATGAATATGTAATTGTATATATTTATATGTTTATCTATGTGTGTGTATATATATATATATATATATATATA
The DNA here is from genome assembly GCA_036936605.1 of Limnanthes douglasii subsp. nivea. NCBI lineage: Eukaryota > Viridiplantae > Streptophyta > Magnoliopsida > Brassicales > Limnanthaceae > Limnanthes > Limnanthes douglasii. Next base: position 33,760,634 of record JAUPFV010000004.1, read on the forward strand.
TATATATATGTATGTATATGAATATATTTATATGTATATGTGTATGAATATGTAATTGTATATATATATATATATATATATATATGTAAATGTATATATATATATATATGTATGAGTGTGTGTAATTGAATATATCTATATGTATACGTGTACGAATAGGTAATTGTGTACGAATAGGTAATTGTATATATCTATACGTATATCTATATGTGTATGTATATATATTTATATATATATGTGTATGAATATATTTATATATATATATATATATATATATATATATATATATATATATATATATATATATATATATATATATATATATTTTACTATGGAGCTTCCTTGCTGTTTTATTTGCCTAGGTATGGAGTTATGCTGCTGGTATTCTCTCTCTTTATTGAAGCTCACTACAGAAGGTGACGAAAGGAACTGGTTTATCCATTTTTCTATAATTGTATCTTTTTTTGTATATAATTGTTCTCTTTTTCGTTATGGTAATGGAATTGAAACTGACTGTCTTAATTTAATGTCTACGGTGGTGTGATTACGTGTTAGGCTCTCGATAACAGATCTATGTGTATATATATATCTGTGTATATATATATATATATATATATATATATATATATATATAAATATGAATATGTAATTAAATGTATATATCTATATAAATATGAATATGTAAATATATATATATATATATATATATATATATGATATATATCTATATGTATATGTATATGAATATATTTATATATGTGTATGTATATTTATATGTGTATGTACATATATATATATATATATATGTATGAATATGTAACTGTATATATCTATATGTATATTTATATGTGTATGTACATATCTATATGTATATATGTATGAATATGTAATTGTATATATCTATATGTTTATCTATATGTGTGTGTATATATATATATATATATATATATATATATATATATGTATATGTATATGTATATGTATATGAATATATTTATATGTATATGTGTATGAATATGTAATTGTATGTATGTATATATATATATATATACGAATATGTAATTGTATATATCTATATGTATATCTATATGTGTATGTATATATATTTATATATATGTGTATGAATATATCTATATGTATGTATATATATTTATGAATATGTGTATGAATATATCTATATATATGTATGAATATGTATGTATATATATTTATATTTATATATATGTGTATGAATATATATATATATATACACACGTATATGCATTGGTAAGCGAAGAAAACTCAAACAGAAATTAGTTGGTGTTTTAGGAGAAATAACATTTTCCTATCAATTATGCTCCCAAAGTTCTTTGTTATTTTTTTACTACCGAGTATCTAATTACAATACTTTTTGTGATCTAACAAAGTTAAAAACCAGACTTTGGCAGAGGGTTGACCTCTTTTATTTATATTTTTTTATTACTCTATAATCGTATCGTGTAGTTCTAAGGGATAATAGTAAATGAGGAAATATAAACTCTTAAACATATTTTTTAATTTAATACTTATTATAAAAATTAATAAACTGTATTTTTATTAATCCTCTTGATCAACGTTATATATCTCTCATCCAGTTCGGAATCTTGTTATCAAGTGACTATATTTATTTCATGAGCGTAGACGTATATCCAATAATCTTCAGCCAACCAATTATTACATCTTCAGTTTACCAGGAGTCTAACATGCACCTTCAGTTCCAATAATATTAAATACGCTTGTCTTTAGCTATGCTAAACTTTTAGGTTCGAGTAAATTTTTCTACACCAAGTATGGCTAAGCATCCAACTAGAGATGAGAACGGGAAAGGTTGGGTGCGGATATAGCTAAAACTGTAACTCATCTTGTGTTTATTTTTTTTAACACCATCAGGTTCGGCTATCTGTCGGACAAATGATTTTTTTTCTCACGCTCAATTCCATTAATTTCAAGTTCCCACCAGTGGATACCCAAAATGTATGAATTTTTTTCTATTTAATAAAGACATTAAAAAAATAAAAAGTAATATATTCAAATAATAATAATAAGTCTCACGGAGTTATAACTAATTCAATCATATTATAATAAAATTTTAGAGTTTATAGAATAGTAATATATTATGTATTATTTTTTTAATATTAGAATTCAGTGGCCAAATTCAATTGGGTATCCGTCATAACAAAAACTTATAACGCAACACAAATCCGTCATGTAATATATCTTAAAACTCACGATCTATCTCGCGCAAAATAAAAGGTTCACGTACACTAACCCATCGGGTCGACTCAGGTCAAGTAGTTGTGCATTCGGAAAAAATTGGCATCCTTACATACAACCACATAAAGAGTCAACAGTTTCATCACCTTAAACTTCGACTTACTAACCTTCGACCATTAATGTTCGGTTGAACAACATCAATCATATTTCTTCATCTTCAACATTTAGTTCCACCGTTTGCCACATATTTCTAGCTTCAACCATTAGTTTCAGCCTTCGCTACTTAGTCACAACTTCAACTTTAAGTTTCAGCCTATGGTACTAAGTTATAATTCAAGTACACCAAAAAATGACTGTGACAGTTTCAACAAAAAAATGAGCTTTCTACACCAATTTACAATCTTCGGTAGTGATCTTGTCACAGTCAATTCGAGCTTATACTTATTATTTTTTATTATAAAAATTATTTTTTATTAAATGTTTTCTAAAAATGTTGATTTTATGTCTAAAAACACATAAAATAGTAAATATAAATATAAAAACGACAAAATATATTTTATTGCAAGTTTTGAATATTAAATTTTGAGATATGAAAATCATAAATTAAAATATAGAATTTTTAAATTAATTTTTTAATACATAAAAATATAATATTACATAGAAGTTTTATACTTGAAATAAATTTAACGTATTTAAAAATTGGAGATTTATCGATAACCACGCATCTAGAATTAAGTTACCGATAACTATATGGATTTGGCACTATTCATTCTTCCAACTGTACCCCTGAATACACAAACACGTACAATCTTTCACAATTAGTTATTTTTAACCTTCAAAACTTCATATCTTTCCAACCCAAACTAAAAAAAATCCAAAAACACATATATTTCTATTAATAAAGACAAAGAAAATAAAATCTATGAGTGATATTGTTTTCGATATTATTATTGTTTTCTTATTTTCGCAACCAAATCACACGTAAGTGTGAAACTATAACATATTTATTTTTTATCAACCAAATTGCATGTAATTCCGCAATTGGAACACAATTAATTTTTTTAGATTAATTTCAAAATTTAAATTGCATGTATTTCCGCAACCAGAACACAATCAATTTTTTTCCTTTAAAAGCAATTAACACACAATGCACATGTTTTCACAACTAAAAAAATTAATTGTTTCTCACTCAATTAATACTTACTTTTACAAAAAAATTATATTTTGTTTTTCACATAATTAGATTTATATAGAAAATAAAGTGATATTTTTGCAACTATTTTATTATTATTTGCGCAACACATTTGCACGTAGTTCTACAACTTTGATATATTGGCTTCTTAATAACTAAATTACATGCAATTTCGTAAGTGAAACGCAATTGCTTTTTTCTAGACTTAACTAAAAAATCATATGTCTAATTTTGTTCGTCTTAAAAAATAAAACCAAACGTGTTTTTTGATTTTTTTTCAACTATGATTTGAAAGACATGACATTTAAAACCATGAGTAAAGATAAAGGAGTATTTCAGACTACCAAGTTAATATCTGTAAATTTATCATTTGATGGTTATTCGTACTTATCAAAATTTAGGTGGTTATTGATAAATAACTTTCATATTAGATGGTTATTGATAGATTATTGGTAAGCAAAGTTTTGTTTTTAATGTAAATTTATGGAAAAAAATTACAAAATAGCACATAAATTAATTATTTCATAGTTAATAGAGAATCACCTTTATTATATAATTAACTAGTTTAGTTGTGTCAATTATTAGTATTGATATAACTATTTTGTTTATACTATTTTTAGATTATTTTAAGTTTTAATAAAATTAAATTGAAACTATGGACAATACCATAGAGAAAGTTGATATGTAAAATTGTTAGATAAAATAATAAAAAATTCAAAATTAGTCTAACTTATATTAAAAAATTGATACAAAAATGGTTGCCTAAACACCTTTGATGTTACTCTCGTACAAACGTAGACCACTCGAGTGAAATGAACAATTCGACCTACAATTCAAAAGTTTGAACATATAAAATGTAATGTTCACATCATAATACCCACTTGAATTTCTTAATGGAAAGATTTTTTTTGTTATTTTTCATTGCACAATGAATATCCGATGCAGTATCAAGGGTAAATAAATATCTATATAAGTGTCCAGATCTCTAGATGAATTTTGTTTGAAAAGTATGAACCTAAAATTAAAACAAAAAATATTTGGACCGACAAGATATCACCATATATATCTCACAGTTCAAACTCTCAACGGAAATTAGTAATTACTCTCATCCTTAAGACTATAGATTCACATAAATTCATGTTTACTTAATATTAATATCATAGGGCAACATAATTTCTCATCTCCTAAGAACTATACCTCAAAAATGGAATATTATACATATAAATTTAATTAGAACTGATATATTAAAGCTTAAAGAAAAATAGATTGTGAAAAGTATTTTAATTTGAATGTTTTATAGCTAAAGAATAGATTTAATACATAGACCAATGGTGTAATTTTCTATAATTTGTAACCAAATATATTAGTTACACCCCTTACCTATAAATAACATGAGGGAAATTGGAAATAAAAGGTCTTGATAATTTTTTACGAATAATTTTTGTTAGTTTATTTCTCTCTCTAAAAGCACCTTAATCACTCTGTCTTTAGATTGACGACTTAAAACGGAAAATTGGAGACCACACTGGGAGTTGAGTGATGTACCAAGATAACAAATATAAAACCACAAAACTTATGATTTAAGTTACGATGGAACCAACAATCAGAACTAATCCCGCAGTTTTGATGGAAAACGAAGTGCTTGAGTTAGGTTTGCTTAGAGAATGAAACTCGGTTGATTGTCAATGAATGAACAACATGAGCAATCTAATATGGAAGACTGGTTGAATCAGTTACTAGAAAGAATAGTTATTTTAAACGATCAGTTTGATCAAAATAAGCAACAAATCCAATCTGAGGTACGACGAGTCGGCAAGAAAAAAAAGTGGAGAATTTTTCTGATGAATCTTATACTACTCGTCAAGTTTGAAGTGATCGTAGAAAAGCACATTTTCAATCAGAAAGGGAACATCACTCTTCACGAAAGTAAAAGAAAGATAAACATCGGTATATTTTAACGAATGATAGTGAATTCTCTAGTTCAAATTCCGATGAGGATTCATTGAACAAGAAAGATATTGGTGTTCTTCAAGGGCAGAAAGAAGTCGACATTAAAAATCTCGTAAAGTGCATTAATCCAAGAAGAAGGGTAAGTCTAGGAATATTAGGGAAACCCTATTATTCAAGGGTAACATATCCAACCAGTATGTTCATACTCTAAACTAAAATATGTATGCAATTATGAAATAACTGGAGCCTATCAATACATGTAGAGAGTGGATTGGATAAATTCTCATTTATTTTATGAAACTAGGTTGATACTTCTTCCTCGACGCTTTGATATTCCGAATGTTGAAAACATTAATGGATTGTAGGATCCCGATGATCATATTGAGTAGTTTCAAAATTTGATGATGAATTTCAAGGACGATGATAGGTTGGTATGTTGAGCATTCTCAAAAACGTTTCAGGCACCACTTTAAAGTGATGTAATAAAATTTTGAGGGGATCTATAACAAGCTTTAGGATTTTTTACACTTCATTCCAAAGACATATTATGGGAAGCAAAGAGATGCGAGCTAATGACGATACTATAATAATATGTAAAGAAGCACTGAGAGATAAATTAAAAGATTATACCATACGATTTGTGTTAATGAAGACATAATTGGAAGATTGTGAAGAGCTTATTGCAATAGCGGTTTTTTGGCAGGGATTGCTTTCAGGTGATTTAGCAAATGATAATACGAGGAGAAAGGTATTGACATTTGAGCCTTAATGGCTCAAATTGAGGAACTAATTAAGGTAGAAGAGTCAACAAGAGTTTAAAGTGGGTCAAGTTCCACTCAAACAAATTCAGAGCATGCACCCATTGGCCAAAGATATCATGGAAAATCTTTGAATTCCCATGTACCATCTCATCAGAGGGTGAATACTAATCCACCTTCTCGAACAGGAGGAGCACCTCAACCTTCTAATTATCAACCACCTCGGGTGAGATCCAACCAATGAATTAGGCCATAATATTTTACGGAGTAAATTGAGAATGTGGCAATAATATTTGAGAGCCAAAAATCATGTTAAATTTAGAAAACCATCCCCAACAAATAGGCAAAGGGAGGAGCGAAACAACAAGTTTTGTAGATACCATAACGACATTAGGCGTGATATTGTGGAATGTATAGGTTTGAAGAAATAAATTCATATTTTGATAGGAAAAGGCAAGTTAAAAACTTTTGTTAAGGGAAAGAATAATGGTCAGGATAATCCAAGTACGTCTGTGCAACATAATGTGAACATACCGTTAAAGCAAAAAAAACACATTAATGATTGTGGATTCGAAGTTGGAAAATAGGAAGGCTTCGATGCGGCTTCAGAATATCTTGATTCCGACCTAGATTGGAAAGTGGTGTTGTATATGAACAAACCAACAATATGAGGGAGGGTTCATAGTTTGTGTGAGTATTTTGAGAATAGTGCCATCTTTCGAGGAGATGTTCAAGAAAAAGACATGTCGTAAGTTTGTCAACTTAAATAGAATGTAAAATATCTACCCATCTTTATGTGAGGAATATTACACCTTTTAGTTTTCTTGACGAGGACTATCTGAGAGGCATAGTAGAAACCAATAAGGATGCGATGGTGATCGGTGCGTAAATAACGGGAACATAGATCTGACCAATACTAATTGATACGTGAAGTTCAGCAAATGTGTTGTTTAAATAAACGTATGATAAGATGTGAAATCCACCTGCAATTATCCGATCTGAGCGCACCATAATTGGTTCACAAGGGTAAGAACGCAAGTTATCGGGGAATTCTAGGGAGATAGTTTGTTAGGAATTGGTCCTTTTAGGAAAAACGTTCAAGTTTTGTTTATGGTGGTGGAATGTCCGACCAATTATAATGAAAACTTTTGGAGGTCATGGTTGTCTAGGATGTATGTTGTTGTTTCAACGACCCATTAGTGTTGAAGTATGTAACTGGCGATCGCGTCAGAGTAGTTCGAAGTGATCAACAAGTAGCAAGAGAATATTATGCAACAACTTTGCATTTTGAAATGGTCACCTCTAGTGATCGAATGATTGAATAACAATCAGGGGGGTTGAATTCAGATGAGGAAGGAGTAGATGATCCAAGCGAAACTCCGGGACCTATTGTAGTAGGAGAAAATGTAGAGGACTATATGTTCCCTAATGGGAAACGTTTTCGAATTACGTTACCAATTGCAAAAGTATTTGTGTAACAATTTAGATATGTTTTCTTGGAAAACCGAGGATGTGGTAGGGGTCCCGTCCAAAGTAATATGTCACAAGTTCGTTTTAAATCCGAAAAGCAGTCTTATCACTTAAAAAGAGCTTTCTTTGTAGAAATATCTGACGCAATTATGACATAAATGGATCGTTTATCCAAGATCGTATATATACGGGAGGCACAATACCCATTATGGAATGCAATTCCAATGGTTGTAAAAGAAAGAACATAAAATAGAGAATGTGTGTTAACTTTACTAATTTGAATATGGTGTATCCAAAAGATCCATTTCCGAGTCAAGAATTGATCAACTTGTTAATTCAACATCTAGAATAAAATTCTTTATATCATCGATGCATTTTCTCATAAACATGCTCATTTTTTCAAGTTTTACGGCGACCAAAGGAGTTCACTTGGACACACCAGAATGTGAGGTGACCTTTTTGAAATTTAAAGCGCATTTGTCATCACCAGAAATTATGTCCAAGCCTCGAATAAGAGAACGACTATTTTTGTAAGTACTTATGTCATATTTTTTCCATCAGTTTTGTATTAATAAGGGAAAAAGGTGGATATTCTCGGCTAGTTCATTATGTGAGAAAACATTTATTACCATCGGAAAAGAGATACTTAAGGCTTAAGAAGTTGTCTTTGGCCTTGGTGGTAGCTGCTAGAAAAGCGCGCCCCTGTTTCCAAGCTCATATAATTGTAGTCCGAACTTCTTCTCCATTAAAATTTATGTTACATTAACCGGATATTTCTGGTCGAATGACTTAGTGGTTAGTTGATTTAAGGGATTTGACATAAAATTTTATACTCGAACAGCTATAAAGGGTCAAGCTTTAGCGGATTTTTCGGTTAAGTTTGATTTGAGCCACTCTGATGAGGAAAGTGATAAGGATTTGATACCAACAGCTATAATATAGGTGGTTCGCACTGATAGAGGCTCCAATATATTAGGATCAAGTGTGGGAGTACAATTGGTTGTTTTTTTTAGAGAAATGATGTATGAGGCCATTATGTTCAGATTTAGTGCATCAAATAACGAAGCTGAGTATGAGGTTGCTTTAGTTGGTTTAAGAATTGCAAGTACTTATGAGGCGAAGAAAGTTTATTTGGAAGCAGATTAACAATTTGTAGCGAATCTCATGGTGGGGGTATCTGAGGCTAAAAACAACCAACTTGTTTTATATCTTCGTGAGCTTTGAGGATTAACTCTTTAGTTTGACGAGGACGTTGTTGAGCATATAAGGTTACTTTCATGTTTGTATAGTTTATATAATGACATACTCTTTCCTCTCCTGGTGGCTCCGGAAGGTTTTAATGAGATGTCACATATATATCTGGAATTCTAAATAACATTTCTTTTGTTTTGGCCAAATTTTCTTAAATAATGATAAAATTATTATGGAAATTACACAAGGACTTATCATCTTTGGGGTAATTTTCAAAGATATAATTCAAGGTGTTAGCATTCATTAAAAGAATCAATTAAAACGTTAATTGGTTTGATGATATAATTTGAGGTGCTAACATTCATTAAAATATCATTCAAAGCGTTACTTTGTGTGACGATATAATTCGAGGTGCTACCATTCATTAAAAGCATCATTCAAAGTATTAATTTGTGTGATGATATAATTCGAGGTGTTAACGTTCATTAAAAAAATCATTTAAATTGTTAATTTTTGTGATGATATAATTCGAGGTGCTAACGTTCATTAAAAGCATCGTTGATAACATTAATTTGCGTAAGGATACAATTCAAGGTGCTAACGTTCATTAAAACCATCATTCAAATCGTTAATTTGTGTGATGATATAATTCGAGGTGCTAACATTCACTAAAAGCATTGTTCAAAGCAATAATTTGTGTGATGATGTAACTTAAAGTGCTAACATCCATTCGAAGCATTTTTAAAAGCCTCGTTATGAGTAGTGATATAATCCAAAGTCCTAAAAATTGTCGAAGAATTTGTTGAAGTACTATCTGAGCTGCCTTTTAAGAATTTTTCATTTTGGTCTGAAGTGCCTAATTTATTATCCTCATTATCCTCTAACTTGGATTCCTCTTATTTACTTGTGATATTGACAAAGGCTTCTCTAGAGAGTTAAGCTACTAGGATTAAATTCCATAAATCTACTAAATTCACCCTTGAAAAATCCTAACGGAACTCACGAAGCAATGAGATTTTTGTATGTTCTTTGGATAATTTTATGGCAGTAAGACTGACCATTGCATTATATCCAACGCGAATTTGATGGTAGCACGTTTTTCCTCTTCATCTTTAACCTTGTATGATTCTAAGTCTTCAAGGGATTTCTTTCTCCTCCCCCATTCGTTTTCTTCAAAGAGTTTCGTTATTGAAGCTCGCTTTGAATGCTCTTCGCCAATTTCAGCTTGATGTTGTAGCTTCAGATCTTCCAAATATTTTTCATTGTTTCAAGCTAGACTAATCTTTATCTGAGTGGCCCTGCTATGAAATTCTGATATATCTTTTGCAAAGGCTTTAAATTCTTCAAGGACCAAATTGTTGCAAATTTTAGCCTATTTTTTGTCAATGAGCATATTCTTTCTTCAACCAAATAACATTTTTTGCAAGATTTGTCAGTTGGTTTTGAGCAATGACGAGAGCATTTGATAGGTCTGAGGAATGAGTTAGTATATTCAAAACCTTTTTGGATGGTTCACCTAGATGATGTGGTGGAAACGAGCCATAAAAATGAGGGGTATTTAAGGGTTTAGCCTGATGATATGATAGATTCTAATTTTGAGGTAGGGTATATTGATTGTGGACCATTGTTCATGCTCAATGCGATCCTGATATGCACAATCTTGATCTAGTAATTTGATTGTGACTTGAAACAATGTTTTTTTACTGTCTTGGACCTGGGGGTCTACATAGAGGTTTTGGTCTTTATTTTCTTTTTCTGCTTCCTCAGCAGTTGGGTTGGTGTCAGCATTGGGGGTCGGATTGGGAGAAGACACATTAATCATATTTTCTATAAAAGTAGTCGGGGTAGTTTTCGAAGATCTTTTTTTATTCTTCAAGGAAACAGTTTTCTTTATTTTCTTCGAAGGTTCATGTGGTGTTTCTTTGGTATTTTTGGAGGAGGGGGGGTTAATATCATTATCTTTCTTCTTTATCCATTAATTTATCAGCAGGTACGTCAGAGTCCGATGAAATTTTCCATAAATGGATCAAGACGAAGTTCACAGACACGAATGCCTAGTGAAATTCATTGCACCGTTCTTTTTCTTTCCATTCAGTTAATTTGGGAAATGTGTCATTCGCAGTAGCTTGATGGATCTTGTAAAACCTCGAAATTTTTACAAGGACCAATAAGAGAGAATTATATTTAGAATAAAAATGAAAAATGTAAAAATTGTTATGTTACTTACTAGTGATCTTCCACTTGGTGTTTAGCCTCAAAGGATTCTTGGTGGAAATCTCGAGGAGGTCGTTTGTCAGCCTCGGGGAGATCATCAATCAGTTTCGAGGAGCTTTCGAGCGTGAGGTAGTAAAAGAGTTGAACATGATTCTTTGAAAGGTTAGTCTACGTGATGAAATGTTCGATTGGAAGAGGTATTTAGGCAAGTATTGATGCCATTATACTTGATAGAAATGTAAACCACAGGTTCATACTTGATTGCATCAGACACAAGTTGATTATCTCGAAGTAGTCTACTATGACTGGGTCTAACGGGAACCGAAGGCCCCAATTTAGGATCTCAGAGTAGATAACGAGTTATTTTTTATCCACAAGAGAGTGGAGTCTATCCTACCATTAGTAGCCAAAGAGTGACGTTATCCGAGATACTACATTGGTTTTTGAGACTCTCAGCCTCCGATTGGATAAGGATTTAACATCTGTCATACTATAGGTCTAGTGGCAGACCTAGTGCCTAGGGCATCATCATTTTCCTAGAGGTAGACCCTGCATCTATAGTGCCATCATCTATTAAAATTTTAGCTTCAAATCATGAAGACTGGTGAAAGGAAATGGTTTTGTATTAAATAATTCAAGGCACTGAACTTGAAATATGAAAACAACAAGTTTGAAGCAATTTAAATTATGGATAAATGGGATTTGCCTCACCTACAAAGAGTTCTGAAGCTATTTAGTTCTCATTCATTTACTTTCATAAGAACTAAGGGGGCTATTTATATGGAAATAGAACTTCGAGGACTAAAATGTAAAGGAATCAACCTTTTATGACATATTGTATAATCATATGAGAGAATTAAAGCTTCATGTTTGTGTGAGGGACTAATATGCAATTAGACCTCTTTTTGTAACTGTTTCAGTTAAACCTCTCTCACTTTTGATATTAACTACACTTGTTACTTTCTCTCTCTAGAATCTACTTCTCTCTATAACTTTTTTACTTCTCTCAATCTTACTTAGTGAAACCAGATAATTACTCACCAACAAGTAAGCTAAAATAAGTCGAACATTGTATATTTGTTACAATGTAGTTATCTATGTGTACAACATGCACTAAATTAGTGCTTATACATTGGGAAACATATATACCAATATTGCACACTTCGAAAATGAAAATTGAGTGTCAATAGGTGATAAACAATCGCAATCCAATAATAAATAAAAAAAGAGAATCTTAATCCAACACCAAGATATGCTTCGATAAAGACACAATATTTTTCATCCAGTTTCAAATACTTCATGGTGGGATACAAACTCACATAATAGACTGAAGTAGAAAATTAAACGCAAACAAGATTATTGAGATAAACGATGATAAGAAAACCACAAACTTTTAAGCAAAATACTTGTATTTATTTGATACTTTGGGTACATTGTTTTGGCAACATCTCTATATAATGTCAGATGATTTATCTGTATGGTTTCAAACACGATCTCCATACTATTTTTGGTTCAAAGAGGGATAACGTCACCTCGTTATCGTAGTCATAATTGGGTCTGATTGATGGTCTCGAGACTTTGTGTGATATCAAAGGTACTTAACATAAAGATCAATTTTATATGAAACTTTCGTGGGAAAATACGGTCATATTTTTGCGTAACCCCTATATGGGCATACTAGGCAAAAATGGCCAAGTGAGGGGTTACTCTTGTGTGTGATCCCTCAATGGGTATACTTAGCCAAAATGGCTTGGGCGTGACCCTTTGTTAAAACTCATTTGGCTAAAATGGCCAAGTTAGATATGAAAAAACCTTGTTAAAATGTGCTTGCCCACTTGACCAAGTGAGAGGTCACACTTGTACGCAAAATAGGAAAGTGAAAGGTCGCGCTTATGGGTGAAATGGCCAAGTGAGGGGACAAGTGTGGGTGCACGAACCCTTGTTAAAATGAACATGACCAAAATAACCAAGTGAGGGGTCACACTTGTACGCGACTCCTTGTTATAACGCACTTGGCCTAAATGCCCAAGTGAGGGCTTACTCATGCTAATGACCTACTTTTAGGTCGTTCTTCTTTAATCTGAATATGCGAGGCTTGAGTCTGAGAACCTTACCTAGGATTATGTTCGTATCTCTCCTGGGTGGTATATTATGTTGTATTAGTAATTCCTCCAACTATGTTACTTGCACAAAGAACGGGACTATTTTATTTTTGTTAATGGTTTTTAGTATACAAGACTAGTCTATTATGGTACATTAGTAAGATAGGTTATATTTTTTAGTTTTCTTTCCTTGTAATGTCATTAATTACATATTAAATACATAGTTTTTGGTTCTTTTATAATAATTATAGTCTTTGGTCCTCTTTTAATTAATTATAATATTTGGTATAATATTTAACACTCTATCTCAAGTTGAATAGTCAGGTTTTGAATACTATACTTGATCAAGATTATAGTGAAGATTCGTCTTATACAACTTTAGTAAAGATATCTACTACTTGATCCTCCAATCTTACAAAAGCAAGCTCAATTGTACCATCTTCAATTTTTTCCTTTATAAAGTATTGATCTATTTCCACATGTTTAGTTATGTCGTGTTGAACATGATTTTCCAAGATACTCATTGTTGCTTTATTGTAACACTTGACTTGACTCAGAAGACAATATGGAAAGTCAATTTCAGCCATTAAAGTTTTGATCCATAAGATTTTAGTTGTTCTTTTAGGAATTTCCTGAAATTCGGCATCAACAATCGAAAATGCCATAACTTTTTTTCTTTTTGATTCTTCATGTCACTAACTAACGTAAAGTATCATAATATGGACCTTCAATAATTTGGAATACTAGCCCAATGTGCATCACTTTATGCTTCAACATTTGGATGTCCATTTCTTTTTACCATAATTGTATTCCCCGACGTGTTTTTTAAGTACAGTACTATCCTAATGAATGCTTTCATATGATCGAATTATGGTTGGTTCATGAACTAACTTGCAACCCCAACTATATAGGCTATGTCCTGTTGAGTATGTGCCAAGAAAATTAGTTTTCCAACTAGTTATTGATATTTTTATTTTTCTGCCAAGTCATTACATTCAACCATTTCGCACCCATGATTAACTTGCATTTGAGTTTCTGTTGGTTTACAATCAACCATTCTTGTTTATACAATTAAATCAAGAATATACTTCCTTTGAGATATAAAAATCACATTGGTGGAATGTAAAACCTCGATTTCTAAGAAGTATTTTAACCCTCACAAAACCTTCATCTCAAATTATGTAAACAAGTTCTTCTTTAGCCTTGCAATTTCTTAAGTGTCGTTTCATGTGATGATCATGTCATCTATATAGATTATTAAGCAATTGATCATGCTATTTTTTTCTAAAAACAAAGTATGATAAAACTTACTATATTTGTACTCGTACTCCTTTATTACCATAATAAATCTTCCAAACCATGCTTGTGGGGACTGTTTGAGCCCATACGGTGCCTTCTTAAGTCAACATACTTCATATTTTCAAAACCTATCAAAGAATCCTGGTGGAGCCTTCATATATGTCCCCAACAGAGGAATGCATATTTATATTGAACTATTGAAATGGCCAATTTTTGTTTATTGCAACTAAGAGTAAAACTTGAGTCGAGTCTATCTTTTCCACTAGAGAAAAACTTTCAGAATTTTCAATCTATCTTTTCCATAACTCGAGTCGAGTCTATCTTTTTAAAGTCATGTTCTCTTTCAGAATATTGTGATCATCTCTCGATCTCAGACAACTAACCCTTTCATACGGCTGGTTATATCTGTAGTCCCCTACCTCCTACAGCTGGATCATTCAACCTAAAAACCTAGTTCAGTTTTGACTGGGTCATGGCCGTAGCGCACTACTCATTCAGTCCAGTATTATATTTTGGAAATAGATTTATCTCTCGGTCTCAACCTAATTCTAAAATCAATCAATTGAACGTGTAAGTAATTGAAGGCATTACATCCAATTATAATACTAAAAAGAATTATATAAAAAAAAGATTAAAATTAAAAATCAATCCTTAACATATATATATATATATATACACAAAAGTTTTAAACCCTAGACAAAAGGATTAACTTATGATAATCTTGTGTTTATGGTCGTCTGTTGATCTCCTCTGTATGATTTATTAAGGTTTTATTTATAGAAAGAATTATGCGCTTTTTATTGAACCCTCATCTACTAGGAATAAAACATATCGATAATATAATTATTATATCTATTAAATAAAAGAATTATTATAATTTATTCTTAGGAAACTAAAATATTAAGAATCTTCGATTAATATTTTGTCTATTTTCTTTTTTCGTTATTTATTTATCTTCAAGTCGTTAGCTTTCATCTTCTTCTTTAATTGTAGCTTCTATTTGCAATCTTAACTCACTTTATAAATAAAAAATAACCAACTGAGAGTATTTTTGTTCATGATTAATTAAAACTAACTATTGAATTAGTATAAAAGTAATATAAAATCAACGATAACTATCATTTGATCAAATTATCCCACACTTATCAAATTGCTAGTCCGAGCAATAATTGAAATATCACCGTTTAAAGTATGATCAAATGATATTTTTTTATGGTATAAATTAATATCAAATTTCTTAATTTCAAAACAAGTTAATGAATCAAGTGAAAAATTCCTAACCATATGTTATAGATAGAAATTTAAAGAAATCTAAAGAATCTTCCACATTCGACAAAATTAAAGTCTCATTATATACAATTTACTTGAATATTTATTTTTAAAACATTTCATTATTAAATCAAAATAATATCAATTTTGTTTTTAAAAATTGTCAATTATAACTTTTTTCACTTTTTTTAAAAAATATAATTCATTTTTCTATGTGACAGTTAATGAATCCTAAAATAGTTGGCTTAAGTCAATAGGTGATAAGGCACCCGTAGGACATATAAACATAGAAAAGGAATGATATAAATATTCTTTATATATATATATATATATATCTACATGTGACTTGTACAATGTCTAGTTGAGTTTTCTAATTAATCTATTTAACGAGCTTTAGATAAATGACATCCCTCCAGGTTGGTTTGGAGCATTAGGTGATGAAACACCACTAAGGATTTACTAACTCAGACTAATTAAACTACAAAACTAGACAAGTCACATTTGAGAATTAACATAAATCTCTTCCCTTTGTACTCTAATCTCGACCAGATTATGAAGAGACCGGGTCATTCAATTATTCAACTTTATTATTTAATAAATAATATACAATTTCTTTTGATATAATGTTTTTTGTTTTTTTTACAATGACAATTGTTTTTTTTTCGAGAACAGTATTTTTTGGAGAACAATATTTATTATATTAGTAAATTAATTTCCATGTAAGAAAAAACACTATGAGTAAATTTACAATATACTTAATTTTAATAATTTCTAGACATAGAAAAATCTAAAGACCTAGTCAAATAAAAATATAAACATGCAATCATTAATTATTTTTGAACTAAAAATCACTTCACAAGTTTGAATTGATCAATAAGGTCCTAAAATATACAATAAACAATATTCAATGATCAATTTTTTTTGTGTGAACCCCACACTTAAAATCCAATATTGTCCCCAATATCTAAAACATAAGGAAATATATTAAGGAACAATGATACCTGATTAACGTATTTGGGGTTGAAATTTGCGAGATTGGAGTTTGAATTGTAAAATCTAGTTGGTTCCGCCAAAAGACGAATGAAACAAAAGAAAAGAAAAAAAATGATAGAAACACCAAAACAAAATCTAAAAACACATGGTCAACACGCCCAAAAATAGAAGAAAAAAATAAAAATAAAGAATATCTATTTTTTTATGAATAATATTTTTTTCGGAAAATACTATTCATCAATTTTTATGGTCGAAATTAACAATACCAGAATCAAAGAAAAAAAAATAAAAGAAAAACTTACATTGGATTGCCTCCCAATCAGCGCGTCGTTTTGAGTTAGTAGCTCGTCCTTTTTTATCATTAATTTGGAGCTTGAAGAGGTATCGAGATCCGATCTTTATTAATAATCCCCTCCAAGTACGCTTTGAGATGGTGACCATTCACCTTACAAGTTCTTTTTTCTGGTGTGATACTTTTATAGCTGCATGAGAAGAGACTTCAGTTATCTCAAAGGGTCCAACCCATTTGGATCATAGTTTTTGAGGAAAGAGTCTCAACTGTGAATTATAGAGCATTACTTTCTACCCCACGTAGAAATTTTGCGGAACAATATTTTTATCGTGCCACAGTTTCTCTTTTCTTTTTAGATCTTATAGTTCTCATACGCTTCATTACGAAACTCATCTAGGTCATTTAGCTGCAACAAACGTTTCTTCCCAACGACTTCTATATCAAAATTTAACAGTTTTGTGGCCCAATATGATCGATTTTCGACAAGCTTTTCTATAGATAGGTTTGTAAGGAGGCATACCAATTGGAGTCTTAAAAGCAATTATATATGCCTACAAAGCATCATCGAGTTTCAAAGACCAGTCTTTTCCGGAAGCACTTAGAGTTTTCTCCAAGATTCTTTTCAACTCTCTATTTGAGACCTCCACTTGTCCGCTCGTCTGAGGATGATATTATGTAGATATCTTGTGGGTAGCTCCATATTTTGCTAACAGAGCATTTAATTGATGATTACAAAAATGTAATCCCCTATCACTAATAATCGCTCTTGGGGTTCTAAAATGTAAGAAAATGTTCTTCTTGACAAATTTTATTACCACTCGCGCATCTTTTTTTGATAAAAAAATTGCTTCAACCCCTTTGGAAACGTAATCAACTACAACTAGGATATACTTGTTGTTGAAGGATGATGGGAATGGTCCCATAAGATTGATCCCGATACGTCGAACAACTCTACTTCAAGAATATTTCTCAAAGGTATCTCATTTTTGCTAGAATGTTACCACTCTTTGGCATCTATCAAACCCTATAATATACTTATGAGCATATTTGAATAAACCAGACTGTAGAACCTTTGTTGTTGTTTTTGATGATTGACAATGATGCAACATGCCAAAAAAAATTCTTCTTGTACACAATGTCTAATAATTTGGTCTCCACATTGCTTGTATAATTTGGTGCTGATAATTCATGTCCCTATTCTTTTATTTTTAGTAGGAAAAGAGTTTGGATCCTACTTTCTAAAGCTATATGGATTCATAAGTTTCTATAAAAATTCTTAACTCTTAAACTATTGTATGAGGAAAAAAAATACTTAGTTATTCAAGATTGACGAGACAAATAGTTAAAAATATCCGGTATTCTATATATGCCCCGAAGATTGAAGACTTTCGAATAGTCTTAAGTGCTAAAGTTCCCGACAGTCACCGTCATAAAAATAGTTAAGTGTTCGAGTTCCCGACATGAAATTTCATGTGCGTTGACAACGTTCTATTATTTTTCATAATTTTTTAGGGTTTTGACGAATATATTAAAATGAGGGGAATTACCTCATGCTTTATATTTTAAGAATGACTCAGTTCCACTCAGCATTCCCTTATCATTACTCTTAGAAACAGGAGGCTGGCTGAAACAGCATGAAACTGGCTGTTTAATATTGAAATCCCACAAATACAAGTACACAAACAATGATTATTGCTTGACCTTTCTATATAAGATTAGAAGAACATGTTGTTTCTGTATATAACTTTCACAGCTTCGTCCTTGGAAGTTATTCTTTAGAAGTTATTACGAGTAACCCCAGCGCACCTATCAGAATATACTGCATAATTCCAAGACAGATAGATTGACATTTTGATAATTTCCAATCAAATTTTGTAAATAAATATGTTCAAAACCAACAATCAAGAACAAACCTTAACGATAGGGTGTTCCGACATGATTATTGTCATCCAACCAGCATAAGGTACGAACCTGCAAGTCATGGAAATGTAGTAAAGGAATGATATTTCAAAACACAATTATGAATAGAAGACATAAATAGCATGAAAGGAAGGATAATTTCGCCAAACATGGCCTTATTAAGATGACACTGAATAGGTCGTAAGGATACATTTCAGGTGATAAGGAATTTACCCTATTGCTCGTCCCATAATATGGTTACTCTGAAGCCAACGTTGGCCTTTTGCATACAACACAATGTCGTCATCGTAATTGTTGTCACCTGGAAACGTCATCGAGAAACAGTATTGGTATTAGTATTATCATTAACAAAACTGAAAAACTTGATAGTTTCTTATTACACAGTTTTATTGGCATTTCAAGAACCACACCTTTTGTCAGTACATCAACTTCCCTTGTATCTTTTCGCTCGTGAACCTACAATAAATTTCGATAACAAAATTTTATCACAAACTCTCGTTTCCAACTGAAAGATATACAGTACAAAAAGATAAAAATATGTTTGATGAGTTAGAAACAACCAGATAAAGACAATTTAAGGCAAAACTGTAGTGGCAATTAACTTTCTGGGATATATATATATCAGAAGTCGAAGATTACCTTGATCACCCGATGGACAATTGGGATTTCACGACCCTAACAGAATCAATAATATTAAAAGATCAGCCAAAAGAAGCAGTAGATATAAACAAATAAATAAAAACCAATGAAGCAAACCAAGATATCCAGGATATTCAATTGTCATACAGTTGTGACACAAGACCATGCTACTCCATAGAAGAGTATAATTCACAGGAAGAACATTCGTTTTCAACTCAGGAAAATTAATATCAATCTACGTTCCCTAAACCCTAAGTCCAGAGCCTAAGTCCAGCCTTTTAAAAGCAGATGTTAAACTTTGCACCTAGGAGACAGATACAACATTTTTAGATGTTTGATTTTCACTCAGGTGTATCTTTTAAGGCATTTTTTAAAATATTTTCAAGTAATAACAATATTTTAGTTTATACAAATCTTTTAAAACTTTTTTTTATGTATTCTTTAAATAAAAAAATTTACTTTGAAAGATATCTTTTCAAATATTATTTTTAATGTATTCTTTAAATAAGAATTTTTATTTTGTTTATTAATTTTTTTCAAAATATTTTTTGATTATTAATATATTGAGATTTATTTCCATAAAACAATTGGTTTTATTTAAAGATATTTTTGTTAGAGAATATATATTGAAATATTTTTTAATTAAAAATTTATTTATGTTATGAATTATGTTTATACAAATTGGATTATATTTTCATAGATATTAGGTTTGATTTTGTACCATACCTATACACCAATGCATCCCAAACTACAGGCTGTAACCCTGAACCCAAAAACCCCTACATGAACTAAATAAAACAAATCTTTATAAAGTCTGGATTCTAGAAGGAATTGCATCAGCTACTTCAGCACTTCATCATTTTAAGCCACAGTACCACACAAATTGGTTTAAACAATTAAAGGATGCTATCAGTGGTCAAGACAGCAAAAACTTACCGGACATTGTCAAGTGAATTATAGGAGAAAACGAAGCTTACATCAATATTGAAAACCACAATCTCGCCCGAACGAATCGGCTCTTTATTCATGTGAAGGAACAGAATGTCTCCCTGAAAAAAAATCAGTCAAACCCTGAAATTTTGAAGTTGAAACTATATATAAAACTGAACCTAAAAAAGTTATACCATAAGATTAATAACATACCCTCTGAAACCCTGGTTCCATACTTCCTGATAACACAACAACAACCGGAGATTCACTACCAGTGAAGATCATCAAAACCTTCCATAGCATAAGTGCAGTTGTTGCTAATCTAGCTGCAAAATGAAAAAATTAAAAATGATTTATTTACTGGACTCGATGAGTATCATAAAATTAGCACTTAAACATTCTTTCTAACACTTAGTTTAAATTAGAAATGATGCGACAAGTTTTACTAAACATTATGATCAGTTGCAAATTGAACATTTATAGGGTATTCGTTCTATATATATAAATTCTGACTTGTATTTCACAACAATGTCCAGTTTGATAAGTTTGATAAGAATGTATGGTGCTATTCGTTCTATATATGGTGTTCTAAAAATTCTGTTTTTTTGTGTTAACATCTATGGAATGCATGCCAACATGAATGTGTTTATTTTACAGGTGCTAAAGGACATAGCTATTACCAATAGTAAATTTACTATGCCTTACTTCAACCCTTTTACTTTAAAAGGCTGGGCTTGTTCCAAATGAATCAAGAAAGAAAATCAACCAATAACCCTAATTATATGAATTTCAAGTTATATCATTCCCCAGAACAATCTTCAATCAAAAGAGTTAAATCTCTCTAATCACTATGAAAAGGTTGAATAGCTATACATTTGAGCATAGAGAGATTGGAGGAGAAGAAAACTGAAGAGTGAAAGAGAAAGAGAAAGAGAAAGAGAAAGAAAGAGAAAGAGGAGGAACCTAGAGCGATCCCCTGATGTATCGGTTTAATCGATTCAACGCTTTCTCCTATCATACCCATTTTTCGCTCTTTCTTGCTGCGGTTTGGTTCCGGAGAGAATTGAGTTAGATTTTTTGCTTACTGAATGGGATAGTCGGCTATACATAGAATCAAAATTATAACATTAAAAATGACTTACAAAGAAAATAAAACGTAAATTGGAGATATAAATAATACCGAGTATAAAAAAATCAGAAATACATAATTTATGGAAATCAGATATCGAAATTAAATAAATAATTAATTATTATTCTTTTAAGAAAATGTGCCAAATTTGTTTTATTAGCCATTGCCTCCCGTATGTTTTACACGCACGAAACAAAGCATAAACACAGGCAAAGTAACAAAACTGTACATGTAATTATCCGTCCAAGTTGTTAATTGGGAACATGGACCCCTATCCTTATAGCAACCTCTTTAAAGGAGTGAACATCTGTTCCCCATAACCATGCATCACAACCTGCATCTCTTGCACCCCATATATCATTTCGTCGATCATCTCCTACATGCACAGCATCCTCTGGTTTAACTTTCAGTAACTCACAAGCTTTCAAAAATATAGTTGGATTTGGCTTCTCTGCTTCAACTTCAGCTGACACAGCCATAGCATCAAACCAGTTTTCACAACTTAGGGCCTGCAACAGAGGTCTCAACCGAGTATCAAAGTTCGAAACAACAGCCACTTTAACACCTGCCTTCCTAAGAGTTGTAAATACTTTCCCCGCATCGGGGTCACAAAGCTGCCATGCCTTTTCGGTCGTGTAGTAGTCATAAAGCTCTTCAAAGTACTGAGAATCTGAGCAACCGGTGGACGAACTGACTATATATTGCCAGAAAGATCTTCCATCGTATACATATTGAGACGCGATCCAACCCAAGGCTTCTCATAAGCCCTCCTGTATCTCATCAAAATCTCATTCTCTGAGTAGTTGGCACCGTACTTCTCCCCAATCTTCCTGTATATCTGAGCCATGGGCTGAGCAGGAACAAGGAGAGTACCAACGGCGTCCACAAGCAGAGCTTTGTGTGTGATGTCACCGTAGAGAGACCTCCTGTACTCTTCGTAATCCCTGACACCACATCCAATTCTCTCAGTCACGTTACCTGCTGCTGCTGCACACGACGATGAAGGTGATGGCGATGACGATGATGACGACGACGATGATAAATGACGAAGGTTTGAAATCGAATTTCTATTCGACGCCCATTTTCTTGTGTGAGACAAGATGATTCTACGCATAGCCATTCTTTCTTTTTTTTCTTTCTTTCTGCTCTAATTGTTGTTTTATGTATTTGTTTAGATTTGCAATTGGATTTGGAGAAGATGAGTGTTAAGATATGAAATTGCCCTCATCATTGGGGGTAAATAGCAATCAAATAAATAAATAATTAATTAATTTGAGATAATAATTTTCGCTCCCTTTTCATCATCGATATTTTGGAGGATATTTAAATCGATATCGAAAATGATGGGATTAAAAAATTAAATTTTTTATTTTTATTTTTATTTTGTTTAAATAAAATCAATTATTGATTAAATAAAAAATTAAGTTTCATCAATATCACAAATTGATTTTAAGAGCTGATAACTGTTTAATTTATGTTTATATTTATTAAATACTTTGACTAGGTTATTTGTTTTTACAATTTTTTATTTGCTTTTTAGTTATTAAATAAATTTTTTGAACTATATATTATAATATTTTATTATTGGTTTCCAAAATTTAAGAGATATAAAAAACTACTTCCATTATTTTGTTTATGATTATAACATTTTTTTTTTTTTTATTTTGGCAAAAACACAAATTTTATTGATATTGGAAAGAATTTACAATCACTGATTGGGATCTATGTTCGAAATCCCTAAGCATACAAGTACTTAGAGAATTTACATTAGGTAAAACTAGATCCTACATTGGATTCTACTATAACAATCTTTTGAGTCATCAACTTCCTTCTACTATTTTTTTTTGTTTAAGTAAGGGTATTATATTTGAAATGACCAATAACATTCAATACAATGGGCACCAAGGTGCCTCCAAAATTAAAATCCTATCCTAGAGAAAAGCAAAGGATAGAACAAAAGCCCAACAAAAAGCTTTAAGTATATACTTTACAAGCATCACTTCAACATTCTCTTCATAGAACCCGTCAATCTCTTCAAACAAAGCAGCCTTATACTTCAACAAAAGTAAAGCAAATGCAATCCATCAAAGCAGCAACCAACGACTTCAGAGAAAACATCAACAAGAGCTTCAGAGAAAACAGCAACACCAAGCTTTGAAAGAGAGAGCAACATTCTGCTTAGCATAGCAACACCATGCTTCAAAGGAATCAACATCAACATCATCAGAAAAAACAGCAACAACAAGCCTTGAGAGGCGGCAAATACTGCATCGAAAGATCAGCAACTCCAAGCTTTGAAACAGATAGCAACTACAGCATAGGAGGATCAACAAGAAGAGCTACAACAAGCTACTGAGGAAGCAGCAACTACTGCAATCAAGCTTCTGAAAAAATCAGCAGCACCAAGCATCGAAAAGGACAGCAACTAATAGCAATGAACAATGCGGCTTGAAGAGCAACATAGCAGCCTAGAACTCAGGTTCAACCTCAACCAAAAACATGAAATAAAAAACATGCTGCTTAGCATAGCAACACCATGCTTCAAAAGAATCAGCATCAACAGCATCATAGGAACCGCAACTCTACAACGAAAGATCAGCAACACCAAACTTTGAAAGATGCTGCTTAGCATAGCAACACCATGCTTCAAAGGAATCAGCATCAACAGCATCAGAGAAAACAGCAACAACAAGCCTTAAGAGAGGCGGCAACTACTGCATCGAAAGAACAGCAACTCCAAGCTTTGAAACAGATAGCAACTACAGCATAGAAGGATCAACAAGAGGAGCTACAACAAGCTACTGAGGAAGCAGCAACTACTGCAATCAAGCTTCTGAAAAAATCAACAGCACCAAGCATCAAAAAGGACAGCAACCAATTGTAATGAACAATGCAGCTTGAAGAGCAACTTAGCAGCCTAGAACTCAGGTTCAACCTCAACCAAAAACATGAAATCAAAAACATGTAGAAAGCAATGCCAACAAGTTATTCCACAGGACTAATATAAGGAATACCCAAGCTTTCAAGAATTAAAATAGATTTAAGCTTAGGATGAGCAGATGTAAAATCAAGAGTGAGCTTCATTTTACAGTTTAAAGTCCATCGAGCTAGCCAATCAGCCGCTCGATTTTGATCACGAAACACATGCTTGAGAGTCATAAACTCAGACATTAATAATCTACAACAATTAAGAGTAGGAACAAGAGACCAAGGAATAGCACGATGACTTGGATTCTTCAGAAACTCAACAAGCAAAGCAGAATCAGTCTCAATGTCAACCATAATATAGCCTTTAGAGTTACAAAAACTTAAACCTTACATCAGAGCCCTAGCCTCAGCCATAAGAGGAGGGAGCTTGCCAAAAACATTACCTATAACATGCATGAGATTACCATCCTTATCCCTAATGATAATGCCAGCACCAGCCTCCCCAGAATAGGACACAGAAACATCAGTATTGAGCTTGAGACGACCACCATTAGGAGGAGACCAGTAAAGCACCAAAGGCCTGCTACTGATTCTACGACTTAAACTTAAAAAACCAAAAAGATCAGCAATATTCCTAGCATTAGACCAGTGCTGATACTTGAAAATACCAGCATCATGCATATAACAAATGATATGATTGACAGAAGTAATAATAAGACTAGAATTGACACTAGCATTCTTGAACTTAACTCTATTTCTATACTTCCATATCATGCTAAAAACCAAAGAAGGAATAACATTGATAATATGATTCTTCTTTTTAGACATCACAAACCAATTTCTAGACATATGTGCAGGAGTCATATAGCGATATATTGGAACTTTGAACAGACTGGCAAAGTGCAACCAAACACTCCAGGCAACCTCACATGAAATGAACAAATGGCAAGTAGATTCATAATCATGACAAAACTGGCATTTAGACACAATAACAAGATGCCTATTTCTAAGGATAGAATCAGTAGAAACATAGTTATTAATAACCTTCCAATGAATAAAAGCATGCTTGCTAGGAGTTAAATTATTCCACATTTTATAAAACAAGTCAGACTCAACAAAATGAGTACGAATATGCTCCCAAGTATGCTTATGACTAAAGTTACCAGTCTTAGACAAGCTCCAACGAATCTTGTCCTTCATGTTCAGGTTAATAGGGCATCTGCTGATACGATCAAAATCCTCACTGCTTAAGAGACCCTGGATATAAGTAAGATTCCATTGCCCATCCTTCCAATACCTATTAACCTTTTCAGGATGAAACCAATGATTATCAAGGGAATTGTCAAGAGTAAGGAGAGGATCATAATTGGACCATCTGTCCAACCAGAAGTCCATGTTACCCTCCCCTAAAGACCAGCATACATACTGATCAGCCACAGATTTAATACTCATAAGCCTTCTCCAAATCATAGAGCCCTTGCCCTTGTAATCCAGCTGCAAAGGATGCTTAGAAACACAGTATATATCATGCATAAGATTACACCATAACAGCTTATTCTACCTAAACTGAAGCCAGAGATTACATGAAGCAGTAAGCTGAACATCAGCCAAATTTCTAATGTTAAGACCCCCTTCCTTAAACGTTTTACAAACTTTATTCCAACTACACCAATGCATTCTATGATCTTGACTAGTAGAGCCCCAAAGAAACCCATTAAAAAGCTTTTGAATTTTGATGATCACAGAACTAGGCAAAACATTGCATTGCATTCAATATAAAACAATGCTCATTAGGACAGAATTAATTAAGGTGATTCTGCCAGCAAAAGACAAGTGCTTTAGTCTTTTACTCCATGGTACAGATCACCAAGCAACCTTCTTCTTCCCATGCCTGAACAGGTTCATCTTACTTTATGAGCCTTCATATTATACACCTGCATAGAGAAACAGAAACCAAAGGTCAGGTAGAAACCTGCCAAAAGAGTTAGTCCGAGAATCTAAAATAGCCCAAGTTCAAGCTTTCGAATAATAGAATAGCATTGAAATGGCTTGGACCATTTAGACCATTAAAAGAACAGTCCTACTCTTTTTCCAAAACATATTTAACTATCCAGTCGGAAGCAACATTTTCTTCCCTAAACACATGTTTTAAAGTCATTTTAGACGAAATCAAACTTCTACAACATGATAATGTTTTAGACAGATACCAAGGGCACTTATTATATGCTATCATGTTAAATAATTAAAGCGAATCTGTTTCAATATCAATTTCAGTCAGGTTGTTCCTACAGCAATACTGTAAACCATATAATAAGGCTAAAGACTCGGCGACAATAGGGGAGTTCTTCCCTATCAAGAAACCCTGACCCTTTACTAGCTCACCTTTATGATTTCTCAAAACAAACCCACTGCTAGATTCCCCATTATACAATAAGGAACCATCACAGTTAAGCTTAAGCCTATTACTAACAGGGGGATGCCATTTAATATACAAACTAGTTTTAACCTCTGAACCATGATTGAAACAATCTAATTCTTGAGCTATAAACATATCATGTTTCCAATGTTTTCTCCTTAATAAAGAAGATCTATCTAAACAAAACAACATAGACTTAACCTGCTTAATTATCATAATATCAGAACAAGGTCTATCCTCATGCTTTCTTTTATTTCTTACCATCCAAATGGACCACACTATCAAAGCAGGAATAATGTGTCTAATATGCAATCTAGATTGAGAAGAAGAAAACCATCTATTAACTAAATGATTTATTGACATATGTCTACCTATTGGAATTCTGAAAAGATTAGAAAAATATAACCAGACATTCCATATCATCGAACAACTAACAAACAAGTGATTCAGGGACTCATACTCATCACAGAATTGGCACTTAGACACTAAACTAATACCTCTACTTTGAATATTGGTATCAACAGAAATAAGATTATTTAGAACTCTCCAAAGTGTTATAGAACATTTTGTGGGTGTTATATTATTCCAAATTTTAATTTTAAAAGAATATTGAACATGCTTATCTCTTATGCTGTTAACAATATGCTTTAGATTGAAACTACCATCTGGAGAAAGTCTCCAAATAATCAAATCATCATTGAGCTGATTAACACTAATACTAGTTATTTTATTAACCACAAAATCATTATCAATATCAGCCTTAAGTTTTGCCAGATTCCAAGAGTGATTAAGCCAATACTCATTAACTTTAGTATAAGAATACCAGGTATTAGACTCATTATAGTTAAATTTAAATATCGGGTTCCTATCAAACCATCTATCCAAATAAAAGTCTACATTCCCTATCCCTATTTCCCAATATACATGTTCTTCTGCTTTAACTCTGACTTTTAACATTCTTTTCCAAGTAAGTGAATCAGTTTGCTTAACTATAACTTGTAAAAGATGTTGCTTAGAACAATACTTACTATACACCAAATCTGCCCCTAAAGAATTTTTTGATCTAAAGTTAAACCACAATTTATAAGACAAAGCTTCTTGAACTAATGAAAGATCTCTTAAATTCAAACCATTTTCATTAAAGGGTTTACACAAACTAAGCCAGTCCTTCCATATAATTGTTTTATTACTTTCTGAGTAACCCCATAAGAATTTATTAAGTAGGTTATTAATCCTATTAATAATAGATTTAGGTATAACAACACATTGCATATGATATAAAGGATAAGCTAGTAGTACATATTTGATTAAAACTAACCTCCAAAAGATAAAGCTTTAGAATTCCAATGGTCTATACTCATTCTAATCTTATTAATAATTTCATCATAATAAGAGTTCTGATTCTTAATGAAAATAGGTATTCCTAAGTGTTTAAAAGGTAAACTACAATGATTAAAACCCAGTAAGTGTTCTAGAATTGTTATTATAGGTCTAGACATTATTGTAGGTACAACAAATGATGTTTTTTACAGGTTTATCTGTTGTCCTGATAATTTTTGATAAACTAATAAAAATCTGCCTATCTTTTTAAGATTTCTAACAGAACCATTTAAAAACAGCAATACATCGTCAGCAAAAGCCAGACAGTTTATTGTAATAGAACTCCTAGTCTTATAAATCAGAGATGGATCTAAGGCAATACTCTTATTGACTCCTCTAATAAGGAACTCTTCTGCTAATATAAACATAAAAGAGGATAAAAGATCCCCCTGTCTAACACCATTAGAAGAATTAAAATATCCAAAAGCTAAACCATTTATAATCACAGAATACTTAATGTTCTCTAAACTCTTTCTAATTATACTAAAACATGAGAGCTGAAACCAAAAGATACCAAGACCTGACAGATGAACTTAAAGTTAAGTTTGTCAAAGGCTTTCTTCATGTCTAAGTTAATAATGATATTACTACCTCTCTGCTTTTTATTCAAATCATTAACCAACTCTTGTGTTATAAGTATGTTTTCCTGAATGGTTCTATTAGGCACGTATGCTCCCTGTTCTCTAGAGATTAGTTTAGGAAATAAACTACTTAGTCTATTATTTATAACCTTAGATATAATTCTATTGAACACAGAACATAGACTAATATGTCTAAAATCAGTCCAATACTTAGCATTTGGTTTCTTGGGTATTAAACAAATAGAAGTTGCAAACATACCATAAGGGAAACTATCTTTAACAAAATAATCAGTCACGGCATTAACAAGATCCACCCTAATTATAGACCAACACTCACTATAGAATCTGGAGTTGAAACCATCAACTCCAGAGACACTTGCACTATTTAAACCTTTAACAACCCTATACACCTCATCTAAAGTTGGGTTGGCTAATAGGGATATATTATCTAGATCACTAACTAGATTAGGAATAATATTTAGAGGAAAATCAGGCATTGCTTCTGGTACATCTTTTGAATTGAGAAGTTCTGAAAAATAATTGACAGCAGACTCACCTACAAGCTTTGGATCATCTATTCTTACATTGTTATCCATAATTTCATCTATTCTACTCCTAGACCTTTTTTTCTTAACATAGTTATGGAAAATCCTAGTATTTTTGTCCCCATCCTTTAACTACTTAGAAGCACTCTTTTGCATCCAGAAAGTTTCTTCCCTAGCTAATAAAACCATATGTTTAGACTTAAGCTCAGACAGCCTCCTATTGTTCTCTATAGAATAAGACACTTCTAACAAACTATCAACTATACTAATTTCCTCCTCAGTCTTTTCAATGCAGTCAAAAATGTTTCCAAAAATATTTTTATTCCAGTTTTTTAAATGATTCTTGAGTCTTTTTAATTTAAACCAAAATAAATGAACAGAATTTAAATGAGAAGGTAATTCTAATGGAAGAAACCAATTATTTTCAACTGTCAACAAGAAATCAGGATGACTTAACCACATATTCTGAAACCTAAAATGAGGTTTATGAACATTTAACACTGATGAAACTAAGATTAATAAGGGTGAGTGATCTGACCCGGTTCTGGTCGGATGCCTCACCCTGGTAACATTGAACTTATCTCTCCATTTATCATTATACAAAGCTCGGTCTAGTCTTTTCCACTTATGGCTATTGGTCCAGGTAAAATTAGTACCTGAGAATCCAGGATCCTCAAGACTACAGTCCAAAATCATATTATTAAAATCTTCCATAAAATTCATACAAAGAGTAACACGGTTAATATGCTCACTATGATTAGAGATAGTATTAAAGTCACCTACTACAAGCCAAGGTTCATTAGAAATACTATTAGATATATCCCTCAATTGGTTCCACAGGTTTAACCTTAAAAGCCTATTACATTTTGCATATACTATGGTAACCAGGAACTCCTCCACAGAGCCTGAATGGTTTACCATAGTATGAACTAATTGATCAGAATCTAAAATAATATTTATTTTATAAGAATTTTTCCAAAATAGCCAGATTTTATTGTTTTTATTACCATAACATTGATCAAACCCTAATTTCTTAGAAGTTTTAACTAGTTTATCAATAGACAACATAGGCTCCTAAATTACTACCAAATCTATAAAAATACTTTTTAGTTATACTTTTAAGTCTTCTAATTGTGTTAACATTGCCAACTCCTCTGGCATTCCAATTAAAAAATAATAATGTCATTATTTAAGCATTTTTGAGGATCTTACAGATCCTTTGAAAGCTAGTGGTTTGTTAATTAGATTATTCTTCAGTCCCTTAACTTTAACTTTAGAATGTTTCTTATTACTTATCCTATCAGGCATCTCTATATCAGGCTCCACTATATGTCTATTCCTAGGGGAATTTGGTAGACTTAAATTTGTTCTATCACTAAAAACATCACACAAATCCCTATCATTAATATTATCCTCATTCAATATATCAAAAGTATTACTAAGATCAATAGACTGCAAAGCCTCTATAACATCACTATCATTTAACACAGGTTGATTCAAGTTTTGATTAAAAGATAAAACATTATTATCAGTTTTCATAGAAGGAGAATTAACAACAGCTTCATTAATTATTTTCTGATTATCCTTAACATGCACACAAGTATCAATTTCACCAGAAACTATCGCAGATTTAAGTTTAGGAATCCATTTCTCTTTATGTTTTATCTTATTATCATGCACATTCAATTGTTTTCTAAGACTAAATTCCTCAATTTTGCAACTGGATTCACTATGACCTAAATGCCTACATTTTTTGCAGTAACCAGGTATGTCATTATATATGACATCCTGCCAGAAACCATCCCGATCCCCAAAGCTTATCCAAAGTCTTTGGGGAAGAATACTAGAAGTATCAATCACAGTCCAGGCCTTACACAAATTATAACTAGCCCTATTTCTATATGGTATCCACGTTTTCAATGGCAAACCTATCGCCTTGGCAATCTGTTCTATAGTATCAGAATTGTACATGTGTTCAGGAATCCTAGAGAAAGAGATCCAAACTAGAGTCAATGGAGACTCTTTTTTGGGATTGAAATCAGTAGTCCATCTAAGAATCTTAAATGAAAAAATACCCACAGTTCTCACAGTACGTTTCCAAAAGATTTTAACATCATCTAAAACATCAAATTCAATGAAAATATGCCTATAATTCCATTTAAACACACAGAAATTGCCAACGAATTTAAAAGACTCTAAATAAACCCTAAAGTCAGAAATAGAAGGGGAACCGAAAGAAAATTTTGCAATTAATGTAAACTTAGAAAAAGAAGAGAGTTTGATCTTATCTGATTCTTCAAATTTGACGAAAGTATAACCATCCTCCACTCCTGTAGAGACGTTTGCATGCATAAATGAATCTTTCCTTGCATTACCTCCTAGAACGCTCCCTCCTGAGTTTATCTTCAGCACCTCAGCAAAATATGGTTTTGTGACTTGCTTCTGGCCCTTCGAATCAGAACTCAAAGCATTGTTCAAATCAGCACCGAACTGAGTCTGATTTTTATTATCCCCTTCGAAAATAGGGTTTTCGTACAGCCTGCTTTGATCGACTGGAAATCTCCAAGCGATGTTCGTCTTATCTCGAGAAGGATAACTAAAAAAAAGTATTAAAAAATATTTGATACTTTAGTTAAAAAAATACTTTTTAACTTTATTCCGATTCGTCAAAACGGTCCGATCCAAAACAATTCAAATTTTGACTTTATTTTTAATTTAAAACAAAAATTTAAAACAATTTTTTTTAAACCAACGAACCTAAAAACACAATAGCAGAAGAGAACCCCCAAGGGGGTAGCCGAGTTGGTTGAGTATGACATTCTTATGACCAAAAGGTCATGAGTTCGAGTTCCTCTACATACGCTTTCTCGGCTGAGCATGTCACCTTGTATGGTTTACCTTCTGGCGTTGGTTTGCAGGCTATCGCGTCAGACTGAGGGTTTACCCTGTGCGCACTCATTGCACTCTGAGTAGCGGCTCCGGGTTTCCTCCGAAAAAAAAAGAAAAAGAATTTGAATGCAAAGGAGGGGAGGTAGAAAACGAGAGAAAAATACTGGATAAAGATGATGAATAGGGATTAACCCTGAATCTTAATTTTCTTGAGAGAGTTTTACGACTCATTCTAAAGCTATTTTTCAAATATATTACTAATACTTTTAATACTTTTGTATTTTTTTTAAATACAAAAAAAATATAACAAAAAAAAATATCTGAATCTTGATTTTCTCCAATTATTTTTATTTTAAATACATAACTCATTTTCATTTAATTGTATTTTTCCAACCAAATAATATTTGATCACATAATTGGAACACAGTTATCTTTTTCACAACCAGTTTAAACTTAATTTTACAACTCAACTTTAGATGAGCATGTGGTTACATAAAGAAATAATATTGGTATTAACGAAAAGTCCATATGTTATAGGTATTTAAATTCTAAACCACATGGTTATCTATTATATTCTATTTAACTAAATGATTATCTATTATATTCTAATTTAATAGGATTTGATTCATGTTGTTTTATATTAGGATTTCTTTTAGAATTATGCCGGTGGATTAAAGCAGCCATATGTGAGCAACAAGGGGTATAAGAACACGAAAATTAGGTGAGCAGATGAGAATGAATGTCAACGAAGTGAAAACATTAGATAAGGTTGTAGAAAATCTCAAAATCTGATGTACGACCAAAATATTCGATATCGAATCCAAAAAAACAGGGTAATATCAGTATTCGAAAGAAAACAGATAACATTCGTATCCGAAAATAGCAGATACAGATATAGACATATTTGTATTCTATATCCGTATTCGAAACATCCAATATCCAATTTCTTTTAAATAAATATATAGTTATTTATTTTATTTCTTTATAATATATAATATTAGATTTTAAAGTATACAAAATTTATCAAAAACAACACTGAAACAGAATTTAGACAGAACGCGTACAACAATTGTCAAAAACCTAATCACACATTGTATTACATAAACTATAAGACAACACACTAACTCTATATAAAAAACCTAAATAATTTACCAAAACTTGTCAAAAAGTTATAAAAATAATTATGGTCTACCACCAACTGTAACCCATAATACAATTAGTTAAATTGTTTTTGAAACTGTTTCCAATCTATATTGGATACGAATCCATTGAGGCATGAGAACTCTCTTGTCATCCCAAGTTCTCATTTGGCTTCGTTGCAAGCAACTCTTCCATCCGTAGTAGTCGAACTGTGTTCGAAAGTGCCTTTTATCAGTCATGCAATCATGAAAGCCATTGCTAGTGGTTCATTTAATTTATTAGTAAACATTGGTATTGCTGTTGATAAGTTATAATTCATAAACATATTCAGACTATACTGCGTACATAACGGGACTCTTTGTAGGAATCAATAGTTTGCAAAGACAGTCCCTCAAAATTAATAGAGAAGCATTCGAGCTAGCCAACCGAGTGCAGACCAGGTGTCTAATCTCTCCGAAGACAACAAAGGTCATGAATCTAATATTCTCTAAAATTGAGTTTTATATATTTTGTTGTAATTTGTCGATTATAAACACTACTGTGATTAACTTTTGACATGTACATGTTCTTATACTATATCAACAAAAAGCTTTTTTTAAAAAAAAAATCTACATGTGGTTAAGTAACGAAACTTTTAAATAAAATAAATTTTTAAATATTCAAAATTTACGAATATATATTTTTTTAATTAAAAGTGTATATATATTATCTACTACAATAGTGTAAGTTAATATATACATTTAAGAAATGTCACTCAAACAAAAGTTAAGAATATAAGTTTACATAATATGTCAAAAATTGAATCTCATATGGTTTTACATACTAACTCTATATAAGAGACCATAACTCACTTACCAAAACATGTCAAAAAATTAATTTAAAAAAATAGTTAAACTATTTTTGAAGTTGTTATCGGTTCACTAAATCAGACTGAGTTGCACAGAATTTTATTAGTTCTGGTAACCATAACTCACCGATTTTTGAAGTTATTTTCAAAACCATTTTTTTGGTAACCTTTAATAGCTTCAAGGTGACTTCAAAGAAAGAACAATCGAGGAAAAAATTTCATTATCCCGATAAGATAGACAATGATAGACCTTCTTTTACTTCGATTTATAACTTAAAAAATAGTGAAATTTTGGTTGATAATGTTTATAAATTTGGTAAAAAAAACGTTTAGGGTTTGAAATTAAAACAAATCAACTTGTTATGGAGAAGATTGAATTTTATGGTACGGTAAAGGAAGAAAATTATGTTTTAGAGGATAGAAATTATATTATCAATTATTACCTAAATGAGTTTTGGATAATGATTACAGTAAAAAATCGAGGTAACAAATAAAAAAGCTTAATATTTTTTATAATTTTAAAAAACGGATAACGTATCCCTTGAGAAGATAAATTAATATGAGATATATGGAGGCTATATAATTACTTGATCTTTAATTTTCAGTTATTAAATTCCTTAGAGAATAATTTACTTATTTTAGTTGAAAATCTTTTACAATTCCGTATGGATAATGAGAGTTTACTCAGTTTTATCTCTAAAATGATCACTAGTTGAGCTATTTGATATTTCGAGGGCAAAGAAATACTTGAGCCATGCTGTTATTCAGAAGAATAATGTTAATGGGCTAAATGACATACCTTGTTTGGAGATTTTGGCTAATGCGCTTCCGCAATTTGATTCATTCTTTACAAAGCTTATCAAATTTGCAAGAGAATTTTTCTTGCAATCTAAATGAAATAGATTTGGCCTGGTTACACAGAGGTTATTTCTTTCATCTTTTTTTATGTAGAATATCTGGCCCATGGTTGGCATTTCTCTACTTTGGTGGATATCCAAATTGTTTAAGATTCTTAAAAATGAAAATGACATCAATATTAGTCTACATGTGGATAATCTGATTGTAATAGAGTTGTCAGGTGATGAGCAGGACCTCGAGTGACCTCTACCGGCAAATGAGCCTTAAATACTCATTTTCGTTGATAGATCGTATGATTCACGAACCGGAAAATATATAAAAAAATATCTTGAATCTTTTAGACGACTAGTAGCATCCCATAAAATAATTAATCAGGCTTGATAGAATAGCATGCAGCAAAGTAATTAATCAGTTACGTGGAATTGCTACAAGATCTTTAAAAAAGAGTGGACCAAGATTAGGTTGGGATTTTATCTTCTGTTGAAGAGATAGGGAGAACAAAAAAAGATAAAATATGAATTACATAGAGTATATGCTCATATTTATAGATAAAATAAAGAGATAACGGGATAGAGCCTGATATCTTTAACACTATCTCTCAAACTCACAATATAACAGTAATAATCATTGAGAGTTTGTCACAAAGAAAATGAAACCACGTTGTTGATTGAGCTTTCATGAAAATATCAGCAACCTGCAAAGTTGATGGAACATATGGAAGCGGGAGGGTCCCCATCTTTAGATGATGCCGAGTGAAGTGACAATCTATTTCAATGTGTTGCGTCCTCTCATGAAAAAATAAATTTCTTTGCTATCTGCATGGTGCTTTTGTTATCCCAATATAAGGAAGTGATTTTAGTAATATTAACCCCCATATTTGCAAGAAGCCATTCTAACCAAACAATCTCACATGTGGTCACAGTCATAGAAAGATATTCAGCCTCAGTAGACGATCTAGAGACAATATCTTGTTTCTTACTTTTTCATGAGATTAATGAAACTCTAAGGAAAATACAAAACCCAGTATCATTATCCCAATCAGCATCACTATAGGCACGCAGTTCAATTGAAGAGGTCGAAGAAAACAAAATGCTCTGAAACTGAATGCCGCGAAGATATCTCAATATTCGAAGAACAGATCCCCAATAGAAGGATGTAAGATCAGTAACAAACTGACTAACCACATGAACACCATAAGTTATACTGGCCGAGTAACTGTAAGATAGACCAAGCTCCTTACAAGAGTTCAATATAGAGTTGGGTCTGATAAAGGAACACATCAGTCGGAGAGTAGCACGCATTGGTTTCAAGAGGAGTATATACTGATGTGTTACCAGAAATTCATGACCGCTCGAATAAATCAGATATATATTTTGTCTAAGAGAGAATATAACCTTTTGGAGAGTGAGCCACCTCAATAC
The DNA here is from genome assembly GCA_036936605.1 of Limnanthes douglasii subsp. nivea. Classification (NCBI taxonomy): domain Eukaryota; kingdom Viridiplantae; phylum Streptophyta; class Magnoliopsida; order Brassicales; family Limnanthaceae; genus Limnanthes; species Limnanthes douglasii. Next base: position 33,797,219 of record JAUPFV010000004.1, read on the forward strand.
TTAGAAATAATGTAATAGTCTGAAGTCTTTCATCATAAAATGCTGAGCCAAATCACGTTTTAGTACCTTAATTCCATCAATATTATCACATGTAATGATCATATCATCTACATATATGGATAAAATAATTTGTCATACATGCATACATCTGATAAACTAGGACAAATCATGATTAATAGCAAGGAAACTAAGTGAAGTAATAACCGAAAAGAATTTTCAAACCAAGCACGGTGATCTTGTTTAAGACCATATAAAGCTTTCCTAAGTCAACAAACTTAACCTGGTTGGTGAGGAACACCTGGAGGAGGAGTCATGTAAACCTCCTCATGAAGATCACCACTCAAACATGCATTTTTGACATTTAGTTGAAAGATCTTCCATTGGTGAACAGGTGCAACCGCAATAAGAGTACGAACTATCATTGTTTTTGCCAGTAGGGAAAATGTCTCATCGTAATCCATACCATACTTTTGTTAATACACTTTTGCTACAAGATAAACCTTATATATTTCAACGGACCCCTCCGATTTTGTTTTAATTTTAAAAACCCAACGAGAACCGGTTAGATACTTACCAGATGGAGGTTTAACTATATCTCATGTATGAGTGTGATAAAGAGTACTAAGCTCTTTGGCTATATCATTTTGTCAATGAGGATCACAAACAACATTTTAAACGATTGAGGTTCATACAAATCATGTATATGTGCTATAAAAGAAGCAAAATAAGATGAGTAAGAAAAGTACTCAAAATATGGTAGTTTAGTAGACTTAGTTATACGAGTGGATCTCATGAGAGCTAGAGGATCTATTGTTCTACCAGAGAAAAGAGTTGGCTCGGGCATTGATGAAGCTAGCTCAGGCATTGATGAATCAGAATTACTATTAACTATTGTAAATGTCTCGTGAGCATGAATATTGATGAGTCCGGATATTTTCATCCTCTCACTGTACAAACCGAACAAGGAAAATTTGGACAAAAATCACCACTTGAACCATCCCAACTGGACTAAAGTATTAAAAGTTAATCACTTTTTGACTAAGCTAATTGCTAATCTGCTTAATAAACTAATGGGTTTTTGAACTCGACCCGGTTTTATAAGTATGACCCGAAATCCCATGTGGCCCATAATTAAGGGTATAAATACCCAACCACTTTCATTAATAAGGGTAATGAACATTTAATACAACCAGGCAGCTCAAATCTCTCACAGCAAACCACTTAAACATTAAATACCTTTGAAATACTACAAAATATCTGACCAAATTACCATCAGTCAAAAATAATTCACACCAAATTAGCGACCATAGTGGGAGAAGAAGGTGCCTGAATCTAGCATTCGAAACCATCAAGAAAAACCAGTTCGTATGAATCTGGACGAGCAGGAAGTGCCACCAGCTTTGGCAGAAGTGGTGGGAGAAAACGATGAATATACGATCGAGGAGCGAGACAGATTAAAAGTTGAGATAGAAGCCTTGAGGGCGGAGATGGGTTTGAAAGAAAGGTCAAAAGTGTCAGCAGTTCACCACACTGACAATCCAAGAGAGTATGAGCCATCAAAGACCCATGTGAGCACTAAAAAGACTCATGCTAGCTCAAAGAAGTCTCGCCGGTCTAAACCAGTGGAGAGCTCAGATTCAGACTCAGAATCTTCTAGTAGCTCCTCGAACGAATATGGAGTTGAAGAAAACCTATCATCTAGCAGTGATGAAGGCCGTTCTAAGAAGAAACAAAAGTTGGTCAAAAAATATTCAAGAAAGAGGGACATGCATGGAAGGTTGAAGAGGCACCAGGGTAAAGGGTCGTCTCATAGCCACAACCATGGCCGGAGACATGTAGACCGTTTATTAATGGATCATTTCGCCTTTCATGACGAACTAGGTATCTTTGCAACTCCCAACAAAGATACTGTGTTTAGTCGTGGCCGGAATTGAAGACAATCTCCATTGTCCTCCAAGATACTGTCCGAAAACCTTCCTAAGAGGTTTGACAGCACAAAGATGGAAAAATATGACGGGAGTAAAGATCCAGATAACCATCTGGAGCAATTCAAAACATTTATGATGAATTTTGACGATGATGATAAGTTACTTTGTCGAGCGTTCTCCGAGTCTTTTACGGGGAGTGCTCTGAAGTGGTACAATAGTCTGCCACAGGGTTGCATCAGAACTTTTGATACTTTTTGGGTGGCCTTCCGGAGGCAGTTCATTGGAAGTAAGGAAGTGAAAGGAAATGGAGACACTATTATCCATTGTGCCCAGGAACCAAATGAAAAATTTGAAGGAATATATTAGTCGCTTTGTGAGCACCAAAAATGGATTAGCTGATTGCTTTGAACAAGTAGCAATAACTTTTCTAAGACAGGGTTTGAACCCTGGTAATTTGGCTGATTCAGTAACCAGGAAGAAGGCCATGACATGGGGTGGTTTACTGAATCAGGTTGGCAAACAGATTAATCTGGATGAAACAAAAGAAACCAATGTGCACCCGCAAGTGAGGTCTGCCCTAGCTGCACCAAATCAAAACCAGAATCAGTCCGGGTACAAGGCCAAGGAAGCCGGACAGGGTCATAATAGGGCCAAGGCTCAATCCCACCTAGCTACACCAGCTCAGAGCCAAAAATCTAGAAATAAGCGAGGACCTTGGGTTCAACCGGAGTGGTTTGCTGAGTTTAAAGAAAATGTAGCCACCATTTATGACAAAACAAAAGACGAAGTACATTTTAGAAAGCCGTTTGCATTACAATCTCCCAAGGAAAGTCGTAATAATTGTTTCTGTCAGTATCATCATGATACCGGCCATAACACTGAAGATTGCATCGCGTTGAAATAAGAAGTGCAGAATTTAATTGAGAGAGGGAAGTTGGGGGCTTATGTTAAAAAAAGAAGTGGAAATAGGCCTGATAATGCTCATCGGACTGGCCCAAACAATGCAGGGACATCGACTCCGGATAGGGCTATGGTGATAATTAAAAGGTTTGATGTAGAATCAGAATATTTGGATCTTGATCCAACCCGAAATAAGGTGGGTGTTATCACAGAACACTACAAGACAGTGTCCGGACTCATCAGTTTTTTTGATTCACTTACAATATTTGGGGAAGACACCATGACTGCACCAACTGCTTCTTCGAGAAAGAGGCATGTTCATACTCTAGCTACCCAACTGGAAGGAGGCATGACTTCATATCAATCGCAAATTCATTTTCCCTTTATTGTTTTTGATGAGGATGACTTGAGGGACATAGCTGGACCCCATGAAGATGTTGTTGTGATAGGATCATCCATTGGGGGCAATGACATTAGACAAATTTTGGTGGACACCGGCAGTTCAGCCAATATCCTCTTTTTAACTTCTTATAAAAAATGAAAAATCCAGTAGTGATTCAGCGTTCGAACAGGTCAATAGTAGGTTTCACTGGAAGCTCGGCTGATGTAATCGGGGAGTTTGAAGAGGAGGTTTTGTTGGGCAAGGGCCCTTTTAAAAAGATGGTCAGAATACTTTTTATTGTGGTGGATTTTCCCACGTGTTACAATACCATTTTGGGGAGATCTTGGCTCTCTAGGATGCATGTTGTGGCTTCAACAGTCCACCATGTTTAAAATACGCTGTACAAGGACAAGTGAGAGTTGTCTGAAGCAGTCAAAATGTAGCAAGGGAGTGTTATGCAACAGCACTGGCCCCTCGAACTTTGCGGGCAGTTCGGATCAGTGAGTATTAGCAATTTTAGGGGCCCTTTGGGGGAGAGGGTGAAATTGATGACCTAGAGAGACCCCTGGTGTTTTAATACCAATTGAAGAAGTTGAAACTCACTCTCTGGCTGATGGAAGAAGTGTCAAGATCGGGTCTAAGATGACATCGGAATTAAAGAGTAAAATGTTAGCTTTTTTGAAAGACCATCAACATGTTTTCGCTTGGTGCAATGCTGATGTAACTGGAGTACCAGCAGATATTATATCACACCAACTATCCATCCGGAGGGATATACCACGTGTTGTACAAAAGAGGAGAACTTTTTCTAAGGAGAAAGTTGATGTCATAGTTCAAGAGGTTGACCGGTTTACTAAGATGGGGCACATAAAAGAATCTCAGTACCCTTTATGGACAGCCAATCCGGTGTTAGTAAAGAAGAAAAGTAGAAAGTGGCGTATGTGCATCGATTTTACAGATCTCAATTGAGCTTGCCCAAAAGACCTATATCCGGTCCCCCGGATTGATCAGTTGGTGGACTTCACATCTGGGAACAAGCTATTGTACTTTATGGACGCCTTCTCTGGGTATAATCAGATTCAAGTAGATCTGAAGATCAAGAACACACTATATTTGTTACTGATAGGGGCCTCCACTGTTACAAGGTGATATCGTTTGGGTTAAAAAATGCTGGAGCTACTTATCAGAGAATAGTGAACAAGGATTTTGCTGATCAGATTGGAAGAAACATGGAAGTCTACATCGATGACATGATGGTAAAAAGTGTAGAAGAAGAGTTACACTTACCAGATCTTCAAGAAACTTTTACCAACTTGATGAAGGTGAATTTAAAGCTCAATCTAGAAAAGTGTGTCTTCGGAGTAAAGTCCGGGAATGTTTTAAGGTATGTGATAAGTGAGAAAGGGATACAACCTGATCCAGACCAGCTTAGTGCTTTATTACAGATGGAGCCTCCCCGGAATATTAAAGAAGTACAAAGATTGACAGGGAGGTTAGCTGCTCTAAACCGTTTTATCGCGAGGTCTTCGGATAGGTGTGCCCCATTTTTTTAAACTTTAAATGGTGCAAAAGAATTTAACTGGTCTTCACAGTGTGACCAGGATTTTGATGAAATCAAAAAGCACTTATCCTCCCCTAAAACTTTGTTTAAACCTGTTGATGGAGAGACACTATACATATACTTAGCAGTTTCTGATTGTGCCATAAGTGCAGTGCTAGTAAGGGAGGTGGATAATTATCCTCTTTCGGTGTACTATATCAGTAAGAGCTTGATAGATGCAGAAAAATTAGCACTGGCCCTAGTAATTGCTGCTAGGAAAATGAGGCCCTACTTTCAGTCTCATTCTATCGTTGTCCAGCCGTCTTTTCCCTTGAAGAACATTCTTCAAAAGGCAGATATTTCAAGCAGAATGACCAAATGGTCAGTGGAGCTGGGAGACTATGATATTGATTTTTCCCCTTGAACAGTAGTCAAGGCTCAGACTATTGCTGATTTCCTAGTTGAATTTCATTCGGATAGAGACATTAAGCAAGCAACAGGTGAAAAAACTAAAAAAGTATGGGTTATCCAGACTGATGGTGGATCAAGTACCATGGGTTGTGGTGCCGGGATATGTTTAACCTCTCTGTATGACGACAAAATATACCAGCCTATATGTTTTGCTTTCAGGGCTTCCAATAATGAGTCTGAATATGAAGCTGCTATAGCTGGTTTGAAATTAGCTCTCATTTGTGGAGCCAAAAGGGTCATGTTAATGAGCGATTCTCAGCTTCTTATCCATCATGCACAAGGTCAATCCGAGGCAAAAAATGAGCAGCTGGTTAAATACTTATTTGTTCTTAAAGAAGTGGCATTTAATTTCAAAAACATCACCTATGAGCACATACCCCGAACAGAAAATATGCTAGCAGATTCATTGGCAACCATAGCCTATTCTGAGTCCTACCCATGGATTCATGTGCAAGAGTGCCCATCCATTCAACACAATCAGAACAAGTAAGAATAAAGTTTAAATATACAAGTAAAACAACCCCAAGATTGGATATTTCCTCTTTTCCAATACCTCTCAGATGACATTTTGCCTCCGAAAAAAACAGTGGCAAGGAAAATTAAGTATAAGGCTTGTGGATTTGTCATCCTAAGAGATGTTCTTTACAAAAATTCTTTTAGTAGACCTCTCTTACGATGTTTAGGGATCGAAGAGTCCCAAATAGTGCTCTCTGAATTACACGATGGCGAGGGATCAACACACTGTGGGTTTAGGGCTCTAACCAGAAGAGTCTTGTTAGCTGGATACTACTGGCCCTCCATAATGCAAGATGCCAAGGAATTGGTGAAGAAGTGTGATCCATGCCAAAGATACAGTAATGAAATTCATATCCCAGTTGTCCCTTTAGAGTCAATTCCTGAGCCAATACATTTTGCTCGTTGGGGGCTGGATTTGGTGGGACCTCTACCCATGGAATCTTGAGGGTGCAGAACTATAATTGTTGCTATTGATTACTTCTCAAAGTGTGTAGAAGCAGCCCCATTGGCAGGAGCTACTTCGAAAGCTGTTATAAAATTCATCATGTCTAATATTTGCCGCAGGTTTTGGGTTCTCCAAAAGATAACTACAGACAATGGGCCACAATTCGATAACAAGGATGTGGAGAATTTATGTGCCTCTAAATACATTCAACACTGATTCTCTTCTCATTTCCACCCACAGGCGAATGGTCAAGTTGAAGTAGCTAACAGGACCATCATGTCCGGTCTTAAAAATAATCTAGAAGGGGCTGCTGGAAAGTGGCCAAGCTATCTACAAGAAGTACTATGGGCCTACCGGACTACCCTCGGGGCTGCAACACAAGAGTCTCCATTTGCCTTGGTATATGGTATGGATGCAATAGCTCCCATAGAGGCCACTCTCCCTTCGTTCCGAGTCTACAATTTTTCTGAACAAGCTAACGAAGTGGCAATCAGAAGCCAACTTGACTTGATAGAAGAAAGAAGAGTTAAGGCTCACCTCAGAGCCACACACTATCAGGGTTTAATGAGAAGTAGGTTTGCTTCCATAATCAAAATGAGGGATTTTCAACCAAGGGATAAAGTGTTGAGAAAATTCTTCATACATACTAAGGAGAAGCAGTTCGGCAAGCTAGCTCCAACTTGGGAAGGACCCTATATGGTCAGTGAAAAGCTTAAACCTGAGGCATACAGGCTTCAACATAAAGATGGAAGGATTTTGAATCACCCCTGGAACATTGAACACCTCCTGTTGTATCTAGAATGAAAACTATGTAAATATTTACTTGTTTAAAGTCCATGTAAATATTATGGGGCATACTTTTTCCTACCCTGGTGGCGCGGGGAGATTTTAATGACGTTTCCAGGTTTTTAAATAAAATTTGATGGCTTCTTAAAACGTTCGGTGTGATTTGATTGATATCTTCTTTGACTGACAGATCGGATTGATTCAGTGGAGTGATGACCATCTAAACATTTATCATCGGATAATTTAAACACTCTCACTTTAAAATACTTGTAAAATAACTAAAGGCCATTTAAATACAAGCCATCAAAATTGGGGAACTACAAAACAATGTAAGAGTTGTGTAAGATAAAATTTCTCGGTTGATACCGGAGAATGATATTAAAATATGTAAAATGCCTTGGCCATCCAAGGACTTTGAAGTTTTAAAAGAGAAGGTTTATCCTGACAAGGGCCGGACACGGTTACAAAATTTCCTTGGCCATCCAAGGACTTTAGTCTAACACAAAAATTAAAGAAAAATCAAAGATAATTAAAAATTCTAAGGCTGAGCTTCCTTAGATGGTCCAGCCTCATCTGGTTTCTTTTTGGGGCCTTTAGGTTCCTCGGTGGGGCTCTCCCTGGTCCCTTCATCGTCATCGGTGGTGTCATCCCAACCACTGGAATAACAGTGCTTATCACTATCGGCCATAGTATGGTGAGGAAGGTCTTCGTATTCCACAAATCGCCATAGATCTCCTAGTGTCCTCTTCAGAAATTTTTCATGAAAGAGCAAGACCATGTCTGATTTGACTTCAGCATACCTTTCCTTTTGGGAATCTATCACTTGGTTGGTGTATGCATAAATCCTGGCTTGGATTGTCTTCTCCTGCTCTTTTAACAAGTCATCTTTTTCTTGGTTAGCCTTAGACACGACATCTTCGAGCGAAATTTTGTCACTGGTTAGGGTCTGAATGACGTTGTCTTTGGCCTTCACCTCCTCTTTTGAAGTAGAAAGATTCTTCTCCAAGTCAGAATACTTGGATTGGAGTTCTTTGATAGCCCCCTCTAAAGTGGCCAGCTTGGTGGCCAAATCCTCTTTCCCCTTCTTCAACTCCCCATTCTCTCTCTTTAATGCCTCAATATTCTGGTTGGCAGTAAGGAGGTCGTTAGAAAAACTCTCTTTATCTGAGTTGAGTGTGTTGATGAGGGATGATTGGTTTCGCACTTGCTTCTCCAAGTTGAGCACCGGTTGAATATTGCTCAACAAGGAGTGGGTCACCATGTCCTTCTTTCCTGAAACAGAAAAAGATTTACCATTGAAAGGGACAATGTTCGAAGAGCTTGGGGGGAGATAAGGGCCAGCAAAGTCGTCCTTCTCAAGGTCTTCAAAGTAAAGGCCAATCCCTTGAAGGCCACTGATATCTACTCTGTCAATGTTAATATCCCCTTCGGCGCCCTCTCCGGTGTGAAAGTCACTTGGGATTTGCTCTGCCTGTGTTGGGTCTATTGGATCGACCCGAGGAAGAGACTCCTGAGGCCGGAGAGCAACTTCATCTCCCTTGGAGGTTTTCTTCTTCTTGGCTTCCCTATCTCCACATTCTGCTCCCCGTTTTTGGTCTTTCTTGGGAGCTTTTGGGGGTTTTGGAAGTCCAACTGCCTCTTTGGTACTCTCATTTTCCATCACTTGAAGCAGAGCAGCATCAATCCCTCCCTGGTCGTGCACCTCCTGATTTGCTGGGACAGTCTCCTCAGTGTCACCTTGGTTGACCTCATCTACATCTGGTTTTTTCTTGCCTTTCTTGCCCTTCATTTTACTTGGGGCTTTAGCTCTTCCCGACAAGGCTAGCTTCCCATCCTTTGCATCTGTCCTCTGTAGAATGACACCCGGAGGGGGCGGTGTGGTTAATTCCTCCCAAGACAAGTCTCTCCGGCCGGTTGTGTTCCAAAGATGGGATCTCACCAAATTTCCACTAGTAAAACAATTGTGGAAGCGATTTCCCCATTTTTCAGCAGCCCAAGCATTCAGCTTGGCACAAGTAGTCTGCCCCGCCTCTAAGTAGTCGGTAAACTCCTTCGGCAGCACTACCAAAAGAACTACCAAAAGAAGAAGAAGAATATTTAAGTAAACAAACTTTTTAAGGAAAGAAAAACAAACATGATAAAATATTAACCTGTGCTTTTCCATATGCTGGTAAGCATGCTTGGGTTGTCACCAGCCTTAGTCTTCCTCCCATTCTCCCAAGCACCACTGATGAACAAGAATTGGGTTTTCCAATTCTTCTCTGATTCAAGCAGGTCATCCACCACTTTGTAATTGTCGCTCATGTTAAAATGGTAGAAGGGAATGATGTGGTTCTTGCAAAGGCTGGCCACAACAGTAAACTGCTCCATCGGAAGCGGGATTCCGGAGAGCCTGGAGGCCATGATGCATGCCATGAGTGTGTACCAAGCGTTGGAGCTCAGTTGGCTTGGGCAGAGATTTATTAGATGGAAATATCTAACGATCTCTGGGTCCGAAGGAAACCTAAGACCTCATTTAAATAACTCCATGTAAAAAACTATCTCACTTAGCTTGCAATCCATTAGCGTCTCCGGATCGACCGGTATCCTCACTTTAACAGATTCTGGTATCCCTCACTTCGTCTAGATCCGGCCTAGTTCAGCAGTGTGAATAAAAGCATAATTGATATTCTGCATGGCTAGCAGATACTTTACACTCACTTTGTGGAAGCAAGGTCCACTCTTCCTTCAAGGCACTCCGGCAGGTCCGGATGTTTTAAACACAGCTTCCCTTTACCCTTGTTTTTCTTGACAATGGCAGCCTCACCCGTCTGCCCGGAGACATCAGTCTCAAAAGGGGCTTCTTCAACACTGTCCTCCATCACGTCTTCCATCACCATGGAAGGGTTTTCAGTTGTATTTGGGGGAGGAGTGTTGGTGGTTGGCTCAGTTAACTGTCCGGATGGCTGAGCATTGCTTTCCTTTTGTGGTCTGGAGTCCGGTTGGGGCTCAGATCCGGAGGGTTCATTTCGAAAGCTTGTACTGGTGGCCTCCGGACCAGACGATTTGTCCTTAGGAACCTTGATGGGTGCTTCTGCACCTGTAACTTTGTCTTTGGCCCCAGACTTAGAGGGCCCTAATTTTGGAGATTTAGACTATGGAGCAACAGCCTGACATTTTACTAAGCGACCTCTTCGTCGAAACGTTAACTTTTCTGGGGAAATGTCAGCATCCGATCTCATGGCTATGAATGGAGAGGGTCTCTTGGTACTTGTAACCGCTTGCTCTCGTTCGACAATAGGATGTGACTCCTGGACCGATGAGCCTAAGACGATTGGTGAAAGACTAGGTTGAAATAACCTTCTAGGTTTGGAGCTTCTGGCAGAAGATGAACCTCGATCAGGCTCTGAGCTTGGTGTTTCAGATTTGTCGATAGGAGAAACTGGAAGGCCTGCAGCAATGCGCCTTTCTCGTTCGACTCTTTGTGCTTTCTCTAACTCCGAAAGATTAAGCCACCCACCTTTTACAAGTGCGTTTCTTGCTGTAAACATAAACTTACACCAAAAAGGGTTTTTGAAAAGGGAGATGAAAGCTTTGTTGAAATAGGAGTGAAAAAATGATGAAGATTGTAAAACAGTGAAAAATGAGTTGATTTATACTAAAGAGACAAAAGATACCCAGAAACCTAGGAGAATACGAAAAGATGGAAGTAATGATTAAAGACGGCGCTGACGTCACAAGCATTAATTGGAGAGGTTACGTTTTGGAATGAGTGGGAGCGCTGTTCAGGAGAAAAACGGCTGGTGAGGCGAATCAGAAGAGGACATGTGTCCCACGATCCATGGCAAAACCTTTGAGCTTCTGAAGAGTTTTTCAGTCTAGATAAGTCCTTTACTCAATTCGAAATCCGTCCGGAAAATTTCACAAATACTCAAAGGCGATTTTTTAGGTCTTGCCAAAGGCCTTCGAACAAAACCTAAAAAAGAGGCTACTTATGAGTCCAGATATTTTCACCCTCTCACTGTAGAAACCGGACAGGGGCGATTCGGATAAAAACCACCCACTGAACCATCCGAACTGGACTAAAATATTAAAAGCTAATCACTTTTTGACTAAGCTAATTGCTAATGTGCTTAATAAATTAATGGGTTTTTGAACTCGACCCTGTTTCATAAGTATGATTCGAAAGCCATGTGGCCCATAATTAAGGGTATAAATACCCAACCACTTTCATTAATGAGGGTAATGAACATTTAATACAACCAGACAGCTCAAATCACTCACTACAAACCACTTAAACATTAAATACCTTTGAAACACCACAAAACACCTAACCAAATTAACTCAGTGTCAAAAGATGTATCACTATCAGTTTTAAAAGGATTAATATCCTGAAGGTATGTTTTTGTTACATCATGTGATTTTGTCGGAATCAAATAAAATGGGATATGCTCACAAAATATGACATGACAAGATACTTATAGCTTATGACTAGTGGGATCATAAAAGCGATAACTTTTCGGTGTAACCCGATAACATAGAAAAAACACAATAGTTGTTTTAGAACCCAATTTATTGCGTTTAACATGAGGACAAATGACATAACATATACATCCAAACATTTTTAAGGAAGAATAATCTTGAAGTTTTCCGTATAACTTCTGAAATGGAGATATTCATGCATTATAACCAGTATAAATTCAATTAGTCACATAGTCAAAATTGCTTCTCCCAAAAAAACAGTTGGAACTTCACCGGATAAAAAGAAAGAACGAGAAATCTCAACAAGGTGAGGATGTTTTCTTTCTGAAACATCATTTTACTCAAAGGTGTCAGTACAAGATTATTAATGTATAGTACCATCGGATGCAAGTACATATTTGAAATCATTGGAAGTATATTCACCCTATAAGTCATACTGGAGCATTTTATCACAATAGAATGTTGGATCTTAACCAGTGCTCTAAATTATCTATAAGATATATCCATGTGTATCGAGTATAATCATCAATAAATGATACATAATATGACGAACCATTATTTGCGGAGACAAGAGATATACCCCAGACATCAGAATGAATAATATCAAACAAAGCAATAAAAAACTAAAAATTTTAAGTGTTTAACTGACCTAAAGCACCTGTAAACACTAAATATTTCAAATGCGATGCAGATACATGTCCCATATGAGAATGCCAAAGATAAAACTCAAACGACGAAGGATTCAAATAAAACAAAGACAAATCAGCACCAGAGACAACAATATAAGTAAAGTATGTTTTTTCACTATCAACACCATGCACATCCACATCTGTTACTTTGAGTTTTTCTAAAATATAGAGTTCCCTTATTTTACGATCTGTCCCAATCACTCTACGAGTCTGTTGATTTTGTATAGCACAGACGTAATCAAAAAATAAGACCTAATAACCAGATTTACATAATTGGCTAACCGAAACAAGATTCAAAGCAAGGGTGTGAAGATAGTATACATCAAATATCGATATATGAGGGGTGCAAATAAAGCCAACACCCTCTACTAACATTGTTATAACACTAGAAGACAAAACAAATCTGGGTGAAATATGAGACAACGAAACAAAGTTCGACATGTGAGGTGGCATATGATGAGACGCACCCGAATCCAAAATCCATAATGTTAATTTAATACCTGAAGTGGAAGACGGGAACATACATAAATGGTATGCAGATATGGACATAACAAAATTCTTCTCATTTGGTTTGGTACTAGTAGACTGTAGAAAATCATCTTTTCTTATCATATTCGCAATAAGATCCACAATATCTAGTCGAAAAAAAAATCAAGAGATACCAAATCCAAATCGAAAAATAAAATCAAAATCTTAATCAAACCCCAAATCCAAAATAATAATCAAACCAAGTCCAAATTCAAAATCTTAGTGGTCGAGCTAAATCAAATATAATACTCAATCAAATCCAAAGCTAAATTAAATCAAAATATTAATATATGTATAAAACCAAACCTCTTTTACCTACAAAAAAGCATTGCACTGGTCCAACAGTGATTCATCCTAAACCATAGTACCAAATCACAATCCAACCAGTCAGATTGAAGGACTGGATGTCCTATACACGTTTTCTGAAATTCAGCAGAAACAGACACCGTTTAACTTTCGATTGGACCATTTGATATTGGATACACACAACAGGTCCAAAAACCAAAAACTGCATCTCTTCTAAAGAAAAGCATATAGAAATTTCCAAACAAATCCAATAAAAAAATAAGAGAAAGAAGATGAATCACACCCACGCGTCACGTAAAAGGGTCAAAACAAGAAAAACAACCAATAACTGAAGCACAATAAGAAGAGCAAGGAATGAGCTGAAGCACAACATGAAAATAAGAACAACTAGTAACTGAAGCACAACAAAAACAGAGCCAAATAGCAAATCGAAATCGAATACCTAGCATAAAGCATATCCAAACAACGAACCAAAATACTAAGATGAAATCGAATACCAATACCAATACGAAATCAAATAGCGAATCAAAATTGAATAGCAGAAAGAAAATCTAAATAGTGAATCGAAATACCAAAACGAAATCGAATACCAATGTTAATACAAAATTGTAATATCAATATGTAATCCAAACAACGAATTAAAATCGAATACCTAGCAAAAAGCAGATCCAAACAACAAATTGAAAATCAAATACCTGACAGAAACAAGGGGGTCGCTATGCTTGTCCGATCAGATTACTCCATACTCTGATACCGTGTTAACAAAAGAACAAACAAAGAGAAAATATAAAGTTGCTAGAGTGATGTAGCGTATACTTCGAACAGACTGGTTTCTCGTCCAAGTATCAGAATTGGGTCAAACGGGTACTCAAATCAAAGATTTCGACGAGCCTGTCAGATTTCAAACATGAGACTTTATCACAAAGTTTGATACCCAGATTTGACTTGTAAAGCCTTGAAAAAACAATTTTAATATTTTAGCGTTAATTTTATTTATTTATTTTATTTTAAAACATTTATGTAATTTCTTTTATTTGGAATTAGGGTTTTGGGTAGTGCTATATAAAGCATCATGTACCCTATTTTACCGTCAGACATTGATTAATTGAATTCCGGGAATTATTTCTCTGAGTCTTCTTATTTCTCTAACATAGGGTTAGGGTTTTATCGTTGTCTCTTTCATCTATTTCCGCTTCGCCACCATATTGGTATCATAGCCCAGTAATTCCTGCTACGCGGATACAAGAATCATGTTCCGGGTACCTCTTGATTTGAAGGCTAGAATAGATAACGACATCTTCCAGTCTACCTGCCCAATTGGAGAAAGAATTTGCAAGTTTTTAATTAATTTAGATATCTATGAGAATCTGATTTCAGAGGAGACTGTTCAAAAACAAGCGTTGAAGACTGAAGCTCTTCCATACCCGTACATACTGCCAGGACTAATAAAGTACACTGAGGTAACAGTTTCTAAACGCTGTCAAATTTCATTTTATGTTGATAATTATAAAGATACAACATAGTGTGACGTAGTCATCTAGTTTTAGGACGTCCATGGCAGTATTTTAAAAAGTAGTTTTACAACATCACCTTTGCATGTGTAAAAAGTTGTTGTCTTTCCAGTTCCAGTTTGTGCTTGTTGTATCACATCAAAACCCTTGCAGAAAGGAACAATTCCTCTTTGTTGAATAGTAGATGACTTCTCAAGTTCTTCAGAGTATATTTCTGCCAGCAGATTCAAAATACTCCAATCTTCTACTTTTAACTTGTTACTTTTTCTTTTATTTCCCCAACCATCACCAAAAACTCCTCCATGTTCTATTAAAAAACCTAATCTTTTATCCATTAAAACACTATTCTTTTATTTTATCAATTTATTCATAATCTCAAACACAAAAATACCATCTTCAATGTTTCCAATACGACAACATGTATCCACAGAAAACCGAATCAAAAGTTTGACTTTAGGATAACACAAAATACCTAGAAGATGCATCTCCACAATAAAAGTTGCTACTTTGCAGTCTTTGTTCAATAAAACTTCTGAAGCGATGTAGTCTGGTGTACTGCACCCTGAAACAATATCTCGATCTACAAGTTTCTCCTCAACATTAATTAGATCTTTATCATCCCAGTCACCATCATACTCATCGTAGACTGGTTTGTCAAATACCGACCCAGATACATCTTCAAAAATATTTTTATCATAGACTGGCTTGTCAAACACAGAGTGAGATACAGTTTTAGCATCACAGCTAAGATCGGTAGCTGGTGCAATTTGAGAATGAAACTCCTTAACTAGTGGTGGTTTTAAAGACACTACTCTAGATGGCATTAATATAAACTTGATACTATCTATCACAAAAATGTATCGATTTGTTCTACTATCATAAGTAAAATTTCTCTTAAATCGCCATGGACGTCCTAAAACTAGATGGCAAGCGTCCATATGAACTACGTCACACTATGTTGTATCTTTGTAATTACCAACATAAAATGCAAATTGACAGTGTTTGGAAACTGTTACCTCAGTGTACTTTATCAGTCTTGGCAGTATGTACGGGTATGGAAGAGCTTTAGTCTTCAACGCCAGTTTTTGAACAGTCTCCTCTGAAATTAGTTTTCATAGATATTTGAATTAATTAAAAACTTGCAAATTCTTTCTCCAATTGTGCAGGTAGACTGGAACATGTTGTTCTCTAGGTTAGAGAAATAAGGAGACTCAGAGAAATAATCTCAAAATTTTATTAATCAAAGTCTAACGGTAAAATAGGGTATATGATGTTTTATATAACACTGCCCAAAACCCTAATTCCAAATAATAGAAATTACATAAATGTTTTAGAATAAAATTAATGCTAAAATATTAAACTGATTTTTGAAGGCTTTACAGGTCGAATCTGGGTATCAAACTTAGTGACAAAGTCACATTTTTTAAATCTGAAGGGCTCGTCAAAATCTTTGATTTGAGTACCTGTTTAACCCAATTCTGATACCTGGGCGAGAAACGAGTATGTTTGCAGTCTTCGCTACATCATATTCGAGTCTTATTTATTCTCTAACCTAGGATTAGGGTCATATATACTATTTTCTTGTTCTAATCGTCTACCACGCCATTATAGAGTTTTGTTATTGGAAAGCATAAGAATTATATAGAGCAGTATGTACGGGTATGGAAGAGATTTAGTCTTCAACGCCAGTTTCTGAACAGTCTGCTCTGAAATCAGATTTTCATAGATATCTGAATTAATTAAAAACTTGCAAATTCTTTCTCCAATTGTGCAGGTAGACTAGAACATGTTGTTCTCTAGGTTAGAGAAATAAGGAGACTCAGAGAAATAATCTCAAAATTTTATTAATCAAAGTCTAACGGTAAAATAGGGTATATGATGCTTTATATAACACTACCCAAAACCCTAATTCCAAATAATAGAAATTACATAAATGTTTTAGAATAAAATTAATGCTAAAATATTAAACTGATTTTTGAAGGCTTTACAGGTCGAATCTGGGTATCAAACTTAGTGACAAAGTCACATTTTTGAAATCTGACGAGCTCATCAAAATCTTTGATTTGAGTACCTGTTTAACCAAATTCTAATACTTGGGCGATAAACCAGTGTGTTTGCAGTCTTCGCTACATCATATCCGAGTCTTATTTATTCTCTAACCTAGGATTAGGGTCATATATACTATTTTCTTATTCTAATCTTCTACCACGCCATCATAGAGTTTTGTTATTGGAAAGCATAAGAATTACATAGAGCATATGCTCATATTTATAGATAAAATAAAGAGTTAACGTGTTTGGGCCTTATATCTTTAGCACATATCACTATGAAAGAGAGTTAATTCATTATTTCCAAAAATACAAGAATATACATACATGTCTGGAACTAGAAAATAAATTAAGTTCCTTCAGAAAGTAAGAACAAACATAACATTCTCTAAAAATAATACATGTTTAGTGGAAATTTTAAATTCAAATAAAAAATTTCAAACACTTGGCATGAGCTATAATAATTTTGAATATAGATCTTTGATCCTCATTTAGCATCTGATTCTTTGTGTACCTTGCAAATAAATACATACATGAGTTGTTGCTGATGAGTCCGAATTCAGCATGCTCCCCGGAAGGGCAAATCGGTCTAAGTCTCTCCGAATACCGGACAGGCTACAAGGACATAAATCGAACAGATCGCTTGGACCAGACAGATTTTCTTTGGACACTGTAAACTTAAGACTGTTCGAACTATGACTAAAGTACTAAAAAACCTAAACACTTCCTGACTAAGCTACTTGCCCTCCTGCTTAGAACTCATGGGTCTTTAAACATGACCCGGGTCCATTAAACATGACCCAAAAGCCCATAAGGGCCCAAACATCATACTATAAATACCCAACCACCAGCATTAACTATGGGTAATGAAAATTAACTGCTACCAAGCTGCTTAATTATCTCTCCACCTTATACTCTCTACTTTAACCATTAAACACCCAAACACCACTGTTAAACACCCATACACCACCTTAAAACTCCACTTGAAATTACTAGCCTACCCTCAGGCGATTATTATCCACACCAGTTGCAGCCGAATCAACCCAATATGTATTCTTTTTCAAAGAAACGAGATAAACTTCCGGAATATCAAAAGACATGGATTACATTTTCTTAACATGTAATCCCGGAGTTTCTCATGGTTTTTCTTGAGATGTCTTTAATCTTTATTGGAAAAAACATCGACCAACCATCGATTTCTCAATTTGTTTTTCTTCTTAGTCGGAACTAGACTTGGTCCTTTGTTATCAACCTTCCAATTTGGCTTAATCCATTTCTTGGACACTACCATGTTCACTTCACATGTCTCTCATTTAAGTCTTTCCTCCTCTTGTGCAGCGTGCGCAATAAATTCATTGATTGTCCAATTTTTCCCGCATGCAATTATAGGTGGACTGTATATGCTTAAACATTTCTAGAGATTTAAAAATAGAGCCCACCACGCACTTTTTAGGTAAGTCTATACTGATCGCCTTTAACTTTGTGGAAATCATAAAGTACCAGAATATACTGTTGGACTTTAAATTTTCTAGCGTATGTCTTGGTAGAAAGCTCATTAATGAGACATTGCATCTCTACCTTGTCAGTTTTAAAAAATTATTTCTTAAATTTCGTGAGAAAATCTGTAGCAATGGTATATACCCACAAGAGAATTACGTGCAAAATAATGGCATGTTTCCAGACATCCGCGGGCGGGGTTGTATCAGATTGCATCATATCCACCTCTTAAGGATGTTAAAGGGGGTTACCATAGGTTTGGTAAGTTGTGTTCAGAAGTTCGGTCTATTGGGAGGAGATTAGGCTACATATTTTGGTGTGATGTTTTTTCATCCAGATTATACTTTCTTTTTTATTGTAAACATCATCTCTTTGTCTTACGTTATTGATTTTGTAACAGTTATTGTTATTTCATTCAGATTCTAGTTTTTTTATTAGACGATTTGTAGTTACTTTTGTAACATTAGTCTTTTTTGTTTTTTTCTAGACTATCTCTATACCCATAAATTCGATGTTTGAGTAACAATTGTTTATAAATTTGTTATTGTGTTAACAATTTGAAAACATAAACTTAACTCAATAAAACAACATTAAACATGAACATAAAATAAATAGAATAAATTAAAGTACTCAAATGAACATAAAATAAATACAATAACTATTTGGAACTCAAAAGAATGTAAAACAACAATCTCCAACAATACCGAAAGTAACATAAAACAACATAATATTACTCAAAGTCATATCCATTGTTCATAGTGCAACTCCTCAGTGCATATTTTTTTCCAACTATTTGTTCCTCTACGTAATGTAGCATATCTTTTGTCAGAAAATCAGTTACTTTCAAATGGAACAAGTTAAAATCCTAATTTTTAATTGCGTATGAGAGGTCCAACACCCGAAACATTGGTTCACTTTTTAGATAATTGTACCTCATTAAAATTATCTTTACACGGTGTAATTCGTGAGTCTAAGACATACTTGACCAAATTCTCGTAGGTTTTAAACATCTCTCGTAATTTATCCAACCTTTCGTTCATTCAGTCAATGGTTGTCGTTGCGACGACGTCATTCCAAGTGACAAAAAATGTGTTAAACTTGTTGCCATCTTCAAATATTTTTTTGTTTTCCCATTTACATTCTTGTTGATTTATCAGTCGTGTTACATATGACTCATACTCGGAAAAAGTTTGTCTATGGTATTCACAGAGCAAGTTCACGATTCGTGATTATAACACAAGACAACTCACAATCGTTCTCTTTTATTACCAATTCAAAACATCCTAAAACCATTTGTAGTTGGTTTGTTTTTTTTCTTCCATGAATGTGAATGCAATGTAAGACGTTTTGTTAGTCGATGTACCCCGACTACTTCCGACGAAAATATGTCACATCTAACTGTCTTGCAAGTGTTATCCATGATTAGTAACCATGGGAAGGTCCATAGTAAATCAATGTTAACCGGGGTGCAAAAAATAAATCGGTTATGATATTGGATCCTTCATTGATCGTTCAATGCTATTGAATATCGTTATGCAAAGATATAAAAAATTATGACAAGAAGAGAGTTTATTTCTATTATGTTGAAATAGATAAAATTCTCCGGGTCTAGAGCCCTTTTTATATGCTCTATCTTCTCTGATTAATTCTCATTCCTTTTATTCAAAGAGTGGACTAACATTTATAAGGAAAGTCCTAAATTTGCGATCATAAATTCGGTCTCCTGTTATTGATCATGTTGACCGACTAATTCCTTGGAGTTTCTATTAACCTCCTAAATTGTTTCTTCCATTACCATTGCCTCAACTCAGTTTGGCTGCTCTGCTTGTTTCTTGTGTGGGTCTAACTGAGCTACGCTTTTCAATAAGGCCTTTTTCTCTTTAATTGGCCCACGACGATGGAGCTCTGCTATGCAAGAAAGCTCATAGCATCTTAGTTGGTTTTCGGAGATGGAGCTCTGCTTTATTTGAAGCCATAGAGATTTCTTGCTATCCTAATCCTCGTGGTTGATTTTCAGTGATGGAGCTCTGCTCTGCCAGGAGCCTTTGAGCCTTTTATTTGGCCTTTTCTTTTTCTATTACTCTTTTATCCGGCCCATAATGATGGAGTCTATTATGCTAGGAAACTTCAAGCCTCCTAGTTGGTCCTATGAGATGGAGCTCCGCTCCTTTTGAAGCCCAAGGGATACCTTGCTATCTTAACCCTCTTGGTCGGCCATCAGTGATGGAGCTCTGCTCTTCCATGAGCCTCTTAGTTGGCCTTCAGAGCTAGGGCTCCACTCTGTTTGGAAGCTTTAATAATACTTTCACGTGTTCTTGATCTTATTATTTACCTAGTTTGAGTTTATGCCCATCTCCTTCTATTTTCCTCTGTTTGCCCGTGTGAGGCGATGTGGATTCCCTCATCAAATATATTTGTAAATTTGTAATTTTACAAACAAACATTACATATACAACCGACTACATTTTTCAACCAACATTTTTCTTTGAGGGTGATTGTATACGTGACAGATGTTCGCATTCTCTGGATCGAACTTCTTTATGACACCAAATATCTGATGTAGAGTTGTTTCCGTTTATCGCCAAAATGTCGACATCCTCTTTTCATTTGGTTTTAACTTTGCACATTGTATATGTCCTTGTTAAATACACAATCGGATCATGGTTGTGTTTTCTAAAAGTCACACTTAAGACCAATTTATAATCATCTTTAACCGGATTACCAATCAAATGAAAATGACAAAAGATTTGTTTGTTACCGCACACCTTCTGCTTACGATCACACTCTTTTACCTTAAATCTAAAAATACCAGATCTCTCACGTATGTATATTAATCCTCAGGTTCTTCCTCTTTTGTCATTTTTTTAAAATTATATTTTAAACGAGAACCCAAGTGTCTCGTCATTTTCTTTAACCCATTCGGTCATTGAGTCGAAGCTACGTAATATTTCGCTGGTAGATAACCTTTTGCAATACATATTAATTGAATCCGAGGATTATGTAAGACCATTTTACCGAGACATGGCAGAATCATTGCTCATTCCATTATGGTTTTTTCATGCCGGTCTACAAATGAACAAATTCTTCTTCTAATTGGGTCATAGTTTTTTATTTTTAATAAGTGGAAGAAAAATAGTTTTAGTTTTTTTGGTTTTGGTCGATTTTAATAAGTCTTATGAAGTAAAATATTAGGTTTTTTCGGGTTTAGTGTTAGATATAAAACGTAAATAAAATAAAAATTTAAAAGTTTTATTTTTTAAATTTTTTTTGAAATATTATATTTTAAAAAATACTACTTTAGGGATTATTTTTTACCTTTTTTTATTAATTCCTTAAAAAAAAAAGGACGGATGAAAATTTTGAGAGGGTTAAAGGCTCGGTCTAAACTTCATCTTCGTCAGAAAAGCCCAAATAACCTACTTCTTCAAAATGAACACTTAAACTGTTCCTTCTTCAATTAGGCAGGCCAACAATGGATGGAAGCTCGAGTTCTACAATATCTGTGATTGAAACCCTGAGAAAGAGAGGATGGTGTTTCAGTGATTTAGATCAAGTCAATGCTCAAATCACAATAACCTCTGCTCTTTTCGACGATAGAGACACATCTAGGGTTGCTGATGAAGTGGAGTCCGAACTAATCAACATGGACCTTAGGTCCATCGGTGGAAAGTCTTTACCAGAGAAAATCGAGCTCCGGTCATCTTCTCATCTTCACGGCCCCAAAATTCTCCAGGTAATATTCGTTACCTCTCTTAATTTCTGGATTCAGTTTGGTTTGTTTGTGATAACATTTCGATAAGAGACGAAAAAAGAAAAATCAAGCATAGATGATTTTTAAATTGTTTATCTGTTAGTTTGATTGGTGATATGTGTTTGCTTTTGATGAAATTTATGAAGAGCAGATCTCTTCGGTGAGAGACATCTCTAGAAGCAGCATAGATGATTTTACAGGGGATTTGAGTCATAGCCGTTTACTTCGATTAACTCTTACAGACGGAAAAAGCGAGATAACTGCATTAGAGTACACTCACATTCCTTCATTACCTAGTGATGTAGTTCCTGGTACTAAGGTACATATTTTTTTCCTATAAATTTGAAGTTGTAAGGAATGCTGTTGTTACTTGATCACTGAGAAACTCATGAATGTAATGGACGCTGAGTTGTTTAGATACTAGAACTTGTATATGTTAATCCGAGAAAACATGTAATAGCCATTGAAGTGTATCTTTGTTATTGTGATTTACTCTGGATTGGTTTGCAGGCTTATCTTCTATGTATAGCCACTATTTATTTTGATATGGATGTTTATCTTCTATTTATGGTATATGGATTGTAGGTTCGATTGGAAAACAAAGCTGCAATACGAAGTGGTATAGTTTGTTTGAATCCAAAAGTGTTGACTCTGTTAGGAGGTGTTGTTGAACAACTTTATGAAGAATGGAAAATGAAGAAGAAATATTCCGGCTTTTCTAGATCAGCGATGAAGCCAGCTAAGGAGAGTGATTCGATTTCGGGTGGTCCTCCGCCATTCCAGAAGTTGCAGGTTGGCAAGTCGGGGAAACCTTCTCGTGAGTTTTCTAAAACCTTTAGCTTCATATTTATCATCTTATTTCCATTCTTGACTGGTATTAAGGGGTTCTTTGATATTAAGCTTATTAGCAAAAAGACAAAAACTAGTTTATGAAATAAGCAGATAAAATTAGTTAGCGTTAGAAATCCCTGGTTGTTTTGGTGTCTAGTAAAATAATCAATTTTCAAGGTTCAAAATTTGACATTAGAAAATACGAGCACAAAAGATAATTAAAAAAGAATTCTATGTTTTTCAAACAAAATATAATAGAATAAGCTGGTAAAAATTAATATCGAATAATAACAATCAAATAAGCCAAAATAACTACTTTTGCCGTTCTTTAATCTTACTTTAAGCCAATAAATCTAAAAGTCCACCAGATTTTATGATAAAATAGTTGGCCAACCAAACACCCTTGTTCCTTATAAGCCAATAGGCGTGATGACACCAAATGACTCCTCAAGTCTTTTCTTTTGTGCCAAATTATTTCCCAGTTATATGAGTTTTCTATTTCTGTGTGTAAAAAGTAATATTCTGAATAATATGGCAACACCATGATCTAATGTTTAATATGGCAACATCAGGACAAGAAGCTACATTTTAAGTTCATGTTTGTAAAGGTTCTTAGCTTGTAAGAGTATATACTTATGAGTCATGACTACACGATGGGATGTCGACTGTATTGTTAGCTAGGTGTTGGAAGGCGGCCTTGTCTGGAATCCAGGGTCTATGATACCGACGGAGAAAAAGTCAACAAATTTTGATCCCATTTTTCAATTTACTCTGTACTAATTATGCTTTATGGTGCTTGGTCTAAATTATATTCCGATCAGTTATTTCATTGCCTGGAAATATATAAATGAATTGTTATTTGTGAAAACACGGGAACCTCTAATTCTGACAGTATCACGATTTACAGATTATTCACAGTCTGCATCAAGAGGCAGTGTATCAACGGCTGCAAAAGCTGTTGAGAATACTGACGGGCACGTCAGAGAACTACAGAACATGATCTCTAAGGGAGATGGTGATCATCCAAAGACTTTACCCATTAAAGAAAAAAATGAAGAAAAGCCAAGTACCTCTGAGGCAAGACCAAAGGAAGGTGCGAATTTCACTTTTCATTTTTGCCTTTTGCAGACTTAAATTCTTCATTGCATCTTATTAAGTTAGAACCTTAAAAAGAGATTAAGACTTAGCAGGTGATCTTTTAAGTTACTAATTGAAGGTGAGTAAATGGAGCAAACTGTTATCTTTTGTAATCATGGTGGATTCGTTCTCTTTTGTTAAGCTTATTAATTGAAGCTTAATCTTTATGTTCTATAAAGATGTTCATATTTTTATGGAGCAAACTGTTATCTTTGTAATCATGGTGGATTCGTTCTCTTTTGTTAAGCTTATTAATTGAAGCTTAATCTTTATGTTCTATAAAGATGTTCATATTTTTATGCTAATGTATCATTTTTTACCCTTTGTCAGTAGCGGAAGCTGTACCTGTTCAAAATCAAGCTGCTGCGCAAAAGCTCCTCCAGAAAATGAAGCAGCCAAGTTGGAGTGGTCAGAATTCTCGAGGACGAAGACACGGAGGAAGAGGTAGAGAAGATGAGCCTGTTGTTTTCACTCTAGATGAATGGGAAAAGAGAAATTCAGGGCAAAATTCTTTCAAAGAAAATAGTCTTCCAATTATAAGTAATGACGAGGACCTTGCATGGCAACTACAGCATCAATTTGACCTGGAAGATTTCGATGTTAGTATAAATAGCGTTTCTCACTATTATTGCTGTTGTTATTAGCTTAATGCCATCAATGTTGATTCACTTGCTTCACCAGGTACCGCGTACACACAATACAGATGCAGAGAACATCAAAATGAGTATGTTCAGTTATGAGAAAAAAGATGATCATATGTTTCCTGGTGGCGAAGGTCGAGGAAGAGGAAGAGGAAGGGGGAGGGGAAGGGGGCGGAGTAGAGGACGGGGAGGGAGAAGAGGAAGTGGAAGAGGGAGTTTCAGCTGACTTCCGGTTGCTTGTCTTAGTCGTTAGGTAATGTCTGTGTCTTTTCTGGCTGATAATCATTCTGGTCTCTAGAGAAGCTTCAAAGTTGCATGTATACGGGATTTTGTCCCATCCCGAACTTGTATCTGTACATTAACTCATTCTACAAAAAAAGAATTTGCAAGTTCTCACAATAGAATATTCAGTACCTTCACATATTGATTAGTTTATATAATCTAGTCACAATATCGCAAAAAAAGAATTTGCATGTTTTCACACGGGAAGTCCGAATATCTCTTCTTCATTCGTCATTCTTTATAAAGTTGTTCGAAAATGCCTCTTTGTCACTACTTTCCTACACTGTAGGCATATGAGAGTACAACTGAACAAGAGAAAGTCAGATAAATATAACATCCTACCAAATTAAGAATGAGTGAAATATTATAAACATAACCAAATGCATAAACTTTACACACAACCAAATGCATAACATTTGGGCTGAACTTGAGGAGAATTCAGTTTTCACGATCTCTCCTTCTGGATCTGCATATACGTGTATGGTATATATAATTGATATTTTGTGTGTTTAGCTTATTATTAGAAGTTTCGGTAATAAAATTTAATGATTGAGTTGAGTCTATCAAGTGGTGAGTGTATTCCGGTCTTAAGTTGTGGATAGTATATGTAATATGGTAGGAGAAATGTGTTTTTCACTTAGTTTAGGTGTATTCTGATTGTTTCTTCTTTTTTAGATAATCATCAAAATATCTTTTACAGTCTTTGATACGACGACGTAATTGATATATTCGTTTTGTTTTGTGTACTAGCTCTAGTTCAACACCACTCCGGGACTATAAAAAATAAGAATAAATATAAACTTCAGGCAAAGCCATCATATGTGGTTTTGAGGAATAACAGACCATTGGTTAGTAGACATGTAGATTGGTTAGTAGACATGTAGATGTACTTTTCACAATTGAGTTAGATATTTGAAATCCCAGTTATATTTAAATCCTTAAAACCTCAAGCTTCGTCTTTTTCAAATCCGCCAATATTTTCAAAACTTAATCATCCATAATAATTCAAAAGCAATAACCAAATCAAATAGTTTATGAACACAAAAATCTAAAACCAAACCAATTAATGCTCTAATTTGGATCAATATAATGTATAAGTATGTTTGCTAAACAAATCTAAATACATAACATATACAAAATCATTTAAGTGGAACGGTTTTTTATTCTGCTAAGAAATGGATTGTTAGGTTTTTTGTTGAGATTCTGAAAACCAATCCTAGTATGATTTTGGTGGTAGTTGTTTGTATCTGATATAAAAAAGTTTGTTGTATTTCAGAATAAATAAATCAATAAAGTTATCACAATAATTGTTTTTGGAAATTGTATCTAATAGATGTCTCAAGTTTTATATTTTTCCAACAAGAGATCTTCATCAAACTTGTAAGTTTTTGTTTCTAAATCAATTTTTCTAATAATAAAAAATATTTGGTATCATGGCAATGAAAACAATAACGATAATGAATAATCGACCAAGTTTTATTGAATCGGTATCATGGACCAAATCGCGTCAAAGTGGAAGGACAAACTTAAGTTTTCAACATCAACATTCACGTATGAAGCATGCTAAATAGAAACATGGGTACATCTAGATTTCTTATATCTAAATGTGTAGTTTATAAGTTTTTAGTGGGAAAACTTATTCTCCTTCAAACTCTTATATTTAGAAATATAGTTAAACTACCGTACGAAGTAATATTATAAGAGTAGAAATTTCAAGGATATCATTATGAGTGAGTTCAAAAGGAAGAAAAGAAAAAGTTTAAACATTATGAAAGATGAATTTATGGTGACAGTGATGGAAGTCAATATTGCGGAAGACAAATCCTCTAGTTGATGGTATGATACATGTGCATCGATACATGTTACCGATGATAGATCTTTGTATAAATCAATTTAATTAAGTAGAGGTACATGTGATGTTCAAATGTGAAATAGTAATAAATCAAAAGTGGAAGGACGTGAGACGTCGAGTAGTGTTTACGAATGAGAAAATAATAACTCTCACTAATATTTTGTATGTTTTAGAAATGAATAAAAATTTGGTGTCATGTGATATTTTGGTTAGATCATTAAGTCATTATGTTTACGAATCTGGTAGACTAATTTTGATCGAATGAGGTATCTTAGTTAAGAAAATATAGTTAAAGTAATGAATTAGTGAAACTATGTACTTTCAAAAATTCAGTAAGTATAATGAAAAATTATATTTATGCTTGTTTTCATAATGATTATTTGTTATTTCATGGTAGGCTTAATCATATAGAACATAACATTATAAATATAATTGTTAAAATTAGACTTATAAAATCTGATTAGTTTCGTACGAAAAACGTGAATCATGCGTGAAATCTAAAATGATTAAGAAGCCTTATAAATCTGTAGAAAGATGTATGAATTTGTTAGACTTATTATACACTAATACACATGTGGGTTAAATGGTTTTCTTGATGTGTGAGAGTAAAAGATGTTTTTTTAACTTTCATATGATTATTCTAGATTTACTTTTGTCAATTTGTTTAAACATGAGGATGAAGCTTTTACCATGTTTGAAATTTTCAAAGCAAAAGTAGAACATCAACTAGACGATAAGAATACAAGATTATATACTGACAGAGGTGATAGATATTTCTCAAAAAAATCTTATAGTTTTTATGAAGAGCATGAAATATTTCATCAATGTATGACGCCTTATACGTAGCAACAAAATTGTTAATTGAGCGAAAAAAAACAAAACTTTACGAGAGATGAACAATGTAATACAAGCCGACTCTAAATTGCAATTGAAATTGCGTTAACTGCGTATCATATATGTAATCATATTCCACTTATGAAAATCAGAATATTCCACTTATGAAAATCAAAATATCTCTATATAACTTATGAAAGTAGAAAAAGATAAATATTGAATATTTCAAAATACGGGGTATTTAGCATTTTATAAAAACAATGATAAAAACATTAAATTAGATCCTGATATTATTAAATGTATGTTTATTCCATGCTTGAAAATCACGATTCTTCATTCAGAGTTGATTTTATAAATCGTATTTTTTTTATGTTTAAAAACCATAGACCTACGCTTAAATTATATAGTTCTTAAATAAAAAATGTTAGATATGATAGGTAATTTATTAATTGTATCTTAATAATAAAAAATTTATAACAAATTTAATATTAACTAATTATTTTTAATAAAAATATGAGAAAAGTACCAGTAAATACCCACTCAACTATCTAATTACCCATTAGTACCCAAAATTAGTATAATGTCACTTGGTACCTCCACCCAAAATATCGACAAAAATACCCCCGATTATATATACCCATTTTTCTCTTCAAATCTGATTCCCCCCCCTTCTGAACACCCTAAAGCAACAAAACACGTCTAATTTTTTTGAAACCACCACTCAACCGTTCAACTTCTACACTATTCGCTCCAGAGAAACCCTTCCAACCCTCAACCCAAATTCAGTCGTTCTTCACCAGATTTTGACCGTTCACTACCGTCTACTCCCTCAAGAAAGTAACCAACAACCGTTCGACGACTTGTCGTTGAGTCTACGCCGACCGGTGAAGCAAAAACCAGTTACAGTAACCAGGTGCGTCTCAATTTTGGAAAATATCTTCTTTTTTTGCGCTTGTGGTGACTTTCAAGCATTTGTTGCTGTTCTTTTATGATCGACGTTGCTTATTTCTACCGAAATCAAGTGGTTAGGATCGGCAGTTAGTATTTTAGTTTCTGGGTTTAACGTCATACACAACAGTCTCTTAGGTTGCATGTATCGTTAATCGTTTTGTGCGTGTTATGATATATATATATATATATATATATATATATATATATATTAGATGTTTTTAGGTGGTTGTTTGTTGGTTTTGGTGTTGTTTCCATATTTCCCAGATCCATACAACGTGCATGTAAAACATAGAACAATTCGCAGCTTGATACATTTGTAGTCTAGTATAATTTGCATCTTCATCATGTATGAATGCAAACAACTCGCAGCATAGCCTTACGTATATATATGTGCAAACAATTTGCACCGTATTATTTTCAGAGTTGTTGCAAACAATTCGTATGAAATCCTGAGAGTTGTGTTAAAAAAACCACTCTTGAGAGTTGTTTGCAAGTCTTATTTTTACCTAATAGTTTTTTAGAAACATACCTGTGAGTTGTTTGCAACTAAAACCTGAGAATTGTTTGCAACTACAAGGTGGTTGTGTTGTTGTTCACTTATGGGAGTTTGTTCAGAAATGGAGTTGTTGATTTGTGTTTTTGCAGGAAGTATGACAACAAAACCAAGCTTTTACAGGTCAGGATTGGTGAGCCTTTTGAAACTGCTGAAAGAGTACCGTATTACTGCTGCACACATCGAAACTACAAGAAACACACCCTTTTACACGCTTTTGAAGGCGACATTCAACCTCCAGAATATGGTAGAGGTGCCGAAGAAGAAGTTTTATTCGAACATTCAGGAGATTGTGGAGATGCTCTTGCTCGATCAAGACGCCTTCCGTTTTGGGTCGAAGTTTGTGAAGCTAACGACAGACGATTTAAAGGTCATTTTCGGGCTGAAGCACGGGACAGAGGAAATGGATTTAACAGAAGCCGAAGCATTCCATAGTAGATACGTAAACGGGGAGGAGAACGATTCAAAGATGATGAGAACATACTTCATGGGTGAAACGTCGAGGAAGATAGGCCCGACGAATACTAAAACCATCACAAATACCATCTTAAAGGTACTTGTAAATCTAGCTCCCGTTATAAGCAGGATGTTGAGCTGCACTAACATAGTATGTTGTGGTGGGTTTTGCAGGCAGGTATAGCAAGAGCCATCAACCAAGAGGGGAAGCATGAGGTGGAGGATGTTGCGCGGCTGCTAATATTGTTTTTGTGCTCAACCCTATTCTACTCGGTCTCTAGAAATATAATGGGTTAGAGCGTGCTTTATTTTGTCGAAGACCTCAATAAACGATTACGACTGGTCTGGATCAATAGTGTTGAAGCTTTTCCAATCTATCTGGACATGTTTAGAAGAGGGAAAACACGATAAAGTTATCGGTTGCGTTGCACTTCTAACTGTAAGATTGTTTTACTTAGTCCAAATATTAGTTCATACGGAGCTTTGATGATAATAAATTTCCCGATGCAGTCCTTCACCATGGAGCACTCAACAATTGGGTTAGAGCTCGTAAATTCATACATGATGAGTCCGGATCCTGTTACCACTTCGGACAGGGTCAGTTCGGGCAAGGTCTACCTAACCGGACGATGACAATTCGGACACAATCATTCATTGTGCTGTTCGAACAGAACTAAAGTACTTAAAACCTAATCACTTATTGACTAAGCTGCTTGCTCTCCTACTAAGAGCTCATGGGTCCTTGAACATGACCCGAGTCCATTAAACATGACCCAAAAGCCCATAAAGCCCAAATGTAAGGGTATAAATACTCAGTCACCAACATTAAATGAGAGTAATGAAAATTAAATACAACCAGGATGCTTAATTCTCCCTCTACTCTCTACTCAAACATTAAATACTCTCAAACGTCCACACAGTTCTAAACAAAAATTACAAACTTACCCTCAGACGAAAATAAACCACACCGAATTGGCGACCACTGTGGGAGCACGACGGTGCCTAAATCAAGCATTCGAAACCAACAGGAAAAATCAGTCCGAATGAATCCGGACGCCCCGGAAGTACCACCAGCTTTGCTTGAAGTGGTGGGTGAAAATGATGAATATACCATCGAGGAGCGTGATATATTAAAGGGCAAGATAGAAGCTCTAAGGGCAGAGAAGGCTAAGATGGGCATGAAAGAGAAGTCAAAAGCATCAGTCGCTCATCATACCGACAACCCTAGAGAGCATGAGCCTTCGAAGACTCATGTGAGTACCAAGAAGACTCATGCTAGCTCCAAAAAGTCTCACCGGTCTAAGCCCGTGGAGAGTTCTGACTCAGACTCAGAGTCTTCTGGTAGCTCCTCGGACGAGGATAGAGTTGAAGAGTCCTTATCCTCCAGTAGTGATGAGGGCCGATCCAAAAAGAAGAAAAAGTTGATTAAAAAGTATTCAAGAAAAAAGGATAGACATGGGAAATTGAAAAGGAATATAGGCAAATGATCATCTCACAGCCGGAGGCATGTAGACCGGATGCTGGTGGATCCTTTTGCCTTCCACGATGAACCGGGTATCTTTGCAACTCCTAATGAAGATACTGTGTTCAGTCGTGGCCGGAATTGGAGACAATCTCCATGCTGTACATAAAAACTTGGGTACTATATGACCAGAGGTTCCAAAAAAACAGGTTATGTACATAAAAAGCAGTAGTTAGATGTATTTTATATCGAGCTTACATAAATATACAGACTTTAAACTCCCCGATCACCTGAAAATTTTGGTTTCTTGGTGGTTCACGGTGGTTGTAGGGTTAGGTGGTTAGAGCGGATTCACAATTTCAAATCTTTAAAAGCTAGAAAAGGGAGAAGAAAATAGAAAATTATGCTTAAATAGTGGGTAAAGGGTAATGTGGGTATTAAAATAATGTTAGATATTAAGTGAGAGTTTAATAGTTGAGATGGATATTAAGAAGTAATAAAACAAAACTTGGGTACTATGACCATATAATAGTTGAGTGGGTACTTTAAGTGCAATTTCCCTACAAATATTATACATGAATGATTTATATAAGTTTATTAATCATATTTAGGTAATTTATTTATTAAATTTAAGTAACAATGTTTTTATACCAAATTTACTAATTAAATAATTATATTTAAATAAAATAATTGTACATGAATGATTTATATAAGTTTGTTAATCATATTTAGGTAACTTACTACTCATAGATAGATTTTTTCATATTACTAGTGAACTTTGTTTTGTTTGTCCAGATTTTAATAGAGGATTTAGTTTGATTTGTTTATGAAATGTTGCACAAGTCTTTTACGTCTACCCCTAGATTTCTGTAGTCTGATACTTCTATTATCGGAAATGAATCAACTGAAGCACCATCTGAAAAACCTATTTTACTGCTTCGACAAGTGATCCATCATCTTCAAACAAGATATTCAAATAGGGGGATATTTAGAGTTAGATTCTAAAAAAACTGAAATTCTTAAATATCATCCAAATTATCAAGAGTTTTCAATGAGTAATAGGAGAATGCATTTATGTTTGGACTAGATAAAAATATTCATTCTGAGTTATAATTGAAACATTGATATATTTATACTATGTGTAATACCAAAGTATTTATTTTTTGTATTTTTTTGTTATTTGTTTTAGCATACTCTCAATTTTAGTTATGAATCCGCCCCTGTTTGTGATGTATTCTTCTCTTTGTAACTTTTTGTAACTTCATAGAGCGCTAAGTCAGTTAAGTGTTTCGCAGTATGCATCCATTTACTATCATATGTGCTTTTGTTTATATTCTTAGCAAAGATCCAATGTCTAAGAGATATACCTTTAGATATGAAGCAAACTAAAACCCTAATCTCAAATCAATATAAATTATTTTGGTTACACCATTACATAAATATTATCTATGTCTATAGTCTAAATTTGAACAGATACAACATCGATTCTATCGGTCTGTCAATTTCAGTTCTTCTAGCCGTTGACCATCATAGTTGGAAATATCCATTCCGAAATCCAAACCCACGTCTTATTCCAAGCCTTGTCGATTTACCGATCTAATATAATATTAAATTGACTTAGTAAAAAATTATTATTATTTAATGTTGAAAAAGAGCTATAAAATTAAATTTGTTGAATTAGAATTTAGTTCGTTATCTTTCGGATGACTTTGACAGCTAAGTCTGAATATATTTAGTGGTTGGGATAATTTATATAGCTCCCTACATTAGGTATCATTAATGTGCTCTGGGACTAATACGGGACCAGTTTTCAGAGTATTTGAGAGTGTGGCACAAAAGAGGGATAGTTGAGAAAGCACGTTGATAGCGAAGAGCGAAGGATCATCGTTTGGAAGAAAAAGTGACCATTCTTATAGGTTTGGTAGTTTTATTGGTTCATAAACAATCTTTTATGGGGTTTTTTGTTCTTAATAATCAATAATAATTGGACTGATTAGCTGACATGTCCATTAAATAGACCAAATTATCAATTTATTAGAAGTCTTCTATTTTTAACAAGTTTGTTGATATACCATGCGTTGATCCATTTTACTAGTTGAATGTTGTTTGGAGAATATCACCCGTTTATTCGGGTTCCGGAGTGTTTTAGATAATTATACCAATAGATTGAATTCGATATCATATAAATTTCAAAAAATTCAGACGAATCCGAAAAACACATTTAAACTATTCTTCAAAAATTAAGGGAGTCCATTAGTGATAGATGTGCCAAAACCTGAGCTAGCCCGAAGATTGTGTAAGTTTTTTTTATCTTTTTCACGGGTTTGAGTTAGATGTCATATGTGTTATATTGATGGGTTATGCACATTGTAAGAACATCTATAAATAATTTATCAGGTTTTTTATTTTTTTTATTTTTTAGAGAAAGAAAGAATAAAGATTAATTTAACCATCGTAAAAAGAAATTCGAAAAACAGGTTCGGCATACGTACGTTTACACGACCCTCACCCTCGTACGAGGTACACTCTTACGATCTCTTTCATATACTAGTTTAGTGGATGGAAAATATTTTGACACCCTAAAAAAGAAGTGGGGTTTATGAGATTATCAGTTTTAGATTGAGAGTGAGGGTGAAGATTGTACGACTCATTCCTCCAAGGATAGGGAATGTAACGACCCCTTGATAGTCCAAATTATTAATATACATTCTCAAGCTATGAGGGTTAAAGGTGGCATGACCAGTATTTTTGTTACACTAAGGGTCACTCCTTCTAGGACACCTTTGATAAGTCTCTGAACCGCTTCAACCAAACCGTTAAATCCCCTCATGAGACCGCTAACACTCGGAAGGGAAGATCATCTCCTGCCATGATAATGCTACAGTGGAAAAATCTCTCCGTAGCTGATGAACTCCAATCGAATGCTGCTTCCAAAGGAAAATAAAAAAATACACTAGAAATAGACGGTCGCACGATCTCCCTTTGAAAAGTAGGAAATATGCCAAGAATGTTACACAAAAAATGGTATGGTTGTGGTTTTTTTTATCTTATATCCGACATCAATACACCTGAACTTAAGACCTTACATAGAGTTCTTTATATATAAGATTAGTTAATAAGTTCCTCGACATGCGTAGTCAATGAGCCATTATTTTGAATATCAAGATCCAGATTCTTAACCCCGGGGAGACTTTACTTGCCGCAAAGAAGTAAGAGTTGGTAGTCTTCCACAAGTGGTTCCATGCGGCGCTTTGATTTTCCCTTCATCTAGACATTATCAAGTTTTTTAAACTACGTGACATGTACCCAAGCC
The DNA here is from genome assembly GCA_036936605.1 of Limnanthes douglasii subsp. nivea. Classification (NCBI taxonomy): domain Eukaryota; kingdom Viridiplantae; phylum Streptophyta; class Magnoliopsida; order Brassicales; family Limnanthaceae; genus Limnanthes; species Limnanthes douglasii. The sequence continues at coordinate 33,831,290 of JAUPFV010000004.1, forward strand.
AAGCTAGCTTGAATACTTTGTGAACTTTGATATCTTTAATTATTACTTTGAAGCTATTAGGTATCGTTTTTTAGATGGATGAATTATAATCATTGTGTGTCGTAACCCCTAACTCGGTTTATCCTACCTACTTCATATTTCTTTCGAATAAGTATAAATTCTTAACTAACATATTGGAATCCTAGAGGGAAAGAGAGCTTCACTTCTTCATTGTTAGTAATGCATGAGAGAATGGTGAGCTGATCTTTAAGAAGAACCCAAGCTGTTTGAGGAGTGCCCAGAAACGAGATAGTAAGGACACGAACGAGGAAACTCAGTCTTGAGTTTTAACTGGCATTTTAACTTAATTAATTTTTTGGTTCTCTTATCCTATATGGAGGCAAACTATTTTGTATTACATGGTATAGTAAGGTCTTCATTTTCTTTGCAAAAGTGTTCAAGTTATCTTTTACTAACTTCACGTTTGGGCTCAGGCTCACTGATATAAGAGGTTTTAACATTGCTTCACTATTTATAACTTCACTCATACCAAGCTATGGATTATAGCTAACCAGAAGCATGACTTTACTTCCACCGAACTTGCAATCGACCAAAATGAATTGTTAATGATAGCACTCTCACCGGTCAATCTCTTCTTACCATCCAAGAGACGTGCCTTAAGAAAACAGGTGAAGATCGAGACAAAAGAATGTTCGAAGAAGAAAATGAAGATAGTCACTTCCCCCGTCTATGGTGCTTTGAAAAACCATAAAAAGAAGGCAGACAAAGAAAAGGCTTTCCTGGGCGACATCTTAGCCCACATACTTGCACCTTCGCCCCCCTTATTTTTCTCCTCCAAGGACCAAATTCTCCAAAATGTGGAAACACTTGGAGGTTTGATATATAGGTAAAGTCGTTTGCCACTATGCTATGTAGGCTAATTATTCGGTGGCTTCTACCAACCGATTAGTTCCAAATACAATGGCTTGGATCACAACCCTTTAGATTTAGGTACTCATTTGATTTATTATCTCTCTGTAAACCGATTACCCTATTCCAATTTAAAATATTAGTTTTCTATAGACGTTCACCACCACTTTCAGGGAGGTTTATAACTTAGTAGAGCGGAATCACCTCACGCTTCTTGACTTTTTATGTCCTCATGGAGAGTCTTATAAAACACGTCCAAAATGGTGATACATCTATTACAATCATAAAGAGTTAGGAATCCACTTATCTATTAAATAAAAAATTAGTCGACGAGGAAAATGACAAGCTTCAAGATAAAGTGAATGAGTTATCTAACGAGGTTGACAAGATGAAAAACCAAATTAATGAGATGCCAAAGTTTGGCATTGAAGTGACCTGCCTAAAGAAAGAAGTGTATTTAGCCTTTGACATGCACAACGCCTCTCTGAAACAAGTGGTAGTAAACAAAGGTAAAGCTTTTGTCGCGCTAAAGAAACAGATGCATGATGTTTCGGCCAAACAAGCAAAATATATCACATCTACCATGGTCCTTGGTTTTCGTAAGAAATTCACAGACCTTCACCTTGGATCTTTGTGGCCAATTTTTCTAGAAGCTCATATATTTTCTCTAATAGTTTCCCAAAAAACCAATATATGTTTCTTCCATAAGATCAGACTAAAACCTTATAGCATAAGACCATGTTATTTATGTTATTGATATCAGTAATAGTTAGACGGATTGAAGCTATCTTATGTTTAAGAGATGAGGATTATTTATTATTTAGTATTGGACCTACGCTCATTACACTGACATGCCTATCGGTATGTCGTTTTATTATCTCAAAGATGTTGATAATTCATAAAAAGAATACAATATATTATTATCAATGCTCATGCACTACTACCAGCCTCGTGATAATTTTATATTCCATCAATGATATATATTTATTATTTGGATGAGGTTTACGGCGAGAGAAAATTAGAAGCTTGACGAAGAGTTAATTCACAAAATATGACGAGATATAAATAAGAAGCTTGACGATGTGTTAATTCATAAATATGATGAGATATAAATGAAACGCTTGACGAGGGGTTAATTATAGAATTATGACGATATACAAATTAGAACCTTGATGAGGGATTAATTCAAAGATATGAAGAGATAAAAATCGTAAGCATGACGAGGGTTAACTCATAAATATAACAAGACATAAATCATAAGGGTGACAAGGGGTTAATTCAGATATACGAAGAGACACAGATCAGAAGCTTCATAAAAGGTTAATTCAGAGATATGACGAGACACAAATCAAAATCTTGATGAAGATATAATCTAAAGACAAAGCTACATCAGATACACGCCGCAATACACATGTCTGTTTTTTATATAAACAATGAAGTTTATTAGACGGTTATACCAAAATAACACGTGTAAATTAGTGAATGGGTACACGTGAAATGAGAGGATAGGTGGAATATATGTGTAAGCTGTATAATTAATGGGTAAAATGTTCTTTAAAAGACTGATAAGATTATTCTAATATAAATACTTCACATTATATTCATCTTCCTTCTTGAATTTAATTCGTTACTTTGGCTAAGTTTTAAAGAATATTTTCCCTTAACAAATTTACCGCCATCTCTGGGAATTTTTTTTATTTTTTTTTATTTTTTTTGCTTTGTTTAGCAATAGTGATTACGCGATCAGGAACGAAAAGAGTTCCTTTAAGGGGTCGTTCAATTCAAGTTAATCCTATGTTGATTACTTCTATGGTGTTAAATTCTCCTATTGAATAAGAAATATCAGGGTGAATGAATCGGTATTTAGGTGTAGCCAGTTCGAAATAAAAAGTTCCTAAAGTGGTGGTAGCCGACCAAACTTAGTGAGCTTGTAAGGTGTCTGAAACAGGTCGTGTGAATGAGGGATCTAGTGTTCAAAGATATGTTCATCCTAATGTTCAAGGTGAAAACCTCACAATTCCAGGTGACTTACGAATATTTCTAATGTTCAACTTTTGGAAGCTTAAATTAAAGAGATGATGCTTTGACTGTTAGTTTCATATTTCAGATATTATGGTAACTCGGGGTTTAATAGAAAATAGTAGTTCGTCTAAATTTATTTTCAAGAGTAGTTACGATAAGATGATGACGGTACCGTTGTTTAAGAATTCCAAGAAGGAGTTAGTGATTTATGATGGTAAGCCATCAAGTTGTGTTAGGGAGATTGAATTGCATGTAACTGTGGGTAAGGTAGGTCAGAGAAAACTATTAGAACTGTGTGTGTGATTAGTGATTTTCCAAGTCCTTATAATTCAATTAAGGATAAGACATGGTTATACAGAATATAGGCGAAAACTTCAATGTTTCGTTAATGCCTTAAGTATCTTGTTGTTAATTTTGTTTGAGTAATAAGAGAAAGTAAAAAAATAACGCAGGATTGTTATGTATTTGATTTAGATTTTCCTAAGTTATCATTCTACCAATTAGAGCATCTTCAATCAGATGAAATATTTTATTATTGTAAAGAGGTTGGCAATTCCATAGATGAAATACAAAAAGATAATGGTTTGGATAATGTTGATGAGCTGGAAGTAACAAGTGAGAAAGTATTCAAAGTGGGATGTTATTCGAGTCAAAATTTTAAGCATATATTATCTTGATGATGTTACTAGAGTGAGTTCATCAATTATCTGACGTGAATTAGCTATTTATAGAAGATTAAAACCATTCATCAAAAGATGAGGGTTTTTCTCAAGAGAAAACATAAGTTATCATCAAAGAAGTTCAAAACTTGTTGAGGTTAAGTCATATATGTGAATAAAAATACCGTACGAGCTAATCTAGTATTGGTTAAGAAAAAGAATGGCCAATGACAGATGTGTGTAGATTTCATATACCTTAATATACCATGTCCTAAAAATTTGTTTCCTTTGCCTAGAATCGATCAATTGATTGATGTGACTTATGGTATTGAATTTCTATCATTTATGGATGCACATTCGGGGTTTAATCAAATTCACATGCATCCAAATGGTGAAAAGCATACGACTTTTTAAATAGAAAGAGGATTATATTAAAATATTAGGTAATTGAATCTTCAAAAAGAAGTTAGAAAAGAATGTAGAAGCATATATAGACAATATTATTGTTAAGAGTAATTCGAATGATCGACATGTGCAAGTTTTGAGTGAGATTTATCCAAATTTGAGAAATTTTAATCTTAAGTTGAATACTTTCAAGTGTTCTTTTGGGGTTCAGAGTGGAAAGTTTTTTAGGTATACTGTTAGTAATGATAGAATTGAGGATGATACGATACAACTTAAGGAAATATAGAATCTAGAGCACCCAAGAAATATTAATGAAGTGCAAATATTGACGGGGCAATTAACGGTTTTATCTCGTTTTATATGGCGAACATCCGATAGAAGTCATTTGTTTTGAAATTCTTAAGGGAACTAAAAAATCTTTTAGAATAAATATTTGGATGAGGAATTTAAAATATTGAAAGATTACTTGGTTTCACCAAAAATATTGTCCTCACCATCAAAAGGTGAACCTTTGTATCTTTATCTTTCAGTTTTCTATCACAAAGTTAGTTTGGTTTTAATAATAGAAGTGGATATAGTGGAGTGACAATTTACTATATTAATAAAAGTCTCATTGATGCTGAGAAAAATATTTGAATTTTGAAAAGTTAGTTTTGTGTTTGGTTGTATCTGCACGAAAGATGAGACCTTATTTTTAAATTCATATTATTGTGGTTAGGACATCTTTCGTTTTGACAAGTGTGCTACAAAAATATGATGTTTCAGGAAGGCTCACAAGATGGTCAATAAAATTAAAAGTGTATGAGATTTTGCTTGAGCGTCAAACTGCGATTAAGGCTCAAGTTGTGGCAGATTTTATTAGTGAATTTTCGTGGGAAAGGTTAAATGGTGGCGAGAATGAATAATTGGATTTATCTAGATAATTTGAATAGGAACTGAAATTGATGGTTAGTTCAAGTATACTATGGTTATTTTGAAAACATCATATTAAGAGGGGTTGAGATTGGCTCATATGGTTGAGTATGAGGTTGTTTTAGAGGGGTTGAGATTGGCTCATATTTGTAGGGAAAAAGTGATTCAGATTAAGTCAGATTCTAAATTGGTGGTAAGTAAAACTAATGGTATTTATGAGACAAAGTATAAAATTATGAGGGAATAAGGGGTGTTTTGTAGGTCAAGAAATTTAAAAAATTGAACTTTGAACAAGTAACTCGTCTTGCTAATTCAGATGTTAATTTAGTAGCGAAAAGAGTTGTAACAATGGATAATCCTTTGTTAATTGTTTAAGAAAGGTCATATGTTTATGCAGTGGATGACGAATGAAAGTTTTGTTGGTTGATATGGATAATGATTAAAGACAATAATGCATATTTTTTTAAGACTTATGTACTTCTCGAGGGAAACGTTGAGGCTCGAAACCTAAGAATTTGTGTGTAAATTAAACACTTCTTGATAAGGTGTTTTATAGAAAACATTCTAAAAGGCCTTTATTGTATTGCTTGGGTAAGGAATAAGCATTATTCATGCTATATGATTTGTATTAATAAGTTTTCGGGGTCCAATATGGTTATAAGAGTTTAATTAAATGTTTTCTATTAACGTGTTTTTATTGGTTAAAATTGGCATACGATGTAGAGGTTTTGGTACAAGCGTGTAATAGTCGTTATTTATATGCTAGAATGAGGCATATGCCAAATGAGTCTATGAGTGTGGTCCTATTACCTTGTCATTTTGATAAGTGGGAAATTGATTTGGTGGGTAATTTACCGATGACCCTGTGTAAGAGGTAGTTTTTTGGTAGTAGGAGTTGATTATTTTACTAAATGGGTTCAGGTAAAAGCTTTGTAAAAAATTAGAGCTCAAGAAATATGTGAATTTTTGAAGGGTTATATTTTTTCTCGATTTAGTATTCCAAGAATATTGATGAAAAATAATGACGCATGGTTTCAGAATGAAATAGTGATAACATTTTGTAAAAGATATGGAATTGAACAACGTTTTTCAATACCTTTATTATCCACGTGATAATGGGCAGGTTGAGGTAACAAATAGGATAATATTTGACATGATAAAAAATAAACTTGAGGAAGCAAAATGCAAATGACCAGATAAACTATCTGAGGTATTATGGACTTATAGACAGCTCTTAAAGTTTCCACGGGGGAAACATCATTTTCGTTGGTATATGGAATGGATGTTGTGGTTCCAGCAGAGATGGTTATTCCTAGTTATAGGATTCAACATTATTCAGAAGAAGATAATATTCACGGGAAGCATATTTCAGTGGATTTGATTAGAGAGCATCCTGATCAAGTAAGAATCAAAGTGCAACATTTTAAGAGTTTGATTAAAATTAGATTTGATGCAAAGTTGAGGCCAAACATTTCTAAAGACGTTGATTTGGATATGAAGAAACGTTTTCAACAGGAAAAAAATGGAAATTCAAGAACATTAGTTCCAACATGGGAAGGTACATATAAATTTTCCGTTAGGGGTTATCATGGAGCGTGTAGATTACCTTATTCGGATGGAAACATGTTAAAGAAACCTTTGAATATTAAACATTTGAAATTAGATAAATAAAAAATTTTAAATTTGGATATGTGCTTTTTTTCCTTTGCACTGACGTGGGAAGAATTTTAGTGAGACATATTATGAAGCTTCTTCATCAATAAAAGTTCATTTTGCTATTAGATTTAATATTTTTTAATAGATTGGGAGTTCTATAATGAAAAAAAATAATTTAAGACAAAAAGATAATTATATCGAGTAATAAACAAGCGATTATGGTTAAATAACCAAGCCTAAGGTTAAAAAGTTAAAGGTTACGCAAGTGGGTCATGTTGTGTCCTTATTTAATTGTCAAATAAGCGATTATGGTTAAATAATCAAGCCTAAGATTGAAAAAATCGAAAGGTTACGCAAGTAGGTCATATTGTTACTTAACTTAATTGTCAAATAAGCGATTCTCAACGTTAAATAGCATAAGGTTGAAAAATAGAAAGGTTACTCAAGTAGGCCATATTATGCACTAACTTAATTTTCAATAAGTGACTATGGTTAAATAATCAAACTTATGGTTAAAAACCTGAAAGGTTATGTAAGTGGACATATTGTGCTCTTACTTAATTGTCAAATTAGCAATTGTGTTTGTAAAGCTAAGTTTCATAGTGAAAACGTGAATGACTATGTAGGCAGACATATTAACAAATCACATAAAATATCCGTGTGTGCCAAATTCATCATAAAATATATGAAGACATTAGGAGTTAAGAACTTGAACAATATTAAAGTTATTTTTTAAAAATTGGTTATTACACTATATACAACGTAAAACATTTCTTCATACATGTAGTTATTAATATAGTAATTTATATACATATCTAATTGAAGTTTTTAAAAACAGTCAACATAAAATTAAATTGTACGCATAAAAGTAGTTGACATAAAAATATAACAATAAAGTAGAAAATCAGGTAGTCGACATCGACATAGTATAATAGATTCGGAAATTAAAGAGTACAAAATATGTATGTTAAATATTATAAAAATAAAAAATAATATTTATAGATAATATAAAAGTTAGGATTGATTTCCATTTCATCATTTTTGTTCATTAGAAAAAATCAGAATTTGGAAAACTTGTAAGGGGGCCTTCATAATTCTTTGAGGTTTCTTTTCTAGTGGTCATTGAGATCAACTATATTAGTGGTATTTTTTCGTGGCTTTCTTTCTCAGGAATATCGTTTGTTACGTTTTATTTCACATCATTATCATTATTGATTTCTTTCTTCGTCTATTCTTTCATGCTTTCGTCATAATTGATTTCTTTCATGCATTCGTCAAAATTGATTTCTTTTATTAATGTGATATTCTTCGAATAATAATTTATCTAATTCCCTTAATTAAATAGTGAGATTTACAGTTATGATTGATAAAATAATTTCATTTTGACTTTCACTGATTAACACCTAAACTATTGCGAATAAAACTTATTCTTTCTTACTTATAGTTTCGAAAGTATTACAATCATTATCTTCTTTCATCTTTTAAAATTCTATGGCTTTTTGTTTCTCAATATCATTTACCTTTGTTGAAGCGTGATGATTTCATATTTCAAATCATACATTTGATTAGTTAAAGAATTGATCCCAACATTAAAAAAAATCGTTTAAAGAGATAGTGGTGTTTTATGAAATGAATCGGTATTATGAGTTGTCGATGTAGTACCTTGTTTGATTAGCTCTGCTTTTTGAGTAAGTATTTTGGATTTCATAGCATTATCAACATCCAACTCAGCTTGCAGAGTGGTAAGATATTTTTCAGCAATTAATTTCTCATTTTGCAACTTGTCATGAGCTTATTTCATCTTGTGTAATCCTTGTTGAAATATAATAAACTCAATTTACTATTTTCTTGAATCAATCACTATCTCGCCATGTTGGAAATTGGCCATGACATCAATATCAGCAGGAGTTATGGTCATATCGGCAAGTTTCATGGAGTTTGAATACTCTAGCAATTTTGAAAAGTAGTGATAGTGAGTAAAGTTGTAAAATTAGGAAAATAATAATTTAACAATGAAGACTAAAATCCAACTGAATTTCATATTGCATGCATAAGATATTTGAGTAAGTCATGTTATTTGATCGTGATATGTTGGGGCAGCGTGCGAATTGATGAGAGATAAAAAAAAGTTGGTGATGGTACTGACACATAAATTGGAGAACCAGTGTTTTATTGGGTGGATGGTACTCGACAAATGTTGGGGGTTCCCGTTATAAACAAAACTTCCTTTCGGGGTTTCAATTGTTGCTTGCCCGGTTAGTTTTTTGTGGTAGTCTTTCTTATTCTAGTTTATTCATTGGTGGGTCAGTGAAGGAAGGTAAGGTTTCCTGTAAAGTATTGGGATATTCATTTTTGGAAGCTTTAGCTGGGGTATATTTGTTGAGGTTTGCTTTGGTTTTTTATTATTTTGAAGGGGTTCAATGGGTCAGTATCTTCTTTCTTAGAAGACATGTCTTTCTTTTGATGAAGACTGATGGTTTGAGACGTGTGGTTTGGTGTAGCATTATTTTATGTGGTTGAGTTGGTTGCGGTAGTATTCTTCTGTGGAGAGGGTTTTTGTGGGGAAGTTTTATTAATTTCTCCCTATTTTAAGATTTTATTTTTTAGCACATTCAAACCAACTCCTTGCGGATTTTGAAACCTTAGGTGTTCTCCCAGTATGCACAAAGCTTCTTTAGTGGTAACCGGTTTCTTGGTACTACACAATGTGGGTTTTCCATCTTGGGTCACGATGGTTTCGGGAAGTGGCCACAACCCGACTTGAATAAAATTTTCAACAGTAAAAATATAATGGAATTCTACCACACAAATAGGTCGAACAACTAAAGATAGAAATTCCATTGTCATTTAATCATGGTAAAATTTGTTGATGGCTGCAATTAATTTTTCTGGACCTGTAAGATAAGTGAAAACAAATATTATAGTATTTACAATGAAAAATGCATAATACGGTTGGAAAGTGAAGACTCTAGCTTACATGTTTTCATCTATCTTCTTTCTATCTGAAAAAATCCATCAAGGTTAATCCTAGATTCCCAATTTCTAGTCACATAAATAAATATGGTTTTTCCAGTGGTGATCGGAGGAAGAAACGTTGATAATTCCAAGTGGTTCCGTTAGGGTTAAAAAATAGAAATGCATGTTTTGAAGCTTTTTAATTTTCATAGTGGACAAGAAAACACAAGAGTAATTTTGATGTTTAATAGAAGAGAACTTAAAATAACGCTAAGGCGGACTCACCATCCATTTCCTGTTGAGTGGGACAAATTCTAACATGCTTAAAGAAATCAGTAATGTAAGGATGAAAGGGTGATCGTAAACCCCGCTCAAATGGGGCTAAGAAAAAATATATTTCATCTCCAACAATATGATGGGGTAAATAACCAATTTTAGGTTGGTGAGTGGTCATATATTCAGGGATTCCATATTCAAATCTAAACATTTAGTGCTTCTTTTCAAACATATATTTTTAAGGTTTAGATTGGTTGCTGAAATATTCTTGCAAGAAACTGGGATTTTCAAGTCCATTTGTTGGCCATTCTTCGGGGTATATGTTTATAACTTCTTCTTTAGGATTAACTTTTGGGGTGATTTATATTTCGGTATATTTCCTCTTAGTACCATCCATATTTACTAAAATATAAAAAATAGTAGAATTATAGATAATAATATCAAGGAATTTCTTGAAATTATAAAGATGAAAATTGAATTTTTTGTTCTGATTTCAAAATGGGAAAGTTTTCAAAATATTTCAAGAGTAATTTTAAGATGTTATCAGATAATGTATTAGAAAGTTTTCAAAATATTTCAAGAGTAATTTGAAGATGTTAGCAGATAATGTATTAGAAATGAGAAGAGAGAATGATAACCTGATAATAACACAGTAATAGTATTATTTTTATAAAATTGATATTGCTAAGTTGGGAGAGAAAAATATTTCTGGTAAAAAATACAATGTTAGAGAAAGTGCAATGAGGAGATATAGTTATTTTTAAATTAGTGGAAGAATAGTTAAACTGACAACAATAGTAATTATTGTATTAAAAATTATTAAAAGTTAGATATGTGCTTAGAATATGGAATGATGGTATTCTATTGTTAGAAGCATTAATTGAGTATATGAGGTGTTGTCTGACACTTGTCAATATTGCAAGCGTATGAGTATTATAAAAATAATAATTAACCTCGTCGTTATTGTTTTGTTTAACTTTAAAAGTAAATTCACTCTGGATAATTAATTTTAAAAGAATACGGGGAGCACTTATAGGATTATATTTCTTTAAGGAAATATATTGATATTCATGGCGAGAGCAAATCAGAAGCTTGACGAGGGGTCAAGTTGAGGTAACCAACTGAAACATCTTGGACGACATCAAAGGAAATTTGGAAGGTGCCAAAGTAAAATGGCGAGGTAAACTAACCGAAGTCATATGGGCTTATCATACTACCCGCGCTCAGCAACAAGCGAGACCTCTTTTTCTATAGTCTACGGTTCAGAGGTGGTACTCCCAGAGGAAGTCGTCATGTTGAGGCACAAGGTGGAAAAATAATCGGAGCTTACCAAAGTTGCCAAACGCGCGGTCACTGTCGATCTGATTGAGAAGACACGCAAACATTCCAGGATATGTGCTGAAAATTACAAAACTATAATGCATATTATTTTTAACTTCGAGCTCATAACACGGACCCTACATGAGGGCGATTGCATAATAAAAACACATTTCAATGAGTAAATGATAAATTTATAAGCAAGTTGGGCCCCATTTAGGAGGGTCCATACACGATCATCGCCCAAGGACACCACGTGTCTATCGCCTAATCGATCGAGATGGTCGAGTATTAAACACCCTTAGAATATTAACTATGTAATTTTGATATGCGTTTTTTTTTCTCTTATGATGGCATAAAAATGTTTTTAACGAGGCACATATTTTATTTCATTAATGATAATTTCCTATTTTCTCCTACTATGTGTTTGTTATATGTTCTCTCTTATCCTACAAAATGTGAATTGGGTTATGAACCACGCTTACAAGCTACACAATGGGCAATAATGAGCTCAGACCACTTGAGTCCATTAAACGACTAGGTTAATAGGCCATTCTCTACAGGGCGGGGCCACATTGAGCCCAAAGAACTGATATTATAAATGAACTAGTAATATACGAAGCCTTAATCGGCCACTCAATTGGTTAAATCGGTCGCTCCCATAAAAAAGTCGATTGACGTGCCCTTATAGCCTATGCGATCGGCCACACTTAGCCCCCAATTTTGTATAGTGACAAACAATCGATGTATATATAACAAACATTTTCACTTTACTAATTCATCATAAAAAAGTTTAATACAAACACTTCAAAATATCCATGTTAAACAAAACAAATACACATCACCAATATACATTGATTTTATAACTCTCAACTATCATTAAAGGATGGGATAAATCCTGTTTCTGGTGTTATGCTTGCAACTTCTACACCAGCGGGAATCTCGTTCATCCCTGTTTTGGTAGTAAGCAAGAGGGGATCATAGGAAGTAAACTGTATCTGGTCTTTCACATGGTCTATGGTTTTTGTTTCCTTATCAATACGGGCTAGTTGTTCCTCCAAAGAAATGAACTTCTTCAAAGTCTCAAATGAAATGTCTGGGTTTAACCTCCATAGCTTCAGGATTGTCTCCTTTTGGATTTTTTCAATCATCCCCATCGCGATTTGCATCACCAGGCTTTCGCGCTCCACCAAGTGTTGCTCCACCTTTTCACCAACTTCTTCCTCTGCGGCTCTTTATTTTCCTTAGCTTCAAAAGGCCACCATCCCCAAGTTGGTATTCTTCACAGTTAAAGTTGTCACTTTCTCTTCATGCTCCTCTATCGTTTGCGCATGCGCCGCATTCTGAGTCAACAGACCTGCACTTTGAGCCATCAACTCATCATTTTTATTCGCTAGCTCGTTGTCTTGCACAATTAGCAATGTATTCTCATTGATTAGTTCCCAGCATTAATTATGACATGCGCTAATTTCATTAGTCACAATGGTCAGAACATAATGCAACTCAAAATTATCTCGAAGTGCCTTTGCGTGTTGTATCTTTGTAGACCGTAGGAATTTTTGAAACGGGATAACTCAGTTCTGAGCCTCTTTACCGACTCAAAGAATAATACCTCTGACTGCCAATTCTCAATAATCTGGGCATTAGAGGGAGACACGCGACGATACGCCAGCATTAACAAATTATGACGACTCTGAACAATTCAAACACGCAAGGTATTTAGGTAATTTGGGGCGGGGTGTTGAAATATTTTGGAGTATATTGTTTGTGAGAAATGAATTCAAGCTTGATATGGTTTAAATCAGTTCAAAGGGTATTTAGGTAATTTAATGGTGTTGTAATAAGTGTAAAATAAGAAGTAGATAGATAATTGTGATGTTATATTTAATGTTTGGAGAGATAAAGGCCAACCCTTTTAAATATTGTTCTAAAAAGCCTTTATAGGTTGACTTTAGGTTAATTGGCCAAATTGGTCGAGTCATGATTATTGGCCAAGCCCAGAGGCCGAAAGATCCCATTAACCATTATTCATTAATACATTCAGTAAAAAGTATTAAATACATATGCCTTGAAATAACTAAGTAAAAATCTAAAAGTGTTGTGTTTGCCTTAGGTCAGGATTGGGCATAGAAGATATCTGACCCTCTCAAAGAAATCTCCCCCGAACATTTCTGACCCTATTAACTAGCCCCCTTAGCCCTCTCAAAGGCATTTTGGGAGGGCTAATTGACACATATCCGAATTGAACTTGTTTATTTCTCCAAATATAATTTTTTAGGTTTTCTTTAACCGTAATGGTGAACATATTCGAATCGTATCCAATTGCGCAATTCAATGATGGTTATTGCCCAAAAGTTTTTGTTTTTAACCAATAGTAATATTGATACGTGTCATTCCTTAATTGGAGTTACGAACTTATTTTACCATAGGTGTGGCGAGCCAATCAATTGAAGATGTTTACACTTATCTAAGGATTATAGTTGTTAGTAGAGTTTCCACTTCTCTAGTAAATTACTCAATAGCCTTTTGCAACTTCTTTATGAGCTCTTCTTTCACTTTTCCATTATAGAGATTTTAGAGAGAGAAACTTTGCATCTTGAAGAGAGAAACTGGTCTTTGGTATTGACATCAAGTTTACCACCGATGATTTTTTCTTTTCCTCCACTGCTTCAACCACCGTGAATCTTCTCTCCGTTAGCATTTCGAAATTTGTATTTCACCGCAGAAATATATTAACCAAAGATGATCGATTGAACTTATCTAAACTAGATGAAGAGAAGAAAAATAAAACGGCTGCTGCTGGGTTACCTGTCTCCACATACACAGTTCTAATAACTCAGTTAACTGACTACAGAGGCGTCTATCGTTACAATAGATGTAATATTCCTTCTGAGCCTTCTTAAACTACTCAGTTGTTCACCTCATATATTTGTTCAACAAAGCTATGTCAATCTCAAGGATCTACTAGTCGTTGGATTCATTCAACGTTCAAAGTTATGGGTTCGGATTTCAAAGATAGCATTCCACGCAAACTAACTAGACGATAAAAAAAGCTAAACCATCCAAGGAGACATGGTCAGTGTTGCAACAAACAACTTCCAATAATCCTTCTCCACCAAATCTGAATGAAAATGAAATACCTACATCTCAAATAATTGATACCTCTCAATCTAAACAAGATCTTCCTCAACCACCAAATAAAGAAGAGAATTTTAACGCTCATCCTATTGAACCTTCAAAATCTCGTCTGAGGGTCACGAAAGAAAACATGGAAAACATTAGTGAAAATTATCCCATTGAGACATTTGGTCAAACCCAAGAGACTTTGAGGCCGACTAAAAAGAAAACTTTGAAGAAGAAAGATAATAAGGGGGCAAAGGAAAATGTAAAGCCCTCGAAAAATAATCTGTAGCCCTTCCACTTTCTTTGGTCGAACACGTCAGGCCTAACTTTGCAAAGGTAAGCGTTATATACCTTTTGGCTATAGACAAGATTTTTTTTATATATTTCTATGAAAGAGCTAAAAGTTGATCGTGCTAAGTGGGGGTTCCTCGAAGTGGTTAAGGTTAAAATTTATAAACCCGGAGAGACTCTGATGAGCTTTGATTCTATGGAGCTAGTGGTTTATATAGATGTGCTCATTTGGGGCCTCTGGTTTCCGTTGGATCATGCGATCGTAAAGTATTTCAGTTTAGCGGGACTATATTTGATTCAGGCTAGCCCGAATGGCTCGTTCATATTAATGGCGTGCATCATATCATCTATACTATTCAAAATTCTGACGCCAATGAAACAAATTTCTTATATCACGAGTATGTCTCGCAACTCTCAAACTCTATTTTACTATTGAAACATGGGGAATAGATACAAGATGGTGGATAAACGTCTAGAGGCACATAATTTATGTAAGATATAATTTATCTTCATCAATGGCTAGTGGAAGAATGGTTAAAAAATTACCTTCTAAATAATTTGAGTAAGCTTACAAGATTCTGAAGAGTACATCTAAACCTCTTTGAACCTCTTCAAACTCGTATTATTTCCTTTAAATATTTTATTACTTATCTCTAACATATTCCCTTTAACAGCAATTTCAAAGCCCTATATGCATTATTTTGAAGATGTAAATGTCACTTTCAATAAAATGAATTTGTGGGCAAAGGCAAAGTGGCCAAACAACTTTCATCAATGCTTCACTCATGCTAACTTTGCTCGAAATAATATTTGGAGGACTAACCCCGAGTGTGAGTTAAAATGGGAGCCGTTTTCCACTCCTATCCATACCTATGCCACTCTAGATATAGTTGAAGTTTCTTATGGTAAAATATATCTTCCAACTAGGAGTAAAGCCCCTAACTATCTGAACATGAAGAATAAGAAAAATAAAGAAGGCTCATTGATCAGTGCTGCTAAAGTTGGAACTGAAGAGTAGCCCATTGAAATTGATGAAGCTTTGTTAGCTGTTGTTGCTGCCATTTTTGAGGCAGGTGATATTCCCTCGAAGACACACAAGAGAGGTAAACAAAATAGTGACAAAAGAGATAAAAAAAGAAAAAAAAAACCTTAACCCCTTCGGAGATTTTCCTTCGTTGGGAAGTCATCCCTCCAAGGATTCCTATTGTTGAACTTCCAATAACCTCAGTATCCAATCCTCCTTCTTTATTGCTCCCCACACTTGAGGGGCAGACATTCAGAGATATAAATTCTGCGGAAGGTATTGGGGGATTTGACTTCACTGCATTAAAGAAAGATTTCTCTGAATCTAGAACCAACACCACCAGCGTGGTGTTTAAAGGTGTACCCGTTGAATTGTCAAGGGAAAATGACGTACTGAGATATTCAGTATTTAGCTATATAAGGCCTATTGTCGAGCTGGAGAGAGAAATAAGGTCCTACAGTAAAACCATTGTTTCTCTTCAAGAGGGGAACAAAAATCAGAAATCTTCCATTAAAGAGGAAGAATCTAAGGCCGACCGTTCATCTGAAGAGGTCAAATCAATCAAGGAAGAATTGGAAAAGGTAAAGTCTGATTATGAAAAGCTGCAACCATCTAGCTCCGAGAAAATTACTTCATTGAATAATCAACAAACTTCTAACAAGGTAACCATCAAATGCTTGTTGGGTGAGATAAGCGATAAAGATGCTCTTACAAAAAAGTACGAAGATGAATTGGCTTCTCTCAATGAGACATTTAAATAAGAAGCGGATGATGATATAGATGCATATTCAATGTGGTTATAGATTTCCTAAACAAGCAAAACACCTCTATAATTAAGACATGGTGTTAGAATTCCATAAGAGATTCCATATGTTAGTTCTCGGGTCTTTGTGAGGAATGGTCATAAAGAACTTGTTTCCCCTTGATATGTCTATAGATGATCAGGTAGGTATTTTTGAGGACTCACACAATGATGGTTCTGATGATAGGGATGAAGGAGACTCTAGAAGTGGGAGTTCTGAAGAAAAAATGAAAAAGAAATCAATGGAAACGAGGCCAAAGGTCAATAAATTCAAATTTTGTTGTAATGTGAAAGTCCTTGTTTAATACAAGGTATTTTGTGATTGTGAGTCATAAGATTTTGTGTAAGTCTTTGGTAGTGCTAAAGCATTTTTTGTTTGTTTTTCAATGCAGATCATCAAGTCTTTGTGTTTCCCGAGGAGTTTTGTAGTTGTTATTATCTCAACGAGTTCATCTTATTGTTTAATATATTTTGATTTCCATTCCATGATCCACTTTATTCAAAGGTAATCTTTAAGCATAATCAATTCAAAGGTAATCCATTCGAAGGCACACAAAGTTAATACACAAACCATTCAAAGGCACACAAATGTAATATACAAGTCATTCAATGGTAATAAATATTTAAGTATAAGTCATTCAAAGGTAATCCATTCGAAGGCACATAAAGTTAATACACAAGCAATTCGAAGGCATACAATTTTAATATACAAGCCATTTAAAGGTAATCCATTTGAAGGTACACAATTTTAATATATAAATCATTCAAAGTTAATCCATTCGAATACACACAATTTTAATATACAAGTCATTCGAATGTAATCCATTCGAAGACACACAAAATTAAAACACAAGTATAATTATGAGAAGATATTTTTAAGGCAAAGATAGTGGATTGATAATGATCTGGACGCCTTGTTAAAAATTCACCGAGCCACCAGAGTAGGAGATAGTATGCTCCCAAATAATTACACATGAAAAAAATAAAGTAAATATTTAAAATACATATTTACTCGAGATAAAACCTTAAGTGTTCGATGTTCTATGGGTGCCTCAAATGAATGTCTTTTCTATTAACTAATCGATACGTTCCTCGCTTTATTTTTCACATATAGTACATGGTCTTTCCCAATTTAGTGCCACATTTTTGAATTTCATGTCTTTGGTGTGTAAAAATACTTCTTTCAAAACTTTATCCTCCACTTTGAATTCTCTTCTTCGTATTCCAGACGCATATCTGCTTTTCATTAGACCTTGATAATGCATTGTTGTTAAGTGAGCTTTGATTATTTTACTTTAATTAAGTCTAGCCGAGCTCTTATTCCTATCTCATTATACTCTTCAGAATGATTTTGAACTCTGAAAAACAAAACCCACTAAATCAAGCCCTCATTTATCAAATGGTACTGCTTCAGATATTGATTCGATAGAAACAGCTGGTACATGAATTACATTTCTAAATTTCTAGCACATATCACATATTTGAACTAGCTATTTAGCATCCTTCATGATGGAAGAACAATAATGTCCCGCTAACAAGACCCTTATAGTTAAATATTTGTAGCCACAATGGACATAGCCTCATTTATTGTGTAATAAAGATATAATCACTTGGGATTCATCGGTCCAAGGAAACGTAATAGAGTCATGCTAAAATATTTCTTATAGAGGACCCATCTTAAAACTAAAAACCCATGTGCTTTTAACTTGAATTTCTTAGCTTGGCTTTTGGCTTCAGGAAGGTTTTCTTTAGTAATGAATTTTTGGATCTCATGCCTCAAATCTTGACTTGGTATTGTAGATACTTAAAACTTTACTCAATTTCAACTCTTTTTTATGGTTATTTTTATGGAAGGGCAGTCTTGTACCAAATCCAAGGATATGCTTTGGTGTATGCAACAGTGGCTAAAGAATTAACCATTGAATTTTCAGATCTTGGCACATACTCATATATTACATAGTTAAATAAGGCAAAAGTTTCCCTTAATACTTGCAAATATTCTACCATTCATTCTTTCCTCGTTCCATATTTTCTTGAGCTTGCTAAATGAGCAGTTTTGAATCACTTATCAATCAGATTTTGTTGGCACAACATATTTGAGCGAGCCTAAAACCAGCTATTGCTGCTTCGTATTCGGCTTCATTATTTGATTCCTTGAAACCAAAATTTATCGCTTGGTACAATGAGTCTCCAAAGGGGGGAGTAAAAAAATTCAGGCCCACAACCCATCATACTAGATTCTCCAGCTGTTCGAATTACCCATTCTTTCCTGGGCTTATCGATAATGGATTCTTCATGAAGTCGCTTCAAATGAAAATCAACCAAGAAGTCTGCCAGAACTTGTGTCTTGATTTTTGTTCAAGGAGAAAAGTCTATATCATAACCCCTCAATTCTACAAACCACTTGGTCATCCGACCCAATACATCCAACTTTAGTAACATACTTTTGAGTGAAAAAGAAGTTAAAAGCGTGATGAAATGCGCTTGAAAGTAGGGCCTCATTTTTTGTTGCTATTGCCAAGGCTAAGGATAACTTTTCCAACTTCATACATATTTTCTCAACATCCTACAAGATTTTACTAACATAATATATTGGGCAAATTTAATTTTCAACTTCCCAGACTAACACTGCACGCACTACATGGTCGAATACTTCCACGTACACATAGAGTCTTTCTCCCACCACTGGTTTAAACAGATTTTTAGGCAAAGATAAACGTCTCTATTTTGAAGAATGCCTTATCACAGTTTGTGGATTAGTTAAATTCAGTGTTATTTCTCAAGTCTTGAAAAATTGTGCACAGTTATCCGATGACCTTGATATAAACCGGTTCAAAGCTTCAAATATCTTAGTTAGGACCTGAACTTCTTTTATGGATATAGGAGGGTTCATAGCCAATAACACATCTAATTGTGTTGAGTCAGTTTTAATTCTTTTCTCATTAATAACACACCCTAAAAAAATTCGGATCGCATGCCAAAGGTGCACTTTTTGAGGATTTAACTTCAAATTGATGGCTTACAGGTTAGAAAAAAGTTTTTTTAAGGTCAAGAAAATGATCCCGCTCCCTTAGACTTTTTAACATCATATCATCAATATAAAATTCTACGTTTCTTCTAATATGATTGGCAAATGCTTTAATTACCAAGTGCTGGTAAGTAGCCCCCGTGTTCTTTCAACAAAAAAGCATCACCCTATAATAATGCAACCCCCTATCAGTGATAAATGTAATATGATCTTGATCATTCAAATCCATTTGTATATGATTGTACCTAACATATGAATCCATGAATGAAAATAATTTATTTCTAGAAGTGGAGTCTAAGGAAATAATCTTGAGGATAAGCCCTCTTGAGATCTGTAAAATCAATACACATTTTCATTTGCCATTTTTTTACGAGCTCCGAATTTGATGCTCAAAATAGGTACTGAGATTCCCGAATATGACCCACCTTTGTTATCTTATCTAACTCTTTAACAATAACTTTAGAGTTTTCTTTAGATAGATTCTTTCTTTCTAATACCACTAGAAAAATCCAGATAACTTATGGCAAATGATGCTAGTTGGTACACTTGTTACATCTTAATTACACCCATCAAACACAGTAAAATTATTGGTTAAGAAAGAAAATAAATTTTCTTTCAATTATAGTGGCAATTTGGTTCCAATTTTGATACTTTTCCCATCCGCCAAACTGTGCATTTCAACCTCTTTAATAAGAATAACTGTGTTATGAGTATTTTTTTAGATCATTGATCTTGCTTGGGTCCAAAGAGAACTCTAGTATTTTTTATTTCTTTTTAGTTGTCACATTTTTCAAAGACTTTGGAGCAAGATGGGTGACATATCATTCTTTGGACACCTTTTGACTACTCCGAACCACATGTACTTGGCCTCCAACAACGTATTTCAAGCATATGTGAATCACTCATGCAACAACATGCATCCTCGATAGCCAAGATCTGGCAAAGATGTCACAACTTCGCCATGCTTCGATAAATTTCTTGGATATTTTTGAAACAATGTATAAATATGTTTCAAAATATATTAAATTAACAAGACATGTTTTACCTAGATTTCATAATTCAAATACACTATATTTCATAACTACAATATATTATGTTTCGCAATAACAATGCCTAATATATGATTTGTGAGACCACTCTAACATATAGTTAGCTAAACATGTATCATTATAAAATATTTCACAACATAATTATACTATATTTTGAATGTATAATGCCTAACACCTGAAGTGTGAAACATGTAACGTAATTATACAATATTCCGTAAACTTATGTTATCAATATAAATTGATGTAATATTTGTTTGTGTTTGGAAAAACTCATCATTTTATACTAATATTTAATAATTTCATAAATAATAATACTATATTATCATTTTTATAGTAAAAGCATCAAATTTGAATAAAACAAAACTGTTCACAAAACATATCGGGGAATACCATATTTCCAAAATGTACAAAAAATACATAATCTATAGGGAATACCCCAGAGTTCCTAACTGTGTTTTATGTAATGATTATGTTGAATCTATAAATCATCGCTTGGTAACTTGCATATCTTCTTGCTTTATTTGGGAGGATTCCTGCTTAAAGCTTAATCCCTCCCTCCCCTCTCCAAATATGGATTGACCAACTGGCTACATACTATCAACTCATGGACCCCATTGTTTTTTCGGTCTTAGCCACCTTTGACATGCAGTTTTGTATGCAGTGATTTATCACCTTTAGCAAGAGAGGAATATGAGAATTTTAACGAGTCACTCATTTCGACAATATCACATTGCATTCTCTGGGACCTCCGTTATAGACTCACGGGCTCAAAGATCCCTTGGTCGTGTTAACTATAACCAATATTTTCCTTTTAATATTATAAGTCCCATTTTATGTGCATGGAGGTTGTCTCTTATATAGACTCATGTTGTACTCACAATCTCATGCTATGTTTTACCTTCCGTAGACCTCACACTCAGTTAACAGAAAGGTAGAGAACATAATGATAAATGTTGTTGATAGTAAATGAATTAATGTTCTTGTTGCAAATCTAGATTTTTAAATGATCCTTGTTATGAGGACAAAGTAAACTAATAATGTTAACGATTTTTTAGATATGTAATTGTTGAGATCTGTTACCAGAGTGGATATGAGCGGGACAATTCCAAACTCCGTTAGAGATGATGCCGGTAACCTTACTGTTACCGTGCATGCTTGCATAACGTATAATACTAGGACCATATCGGTCAACGAAATAGTTAAAAAAAAGCTAGAGATCATACTAAAAGGAGGTGAATTTAACGTTACCGATTTCTAATTTTTAAAATTTAGCGACAGTCATTCTCAGTTTGAGAATTTTCCTCCGCCTCAGCTAGGGATGGAACCCACACGGGGTTTCTAAGGTACTTATCTTTTAATTCCTCATACTTGATCCATTCACATTAAACTAGTGTAGATTTTTAGGTAAAAAATGACTAGAGATGTTCAAAGACGATCACTTGGGCTCAAAATTTCAAGGCCGTTCTTCGACGAGGGCAATGTAATGTTAAACTATGCGACTTTGGCACGTGAGATTTTCATCTAAAACTAGTAGAGAAAAATCCGAAACATCTACGATATTGTTTTTTAGAATTCTAAAGATAATGATAAAAATTGAAGACCAATAAATTTGTTCCGCGAAAAAACAACTTTAATTAGCCGGAGCGTTCCAAAATACAAAAAATGCTTAAAAATCTAAAAATAATATTGAAATTTTTTTTATAAACAAAACCTACTACCATACTACAAGAGAAGTTTAAAGTGGTTAATAAAACTTAAAAAAAAAAATCCAATATCAAAATTTAAAATAAAAATCTTTGGCTGACGCATTATCGAATAAATATTTTTAGCACTTCCAACTATTATTGTAGGGGAAAATATATTTAGCTATATTAATTTTTTTTTATTCAATTTTATTTTGGATTTCAAGTAATTATTCTATATTTAAATATTAAAAAAATACATAGCCTAATAATCTCCAATAATTCCACGTCAATATCAATATGAGCGATCAAACACGAGATCCATATACAAAATAAAAAAATCGAAAAGTGTAATAAACGTGAACCGAAATAACAGTTAAATCACATTCACATACATGAAAAAAAAGAAATGCAGAATAGACAAATAAATGCTTCACTCTCCAGCTGTCTCAGTTCAAAATACAAAAATCGACGCTTTGTTGCCAAAGTACCAATCAGCCAGATACCATAAACAACTCACAAGAAAACACGTGGCAAGACGAAGACGCGAGTCTGTTTATTTGCGTACTCGAGCGAGTATCAGCAAGATAAACAGAGTTTCTCTTTCCCGCGCATTAAATGAGCCTCCTTCTGTACAACGAGTTTGTTGATCGCTTTAACCCATACACAGTCACATTAACAGAGCGATAGAGAGAGAGAGAAAGCGATGGAAAGCATCCATTTTCTAGAGAGAGAAAGAGAATGGCATTTATATCGTGCTAATGTCTCAACTACTCAAATGGCGTTTGTTTACATATAGATCATAGAAAAAAAAGAGAAGAAGAAGATAAAGTGTTCCTTGTTTTCTAGCTACTGTAAGTTATCTACATTTAGAGAGAGAACTTCGATCTTTCTTGCACCACTGTGAGAGAGGTGTAAAGAACAGATCCCGATGTGGAATTCTCCGGAGAATGTATTCGCGAGATCAGGTTCGTTTCGGGAAGAAGGAGAAGATGAGGAGGCGCTCCGCTGGGCAGCATTGGAGCGGCTGCCGACGTACGATCGCGTTCGCCGAGGAATTTTCACCGATATGATCGGCGAATCCAAGGTGATTAGTGTGACTGAGCTTGAAGCCACTGAACAACGACTTCTTATCGATAGGGTCGTTAGCTCAGTTGATGATGAGCTCCAGATCTTCTTCGAACGCATGCGGAGGAGATTTGACGCGTAAGTATCGATTCTCAAATTTTCATTTCGGTATTGGACTTTCTACTTTTGTAGCTGCTTAGTTGTTTGGACTGTTACAGGGTGAACCTCGAATTTCCTAAAATTGAAGTTCGATTCCAGAATCTGACCGTTGAATCTTTTGTTCACCTTGGGAGCCGAGCACTTCCAACTATTCCTAATTTTATTGTTAACATTACCGAGGTAAAATCGAATGCCCGCAATTCTCATTTATAGAATTCATTAGATAGTATACTCATATTGTACTGATATTTTGTTAAGGCTTTTTTGAGAAACTTACGAATATACCGGGGAAAGAGAAGCAAATTGTCCATATTGGACGATGTCAATGGTATAATTAGACCTTCTCGGTACGTATTTTGAATTAAAAAACATTTGTGTCGTTTTCCAAGCAAGATTTTGTTATTTTAGTTGATCTTACTGTGTACGTTTGTAGATTGACACTTCTATTGGGTCCTCCTAGTTCGGGGAAGACAACTTTGCTATTATCGCTAGCTGGACGTCTCAGCAAAAATTTGCAGGTACTTGTAGATCCTTCATTCTGCTGTTTAGCTCTAGTGCCAGAATCCTAGCTTAAATATTTGAAACATCCAAAGAAAGAAGAGCTTTAGAATTAGGAACATGGAAACTTGTGTAGTCGTGCTATCAAAATAAAGTAAGTAGGCGTTATATAACTGTTGAGATTAGTAGAGGAGGTATGGTGAAAACAACAAAACTACAATGTCTACATCAACCAATGCAAGTTATTTTTACTCTTACTATTACTCAAGGCGGCTTTGAGAGGCTGAGTTCCATTTACCAAATATACCTTGTTAACAAATAATATAGTAGAGTGGTTAATAGTCATTTGTGGCTTCCAAAATAAATTTGAATGGAGACATATCCTTTGATTTAGTTGAGTGTATTTTTAAAGTTTTCCTTGCTGAGTTGCTTATCTGTTTTGTTCTTATTGATTTACATTTTGATTTCTTTGAAGACTTCAGGAAAAATTAGATATAATGGATACAATTTGAAGGAGTTTGTTCCTCCGAGGACATCTGCTTATGTAAGTCAACAAGATTGGCATGTGGCGGAGATGACAGTACGAGAAACTTTAGAGTTTGCTAGTCGCTGTCAAGGTGTTGGATCAAAATATGGTAAGCCCACATATCTCATATACATGCAGTACATGCAAGCTTTCCTGGTTGCTGAAATGTGGACACTTCCGACAGATATGCTCTTGGAACTTGTAAGAAGAGAAAAGATGGCGGGAATAAAACCTGATGAAGATCTTGACATATTTATGAAGGTACCTGTGTTTCTATCAACTGGTGTTCGTTTGTTGGTCTACTGGCAGTTTATTACTCTGTCTAATTAATTAAAATCATCCAACCTTTTTCCAGTCATTAGCTTTGGGTGGAGAGGAGACAAGCCTCATGGTGGAGTATATTATGAAGGTATTCTTAGATTCTGGATACCCTTGAACAATTGCAATGAGAATGCTGCTATGACCTTCTACTTATGCATAACCTCTTTTTTACTATTAAATGCCATAGAAGATAATCCTAAGCATCACTTTTTACAAGGGACAAATTCAAGTGACTTCTAGTTTTGTTTGCCTAAAATAGCAACTCCAGGTGTTTTGTGACCTCTTTCCTAGGATTTAGTTCTAGGTTCTAATATACAAGCGTCTGCCTTTTCCTATATGCTCCCTCCAGATCGACGAAAATATCTTAATGTGCTGGATGCGATTTAAGATCAGACCACCCAAGAATTTAAAAGGAAGACCACGTCCCTTACAGTTTATGTCAAAAGGATTATTGTTTTATATCCTAACTGTTCTTTTTTAATGAAGTTCTAAAACACATCTGACAAAGATTTTAGGGTTGGATCTATGTGCTGACACATTGGTGGGAGATGAAATGCTTAAAGGGATATCTGGAGGCCAGAAAAAGAGGCTCACAACAGGTGTGTGTACCCTTTATTTTAACTCCTATCAAGAAGCTACCTACTTTAACTCTTGCTGATTTGTTGACATGTTATTTCCAGGGGAACTAATAGTTGGTCCGGCTCGAGTGCTTTTCATGGATGAAATATCTAATGGGCTTGATAGTTCAACCACCCATCATATCATAAAATATTTAAGACATTCAACTCATGCACTTGATCTGACCACTGTGATATCATTACTTCAACCTGCTCCTGAAACTTACGAGTTATTTGATGACGTCATCCTTCTGTGTGAGGGCCAGATTGTGTACCAGGGTCCTCGTGATGCCGTACTCGACTTCTTTTCGTCCATGGGGTTTAACTGTCCTAAAAGGAAAAATGTCGCAGATTTCTTACAAGAAGTAAGATTTGGTGAATTGTGAATAAAACTATCTATACTCTACAGTGTGGCATCTGTCCTGAAACTTCATATGCAGGTTACATCGAGGAAAGACCAACAACAATACTGGTCTGCTCCTTTCTTACCTTACCGCTACATACCTCCTGGGAAGTTTGCTGAAGCTTTCCGTTCACATTACATTGGAGAAGACTTGTCCGCGAGACTAGATGTCCCATTTGATAAAGGTTGTAGTCATCCAGCAGCCTTGACAACTTCCAACTATGACGTGAAGAGGAGCGAACTTCTAAGAACCAGCTTCCGGTGGCAGAGGCTACTGATGAAGCGAAACTCCTTCATCTATGTTTTCAAATTTGTGCAGGTATTTATTGCAATTAGATATACAGACAGTACTTGAATCCCTTTAATGCTTTAAAGTGTTCTAAAGCTGTCATTTCCTTTTCGTTTTTTTCTTGTATCAAGCCATCTTAAGAATATTAATATATAAGTCTAACGTTATTCTCCTTGTGAATTTCTTGCAGCTTCTTTTTGTTGCTTTGATTACGATGACCGTGTTTTTCCGGACAACAGTGCATCACAATTCAATCGATGACGGCAACATATATCTTGGGGTCTTATACTTTTCCATGGTCATTATTCTCTTTAACGGCTTCACAGAGGTTTCTATGCTGGTGGCCAAACTGCCCGTTCTGTACAAGCATAGAGATTTGCATTTTTATCCAAGCTGGGTCTATACCCTTCCTTCTTGGATCCTTAGCATTCCGACTTCACTTTATGAGTCTGCTTCATGGGTGGCAGTGACATATTATGTGATTGGATTCGATCCTAATTTTACGAGGTATAATACTATTTTGGATTTTTCAAAAATATTCAAGTGGGATAGGTGTGAAAAGTAAAAAAATTTCGCTGCAGATTTCTTCGGCAGTTTTTGTTGTATTTCTCTCTGCACCAAATGTCTCTTGGACTCTTTCGGGTTATAGGCTCTTTAGGCCGAACAATGATTGTTGCCAACACATTTGGGTCTTTTGCAATGTTGGTGGTAATGGCTCTTGGAGGATTCATCATATCAAGAGGTCATATTGCATTTCCTTAATGTTTGTGCTAAGATTTTGTATTATGTACACATTTAGATTTGTTTGATTTTTGACAGATCGTATACCTGGCTGGTGGATTTGGGGTTACTGGGTTTCTCCTTTGATGTATGCTCAGAATGCAGCTTCTGTGAATGAGTTCCTTGGGCATTCTTGGCATAAGGTGATATGACTGGTTTATCATATACCTAATTGGTTTTGGAACTTTTTTGTAGGCTTATGGTGAACGGATATAATAACATATGTAGGACAGTCAACAGTCTGTAACAGTCAACTGAGATATTGGGTGCATGCAGTAGAATTGTATTTTTTTAATTGATCTAGACTATGAACTGCTCAAAATGGGGTTCATGTTTTAACTTTTCTTGCTCCTGTTTAAAAGCTCATTCCTTTGTTTCTCTTCAATATTTATCTAGATAAATGGAAACCACTCTAATAATTCACTCGGAATGGAATTATTAAGAGCACGCAGTTTGTTTCCTGAGAGCTACTGGTATTGGATTGGCGTTGGAGCCTTACTTGGATATACAGTCCTATTTAATGTTATGTTTACGTTCTTCTTGGCATACCTCAGTCGTAAGCTTTCTCGTCTTTTAAAAGCTCTCTGAATTTTTATGCTTGGTTAAAGTCTTATGTTAATGCTTCCATTGTTCTTAAAAGCTCTGGGAAAGCTGCAAGCTGTTGTCTCCAAGGAAGAGCTACAAGAGAGAGACAAAAGAAAGAAAGGGGAACACGTTGTTGTTGAATTGAGAGAGTACTTGAAGCATTCAGGCTCCCTAAGTGGTTCATAAAATTACACTTTGCTGGTTTGTTTACTTTTGTTACTAAAAGAGTGACTTATTCCCTTATTGTTTTTTATCTTTACCTCTGAGCAGGAAAATATTTCAAGCAAAGAGGCATGGTTCTCCCATTTCAACCCCTTTCCATGTCTTTCAACGATATTAATTATTTTGTTGACGTCCCTTTGGTACTCAAACTGCTTTTTTTTCTCTCTCTTTGTATGAACTTTCAGTTTCATATGTATATTTATTTGTCTATATTTCTCATACAATGTCATTTCAGGAACTGAAGCAACAAGGGATAGTGGAAGATAGACTGCAGTTGTTGGTTAATGTTACTGGCGCGTTTAGGCCTAACGTTCTTACTGCATTGGTTGGGGTCAGTGGAGCAGGTAAAACAACCCTCATGGACGTTTTAGCTGGTAGGAAAACTGGTGGAGTAATTGAAGGAAGCATAGATATATCGGGTTATCCCAAAAAGCAGGAAAGTTTTGCTAGAATTTCTGGATACTGTGAGCAGAATGACATTCATTCGCCTTGTTTAACTGTTGTGGAATCACTTCTGTTTTCTGCTTGGCTCCGGCTATCTTCAGATGTCGACTTCGAGACTCAAGTGGTATTTATTGCACCACATTTTGATGCTCTGTTCAGACTATCACTAGGCATATATTAATTTTTTCAATGTTTCAGGCATTTGTTCAGGAGGTGATGGAACTGGTTGAGCTGGCTCCATTGGCCGGGGCATTGATTGGTCTACCTGGAGTAGATGGTCTTTCAACAGAACAACGAAAAAGGTTAACCATTGCTGTTGAACTTGTAGCCAACCCTTCGATAGTATTCATGGACGAGCCCACTTCAGGGTTGGATGCCAGGGCTGCTGCCATTGTTATGAGGACTGTGAGGAATATTGTCAATACAGGGCGAACTATTGTGTGCACAATTCATCAGCCCAGCATAGATATCTTTGAATCTTTTGATGAGGTTTTCACCTTCCCACAAATGTTATAATGATTATATACCGAGTATATATAAGAATGGCTTAGACAACAATAGTATACTATCCCATCCTCTCAAATATGGACCCCTAAAGAAAAAAACGTTAATGAATACAGGACTATGTTCTTATATTATGTAGCCTTTACAATCAGAAAATATTCAAACTGTTCCAGTCACCTGTTTGTTACATCCTTACATCTATGTTGTTCTGCAGCTTTTGTTTATGAAACGTGGGGGAGAGCTCATATATGCTGGTCCGCTTGGCTCCAACTCATGTGAGCTCATCAAATATTTCGAGGTCGGTCCACCATCATAATACTTAGTTTACTTAGCTGGTGTAACTATTGTATTACTTGTGTCGAGTAAACATCTATCTTCATCAGTGGTGGTGATGCTTCCATAGAAATTATGCATCTGTTTTCACTGTATTTTAGACGATATACTTGCGTCCCATGTTCCTGTTTGTACAAATTATTATTTAATCTTATGAATATGTGGTTGAGGCTGTTGAGCTATGAATTGCATGTACAATGTATTGGCAGTCGAACACAACTCAAAAGCTGTTAGCATAACGCTACGAGTGCTAATATTCCTTTGTTGCTTGCCCGAATTCTCGTCTTTCTTTTGAATGCCTTGATCATAATATCCTACCCTTTCAGTTTATGGTTATGGCGTTTTTTCATTTTCATTTTTAACATTTTTATTCTGTAGGGAATTGAAGGAGTGCAAAAGATCAGGCCTGGATATAACCCGGCTGCATGGATGCTTGAGGTTACCTCTTCGAGTGAAGAACAACGTCTGGGTATTGATTTTGCTGAAGTTTACCGGAGATCATACTTGTTCCAGTATGTACACGTTCTCTTTAGATCAGTGGGTTTATATCTTGTGAGTTTCTTACTAGAAAAATTCACTCATCTTATAAGTATTTTCCTTGTATTAGACATAATATGGAGTTGGTCCAACGATTAGGCAAGCCTAGTAGAAGTTCAAAAGAGCTGGAGTTTCCCACCAAATATGCACGGTCATTTGCTGATCAATTCTACGCTTGCTTATGGAAGCAAAATCTATCATATTGGCGAAACCCACAATACACTGCCGTTCGCTTCTGCTACACAGTCGTTATCTCGTTAATGCTTGGATCAATTTGTTGGGAGTTTGGTTTGAAAAGGTTTAACAAACATGAATTTCTTCATTCCAGCTCTTTGCTGATTGAATTTGTTACTCCTGTCCATTTACTTTTTTCTGTTTTCCTCTGTCTATGTAGGGATACCCAGCAAGATTTGTTCAATGCCATGGGATCCATGTATGCAGCAACTCTTTTCATTGGAATTACTAATGCAACTGCTGTTCAACCTGTTGTTTCTGTTGAAAGATTCGTTTCATACCGAGAGAGAGCTGCCGGAATGTACTCGGCACTTCCGTTTGCATTTGCTCAGGTCGACCTACTCTTTTGATTTTCTTTCCTTGCATTTTATTTGTCCAAAATTGCTAACATGATATCCTAATTAAAGCAGGTTGTCATCGAATTTCCTTATGTTTTTGGCCAAGCGCTTATTTATGGCACAATCTTTTATTCCATGGCTTCATTTGAGTGGAGTCCTATGAAGTTCATTTGGTATATATTCTTCATGTATTTCACCATGCTATACTTCACCTTTTATGGAATGATGACAACTGCGCTCACACCAAATCATAATGTGGCTGCCATTCTTGCTGCTCCATGCTATATGCTTTGGAACCTTTTCAGTGGCTTTATGATCTCTTATAAGGTAATGAACTAATGAGTGAAGATATACAAATATCCCAATGAATCAACCTTTTAGACTATATTTGTTTACATTAAACGGCCGTTTCATTTTCACCAAGAAATCTTGTAAACATTATTAATCTTCTTAGGCTTTCTATATAGTTCATCATTGCTTTTACATTACTAACATATTGTCCCAATTCTGCAGAGGATTCCTATATGGTGGAGATGGTACTACTGGGCAAATCCTATAGCATGGACTCTCTACGGCCTCTTGATTTCGCAGTATGGTGATGATAATGGACTTGTGAAGCTATCCGGCAACACTGCTTCCGTGCCAGTCAGACAATTTCTCAGAGATGTGCTTGGATTTAGGCATGATTTCTTAGGTATCACTGCTGTTATGGTTGTTGGTTTCTGTTTCCTCTTCGCACTGGTTTTTGCATTTGCCATAAAATCTTTCAATTTCCAGAGGAGATAAAAAAAAGTAAACTTTTTTGTCGTTTCTATCATCACAAGTAATCATAATGTATAAATGCATAAGGTTTTTGTTACGAAATTACTCTTATGTTATTGTTTATATATTTATGTCGGATATGAATGGTTAACCTGTCTTGTAAGTTATAAATAAAGAGGTTGATCAGTGTTTATTTTGACTTTATTATTTTTATGTAATGTTGTTATTAATATAGAGGGCTGTTTTGCTGCACCCGTAATTTCGCATTTAGTTCCAAACAAAAACAAAAGAGGTCAATATCTGGTTTGTACAGTTGTCTCCAAAAATGTTGCCAGGTACTAATAACAAGCCAAGCCTATGAACCTATGCAATTAAATACAATGAGGGTAAGATGTATTTAATTTTCTTAATTTTGGTTTATCAAATATACAGAAATTATTTGCTATAGATAAAATAAGTATTGTATTGTAGATCTTCTCCTGCTTATGTAATCTGTCTTTCTTGTTTTCTCTCTATTTTGAGTCTAAACTGCCCGGTAATAAAAATCTAAAATGTCGACGGTTTTTGAAGAAGAATATCCGGCTCTTTATGGTAATGATACAACATTGTCACTTGTAAACACGAAAGATCTAAGCATGTCATATGCAAAAGCAGATTCTAATAGGATTAAATAAAATATTGATGGTTTTTAACCGGAAAGAGCCGGGGATTGTCGAGATCACATTTCTTTATAGTACCATTAATCGACTAAAGATCAACTTCTCCAGGTTTCGAAAACTACTTTAATAGGCGAATTCTCAAATGGTTTACCTAAAAGATCTATCCTAAATCAATTATTAGACTCATTTAAGTTCAGTGGAGATTATAGTCTCGTGATGTAGGAAGCTAGACACATTCTTATTGAAATATATAAAAATGATGTTTGTAAAGTATGGTCTAGAAACTATTGGACCGTTGGAAACTTAGACACATTCTTATTGAAATATATAAAAATGATGTTTGTAAAGTATGGTCTAGAAACTATTGGACTGTTGGAAACTCTTCGATAAGACTGCTCAGAAAGTCACCAGCATTCAACACAAAATATGAAAGTCCGATTTCTCTGGTTTGGGGTAGAATTGAAAGAGTCCCATAATATATCTATAACTATACTATCGTGACCGATGTCGCTAACACTATATGAACTCCTTATAAGATAATTGTTCCACACAAAAACAGAGCGTACAAAAATGCATGCTTTGCCCTAATTGAGATGGATGTCTTAGTGGAAATTAAACACAGAATATGGGTTGGATCCGGAAGAAATCAAAGGTGCTGGCTATCTATTAGTTATAAAAATCTACCTAGGTACTGCAACACATGTTACCACATTGGTCACAGTGAAGAAATGTGCAAGAAACAACATAAGGTGAAACTTGGAAAAGAAAGAACTCAAACTAGCAGATAAGACCAGCAAAACACATTGAATTAAAAAGTTCAAATGCAGAACAACTTGGAAAAGAAGGCTAAGATTAAAGAAAAAATCAACAAAAACTATCAGCCTAAGATCAAATCAACAGTGGTTATTCCTAAGCGAAGAGGAAACAAGAACAATAATCAGGATGAAGATGAAGATAATATGAAAACACATGGAGATCTTGTATTAAGGAACAACTTTCAAGCAGAACCGACTGCTGATGAGATAACCAAACCTGAAGAAGACAATGTACATGCAAAAGATGAGATAATAGATGATATTTGGATATTGGAACAAGGTTACAAACATAATTTGTCTTTGGAATACGAAAATCTTATCTCTGGTGATACTACTCCAGATCAGACTAATATAGGTAGCATGAATAATTCTCCAAGTTTCAAAGATAAAGAAACTGATAATGAATTTCATGTTATGCTTAACAAGAAGATTAAGAAGGCCAGTAAGTGGAAAAACCTAATAGACTCGTGATCAAATCTTAATAAGATTCTTCCTACACATGCTGATAATGATAAAGATGATTAGTTGAAATATCCGTGGTATTAATAATATTTTCACTATTAGAAGAATTAAATCTATTACTACTAAAAAGAACATTAAGTTGATTGTTGTGCAGGAGTCTCTCACTAAGATGGAAAATCCGGAAGGTTTTGCTAAGAATTTAGGTTTCAACAACTACAAAGCCAAACTTTCTCGTAAGATTTGATTTTTTTGGAGTGAGGAGTTCAACATCAATAGTATTACTGATCATACTTAATGTTTACATATGGAAATCACTTAGCGAGGTTTAGAAAAAAGTTTCCTCTTAACTATTTTTTACGCTAAATGTATGAGAAATCTTAGAAGAGATATGTGAGATTAGCTAAGGAGCTTTGATATTACTCGTAAGGAATGGTTAACTATTGGTGACTTCAATGTAATTACAAATTCTGGGGAGCAATGGGTTGCTCTACTTATTGTCACAACAGTTAGAGGATTTTAATGAGGTTATCAGGGACCGTCACTTAGAGGACGCCGGGTATGCTGGCTCTAAGTTCACTTGGAATAGAAATTCTAAATGTAAAAGTCTTGATCGAGATCTTTTTAATGGTGCTTGGTCTATTTTTTTTTAAAGAAACTCAGTTTTTTCACATGGTCAGAACTTGTTCAGACCATGCTTCTCTTTATGTTTCTATATCTATAAATAACACTAATTAAAAGAAGAAGAGTTTTATGTTTTTAAATATGTGGACTATTTATGATAATTTTCTAAGTTTTGTTGAGCAGAATTGGAATCAAAGGATTGAAGGATATCCTCTTCATATTTTCTGGCATAAGTTAAGAAGGCTCAAAGAAGGTCTAAAGAGGTGGAACATTGACCACTTTGGTAATGTATTTGATAGGGTGAAAGCTACTGAGGATGAGCTCAGAAACTATGAGAATAAGTTAGATTCTAATGATAATCTGGACAACAGGGCTGCTCTAATGAAAGCTAATGGATTATATCTTCAAGCTATGAGGATGTAAGAGAACTACTCGATGCAAAAATGTTATAGTAACTGGTTGAAATAAAGTGACATAAATACTAAGGTATTTCACAATTATGTGGCTAAAAAAAGAAGAAGGAACCCTATATAAGGTATAAAAGATAGTAATAAATGAATTATTAATAATGAGGAAATTGGAAATTCAGCTGAAATGTATTTCAAAGACATCCTAGATACTCAACCAAATAAAAATATGGATGATAAAACTATCAAAATGTAGAACAAAATCTTTAACAACATACCTAATCTTATCAGTAATGAAGACAATAATTCTCTTCTTTTACCTCCATCTAATGAAGAAATCAAGGATAACATTCACATAATGAACCCTTCCAGCGCATCGAGAGTTGATGGATTCAATGTATGCTTCTTCAAATGTTGCTGGGACATAATTAAAAAGGATATGAGTCAAGCAATGAAAGCTTTTATCAAAGGTTAGAATATTTTTACTGGTATAATGGCTACAGGTCTATGTTTAATCCCTAAAACTAATAATCCTACTTGTTGGAAGAAATTTAGGCCTATTAGTTTATGTACAGTGTTAAATAGAATAATGTCCAAAATTATAAATAATAGGTTATCTAACATCATTCCTAAAATAATTTCTAAAGCTCAAGGTGCTTATGTTAAAGACATGATGATACATGATAACATTCTAATAGCTAATGAATTAGTGTTTGACCTTAATAGGAAGCTTAAAGGTGGAAATATAGTTATTCAACTAGATATGTCTAAGACTTTTGATATGATGTCTCATCTTTCATTAACAAGGTTCTGATTTCTTTTGGTTTCTCTAAATAATTTGTAAATCTTCTCGATAAGTTTATTAGGCCTTTCCATATTTCTTTACTTGTTAAGGGTAATAACACTGGTTATCTTAAGTCTAAAAGAGGTTTGAGACAAGGAGATCCCTTGTCTCCTAGCCTTTTTATCATTGGAGAAGAAGTTCTCCTCAAGGGTTTAATGAACTTATTCAACTATAATAAAAATATGAAATATGCATCTAAGACTGATGATCTTATTCCATGTTTTGGATTCGCAGATGATATTCTTATTTTTACTAATTGTTTGGATTCCACTATTAATAGTTTGAGCAGGTTACTTTATGATTACCAGTCTGTCTCGGGTCAGTCTATTAATAATGAAAAGACAATTGTCTCTAACAAATTTAAGCAAAATAGACTTGACACTTTGGTGGGTCAAACTGGTTACATTGTTGATTATCTTCCTACAAAATATCTTGGAATTACGCTAAACAATAATAACAAGGTTGCTAACTACATTTCTATCCTAGACAGCGTCAACAATAAGATAAAGGATTGGGAATGCAAGCATCTATCTTTCGGTCTCAGATAATGCATAATATATATAGTAAAAATATTCATCCTCTAAAATCTTACTATAACAATTCTGGTTGCTTAACCTGGAAAAAGGTTGCAGGAATTAAACCTAATGTTGAGCAAATATCAAATGGCTATTGGGTAAATGAGAGTTGGACTTATGGCTTGATATCTGGCTTGATTAGGCTTCTTTTATCACCCCCAATGACAAAGGTAACAATAATTGGTTCAGGACATCTAAAGTCATTTTTTTCTGAAACAATAACAATTGGGATACTAATATTCTACAAAGTTTCGTGCTTAGTAATATTATTGATAAGATCAAGGAAAATAGAATTATTAACAGCAAAGATGATATAATTGTATGAAAAATCACACCTGATTACAAATTTAGTATCAAGCATACACGGAACAGCATAAGAATCCACCATAATCATTCAACGCTGTTCAAAACATTTGGAATGTCATTACCCCAAGGAAGCATTCTTTCTTTTTTTCTGGAAACTTATTCATAATTATATTCCTACTCATACTATTCTACAAAAAAAAGAATTTTAGCATGACATCTAAAGGTTAATTCTATAATCATTGTGAAAATACTAATCATTTATTTATGGCTTCTAAATATGCTTGTGACATATGGTTGCATTTTGCAGATTTATTTAAGGTCAAAATCGAAAGATATATGACCATCACTCACATTATCAAAAATTGGTTTTGGTTCTTAGACAAAGAAGTCCATATTACTCATTTAATTCCTTCTATCATCTATGGGGTTATATGGAAGAATCGTAATAAATAAAAGTTCAAAGGAACTTCTAATTCTTCATGGTCTTCTATTATCTATATGAAGGATATAATTAACTCTCTAGATTAATCTTATCTCATTAAACTTAAACATTGGTCTAAGGTTACTAATATACTGGGTTGAATATGGGCTGTATATCTAGTATCAACAAGGAAAAGAAGCCTCAGCATCTAAAATGGAATGCACCTATAGAAGGCAGGTCAAAAATGAATACGGATGCTTCCTGTTCTAAACTGGGGAGTCCAGTGGTGAAATTATAATAAGAAAAGTAAAAGAGAAATCTTACTTGGTTCATGCAACTTGTATGGAAAATTATCTTCTCTTTTGGTAGAATCTAGAGCGATGTTAGAAGGTCTTCTCATCTGCAAAGAAAACAATTGGATCAACGTTGACATTGACATTGATTATGAAGTATTGGTAAATATGTTAGCTATTGGAAATTTTCCGTGGTTCCTAAATCCCTTACTAACTATCTGTAGGAATTTAATTAGCCCTTCTACGATTATTCACCATACATGCAGAGTCCAAAATCAAGTTGCAGACGGGCTTGCTAAGTGGACGTTGCGATGTAAGATGAAACAGAGATTTTCTAATCAACATATCCCTAATCATCTTCTAACAATCATTTTTAGAAATACTTGGTCTAGGTTACATTAAACCTGACATTGGTTAGGTAATTTTACTTACTCTGCTAAAAACAAGGTTTATATGTCGAGAAACTAGCAGGAATTCTCTTGACTAGCTCTTAAGTTACAAAATTCTGGATACTCAATAAAGACACAAGGATAGTACACAAAATTATTATTTTCAAGTGGAAAGAGGCTTTAATTGATGAAATTTGTTCAGTAAGATCGTTCTCTGAGATCGAAGAAAACCGTACCTAGCCTTCGTTGTGGGTGTCTTCTCCATGTAATTCTCACGAGGCTCTAAATCATGAGGCTTTTTTAGTAATTTTTATAGAAAATAGGCTGATTTGAGGAAGATCTTCACATCATCGAAAGAACCAAATTCTCAGTTATCGTGAGTCGATCTTACTCTAGCAGTTGTTTTGGTGGAGAAGAGAGGTGATCGTGAGAAAAGTCAGTTGGGTTTATCTTTGAGGCTCTAAATCGGGAGGATTTTTTTATTGGATCTTATAAAATTAAGGTTGCTTTGAGGAATATCTTCTCATCAATCAGAGGAAACCGATTCTAGTTTTTCACTGGGGGTGCCATTCTGTTTTATTGTGATCCGATCTTACTATAACAACTAGGTTTGGACGCAGAAGAGATGCGATCAAGAAGAGAAACATAAGGGTTTGTCTTTAGGATTAGGGTTTCTTGTCATGTTTTGTTTTGAGATAGTGTGTTTGATAGAGGCCGAGTCTAAAATCGGATCCGAGCCACTTTTTTTATTTGTATGGCATGTTAATGGAAATAATAGAAGATATTTGACTACATAGTTTATTGTAGTCAATAGTCAATGATAATTTATTATATACATTATTATGGTAGACTAGACATTATTATAGTATATTAATATATTATTAGAATATATTCACAACCTATATATATATATATATAGGGCTTTACTCTGTACGGAATCGAAATTCCAATAATAAAAAATCTATTTTATACTCTTACATGGTATCAGAGCCCTTTAGGGTTTTAGGGTTTTTACAATGAGTTCAATTTTTTGATAAGATTTGATTACTCTGTAATCAAAATAAATTTTTTTCATACCCGTTCTTAATTTTATCCGGTGGAAGAAAATAGATTTGGTCACAGTCTTCACTACGATAATCGGGATATGTTCAATAGTTATGAAAGAGGTGGTTTTCGAAATCCCAGCCATATAAAGTATTCATATTGTCATGAATTCGGCCACACACAGTGGAACTGTATACAACAATCACAACAATCACAAAAAACAAAACAACCACAACAACCACAACGATTGTTCCTCAATTTTCATTTAACCTAATCTCTGTGAGCAAAATCACTAAAGATTTAAATTGTTTTGTCATATTTTATTCTGATTATTGTTTTTCAGGATCTTATGACAAAAAGAATAATTTCTAAAGGGTATAAGTCTAGAGGTCTCAATTATCTCAATAAACATATTAATAATTCAATTGCATGTTCTAGTGTCCAATCTCCATTTGAAGCTCATTGTCGTATAGGTTATCCATCTTTAGCCTCTCTCAAACAACTGTATCCTTAATTTAAACATATAATCTCATTGAAATATGAGTCGTGTCAATTTGCTAAACATCATCGTCTTCCGTCATATCCTCGTGTCAATAAAATAGTTGAGTCTCATTTTGAATTAGTCCATTCAGATGTTTGGGGTCCTTGTCCAGCCATATCTAAAACAGGTTTTAAGTATTTTGTTAGTTTTGTCGATGATCATTCTTGAGTTACATGGATTAATTTCATGAAAAATCGTTCAGAATTATTTTCTATATTTTGTAAATTTTATGCAGAAATTAGTACTCAATTTAATTGTCTGGTTGGTATTTTAAGAAGTGATAATGGTAAATAATATTGATCAATTGCATTTCAATCTTGTATGGAACAACATGGAATTTTGCATCAAACCTCTTGTATAGACACACCATCTCAAAATGATATTGCTGAAAGAAAAAATAGACACCTTCTAGAAGTTGCTCGTGCACTTCTTTTTCTAAAAGTGCCTAAAACATTTTGGGTAGATGCTATTTCCAGTGCTTGTTATTTAATAAATCGAATGTTGTCTTCTATTCTTCATAATAAGATTCCATATACTGTGCTTTTTCCTTCAAAACCTTTCTTTCATATTGAACCCCGTATATTTGGTTATACTTGTTTTGTTAGGGATGTTAGTCCTAATCGTACAAAATTAGATCCCAAATCTTAAATATGTATTTTTCTTGGATATTTTAGAGTCCAGAAGGGATACAAATGTTTTTCTCCCCCACTTAACCGGTATGTCGTGTCTAGAGATGTTACATTTTTAGAGCATGTTTCATTTTTTCTAATTGAGCCTAGTGTGAACCTTCAAACAGATAAAGAAGACGATGACCTCCTCATTTATTCCATAGTTCAGTCCCCTAGCATTACTAAAATTGATTATGTTACACAATCTGTTTCACTTCCTCCACTATCTAAACCTCATATTATGCACGTTTATTCCCGACGTCCTAAACCTCCTCCAAGATGCCCATCGTTGATTCTTTCGTCTTCGGATCCTGTTACAAAAAATAATCAGTATGATATTGACCTTTCTATTGCTCATCGATAAGGTAAAAGACAATGTACTTATATAATTTCATCTTTTACAAAATATGATCATTTTTCACCTTTTATTAAAGCTTTTATTACAACTCTTAATTCTATTTCTATTCCGAAAACTGTTCGTGAAGGTTTATGCCATTCTGGTTGGAAAGTTGCAATATTTGAAGAGATAAAAGCATTAGAAGATACTGGTACTTGGAAGTTGGTTAATTTACCTGTAGGAAAGCAAGCTATTGGTAGTAGATGGGTATTAGTGAATCCAGATGGGACGATAACTCGACTTAAAGCAAGAATTGTAGCAAAATTATACGCTCAAATTTATGGTGTTGACTACTCTGAGACATTTTCTCTGGTAGAAAAGTTTACCTCTATTCGTTTATTTATTTCTTTAGCAGTTTCAAATGATTGACCATTGCATCAGTTAGACATAAAAAATGCATTCTTACATGGAGATCTCCAAAAAGAAGTGTATATGGAGAAACCACCTGCGTTTGTTGCTCAGGGGGAGAGAGGAAAGGTATGTCGTTTGTATAAATCCTTATATGGGTTGAAACAAAGTCCACGTGCTTGGTTTGGCAAGTTTAGTGAGGCACGCAATGAATTTGGGTTAACGAAGAGTACTTGTGCTCATCCTGTATATTATAAAAGGTCTACAAATGACATTATACTTGTGGTTGTGTATGTTGATGACATCATCATTACTGGTAGTGATAGTGAAGGAATTTATTTACTCAAAACATTTCTACATTCAAAATTTCAAACAAAAGATTTATGACCATTGAAGTTCTTTTTGGAAATGGAAATAACAAGAAGCAAGAAAGGTATTCTCCTATCGCAGATAAAATATGTTTTGGATTTATTGATGGAAACATGCAAGTTATGAGAAAAACTATGTAATACACCGATGGTTCCTAATTTGCAGCTACTAAAAGATGATGGAGAATTATTTGGTGATCCAAAATATCATCGATTTGTAGGAAAACTTAATTATCTTACAGTAACTCGACCAGACA
Organism: Limnanthes douglasii subsp. nivea; assembly: GCA_036936605.1. NCBI lineage: Eukaryota > Viridiplantae > Streptophyta > Magnoliopsida > Brassicales > Limnanthaceae > Limnanthes > Limnanthes douglasii. Next base: position 33,871,435 of record JAUPFV010000004.1, read on the forward strand.
TTGCGTATCCAGTTAGTATTGTGAGTCAATTTATGTCATTACCAATAGTTAATCATTGGGCAGCACTAAAACATATCTTATGTTATCTCAAAACAGCTCAACTACTCGGATTATAATATTGGAGTAATGGCCATACTAATATAGAGTGTATTGCAGATGCAGATTGGGATGGATCTAAAGCTGATAGAAGATCAACCACTGGTTACTGTGTATTTGTAGGGGGTAACTTAGTATCTTGGAAGAGTAAGAAGCAAAATGTTGTATCAAGATCGAGTGCTGAAGCTGAATATAGAGCCATGGCTCAATCTACTTGTGAGATAATTTGGATTTCTCAATTGTTGAATGATATTGACATAAAAACTACCATGCTTGCAAAGTTATGGTGTGATAATCAAGATGCATTGCACATTGCGTCTAATATTATCTTTCAAGAAAGAACGAAACATATTGAAATTGATTGTTGATATGGAAGTAGGATTTTAAGGATTAAATTGTAAATAATATAATTTAAGGATAAAACTGTAAATAAAGTAAGTTTAGTCCTTCAATTACATATAATATAAGTTATAGAGAATATTTGTGATTATGTATAATTATTAAGGACTAAAGAGCAATTTATCCTTTTTTGTAACAGATTTCATTTAAGACTAATTCTTGGCTCCTCTATAGAAAGCGCAATGCTACTCTAATAAAAGGGTTGAACACTTTTTCTATTGAACTCATTTGTACTTAAACTTTCCCTCTCTAAAAAATCTCTAACTCTTTCTCTCTCTAGACTTCTATTATAATAATTTACTAAGGTGAAATCTAAGCTCATCAAATTGGCAACCCCACTGGGGACTGAATAAAAAGAATTAGTGACTTTATCTGTTCGAATTTGATACAATCTTGTTGTATTTCTTGTTCAAAATTAATACGGTGAATCCCGAGAACAATCCTTCGCTTGGATCGGCGATGGAAACTTTGAAAGATGATTTACAGAGAGACGAAAATATGCCTGATGGATCATCTCCGATCCAATCTCAATCTGATATTGAGGTTCGAATGAACCAACTTTTAGATAAGATAAATGCATTAAATGAAAATTATGAGCAAAGAGAACATGAGATCCACTCTGCGAAGCTTAAATCGGAGGTTAGGCAAGAAACATAAAATACTGAGATGGGAGACCAATCTTAGCGATCTTGTGATGATCGACGAGCTAAAACTGAACATAAAAAAGCATGTTTTGTGTCTCCTAAAGAGCGAAATTCATCTTGCAAAGGGAAAAAAGATGAGAAAAAGTATATAACCTCTAGTGATGAGGAGGTTGAGAGCTCAACTTCGGGTTTTAAGAGATACCGGAATCACACACAGATCAGTCGAGGAAACATAAAAAGGAAAGTAAATCTAAAAGGGATAATGTTCCTCGTTCTACATGGTGCGAAGGAAACACTTCGAATCAGTATGCTGAGACTCATCGAAATTTATATGTTACAATAGGAACAGATGATAAGTTTGTTCAAGGTGTCGACAGGAGAAACTCTCCGTTGACAAGTGAAATTCGCTCTATAAAGCTTCCGAAGCGTTTTGACATCTCCAAAGTAGAGAAGTTTGATGGGATGCAGGATTCCGATGATCACATCGAACAGTTCAAGAACTATATGATGAACTTCGAAGATACCGACCGGCTAGTGTGTCGTGCATTTTCATAGACTTTTAAGGGAACAACTTTAAAGTGGTACAATCAGATTTCGAGGGGGTCCATTTCAAATTTTAGAGATTTTTATACTGCATTTTGAAGGCAGTTTGTGGGGAGCAAAGAAATTAGAGCAAATGGTGATACCGTTATTTAGTGCAAGCAGGAACCTGGAGAAAAGTTGAAGGATTATACGAAGAGATTTGTTTTTACCAAAGCTAGTTCGGACAATTGTGAAGAGAATGTAGCGATGGCAGCTTTTCGCCAAGGATTATTGCCATGGGATCTGGCTAATGAGACTACGAAGAGAAAATCTTTAACTTTTGGAGATTTGATGGCTCAAGTTGAGGATTAGATTAAAATCGAGGAGTCAACTAGAGTCCGAGGATGACCAGTTAACACTCCAAAGAATTCGGGTCATGCGGCCAATAACAAAGGGCAACCCTCGAATGGAAATGTGTATCAGCAGTCAAGATAAAAGAAAACAATTTGTCTCCTATGAGTGGTGGATATTCAAATCATGCTCCATCTAAAACCTACAACAGGCCCATACTAAATCAATAGGTCAAACTAGAATATTATGCTGATTTGATAAACAATGTACTTGTGATCTGGGATAAGACCAAGAGCTTCATAAATGTTAGGAAGCCAACTCCAATTAGTAAGCCAATGGAGGAAATGAATAACAAATTTTGCAGATATCATGAGGATATTGTGCATGATACCAATGACTGCATTGCTTTGAATAAAGAGGTTTCAACTTTGATCAAAAATGGAAAGCTGCTGACTTATATAAAGTCCCAAGGGAACGGTCTGAAAAATAATGTTGCATCAACTTCGAAGGCTGCACTAGTTGAGAATTTAATGATTTTAGATTTAAATGATGAACCGTTTGATGCTTCTTCTGAGTATGTGGATAAAGATCCGAACATATTGCTTTTAATGGCAGTCGATGAGCCCATAAAAAAGGGGCGTGTGTGGGATTTATGTAAATTCTTTGAATCATTAGCCATTTTCAGAGGCGATTCGATGACTGGTAATTCACATAGTTCGAGGAAAAAACATGTTGTCAACTTGACAACTCAAATTGATGGGAAAACATCCACACATTTATATGGGAAGAAAACAATTCCTTTCATTTTGTTTGATGAGAGTGAGTTACGAGGTACAGCAGGATCACATGAAGATGTTGTGGTTATTGGAGCAGAGGTGGTTGGCGTCGAAATTCGACGTGTGCTGAATGACACTGGCAGTTTTGCTAATGTGCTTTTCAAGTCCACCTATGACTAGAAATAACGAATCCACCTCGAATTTCTCAATCAGATCGAACAATTATAGGATTCATGGGTGTAACACCTCGTGTTGGTGGAGAATTCGAGGGTGAAGTAAGTTTGGGAAAATGACCATTTAAAAAAAAGGTCCAGGTACTTTTTGTGGTGGTGGACTGTCCTACGAGTTACAATGCTATTTTGGAAGAGCATGAGTTTCAAGAATGTATGGGGTTGTATCCACATTTCATCAATGTTTTAAGTATGTGGTTGGAGATCGGATTGGGGTCGTTCAAGGCGACCAAAAGGTAGCTAGGGAATGTTATGCCACTGCACTTCGGATCCGAGGATCCAGTAGTGGAGACTTAATTCATGAATAGCAGTTAGAAGGGGTGTCCTCGGATTTGTAAGAAAGGGTTGACGATCCGAGGGAAACCCCAGGGTCTTTAACGGTAAGTGAAGAAATTGAAGAGTTTACTTTTTCTGATGGAAAAATGCTTTGAATTGGAACCATATTAAGACCTTTTCTACTTTAACAACTGATGGATTTTTTATATTCGAATTTTGATGTCTTCGCTTGGAGGACATAGGATGTAACAAGAGTACCAATTGAGGTAATTTGTCACAGCTTGGCTATTAATCCGAAGGTCAAGCCAGTTATTCTGGAAAAGAAGAGCGTTTTCCTCGGAAAAAGAAAAAGCGATTGTTGCCGAGGTGGATCGATTATCAAAAGTCGGGCACATAAGAGAGTCACAATATCCTTTGTGGACGGTAAATCCGGTAGTGGTAAAAAAGAAGAATGGGAAATGGAGAATGCGTGTGGATTTAACAGATTTGAATCGAGCTTGTCCCAAAGATCCATTTCTTGTTCCTCGAATAGATCAGTTGATTGATTCTACCTCACGCAATAAAATTTTAACTTTCATGGAGGCTTTTGCGGGATATAATCAATTTCAAATGGATCATAAAGATGAAGAATGCACAACTTTCATGACTGATAAGGGCTTGCATTGTTATAGGATTATGCCCTTTGGGTTAAAAAAATGTTGGAGCCACTTATCAGAGGTTGATGAACAAAGCTTTTCCTACTCAGATCAGAAGGAGTATGAAAGTATATATAGATAACATGGTGGTAAAAATTTCAAAAGATGAAGTGCATCTTGATGATTTGGAGAAAGATTTTTTGAATTTAAGAGCAATCCGGCTAAAGTTAAATCCTGAAAAATCCACCTTCGGAGTTTGATCAGGGAAGTTATTGGGTTTTGTCATCAGTGAAAAAGAAATAGAAGGTGACCCAGAACAATTGAAAGCCTTGATCACAATGAATTCACCTCGGTATATCAAAGAAGTGCAAATTCTGACAGGAAGGTTAGCAACACTTAATTAATTTATTTCTAGATTTTCTGACAAATGATTTCCTTTCTTTCAAGTGTTACGAGGACCAAGCAGGTTTGAGTGGGCATTAAACATTAAAATTTTGTTGTCATTGCCAGAGATTTTTTCAAAACCTTGAAATGGGGAGAAGCTCTTTTTGTACATTGCGGTATCGGATTTCGCACTGAGCGCAGTGTTCATTAGTGAGGATACACCGGTTTTGATACTAGTGTATTACATTAGTAAAAGTTTGGTGGCAGCATAGAAGAGATATATGAAATTATAAAAATTGGCATTAGAACTGATGGTTGCTGGTAGGAAGATGCGTCCATATTTTCAAGGTCATACTATTGAAGTCCGAACTTAATTCCCTTTGAAAAATGTTTTACAACGACCTACTATTTTGGGGAGAATAACCAAATGGTCAGTGGAGTTAGGGGACTATGACATTTTATTTACACCTTGAACATCAATAAAGGCGCAAGCACTGGCAGATTTTTTTGTTGAATTCCATTCGAGCCGATCAGATGAGGAAGAAAGTAAAGAGGATACTCCAGTAAATTCGAGGTGGGTTGTTGAAACAGATGGAGGATCTAGTGTTCCAGGGTGCAGTGATAGGGTTCAGTTAATAGCTCCAATCGGAGAGACGATGATTCAATCTATTAAATTTGGTTTTCATGCTTCAAACAATAAAGCTGAATACGAAGCTGCTTTGGCAGGTTTAAGATTGGCAAAAAATTGTGGAGCAACTTCAGTACATTTGGAAACATATTCTCAGTTGTTAGCAAATCAGGTATCTGGATTTTCTGAAGCAAGAAAGGATCGTTTGATTTTATATCTTCGGGAACTTCAGAATTTAATGTTTCTGTTTGACAATGTTGTTGTGGAATATATTGGTCGAGGGAGTAACATGGTGGCTGATTCTTTAGCAAATATCGTTTACAAGGAAGAATATCCTTGGATTTTGTTACAAGAAAATCCTTCAATTGTTACTCAATCTAACAAGTGTGAATGTATAGAGGAATTTTTTGTTACATCTGATGTAATCTGGGGCGATTCGCGATCAAACATTCTCAGTTTTTTTGAATCAAGGAACATTGCCAGATGATTCACGATTGGCCAAAAAATTGAAAAGTAAAGCCTTTTGATATATGTTACTGGCTAGAATATTGTATAGAAAGGCATTGAGCAGGCCGTTATTACGATGTTTAAGGAAGAAAGAATCACAAGAAGTGTTATCATAATTGCATGATGGTGAAGGTTCAGCTCATTATGGGTTCAAAGCTCTATCACATCGAGTTTTACTTGCGATACTTGTCAGAGATTTGCTAATGCTATTCATAGGCCAGCGGTGCCACTTATGTCTATATCTGAGGCCGTACCATTTGATAGATGGGATATTGATTTGGTGGGACCTTTGCCAATAGATTATGGAGGAAGATAGATGATAATTGTAGCGGTGGATCATTTTACAAAGTGGGCAGAGGCAGAACCGTTATCAGGGACAAAAGCAAAGGCCATGGTCAAGTTTATTGTGAACAACATTTGTTGTCGTTTTGGAGTTCCTCGGAGGATTACAACATATAATGGCCCACAGTTTAATAACAAAGAGATGGTTTCATTTTATACTTCTAAAGGAACTCAACAATGTTTTTCGACGCCTTTTTATCCTCAAGCTAATGGGCACGTGGAGGTAACAAACAGAACAATTTCAGATGGCTTGAAGAAGAAGTTGACGGGGGCAGCAGGAAAATGGCCAAACTATTTGTAAGAGGTGCTTTGGGCTTATCGGACAACTCCTAGAGAAGCTACAAAGGAGACTTATTTTGTTTTGGCATATAGAATGGATACAGTCAGCCCCATAGAATCTACGAAGTCATCTTTTAGAATAACTCAATATTTTGAAAGATCTAATGATGAAGTTTGAATGACGAATTTAGATTTGATTGAGGAGAAAAGAGTTCGAGCTCATTTGAATGTAATCCACTATCAAACTATTATGAGGAATAAATATGATTCGAAGGTGAAGAGACGAGATTTTAAAGAAGGTGATAAGGTGTTGAGAAAATTATTCTTGCACACAAAGGAGAAGAACCTCAGAAAAATGGCTCTGAATTGGGAAGGGCCCTATATGGTTGTTGAAAGGATAAAGCTAGGGTCTTATCGTCTTTGTTATTCCGAGGGGAGGATGCTTCAACATCCATGAAATATACAACACTTGAAGATTTATTGGGAGTATATATGTCTTTGTATTTTGGAATTTTCACTTTCGAATGGCGCACTCTTTCCTATCTTGTTGGCCCAAGAAGGTTTTAACGAGGCGCTGTGTACATATTCAATATTATCAATAAAATTCGTTTTTGGCCAATGGTTGTTTACACATACTTGAATAAAACTATCTTAGCAACTTATCAAAGACTCATCATCTTTGAGGTTGGTTAAGAGTAGAATGTTCCAAAGTGTTTATAACACCTTTCGAAGAAACAAACATGTTTGAATAATCACATTGCAATTTTTTCGAAGTGAAATCTTAACAACACACTGAGAAGTTTTCGAAGAGCTACCATGTTCACCAATTTCGTTAAGGTATTTGAGGTGGTAAATTTACAATTTATAATTATATGTTGAGAGTTCAAAGTACTAGAGTCATATTTGTTTTCAAAATTTAGTATCGAATAATATGTTAAGAGAATGATAAAACAAGGAACCCGATTGTCGATTAGATTAATTCTTTGAAGTATAAAAAGCAATTTCTTAATTTGACAAACACAAAAAAAAAATGATAAAGTGAATCAGGCGACTCGTCTTCCTTGGACGATTCTTCTTCTGAAGATGATGAATCAGGAATAGGATCGAAAGCTTCACTTGGACGCTTCTCCATGGGAATATCGTTCTAGAAACTTGTGAGGTTGATTTTCGGATAAGTAGCGTGAAGTTCTCGAAGAAGGAGAATGGCTGTTTCTTCGGGTTAAACACAGCAGTCGTCCTTCACGTTTACCACTTGTAATAAGTTGGTCCCTTTTCTTTGAGGCTGTAATAAAACGGTCCCTCATGTTTCAAAAACCAGAATAAACCCATCCTTTTTTACCTCAACCCAATTTTTATACCCTTAATACCCTTTGACTAGCCACATCAGCGATCCACGTAGGACGCATGTGGCAACAGTAAAAAAAATGTAAAAACACAATTTAATTTTATCCACCTTTTTAACCCTATTTTGAAACCAAAACCCGACCCAACTAAATAAAATAACCCGGTTAGCCCATTATCCTTCAATTACCCGACCCAAATTCTAACCCTAGATCCAACTTCTAACCGGCTTTTAATTTTGGTCTATGATTTTTCTGATTATATATCCAATTCGTTACCTCTAAAATCTGTAGTTCTTTTGGGAGTTTTTCCAGATCTAATGATGGAGTAATACTAAGACGAAACCGAACCAGTTGAAGAAGAAAACCCGACAAATATTGAAGTGAGGAAAATTGTGAAGAGATCGTAAATCACCGATATAGTTGTATTTTTCAGCTTATTGATGTTAATCAGAAATAAAAAAACACTGATTCGCTTGTTAAACCCATTTCCACTCATGTTCGTAGAAATATGACTGAAGGACATCGAATGGGAGTGGTGTAAAGGATTCTCTAGCGAGTAGAGATTGTAAATCCGATGAGTTAGGGCTTCCGCGAAGTAGGTGGCGACTTTTCTCATGGCTCCAGTTTCAGAGATCGCTATAAACATGATTTGTTTAACAAGAGCCTCCGTGACGGTTATGTTTTTTTTTTCTGGACTGCGTCAGCACAGGCTAGAAGCGCGTGGACGAGTTAGACTCAGTAATGTAAGTCATCATCATCGGACATGTGGAGGATAAAAAAAATACGATGGCTCAGAGTTCGAAGCAGTTGATGGTTTCATCCTTTTGTGTTGGTTCGTCGGTGGTTTCAGATTCCGACCCGTATTCAACCCGCCCAAAGAAAACTGACAGCGATGGATCAGATATATATTAATTGACTCACAGAGATAACAACAAGAACGACAATGGAGATTCTAATCACAACGATAAGAGCACAAGAGCGCTCGATTACGAAGAACAACCCTAATCACAGTCAAGAACAACACCACATCATATTAACCCTAACGAATTGGATATATAATCAGAAAAATCATAAACCAAAATTAAAAGCGGGTTAGAAGTTGGATCTAAGGTTAGAATTTGGGTTGGATAAGAGAATGATAATGGGCTAACCGGGTTAAAAAAGGATGGGTAAAAGTAAATTGTGTTTTTACTTTTTTTACTGTTGCGACATTGGTGTCCTACGTGGATAAAAAAGGATGGTTTTATTCTGGTTTCTGAAACATGAGGGACCGCTTTATTACAGCCTCAAACAAAAGGGACCAACTTGTTACAAGTTGTAAACGCGATGGACAACTGGTGTTTTATTACCCCTGTTACTTCTTTTCCATTCTTAATAGCAGCCATCATGTCTTTTGAAAGTTCAGCTTCGGTAGCAGCAACAAAAAAAAAATTCCTCCTCAAAATCTTTCTTCAGTTTAGCTATCTCCTCGGTCAATTCTTTATTTTTTGTCTCACAAAGGATAAGAGAATTTTGCAGACCTTTGGACTTGGATATTTCAGTAGATAGTTCAGTAGTATGATCAACTTTAAGCTTATTCATGTCATTTTCATGAGAAGTCACCTGCAATTCTTTGTCAACCATGTGTGTTATTCAGAAATGTTTTTTCATGCAGCGAACGCCTCGAATAAGCTCAGACTTAGCTACTTCATACATATGAAATTGCACAACCACTTTTCTCTGCAAGTCTTCTTTAAATTTCTTCTCAGCTTCGTAAGATTCTTTGTAGTAGACCATATATGTAGCCAATTGCTTTAGGCGGTTTTGAGAAGCTTCAACTTGGGAAGCAAGTGCTTTTGCTGCAATGTCAAGATCGGTAAATGGTTAAAGTATAATAGCGACTGCAGGATTTGGAGGAGGAAGAGGAATTTTTGTTTCCGCTGAAGTAAGACGTTGAATCATATCTAAAGTTGTGGTTGGAGCAAGAGGACATATAATTTCTGGAGACGCCTCAGAAGGTGTTAGTCTTCCAAAGTTAAGCATATGATTTTGGATGACTTCAAGAACAAGATCATCTTCACCAGCAAGCGCTTTGGTGTTCTCAAAATTAATGAAAATATCAAGATCGAAGTTTTCAGCAGCCTGATTTTCATTAGTAACATTGTCTTCGATGATGATCACGATGTCGTCTTTGGCTGTCTGCTCTTCGAGCAAAGGGTTTTGTTGGATTTTTTGGCTTTGTTAGTTTTCAGCAGTAGTGTTTTCATCTTCATCAACCTGTGTATATGAAGTAATTCTTGCCTGTTTCTTTTTCTTTCCATGGGAGCTGGAAGAAGCTTTCTTTTTCTTTGAAGACGGTTCTTAATCTTTCCCTTCTTCGATGTGTGAGAGAGTTTTTTCTGCGGTTTTTCTTTTTCGAGGCTTTGGCTTTGATGGAGTTGAAGGGCTATCACTAGATGTGCTAACTGTCTTTTTACCTTTCTTCTCTTTGATAGCTTTTTTTTCTTCTTTTTTAGTATATGATTCTCTGATCTGTTGCGAATAGAATGTAAGAATTTACAATCGGGTTGAACCATTTGTTTGCAGACTATCTTCAGATCGGGCTCTGACTTCAATGTTGGAGGTGGTAAGGCACCCTTTGAGATTCGGAACATGTGACAGCTAAGGAAATTAATGGGCTGGAAGGCAGTGTGCAATGCATTATTCCATTCTTTCTCAGCCCAAGTAGCAAGTTTTTTGAAATTATCCTTAGCAGCTGGTCGACATGCTGAATAACGCCTCGATATTTCTGGAATAATCATGCAAGAAGAAAATGAAGGAAAGAGAAAATCAAGAAATATAATTTATTTCAGAATGTAAACATTTCGAAGTGCTTACGATTGCTTCTCCAGATGAGATTTACCTTTGAAGGATTAGCAGCGGAAATTTCTTTGCCATTCTTCCATGCTCCTGATATAAAAATGAATTTATGCTTCCAGAATTTATCAGCTTCCAAGAGGTTATCGATGATTTTGAGATCATCTACCAGGGTGAGGTAGTAAAAGGGAAGCTTCATACGTTTCGATAGTTGAGTCAAGGAGATGAATTCTTTGATGCTGATTGGAATCTGAGATAGTCGAGATGTTATAATCACTGATATAGGGGTGAACCATTGATTCAGTATCACTTGAGTAGGGCATAAATTGAGAAGTTCGAAGTATTCCACGATCATAGGATCTAGTGGAAACCGAAGACCCAAATTGATGATTTTGGGGTATACTATTAGCTCGTCATCTTTGCAGTCTACATGAGTTTCTCCTTCTTTAGGCAGTCAAAGGGTTATGTTATCTCCCATTCCCTATGGTTTTTAGAGCCGAAGCTTGACTATCCTTGTAATATATATCAAACTTTTTTCAGAGCAATGATGTATTTAGCCTCGAGATTCCTTAAGTTTTTGCCAATTGTATCTCTTTCTTCTTCGGAAACAAAGCAAATACCTTTTTCTTTTCGAGGCTTATGGGTATTTTCTAAATCCCCATCATCAGATTCAACTTCAAGATTGGTTATGGTAGCCTTAGAGTCGGCTTCATTGGCCCTTGACATTTCTTCTCCGGATCGTTGAGGTAATGTATTCACAGTCTCTTGTGAAAGGTTAGTTGGTGGAAGAACGTCATCAGTTACACTTTTTTGAGGAGGAGCTTCGGTGTCTGGGTTCGAAGGGGGAGGAGTTGGAATAATTTCTGAATTGTCTCCTATGGCAATAATAGTCCTTATTTTTATGGTTGTTGAAGAATGATTCGAGGAAGGAGTATTTTATGCTTGTTTAAAAGAAGATTCTTCACTAATGAAAGAAGAAATTTTATTTTGAGATGAAGAGGCTCGAGGTGTTTTGGGACTTAGGATTTTGGAAGAGGAACGTTCTTCGATTATCAGAGAAGGAGAAAAAACAAGAGCTTTGGTTGGATTGAAATTATCGTAGTAAATTATTTTGGTGGTTGTTCCAATATAAGCGCTATTGATTAAGCATGCAGCTCTATATTCATATGCTCTTTGAGTAATGCAAAAGTAGTCATACGATCCGAAGACTAAGTTGTTTTCAGGCTCTTGAGATTTTGGCTTCTTGGGTATGTTAGCCTTGGATCTTCTGGTTTTTAGGTTTTTTCTCATAAACCGGATGAAGATTGATCGGAGAAAATGAGTCTTGATCAGAAAGTTTGGTTTTTTCCAGATGAAGATACTGGAAAAAATGAGGAACGCGATGAAGGTAGCCAAGCGCTTGGACTCACTCTCAAATGATTTGTCTTGTGAGAATGAAAGATGAGGTTATTGATTGAATTTATAGAAAGAAAAGAAGACATGTGAAGTGGAAAGGGCTCTGATGGTGATAGGGCAAAATACAAAGCGGTGAGGAGATTAGGAGCTCGACATCTGTCAGACTAGACATCTAGTTATGAGTCTAGAGGCTATATAGTCATAATGGATTCGAACGGTAATATGAAATGGTTATATTTGTATATTATTTGGATAAAAGTCGATAAGTACATTTTAAAGCTTTACTTCCACAATTATTCGAGGAGTTTTATTTTTATAGCGTTTCGAGGAGAATTATTGGCTTTGAGGATTTATCAGATTTTAGTTGCTTTAAATTGGTATTTGGTTTTTACCCCGCTTCGAATTGTTGCTTCAAATGGTTGCTACGAATGGCTGCTTCGAATTTGCATCATCCGATTGACATATATTTTTGGACTTCGAGTTTATTTTACAACAACTGACATGACATATGGAAGAATTCGAAGACATTTTAGTTCTCATTCATTTACTGACATGAAAACTAGGGGGGCTTCTAATATGGAAGTAGGATTTTGAGAATTAAATTGTAAATAATATAATTTAAGGACTAAACTATAAATAATGTAAGTTTAGTCCTTAAATTACATATAAGATAAGTTATAGAGAACATTTGTGATTATGTATAATTATTAAGGACTAAATAGCAATTTATCCTTTTCTGTAACAGATTTCATTTAAGACTAAGTCTTGGCTCCTCTATATAAAAGGCAAAGCTACTCCTTGAAGGGGTTGAACACTTTTTTTATTGAACTCATTTGTACTTAAACTTTCTCTCTCTAAAAACTCTCTAAGTCTTTCTCTCTCTAGACTTCTATTATAACAATTTACTAAGGTGAAATCTAAGTTCATCAGTTGTCATTTTATCCGCGAAAATATTCATTAAAATCTCATTCATATAGAATATGTCAAAACTAGAGAACAGTTAGGAGATATATTCACAAAAGCCCTCAATGGATCACGTATTAATTATATTTGCAATAAGTTAGGCATGCTTAATATATATGCTCCAGCTTGAGGGCGGGGGGGGGGGGGTGTGATTTCCTTTCAGCCTTTCGATCAAGCTTGAACTTCAAGTACTTTTGTACAAGTTTCAAAGACTTCAAACCACGAAAAATTCAAATACTTTCACACAAGCTTGAGGGGAGTGTTAATGGAAATGATAGAAGATATTTGACTACATAGTTTATTATAGTCAATAGTTGTGATAATTTATTATATACATTATTATGGTAGACTAGACATTATTATAGTATATTAATATATTATTAGAATATATTCACAACATATATATATATATATAGCTTTAGTCTGTACATAATCAATATGCCAATAATAAAAAATCTATTTTATACTCTTACATAGCCTTGGGCCCAATTCTCCTTTTGTGAAATATAGTACTTTTAATTAAAAAAAGACCCACAAGATATATTATAAAAAGTATTTTAAATTCAAAATATTTTCAAAAGAATCGGTTTTGAAGTGACGCGTAAAGATAAATAAAAGTGTGAAAAAAAGTTTAGAAACAAAGATTCAGAAGAAAAAAGAAGTAAGATACAATTTTAAAATGGTTAAACTATTGGTTTTATAGCACGTAAAGTCATGTTAAAGCATATGTTGATTTTTTAATAAAAATATCATCAATGAATGTGTTAGTGATGTTCTTAACTAACAAGAATACAAAAAGTGCTGGTGGTTTTGCTAATTTTTCAGAGCGAGTTAACCAAGCCACGTGAGCTATGTTAATATTTGGGGGGGATTTGTTTCTCCCGGTTTTTTATTCATTTTTTATCTTACAATTTTTTTCATTAGTGTTTTTTTATGTTCTTTATCTTCTTCGTTTTCTTCCTATATATATTATTTTTATATTATTGTTGTTATAAGTGTGATACTATAGACGAAGATAATAAAAAATTATACTTACGCAATCCTCTTTTGTTGAGGATACAATTGTTTTTATTTTTTTTATTAGTATCCGTTGAATTTTCCTTTTGTGAGAAACTTAACGATTTAGAATTGGAATCTGGCATATCAATTTTTGGTGATAGACTCACAAACATAAATATCTTCCATATATATATATATATATATATATATATATATATATATATATATATATATATATATATATATTTATTAACAAAAAAAATTTGAAGTCGTTTTTTAAAATGCGTTTTAGAAGATATCTTAACAAACATGGTTAGAGTATAATTAGATTTATTAACTAAAAAAAGCTAAATGTTTTTTCTCTTTCTTATGTGACACCCATTAACACGAATGACTATACATGCTTAGTTAAATACTGCTTCCGTATGAGAAAATGTCATATTAGGAAGTATTGTATTTAAAAGAAGATATTAATGATAATCAACTTGTTTAAGTGGATTTTATTTATCAGCAATGTAAATCTAATAATATATATATATATATATATATATATATATATATATATATATATATATATCATAAATGATATATAATAAAACCGAGTGATTTTTTTTAAATATATAAATTTTAACTTGGTTCGACAATAATGTGTATGTTTATGAACTTTGTCAAAATAAAGTGTTTTATACTAGGTTAGAATAAGGTTACGAATTTCAGTGTTTCTTTTCAATAACCCTCCAAGTCTATTTATAGCAGAATAAATAGAAGACATATAATGACTTTCCAAGTAATGAATCTAATGGGTCAAATAATCCATCTATTAACAACTATTGACATCACCATAATCACCAATAACATAAGAAGGTACATTGTGAACACAAGAAGATATATTGTGAACACAAAAAGGTACATTGTAAACACAATATACACTGTCAACACAAGAATCATAAGGTACAATGTAAACACAAGAATCACAAGGTAAAATATCAACAAAATGAACTTCTCTTCATATGCCCCACTAAAATTCCCATAACATTTGCTTGATGTTGCGAACACCAATCGAGTTTAGGCATTCTATAAATTTTTGAACTGATTATATATGGTAGATTTTCATGTGTAGACACTTTCTTCACATCAACAATTTCTTTTAATGTTATATCCCAGATAAAATAATACATAACATCTCTGTGCTTTATACACTCGTAATACATCTCATTCCTTGTAAAGTGTATGATTTTTTGACTATCACAAAAATACTTTTCTTATAGTCCGATTTAAGCCCAAATCTTCCACCAAACCTAGTAACTATATAATTGTGTTAGTTTCCTCCGGTACAACCATATATTCGAACTCTGTTGTAGACAAAGCTATAATAGTTTGTAACTATGCTTTCCTACAGATTGCACTCCCAGCTAGAATAAACACATATCCTATCAAAATATCATTTTATCCATATCTCTAGCAAAATCAAAATCAACAAACCCAACCATTAATCCTACAATATCGTTCAACAATCTACCAACATCGGTATTATTGAAGGTCAAACCAACACTCGTTGTATTCTTAAGATAACGAAGTATACATTTTAGTGCATGTCAGTGTTCTTTTATAAGACATCTCATGTACTTAGTGACCATATTAACTGCATGTGAGATATCAGGATGTGTGCACAACATAATATACATAATGTTGCCAATTGCAATTGAGTATGAAACCTTCAATATCTTTTTCCAACTCAACATCGTCCTTGGCTAATCCAATTGTAAAAAAATTAAAATTAGTGATAACATGATTCTAATTTCATTTGCATCAAACACGTTAACTCTTTGTAACACTCTTTTAATGTAGCTTCGTTGGGAAAAATGTAATTATCCTACGTTATGTTCTTGTTAATCTTCATCTCTATAATCTTCTTTGTCCGACCCAAATCTTTCATCTCAAACTCGACATAAGGCTACTTATTTATCTTCACGATGTATGACGTGCTACAAGAAGCAATGAGTATGTCATCCACATACAAAAATAAGTAAACATAAGCATTATATGAAATCCTCTGATAATATACACAATTGTCATATGGACCCCTTGTGAACCCTGTTGACACCTCATGTGTCAAATCATTTGTACCATTTCCTAGGTGACGTTTTTAAACCATACAATAACTTCTTAAATATAAATATTTTCTCCACCATTTTAGGTTCGACAAATCCTTTTGTATCTCCAATTTACCATATAGGAACACATTATTCACATCCAATTGCTCGAGATCTAAGTATTATAGAAATACTGTGGCTTAAACAAAACTTGAATCAAAATATTTTTCACCAATATAGAAAATACTTCATTGAAGTCGATTATTTACTTTTGAGTATAACCTTTAGCGAATAGCTTTATCTTGAATCAAGGTGCCTCAACCCGTGGATTGCCTTATTCTTTTCTTGAAAACCCATTTACATTATGTCTAAAATAACTATAATTTTCTATATGATATCTCGTGTATCCTAACTAAACATGAAAATATATGTTGTGTTAAACTATACAAACTATTGTTTAGCCTACAAACAAAATTTTCCTAACTTCGTATGATGAAACCAACTCACTGATACACATATAATTTATCTTTTGGATTTATCATTTTTTAAAAATGTAAGTTTTGGTATATACCTTTACTTGGATTATGTAAAAACTATACAAACTTGGTGTATGACCTTTAGATAATATTTTCTTCTGTATCGTGAAACTCATTGGCCTAGACGTATATAACTTTTATTTTAGACCAACGTAAAGAAAAATACAAGTGTTGCAAAATATAAGTGTTTTTCAGCTTCCACTAGTAAACCCATATGGTATAAAAAGCATTTGTCGTCTTTTGAAGCTTAATTTGCTTATATGTATTCTTATTTGATAAAATCATCATTCATCTTTCACTCCTATTAATTGAATGTAACATATTTCAAAAACTTTAAATAATATTTAAGTTCACCAACATCAACCAATATAATATAATTGACAATATAGATGTAACCAATTGAATTCTCATCCTCTTACCTCTACGAACATAAATAGATTTTATGTTATTCTTGTACCTCAGTTCCATAGAACACACTAGATTGATCATGTAGAACCATATCACTATGATTTATATATAGCAAATTATCAAGATATACATAATAAAGATCAAGTGATATTTTATATTTTGTCCTTGTCCAATATCTTCTCATTGAACATCACAACCATGATTCTTATAATTTTATTTTATTGTTTTCAACATCCTAAATTTGTAACAATATTACTCATATTCATAGTTAATAAATAAATTTAATTTAGATTTGAAATCCAACTTATTACGTCTATCAACATCAATATAAAGATTAAGATATAAATATAAACTGCAAAACTCGGTATAAATCCAATCCATATGTTTTATGGTAACTTAAAATCTAAGGAAAATGATGGTTCACGGTTTATAGACTAATTTAATGTGTTAACTCTGTCGGTCAAAAAGATTGGCAAGCGATTAAAAACCTCATAACTCTAGCTATATATCCTCTATCCTTGTTAGATCTGAAATAATTTAAGCTCAAGTTTAATCTCCACCATAACTTTATACTTTTTAGAAGTCTCAAACACTTCAAATATATATTTTTAAAGATAAACTATGTTTTTAAAAATATTAGTTTTACCAACCAAATAACCCCACCCGTCTAATTGAATAAGCTATGAATTTGATTGTTAAAAGGTATTATTTAAAAAAAAATTATCCATTCATATTCCAAGTTGTTCCACCTATTTTGATTTTTCGGTTCATAAACCTATCTCATTTATCAGAATGTTCATATAAAATCACTTTCAAGTTTGATATTAAAATAATCGAAACCAAAATACTTTATGATCTATTATTTGTCAAATAGATTTACTTAAAGTTTAGTACAATAAAATTATGCAAAATTTCACGGTTTATTATTTTTCTAATACATTTATCTAAAACCTATAATGTGTATGTTTATGTTAGGATGTTTTTCATGTTTACCATTTTTATGACTCATAGTAAAATTATCAACATAAAGTGTAAAACTAAAACAATATCCACAATATTTTTTTCCAACTATAACTAGGATAGATAAATAATCGTTTTTTAGTTTTTCCAGCATATGAAATTAATAACAACTCATATAAACCCCCAAAACAATAAAATGATTAAACCCCTAACGTTTCAATCCTCGCTTTGATACCATGTAAAAAAATGATATATAAAACAACGACGATCATAAAATGGTAAGATCTATTAATTAAACAAGTTTATAAAAAGTTGCAAAGTGAAATACGGTAAAAATAATAAACCAAAACTGCAAATGTTTACGGATAACCTTAGATTATACGGTAAAAATATAAAGTCCAATAAAGTATATTATTAGGTTTTTATCTATTAATGATGGAAATATCAAGCTACTAGAAAAAATTGATAAATTGAGGGTATTATTTGACATATAATAATACTTTTAGAAGCATTTGATAACCATGTAATATTAGAGGACTAATTTATAACAAACAATAAACTTGAGAAAATGACCACAATTAGCAATTTGTTTAGGTATGTGGGATCCTATAAATGTACTATAAAAACACACCACCTCTTTGAAGAAAAGATGATTTCTAAATAATTACTTGTGACTTTCTTTCTCTAAGATATGGACCTTCTCTCTCTAAAATACTTGTATAAGAACTGATATAATGTATTTGGCCTTCCAAATATTATTTTACTGATAAATCGCCTCCAAAGATTCCTGGAATTATCATCGGTATCGTTTGTGTGAAATATTTGGTATCAAAATCATCTTGCAAAACCTTGTTAAAATTTTGAAGAATTAGTGATGGAAATTCAAGGAGAATTAGATATGAATAATAATTTTATAATTGAAAAATAATTCGAAGGGAACCTCATCGGTAATAACATGAAGGTTGATCAACATCATGCTGATCAATATACATGTGAGATTTTGGAAAATTCTATCTTAGTGGCTCGAAGAAAAGAACTTCTAGAAGAAATTAAATAGTTAAATTTTGAAAGATATGTTGCGATAGCCTTCAAGAAAATCTGATCAGAGGTTCGAAAGGCAAATAAAACTGAAAAAGAAGAGTTGGATGACAACCTTCAAGTTAGTAAAAAGAAATATAGTCGCTCTTCAAGAATAACAACCGTCGCAGTTGTTATTCTTCGAGGAAGAAAGTAAATCCTAGACATCGATACGAGTCATCAGAGTCAAGTGAGTATTCATTCTATGATTCAAGTGAGTATTCCCGAAAAGAGTTTATCTTCGGAAGAAGAGAACCAAAAAGAAATATTCGAGGAAACATAGAAAAGAGTATATAGTCGCTCATCGGGAAAAAGATTCGAGAAGAAAAATGCAAGGCTTTGAGGGTCACGCTAAGAAATAAAAATTTTACACTCAAAATCTGTCGGTTAGCCAAAATTTTGAGTATCGAGTAAGCAATCAGTACACAATTATTTATGAGGAGGGCCTATATACAGTGGCAAATGAAGGCCATAGAGCTTATATTTACATAGTTTGGTCATAATTGGAGGTCTTCTCTTTTATCCTCAGAAATACTCGCCGGGAATCTACCAAAGCACTTTGATATTTCTAAACTGGAAAATTTCGATTGAACGCAAGACCCCGATAGCCATATCGAACAATTAAAAAAATTTATGATTAATTTCGATTATAATGAGAAATTATTTTGCAGGGATTTCTCCTAAACATTTAAGGGTGTTGTTTCGAAGTGGTATAACTGGCTTCCGCATGGTTATATACAAAACTTTGATATGTTTTGGAATGTTTTTCGAAAATATTTTATAGGAAGTCAAATATTTCAAGCTAATGGTGACACCATAATATACTGTAGGCAAAAGGTTGGAGAAAGTTTGAAAGATTATACCAACCATTTCATCAAAATAAAAACTTATATGGAATATTCTGAAGATCCGTGGCTTTGACAGCTTTTTGAGTGAGACTTCTTGTATGGATATTAAAGGATATGGTGGCTGAAAGACAAGAAATGACTTTTGGTGCTTTGCTTGATCAAGTTGAAAAAAGAATACTAGTGGAGGAGACTCAGGCGTCAGAAAAAGGTTCGCGTGGTCAGTTGGAGCAGAACCAGTTCCAAATATCTCTTGTTATAGCCCAACCTCCTTGGGCAAATATGCCGCCTAAAGTATCAGGCCAGTTTCCTACGAGGCTCAGAGTAAATCAGCAAGCATATAGCACACAACAAAGTATTTGGCCAATGTATAATAAATGGATTCGTCCAGTTCATTTTGCGGATTAAACCGAGTGTGCGGCAATAATATTTGATAAAAATCAAAGTCAAGTACAATTCTGCAAGCCTTTCCCTGTACAAACTATGAGAGAAAACATAGCAGTAGATATTGCAAGTATCATGAAGATGTTGGACATAATATGAAGGAACATGTGCCATTGAAAAAATAAATACAAGATTTGATTGAGAGAAAATGAGAAACTAACCAACTTTGTAATGAAACATTCTTAGAAAAATCCGATGGTAAAAGAAGCGTCAAAAGAAGAAAGTGCGATGGTTATCTCTGAGGAGATTGATTCTTTTGATATTACAATAGAATACTTGGATGCAAAAGAGGGAAATAATGATATTAGTATTGTTGAAGAGATTATTTTGAAGAAAAATGTTAGTGATTTATGTGTATTTTTTGAGTGTTTGGAAATTTTTAGGGGTGATACTACTGCAGGAAATTTGAATAGCTCTCGTAAGAGGCACATAGTTAGTCTTACTATACAAATTGAATCAGGCACCTCGGCAAATTTATATTGAAATCTTTATTCAATAATTTGTTTTGAAGATGATGATATGAGAGATGTGACAGCGACACATGAAGATTCAGTATTAATTGCAGCAAGAATAGCTGGTGATCAAGTACAAAGAGTTTTGATTGACACATGAAGCTCTGCCAACATCTTATTCATGAGTACTTATAAAATGATTATCAACCCTCCAGTGATCTGATGGTTGGATCAAACTATTGTGGGACTTACAGGGAAGACAACTGAAGTTGTTGGAGAATTTGAAAGTTTGGTGGAAGTGGGACGAGGGCCGTTTAAGAAAGAAGTTGACATATTTTTCATTGTGGTAGATGCACCAACATCTTATAATGCTATTTTTGGAATGTCTTGGTTATCTAACATGCATGATGTAATCTCTATCGTCCATTAATATTTAAAGTATGTTGTGGGGAATAATGTTGGGACAGTCATAAGTAGTCAGAAAATGGCCAGAGAGTTTTATCTTATTGCTTTATCTTCTAAGCAAGTTCGGGGGAAAGAATCTGAAAAAGCATAACGGTTAGTGGGGACTTCGTTGGAACCAACCTCTATTGATGATCTGGGGGAGTCCCCTTGTCTTTTGGTTCCTGATGAGAGCTATGAGGATTATACGTATCCAAATGGAAAATTATTGAAGATCGGTACGAAGTTATCTCCAAGTTTAAAGAAAGGATTAATTGAGTTTTTATCTACCAAGTTGCATATGTTTGTTTGGTGTTCTCAAGATGTAATCGGGGTTCCTGCTGATCGGTGCTAGCTTTGTATCCATAATGAATTATCGCATTGGCCAAAAGAGCATCATGCACCAAGTTTTTGTTTATTTCCTAAACATATAAAATATCGATATGAGTTAGCATTTTCTATTTCTAAACATTAACTCGACATTTCTAGGTCCTTCTACTTTTTATCCGTTGATATTATCTATTTGCACCTCACATACTATACTACTCATTGTATAGTTCTATATCATGAGAAACGTGTACCAATGCACATGTATCATATCATTAGTCAAAATATTTGTCTTCTGGGCTTAAATCATTGTTTCGGCCCTCGACTATCACGTTTTGTCCCATTTAGTCCCTCGACAAAAAAATCACGGGTGATGATCCCTTGACTATCAAAAATCTATAATTTCAGTCCCCGCGCGTGGTTTTTGTTCTGGTGCTACCATATGTCACCATAATTAAATGGTTTTTGTTTCATAGATAGTCCCTCGACTTTAAATTCCATTTTTACCCTTTGACTTTAATATTTTCTTAATATGTTTTTTATTTTTATTTTTGTTTTTCTCAAAACAGAGTATATCAAAATTTGCTATACTTTGTTTTCCTTTTCTTTTGTTTTATGTTTCTTTTTTCTATTTTTTTTAAAGTAACTGATTTGTTTGTATAAACTCCCACCCAGCTAGACGAATAACAAATACTACATATTTTAATGGTTGAAAAAGTAATTAAAATACTATAGTTTGAAATAAAAAAGTAGATAAAAATGGAAACTTTTCACCAAATGGTAATATCGATTTAGGGATTTTGGTTACAACAATAAACCAGTGTATGTATCGGGTAGTATAAAATGTGTTTGTTGAACACAACATTAGTATTCACCTCGGAGAAAAATCACTCTTCCCCAGCCACCTTATCTCTCTATCGTCGCTTCCTATCTTCTTCCTCCTCCCGTATGTTCTTCCATTTCCTTTGAAAATAAATACAAACACTTTGAGAACCTCTCAAAGAGAACCAAAAGGTAGAGAGAGAAAATAAAAGTAAGAGAGATATGAAAACTGTTCTACAAACCAGAGGTCTTCTCTCTCTGCCTGCGAAACCCACAAAAATCAGAGGAGGTCTTTTAAACCCATCAAACGGCTTAAAGCAAAGAATTTTCTCCACAAAACCAAAACCCTTTGCTCTATCTTCAAATGGGTACTAAAAAATTCAAAGATTTTCTTCCCAAACCACAAGGATTTGTCTCCAAAGATACAAACCGGTTCATCTGTCGGGCAGAAGCCGCCACAGCCGCAGCCGTTGTCCATCAACCATATAGTATTTGTATTTATGTTTGTGTCCGAATTATTCGGTTACTTGATATACTCTGTTTTGAGAAAAATAAAAATAAATATTAAAAAAATATTAAAGTCAAAAGGTAAAAATAGAATTAAAAGTTGGGGGACTATCTATGAAACAAAAACCATTTAACTATGGTGACACGTGGCAGCACAAGAATAAAAACCACGCGTGGGGATTGGAAATATAGATTTTTGATAGTTAATGGATCCTCACCCGTGATTTTTTTGTCGAGGGACTAAATGACACAAAACGTGATCGTCGATGGACGAATCAACGATTTAAGCCTCTCTTCTGCAATGTTGACTTTTCTCACCATTGCCACAATTTCCTTTTTTACGTTGTTTACAATTTCACTCTGGCCAAAGCTATTTCCTCCATGTTATTTTTTATTTCCTCCATCATTTGAAAAATCCTCCATGATGTTATTTCCTCCATAAAGGAAGTTACAAAATTGCCCTTTTACCTATTTTTTCTTCACAAAACTATTACCCTAGCATACCCATCCAATTTAGTACAACAAAACCCATTCTTCACCCTACAGAACTACTTTACAAAGAAGAAAACCCATTTTTCACTTATCACTACCTTACAACAGCTGATTCGAAGATAGAGAAAGCTTGGAGAAAGAAATTCTAGGTTCTTCCCCATTATCAAATTTAGGGTTTGTAGTTAGATTTTGTTGTTCGATTTCGATTAGGGTTTGAAGTTAGATTTCTATGTTAGATTCGATTAGGGTTTCATTTGGAGTTTGATTTCATTGTTAATCTCGATTAGGGTTTGATCTTGGGTTCGCCTTGGGATATCCTACTGTTCTGAATTTTTTTCCCCACTGAGCATGTGATTCCGAGTGCCCTACTCGGATTCACATGCTTTTTTTTTAAACCGAGCAACAGCTGATTCTGAGTGGCCCTCTCGGAATCAGTTGCTGCTCGGTTTAAAAAAAAAGCATGCGAATCCAAGTAGCCTCTCGGAATCAGTTGCTGCTCGGTTTAAAAAAAAAGTATGTGATTCCGAGTAGGGCACTCGGAATCACATGCTCAGTGGGCAAAAAAAATTCAGAACAGTGTGTGTGATTGATATTGTCTACGTCTCTGTAAGTGCACCTTTGGTTGAACTATTGAATACGGTAAATGCTAAAAGATCGTTAACACTTGGTAGCAAACATGTTTAGGTGTAGACATGTATACAAATAAATTATGTTGCCTACTTTTTTCGTATCTTATTTATCACAGAATTGAAGACGACAATAGGTTGATTATATTTAATAGCGAGTACCATGCTTTTCTTACACTGGTGTTTTACACTTGATTCCGAGAGGGCTACTCGGAATCAAGTGCAATGTCCCAGTGAACAAATTATCACATAATATAACGAGACAGAGGGTTTGAAACTGATTCCGAGTGGTCCTCTCGGAATCAGTTGCACATTTTTTTTTAAATTGCAACTGATTCCGAGTGGCCCTCTCGGAATCAGATGCACATTTTTTTTAAAAAGTACACCTGATTCCTAATTCCCGGCTCGGAAATAGTTGTTTTTTTTTCAGAACTGTAAAAACGGGTTTAGCTGAAAAAAATAAGTTTCGAAATAGGTATTTTCAAGCTACGAAGTTGTAAAACGTAAAAACAAGTTTAAATTACATTGTTTGTCGATTGAGTGTCGTTCTCCGGCTTTGTTTGGGTTTCTTCATTTTCCATGATTAATCTTCAATAAAATTGAAGTTCTTTGTTTTAGGGTTAATTTTAGAGGTAGAATCATATATCTTGGATTAAAGTTAGGTTAATGCTGTGTTTTTTCATATAAGACTTTTAATTAGATAAATTTGAAATAAAAATAAGGGTAATTTGGTAAAAGCAAGTCACTAGTGTTTTTGAAAGTTTGAAAGATGAAGGAAATAAAAAATAACATGGAGGAAATAGTTTTGGCCTTTCACTCTTCTTTCAAAGATTACAATTTCTCAAAATTTGGCCAAATCCATGACACATAATCCACTCAACTGGAATACTTTATGTTAATATTCCTAGAATTTCTTCCCTTAGAAAATTTCCTTGCCTCGATAGTCATGAGTATTTTAACTATATTTTTACATTCAAGAGTTTGAGGAAGAAGAATATTTTCTAAAAAAAGCTTATAAATTATACATTTAGTCATATGAGTTTTTGGTCTACCTACGTTTTTCCTTAGTATGCTCCATATTCGAAAGTAAACGTCGAGGATGTCATATTATACTTTTTCCTTGCACGTTTTGCTCCACAACATAGATCTCCATATTCGAAAGTAAATGTCGAGGATGTCATATTATACTTTTTCCTTGCACGCTTTGCTCCACAACATGAATCCAATTATACTTGATATTTTATTCACAACAATACTTGTTTCCACTTTCATGATCAAAAATTATTTTTTACGGTTAGAAAATAGAGATTGAAAACAATAACTTATAAAATTTTATCAAGATAAAAATCTTTATAGACATTCATCAAAATTTTGCTGGAAGCTATAAAATCTTGAGACACGTATATTAATACAATTTCCAAATATAAATATTTTGATCTTTTCTATTGCTTATTTATATTTAGGAATTTATTTTGGGATATATTTACATTAAAAAATAATAAATATAAATCAAAGAGACAATCTTTGAATATAAAAAAAGAGTTTTCACGAATTTGAGATTTGAGAGATTTTATTAAAGTTATGTTTTGTTCTTATAACTCATTAAACATTTACAATATGTCATAATATTTCATAAATCTACACGTAAGATCATAATCTTTCAAAAAAAGCAACTCGAGAGAAAATGAATTTTTCTAAGAGATACAACTCTTAGTTGAGATCTTTATCACCACCAATCATGTAAAATCGCAATGCATTAGTTATTTGCCGTTATCAGCAAATCTGATCGCAACAAACCTTCACTAGAGTCTTTAGTATGTGTGATTTTTTTTAACTTCGATGATCAAAAATATTTTTCCATCGATCCACGTTTGATCAATATTTTTAATTTTAAAAAAATAACTGAAGTATATGTAGATCTATTTAAAATTTAACACAATTTTTTGTGTAACTAAACAAATAAATAGAATGACACACCGAGCTTCCCATATGAAAGCATAACACTTAAGTAACATACACTTTTAAACTTTGCTATACTATTACATACTTTTTGGGAAGTAAATAATATTATACGGTTACACACCTTACCTTTTGATAAATAAATTTGTGCGATTTTTACTAGCGAATCTTTTTTTTTTATGGAAACATAATAATATCCACTTAATAATTTATGACTAATTCATGATCCACAAAACAAAAGTTCACCATAAGGAATTACAAACAACATAGCTGCAAACAAAGCACTTAAAATCTAATACATAAACTGACTAAGAGCTTCATGAATCAATTTATTTCGGTTTCTCATTTCTTTTTCTCTTTGGAGTAGACTTTTTCACTTCAAGATCTGAGTTTTTGGCCCCACGAACTGCTTCTGCGGATCGATTGACCATAAAATCAGTTTTTCTGGTCAAATTTGAGAGACCATCAGAACATTCTTCAATTTCTCCATGATTTCAGAGCAACACTCAGCCACCTTCCCAAAGTCATTCTCATACACTACAAGTTTTCCAAGGGCATTCTCTAGCTTCATTGAAACTTGATGATTTTCCCTCTTTAGGGAGTCCACATACATGGCTTGATACCTAACATCTGCCGGAGGTGAATTTCGAATCAGAAGATAATGGTTTCCAACCCTAGATTCCAATCTTTAAAAATATTATATTGTTTCCTCGTTCACTAAAAAATATAGTCCATTTTCTCTTCCAAAGTTTTGCCATTGCCTACCATAGTCAATTTTTCAGGTAGTTCAGCACCCATCTCTCTATGATAATGCTGCGCATCTTCATCCTCACTTTGACTAAAAATGATCTCCTCAATGACGCGCTTAATTTTCTGATTCTCATTAGGCGGAATCGTATGTTTCTCACTGCGCTGAATCGTCTGCTCCTCACTAGGTTGTATGGTTGTATCCTCACTAGAGTCCATACTGATGGTCTCGATAGACATAACTACATTTTGAATTAATTGTATCTGTGATAAAAGGGTATTTTGGAGAGATTGTGAGTTGAATCTTATTTTTTTGGCAGTGAGTAGTGAGGTAAATGAGGAGTATGCTTGTATTTAATGTTTTTTAGAAAAATTCCAACCTATTAAATGAAGTTGGTTAGGGTATTTATACTACTTCCTGACCCAATGTTAGCAGATAGCTGAGTTACGTATTGTCTGGTCAGATTGTTTTTAGTTTGCGTGGTCTAAGATATACCTGACCTGCCCCTCAGGTTTTCACAAGAGTGTCTTCCATAAAGATCCGACCATATCAGTAGTCCATTTAGGTCTTTTAAAAATATTTTGGAAGAGCTAACTTACTCATGAAAAGATATGGATCGGATCCGAAGGGATTCGTTTTTTCAAATGAAAAAACTAATGGTCAGAAAACTAAAATTTGACACGTGTCACGTTTCAACTGAACCATTTTCAAAAATTGATTGTGGTAGACTTAATAGCCCTAATCATCATTCGAACCGTTTAATCTTCCCCATACAAAATACTCAAGTGGTTTTAACTCTATTTAAACTTATTTTACTGTTTAGTTTTTCATAACCATAAATATTTTCTAGAGAGAGGAAGTTTGAGATTTTGATTTTCCTTTGTCTTTAAGAGGTTATATGTTCACTGCTTGAAGAGCTTTGATTAAAGGAGGTTGGTTGAACCTATCAGACCTAGAAAGAGCAAAAAAATAAGCAAGAAAGGAGGCTAGGATCACAGCCAGACTCCTTATTTCTCTTGGTGGAGTAGTTAGCCCAGTGGTTCCAGAACCTTATAAGAGCACCTCATCATCTCGAACATCAGTAACGCGAAAACTGTCTTTCATTCCTACATTGTCTACTCTAGAATCTGAACCCTCAGTTCAAGCGTCTTTAGATTCTTCTCCTAAGAGAAAAACTATTTCTAGTGTTAGGAAACCATCATCCTTCATAGCCATGGGGTCAGACACAGAGGAAATCATGCCTCGGAGAGTCATTCAAATTTCCAAATCTAAAAGTAACCCCTCTTCATCAAAAAATTTCAGTTTAGATGCCTTTCAACCTACTGCCCAATCCCCAATTAATCCAGAAAACACGTCCATCCTCGACGAGGCCACTCAAGTTGAAAAAAAGGTCAGTCGTGCTAAGCTGACCGATCAACAATGAACTATAATGGAGGAAGTCTTGGAGGAAAGTGGGGAGGATACCCCACTGGAAACCGGACAAACCGAGAATGCGATACAAGTTCGGTCCAATAAGAAAAAAGCAGGACGCCTAACACTGAATCACTCCCAGAGTGTTTAGAAGGGAGAATTGGGCCAAATATTTGTAAGGTAAACACGCAATATTTGTTGGCCCTTCAAAAAATTAATTATGTGTATACACACACTGCTGAACTAGACTAGATACAGATAAGGGTGGGGCTTCCCTGAGTTTATCAAAGTTAGGATTCTAGTGACTCCAGATACTTCTCTAGGCTGCAATGTTAACGAACTGGTGGTATACACCAAAGTGATAAACTGGGGACTTCGTTTTCCCTTGGCCCCAGAAGTAGTTTAGTACTTCTATTTGATTAAGCTTTGCCCTAGCCAGTTGAGTCCAAATGCGTGGTACACCCTTCTAGCTAGCATCATTGCTTCAAGGCTATCTAAAATTCCATATCCCATGAAGCAATTTGCTATGTTGCTAGTTTATGTAAGAACCATCATATCCCATTCTATCACTATAACACAAGGAATAATTACGAGGTGTTAAACGACCTGCTAGAGGTTGAGAAACCATGGAAGAGTCAATTTTTATTCATAACTGGAGCCTGGGAGAATGGAAAAAGATCAATTATAACAAATCTGAGTCTACTGACTAGGTATTGGAGGAGCTCAGGTAACATATCTTTTATTCTTGTAGTTACATTTAACTCTTAGTATTTAGACTAAAGTGACTATTGTTTTATCCTACAGTGCTTTCAAAGATGTTTCTTGAGCACTTAGAGGCTATAAAATCTACCCTTTCAAAATTGAACCAATGAGAATCAGAAACATGGGGGCTTGGTGTTCGCAACTGTTTCACTTCAGGAAACATGTTGAGATCTCATCTATGGAACTCCACTGGAAGCAGAGACCTTACCTGGGAACAGCTGACCACTCCTCCTCCAGCATATGTTATAGTGAGGAGGATATAGACAAAGAATGACAAGTTGTACTTACCAGCTCAGAGTAAAGCTCCTAGTCATCTAGACAAAATGAAGAAGAATAAGAGAAAGACTGGAACCGACCCACCTCTCCAGAACCCTGAAGCAGCCAATATGGAGAATCCTGAAGGGATAAATTATGTCTTATTGGAGGCTGTGGCTGCAACAGTCATGGAAATTACGGAATCAGACCAATCTCTTCAGCCAAGAAGAAATGTAAAAAAAGGCCCAAATAGGTCGATGACCGAAGAGCAAAGAAGAAAACCAAGAGCAACCTGGGGTCGGAAATAATTCTCTGGCCTCTGGTTGAAAATTCTATACTCCCACACAATGCTCCTCCACAAGTAGAGGTTCCTGTTGACCCCGCTTCACCAAGAATTCTTACGATTAACCAGCCATCTATCGAGGGAGAGGTTAACCTTGACGAATTTCACAACATGTACTTCAACGACCTGGACAAGGATGGCTTTGGATCCTTTTCTCAGTCCACTATTTCCAACAAATTTATTTATAATGACGAGTCTTTCGAGGTGTCAAGCGAACATGGCACCTTAGGCCATGCACTTTTGGGCTTTATTAAGCTAATAGTGGAATTAGAGAGGCAGGTCAGGGAGCAAGCTGCAAACATTGGTACTTTTACCACATCAAACCAGAAATTGACTACCGATCTCACCACTGCTCTGAACAGGATTGAGGCTTTAAACAAAAAAAAAGGATTTGGCTACCAAACTGTGTCAGTCCAAGAGTGCTCAAGAGGATATCCAAACCAAATACTCCATCTTGGAAACCAATTATTCCAATGAAATTATAGCTTTGAAGGAGAAACACGCCACCAGTACCAATATAATTGTAGATTTAGCCGAAAAGAAAAGAAAGATAGAAGAAGCTCTCTTCGAGAAAGAGGAAGAAAATAAATCTCTAAAGGATAGGATGGTGGATTCTCTGGAAAAAAAAAATGAGGGGGTCAAATCAGACATGGTTTTGCTATTCCATAAAACTCTTCCAAAGAGGACCCTTGGTCCTTTGTTGAAATATATACCATATAAAAAGATTCCTTTCCATACCATGGTGGATGGTGATAAGCATGGTTATTCAAGTGGAGATGATTCTGATAAAGGAACTAGTGAAAGCTCGAGCGCTGAGTTCAAGAGTCCTAAGAAAGGTGAAGGTGATGAAAAGACCGAAGGGGACAATCCCTAAGGTTATAATGTTATTTTTTGGAACTAAAGTCCTTGAATGGCCAAGTCATTTTGTTATGTTTTTGAATCTTTGTTCTAAGAACCAAAGTCCTTGGATGGCCAAGGAATTTTCTAGATTGTTGGTCAAACTCATCCTCATCGAGTTAAAATATTAGATCTTTCTTTTGCACGAACGCCTTTGTCTTCTTATGGCTAATGTTTAAGTGGTTTTTAATATTTCCGACTTGTTTAATCAATGTTTAATAAGTGTTAAATGAATCTGATAACGAGTATTTAATAAACCTTGTTAAGTGTTTAATAAATCGGGTCAGCTTAAAGATACTTCATTTGAGAGCCGAGGTGTTTAATAAGTATTCAATTTATCCAATCTTTTCATGCTACTCACAAGAATTTTGAAGAAAGCATAAAATATCATTAAAACCCCGAACACCTATTTAAAACCTCCCCGCCCCACCAGGGTACGAAAAAGTATTCCGCTCCCCCTCAATATTTAAAATGAGATATGAGAAGGTAAATATTTACAAAATATTTTTATTCTAAATATAACCTGAGATGTTCAATGTTTCATGGGTGCTTCAAAACTTTGCTCTCTTTGTCTTGAAGTTTATATGTCCCTGGCTTGACTCTTTTACATACCACATATGGACCCTCCCAGTTCGTAGCCAGCTTTCCAAATTGTTTTTATTTAGTATGCAAAAAGACCTTTCTTAAGACTTTGTCTTCCAACTGAAAATATCGTCTTTTAACCGTAGATGCAAATCTGCTTCTCATTAAACCATGATAGTGTCCTATTTGTTAAATATGCCTTGACCCTTTTCTCTTCAATCAAATCCAACTAATTCCTAATTACCATATCATTTGCTTGTTCAGAATAGTTTTGGATCCTGAAGGATGGTAAAGTAGCTTCTATGGGCGTGATTGTATTCATCCTATAAACGAGGGAAAAAAAGGATTCTTGTGTAGCAGTCTGAGAAGCGGTTTGGTAAGCCCACAATACCTCTTGAAAAGAACTTTGCCATTTTCCTGCATCACCCTCCAGATTCTTCTTTAATCCTGACAAGATTGCTCGATTAGCAACTTCAACCTGCCCATTAGCCTGAGGGTGAAAAGGAGAAGAAAAACAGTGTTGAATTCCTCTGGAAGTGCAAAACATCTCCATGTCTTTATTATCGAATTGTGGCCCATTGTCTGTAGTGATTTTCCGGGGAACTCCAAATCTGCAACATATGTTGGATATAATAAATTTTATAACCGCCTTAGAAGTGGTTCCAACTAAGGGTGCTGCTTCTATCCACTTAAAGAAATAGTCAGTTGCTAGTATTATTGTTCGGTATCCTCCGGATGCCATAGGAAGAGGTCCAACCAAATCCAAACCCCATCTATCAAAAGTTATGGGTTCAGATATGGACTCCATGGGAGCTGTTGGCACATGGATTTCATTTTCATATCTCTGGCAAGGATCACACCTATTGACTATATCTTTGGCATCTGCCATTATCGTTGGCCAGTAGTACCCTACTAATAAGACTCTTATGGTTAAAGCCTTATAGCCACAATGTGCAAATCCTTCTCTGTCAAGCACTTCGTATAGAAAATTTTGGGATTCTTCAAATCCTAAGCAACGCAAAAGGGGTATGTTGAAAGATTTATTATGAAGAACTTCTCTTAATAACAGGAAACCACGAGCCTTATACTAAATTTTCTTAGCCAGGGCTTTATCCGGAGGTAAAACTCTATCATAAATAAACTGAAAAATATCATACCTCCAGTCGTTGGGTTGAATGATAAATATGCTCATATTTTCTTCATCCCCTTTACCCTTCACTTGGTTTGAATCTATTGAGGGGCATTCTTGCATCAAAATCAATGGGTATGATTCGGAATAGGAAATGATTGCTAGAGAGTCAACCACATTATTCTCCGATCTAGGGACATGTTCGTATTGGATACCTTTAAGGATTGCAACAACTTCTCTTAGTATTAGTAAATATTTTATCAATTGTTCCTTCTTTGCCTCAGACTGTCCCTAAGCATGATAAATAAGTAATTGGGAGTCACTCATCAATCAGAATCTCTTTGCCCCACATATAAGGGATAATCTTAGACCGACAATGGCTGTTTTGTATTCTGACTCATTATTAAAGGCCATGAAACCAAAACATATGGCTTGATACATGATATCATCATAAGTAGAAGTTAAACAAATTTTGGCCCCACATCACATGGTACTAGATCCGCCATCTGTTCGGATTACCCATTCTTTCTTAGACTGGCTTGCTTGCCTTTGCTCAGAGGGCCTTTCAGTATGAAACTCTACAAAGAAATCAGCCACAATTTGAGCATTGACTGCAGTTTGGGGCGCAAAATCAATATCATAATCACCCAGCTCAATTGACCACTTGGTCATTCGACTTTATATATCAGCTTTTTGTACAACATTCCTCAAAGGAAAAGAGGTTCGAACAATAATCGAATGTCCTTGGAAGTACGACCTCTTCCTGGCTGCTATTACCAATGTCACGGCTAACGTTTCTAACTTCAAATATCTATTTTCTGCTTCCTACAAACTTTTTCTTATATAATATACTAGTTGGGGGGGGGGGGGGGTAACTATCGACTTTTCTTACTAATACAACACTCATTGCATACTCCAACACAACCAAGTATATATAAAGTTTCTCCCCCTTAATATGTTTGAACAACGTCTTAGGTGAAGATAAATGCTTCTTGATTTCAAGGAAGGCGTGCTCACATTGTGGAGACCAATTAAAGTATTTGGAATTTCTTAATACTTGGATACATTGAGCACACTTGTCAGATGATCTTGAAATGAACCTATTTAACGCAGCCAAACGTCCGATTAGTCTTTGAACTTCTTTAGTGCTTCGAGGAGGATCCATGGCCAACAAAGCATTTAGTTGATCCGGATCATGATGCATGCCTTTTTTCTTATGAAATAACCTAAGAATTTTCCGGACCGGACCCTAAAAACACATTTCTTCGGGTTCAATTTTAAATTGATGGTGATGAGATTAGATATTTTAAACTTCACTTAATCCGAAGGGCAGTTCAGACGATGACCACTATTATAAAATTCCGAATAGCACAAATGTAATAAATGCTGACTAAGCTAGTTGTTGGTCACTTCAAACCAGATTACTAATGGGTCCTTAAACTTGACTCAAATTCACAATCCGACCCAATAAGCCCATGTCAGTAATTAAGTATAAATACCCCAACCACTTTCATTAATGAGGGTAATCGGAATTTATTACTAGCACATAACTTAATTATCTCACTACTCACTACTCAAAACATTAAGTTCCATAAAACATCCAAAACACTTTACAGAATTAACCTTAGACAAAAATAAACCACACCAAATTGGCGACCACAGTGGGAGCACAACGGTGCCTGAATTTCACAATTCAAAACCAACAAGAAAAGTTGTTTGGATGGATCCGAATGAGCATAATGTTCCACTTTATGAGTTGGAAGGTGCAAGGGAAAACAAGGAATATATCATCGAGGAACGAGACTAATTGAGGGCTGAAATAGAGGCGCTGAGAGCAATAAAACAAGCAGAAAAATGAGTTAAAGAAAAGTCTGGAGCGTCAGTACTTCACCATACTGACAATCCTGGAGAAAACGAGCAGTTTTTGACAACCCATCTTAGTTCTAAAAAGACACACCGATCGAACCGTGTTGGGAGTTCTTCATCCGAGTCCTTTAGCAGTTTATCAAATGAGGCAGAACTTGAAGAATCATTATCTTCAAGTAGTGATGAGGGAAGATCTAAAAAGAAAATAAGGTTAACTAAAAACATTCAAGAGAAGAGGATAAACATGGTAGGCTCAAGAAGAACCATGGTAAGGGTAAGGGGTCAGCTCACAAGCATGTTGATCAGTTTCTGATTGATCCATTTTCCTTTCAGTTCGAACCGAGTATTTTTGCAACCTTTAATGAAGATACTGTTTTCAGTCGTAGCAAAAATTGGAGGCAATCGCCTTTGTCCGCAAAAATACTCTCTGGATATCTTCCTAAAAGGTTTGATAGCTCCAAGATAGATAAATACGATGGGAGTCGAGATCCGGACAACTATCTGGAACAGTTCAAGAACTTTATAAATTTTGAGGACGATGACAAGCTATTATGGAGGGCTTTCTCCCAAACTTTCATAAGAAGTTCCCTCAAATTGTACAACAGTCTCCCTCAGGGGTGTATAAGAAATTTCGATACGTTCTGGTTTGCCTTCCGGAGGAAACTTGTTGGAAGTAAGGAACTCAAGGGTAATAGGGACACCATTATCCATTGTGCTCGGGAACCGAACGAGTCCCTTACGGAATACATTAATCGTTTTGTGAATACAAAGAATGAGCTGGAAGATTGCTTTGAACAAGTTGCAGTTGCTTCCCTGAGACAGGGTTTAAATCCAGGAAATCTAGCCGATTCAGTAACTCGGAAGAAGGTTATGACCTAGGGTGGTTTGTTGAATCAAGTGGGAAAGAAAATCAACGTAGAAGAGACCAAGAAAACCAGAGTACACCATCAAGTGAGATCTAATACTACAACAACAACTTCACGAGCTACTAACCAATCCGGTTATAGGGCAAATGAGACTGGCAGAATCAGTCCAACCAAACTCAAAGTCAACAAACCAGAAGTAAGAGGGGGCCCTAGGTTCAGCTTGAATGGTTTGCTGAGTTGGGGGATAGTGTGTCTACCATTTATGAAAAAACTAAGAATGAGGTGCATTTTAGAAAGCCTCTAGCACTGTAGTCCGCAGAGAAAACCGGAGCACTCGCTTCTGCCAATACCACAATGACATAGGCTATGATACCCACGATTGTATAGCCTTGAAGCAGAAGGTCCAAAACCTCATTGAAAGGGGAAAGTTGGGAGCCTACGTCAAAAAGCGAGTGGGAAGAAGACCAGATAATGCGCGAACTAATACTCCCCGGATAGGTCCTTCGAACAATCCTGGGACATCTACACATGAGGGTGAAATGGTAATTGTTGAAAATTTTGATATAGACTCTGAGTATCTAGATCTAGATCCGAGTTGAAATTAGGTGGGGGTGATAACAGACAAAACCAAAATGGTTTCCGGACTGATCAGCATTTCTGAATCACTAATTATTTTCAGAGGGGATACAGTGACTGCGCCTTGTACTTCATCCAGGAAGAGGGATGTCCATAATTTGGCCCCCAGTTATATGTTGGAATGTCTACCTACCATTGCCAATCCCCATCCGTATTCATAGTTTTTGATGAGGATGAACTGAGGGACATTGTAGGACCTCATGAGTATGTGGTGGTAATAGGGACTTTAATAGAGGAAAACGATATACGCCTGATTCTGATTGATACATGCAGTTCGGCAAACAACCTATTTTTAAGCTCCTACACACAAATGAGAAACCCATCGGTTATACAATATTCGAAAAGAACCATTGTAGGCTTGACAAGAAGTTCTACAGATGTGATTGGGGAGAAAAACATTGTACAATATCCCGTCAGACTTTTCTTCACCATCATATTTTTTGGGATTTTTGAGTTCAGCACTTGAACTCTCACTCACTTCTTCATCATCATCAGAGTCTATTCCACTAGATTAGTTGTGCTTGTCCCCGTCAGCCATCGTATGGAAATGGAGATATTCATAGTCCACATATTTCCACAAAGGACCAAAGGTCGTCTTAGGAAAGATCTCAGGGAATAGTAGGACCATATCGGACTTGATTCCATCATCCCTCTTCTCTAGAGAATCCAATATTCTATTAACATACTTCTCTATCCCTGCAACTATGGCTTGAGCTTGTTGGGGGCATTTTTCTCTTCACTCTTTTCCTGAAAAATATTCTCTAACTTAGCTCTGTCATCAGACAAAGTCTGGATAGTACTGTCTTTAGTTTGCAGTTTCTCCTTCAAAGCTCTAATATCATTGGACGAAGAATTTTTGGCAGCTAAATCATCTTTTTCCTTCTTCAATAATTCTATGCTCTCCTAAGAGTTGAGAAGATCGTTTGATAAGTTTTGCTTCTCTATAGTCAGGGTGTTGATGGTAACAGTTTGATCCCTTACCTGGGTCTCTAGATCGAGCATTGGTCGAATATAACCCAAGAGGGCACGACTCAAGGTATCTTGTTCACTAGATATTGCGTAAGTCTTGCCGTTGTAAGCGACAACATTGGAAGATCTAGGAGGACGGTAAGGCCCCGTAAAGTTATCTTTTTCTAAGTTATTGAAATAGATGTTAATGTTCTGAAAAGCGTCAAGGTCTATCTCTATATTACCATCACCAGGAATCTATTCGGAATGGAGATTGGTTGGAATTTCCTCACGTAAGGTAGGATCGGTAGGAGCTGGAGGAGGGACTTCAGGAGGACGAAGGATTATCTTTGCTCCCAGAGTAACTTTTTTCTTTTTGGAAGCTTTCTCATCACTCCTGGCGTTATGCTTCTTGTGCTTCTTCGAAATCTTCGGTGGGTTTTCTGACCCATCAAGTTTTCTTGTTTTTCATCTCGGTCAAATGACTAAGGGCTTTGACCCTAGAAGACAGGTAAAGTTTGGCATATTTGGCATATGTCCTACTTATGATGACATCTGCAGGGGGAGTGGTGGTTAGCTCTTCCCAGGAGAGGTCTCTTCTCCCTATGGTGTTCCAAAAATGAGACCTCACATAATTCCCCGATGTGAGACAGTTGTGGAAAGCATGGCTCCACTTCTCCAATGCCCAAGAGTTCAATTTGACACAAGTATCTCGGCCTGCTTCTACCTAGTCAGAAAATTCCTTTGGAAAAACTAGAAAGAGATATAAATCAGTTCGGAGTAGTAGCTTAATACTTGAAAGATTGAAGAGAATAAAAAAAACTCACCAATACTGTCCTAGGCCCCAATAATAAATAAGAATTGCATCCTCTACGACTTTTCTGACTCCAAGAGATCGGTTACTACCTTATAATAATTCTAAATGTTGTAGTGGTAAAATGGGATGTGATGATTCTTACACAAGTTTTCCACAACAACAAGCTGTTCCATTGGTAGTAGAATCTTAGGCAGCCTGGAAGTCATGATGCTGGCCAGTAGGGTATACCAAGCGTTAGGGCTCAGCTGACTGGGGCATAGCTTGGTTAGGTGGAAGTACCTGACTATCTCCGGATCCAAACTTCCACTGGAGGCCCCAGTTCAGCACCTTTGTATAGACCACCAACTCATTAGACTTGCAGTCCATCGGAGTCTCTGGAGTGATTGAAATTCTCACTTTTACAGACTTTGGGATCCTCCACTTACTAAGGATACGACCCTGTTCAACAGTATGGGTGTATACGTAGGTAATATTTTGAAGGGCGGGAAAATACTTCAAACTGACCTTCTTGAAGTTGGGACCTACTCTACCCTCCAGACTCTCCGGGAGCGCATCTGGATGAGATATACCTACTTTGGTCTTGTCCTTCCGATCTACAGTTGCGTCCCCCATTTGAACGGACGCCTCAAAAAGAGCTTCATCTAAACTGTCTACCATGTTTTCTTCATCATAGTGGAAAATTGTTCGGATGGCTATACAGATGGTTGTTCGGATGGCTGTTCGGATGGTCTGGCTTCTGTTAGGGGCTGCTGTCCAAATGGTTTTCTTTTTGCCACTATTTTTACTGCCTCTGAACTATAGGATTTTGAAAAATTAGGTGGGGATTTTGATTCGGACTGACGAGTGACTCGGCGCAGAGTTATTTTATCTGGAGATTTTATCTGTATCTGACCCTATTGCGATAAAACTAGAGGGTTTTCTAATGCTAAATACAGTTTTATCCTTAGGGAGAGGGTCTGGGGACTCTTGAACAGAGGACCCTGATGAAAGAGGTGAAAGGCTTGTGATAAAGGGAAATATTTTAACCATGGAAGCTTTTGAAGATGATGAACCCTGGTTTTTTTTTCGGAGGGAACCCGCAGCCGCTACTCAGAGTGCAATGAGTGCGCACAGGGTAAACCCTCAGTCTGACGCGATAGCCTGCAAACTAATGCCAGAAGGTAAACCACACAAGGTGACAAGCTCAGCCGAGAAAGCGTATGTAGAGGGACTCGAACTCATGACCTTTTGGTCATAAGAATGCCATACTCAACCAACTCGGCTACCCCCATGGGGGCTGATGAAACCTGGTCTGTATTTACTTGTGGTTGATTGTTTCTTTTACCAGGAGAAACATGAAGACCAGCAGCAATGCGTTTGTCTCTTGCGACTTTTCTTTCTTTTTCTAACTCAGATAAGTTTAACCAATCTCCTTTTACTAAGGCGTTTCTGGCTGTGAACATATAATTCAAGACCGAATTTGAAAATGAAGTAATCTTTCTCTCACTAGAATTGTTTGTTCTTTGTGAAGAAGATGAAACGGTAAGAAGGCTTATATAAAATAATGAAAAATAGAAGTTACCTAGGAGAAGGTAAATCGATTTGGGTAATGATTAAAAGCTGCAAGCTATGGGAATTAAAGCCTAGGTAGCTTTCTAGCCTAGTAGGTATGAGAATCTAGGAGAAAAATGACTGAGAGGTCAAACCAGAGCCTGACACTTGTCCCACGATCGAAAGAAGACTCCTAAAATTCTGAAATGAGAAATCAGTTCCACCAAAATTCGAACAAATTCCCTCTTAAAGGAAAAGTTTACAATTCGAACGAAACGTTCCACCAAAATTCGAAAAAATTAGTTATTCCAAAGATTATTTTCAAGACTTAAAGGGGCTAGTGATGAGATCAGATATTTTAGACCTCACTTAATCTGAAGGGCAGTTCAGACCATGACCATTATTATAAAATTCAGAACAAGACAAATGTAATAAATGCTGACTAAGCTAGTTGCTGGTCACTATTAATCCAATAGTTGCTATTCTTTATTAACTTTGACCGCCTCCAAACACTTCGAGGCAAGAACTGTTACATAGGATTCTCTAACTACCTTCTGAGTGCTTTGGACAACACCCACTTGTGCCCCCCCCCCCCCCTCCAACATATTTTAAGCACTGATGGACAGGAGAGCCAAGATCTCCCAAATATAGCATTATAAGATATTGGGCAGTCAACCACAACAAGTAATACCTCCGCTGTTTTCTTGAATGGCCCTTTGTCCAACAATACTTCCTCCTCGAATTCTCCAATTACATCTGCCAAAGTCCCAGTGAATCCCAGAACGGTTTTGTTCAAACGTTGAATAACTGGAGATTTTTCATCTATTTATAGACATTCAAAAATAATATGTTTGTCCAACTGCCTTTGTCAATCAGGATTAGACGTACATCATTTCCTCCTATTGACACCCCTATCACCACAGCGTCTTCGTGAGGTCCTGCAATATCTCTTAGGTCATCCTCATCAAATACTATGAAAGGAGCTAAAGTTTCGTATAGATGTGTGGACATCCTCCCTTCTAATTGAGTAGTCAAGCTGTTGACATGCTTTTCTCTTGAACAACTTGAAGATGTTGTCATAGTATTTCCTCCATATTATGGTTAAGGACTCAAAATATTTAACCAGATCGAAAAAAATTGTAGTATTTTCCACTATCACTCTTACTTAATTCCAACTTGGATCTGGATCAAGGTACTCAGAACCCACATCTAATATTTCAATAATCATCATGGTATCCTCCTATCTAGACGTTCCAAGAGCTACCGAAGGTCGTCCGGGGAGTATTGGTATTGGATGGTGCATTATCAGGCCTGCTGCAGCCTTGTTTTTTAACATAAGCCTCCAATTTACCCATTTTAATGAGATTTTACACCTATTTTTTTAATGGAATGCAATAATGGATATCATGCCCAACGTCGTTATGATACTTACAGAAACGGGTACTCCGGGTTTCGCTAGGATATTGTAACGCGACCGACCTTCTAAAGTATACATCATTTTTAAGTTTTATCATATATTGTAGCCACACTTTCTCCTAATTCAGAAAACCATTCAGGTTGAACCCAAGGTCCCCTTTTACTTCTAACTTGTTGGTTATGGTTCTGATTCTGGTTGGGTTGATGCTGCCTGGGCCGATTAGATCCCTGCCCAGTTTCCTTTGATCTGTAACCGGACTGGGTAGCTCTTTGAGGTGTTGATGTTATAGTTGTGGATCTGACCTGGCAAGGTACTCTAGATTTATTAGTCTCTTCCACACTAATCTGTTTCCCGACTTGATTTAACAATCCTCCAAAGCTCATAGTTTTCTTCCGGGTCACAGAATCGACCAAGTTACCCGGACTAAATCCTTACCTCAGAGAGGCAATTGCAACTTGTTCAAATCAGTCAGCCAACCCATTCTTTGTATTTACAAACCTGCTAACATATCCTTTCAATGATTCGTTCAGTTCTTGGGCACAATGGATAATTATGTCACCATTACCCTTAAGTTCTTTGCTTCCAACAATTGTCTCAGCAAAGCAACCCAAAAAATATCAATTTATTTTATATATCCCTGAGAGAGACTAATATACCATTTGAAAGAACTTCCTTTAAAGTTTTGAGAGAAAGCCCTACATAGCAGCTTGTCATCATCATCAAAGTTCATCATGAAGTTTTTAAATTTCTCAAGATGATCATCCAGATTTTTGCTTCCATCATACTTTTCCATCTAGTAACTATCAAATTTTTTAGGTAGATGTCCGGAAAGTATTTTTGAGGACAAAGGTGATTGCCTCCAATTTTGGCTACGAGTGAAATATTATCCTCATCCAGATTAGCAAAAATACAAGGTTTGGATTGGTAAGCAAATGGATCAATCATCAAATGGTCAATATGCTAATCAGCTGAACCCTTCATTGTTCCTTGATACTTTTTGAGCCTACAATGCCTATCCCTTTTTCTTGAATACTTCTTGGTCAGCTTTATTTTCTTCTTAAATCGACCTTCATCACTACTAGATGAGACTGACTCTTCAAGCTGTGAATCATTAGATGAGCTACTAGAAGATTCCGACGTGAAACTCTCCATTCGTTTGGATTGATGTGTTTTCTTGGAGTTAAAGATGAGTTTTTAGAGATTGCTCATTTTCACCAGGATTATCAGTAGGGTGGAGTGCTGACGCACCCGATTTCAGCCCTTAGTTGATCATAATCCTTTTGCATGGAATGTTTTTCATTGCCATTATAATTGACATGAGACAAAGTAGTGTGATCATTATTTTCTTTCACTCCTTCCACCTTCGGATGTGGAGCCTTTTGTACATTCGGATTCATCTGAACTGGTTTTTTTATTGGTTTTGAATCTGTAATTCAGGCATCATCATCTCCTACTGTGGTCACCAATTTGGTGAGGATAATTTGTGATTAAAGGTTATTTTGGAAAGACCGGGAGTTGAATCTTATTTTTGGGTAGTGAGTAGTGAGATAAAGGAGAAGTATGCTTGTATTTAATATTTTCTAGAAATATTCCAACCTATTAAATGAAGT
Organism: Limnanthes douglasii subsp. nivea; assembly: GCA_036936605.1. Classification (NCBI taxonomy): domain Eukaryota; kingdom Viridiplantae; phylum Streptophyta; class Magnoliopsida; order Brassicales; family Limnanthaceae; genus Limnanthes; species Limnanthes douglasii. Next base: position 33,912,844 of record JAUPFV010000004.1, read on the forward strand.
TGGTTGGATTATTTATACTAATTCTTTGCCCATGGGCCTTATGCATTGGATCCTGGATCAAGTTCAATGTTAGCACATAGCTGAGTCACGTCTTGTCTGGTCGGATTATTTTTCATTTTTGTGGTCTAAGATATACCCGAATCATTAGAATCAAGCTTAGTTATAACAGGTTTTTCTCTATATTCTAGGATTTGGAATCAAATTACCTTTAAAAAAATGTTTTTTTTACAGTGGAGGCTAATTTGTTAGCTTCTCCCCACTGATTCCATTATGCAATCTAAGCATATTTATATTGTGTCCAAGTGTCAGTTTTGCATAAACCTTGAAACTGCTGACCATCGTTTGTTATCCTGTTGTTTTGCTTGGAGTTTATGGTCATATATTGTAGATCTTTTCAAAGTTAAGATGAGCAAATTTATGTCTCCAATTCACATGCTAAGGTGTTGGTTCTGGTGATCTCTAAGCATCATTCATATTAAGACTATTCTTCCCGTCATCATAAAGTGGATTATCTAGTAGACTATAAATAAAGCTAAGATGAAAGAGAGTTTATTCTCTGCCAGTCTATCTATCAATCATATTAAGTTCATGGTTTTTTAGCCTAGATAAAACTAACATTATTAAGCAGAAACACTGGAAAATTGTGACAATACATCTATAGAAAATGGACTCTAGTAATCATCTCATCATGAACAAGAAAGTAACATACCTATAGTGGAAGCCTCCTCTCTCTGGAAGATGGAAACTCAATACAAAGATTCCAGTGGTGGTATCATCATTCGTGACAGCAATGGTAGAATCATCCATGGACAGAGAAATCTTTATGGGAAACTATCATTTATCCAAGCTAAAGATAAGGTTTTTTACGATAGCCTTCTAATCGGCAAGATAAAGGATCTTAGTAAAATTGATATCGAAACAGATTCTAACATTTTAGTTCCCTTCTCTCCTCTGGAAAATATCCATCATTCTTAGAATCCAGTCTTAATAATATAATAAATTTGATTTCTTCTTCAACGAATGTAAATCACATCTTCATAGAACAAAACCAAGCGGACAATTGGCTCGCTAGGTGGACTCTGACGTGTAATATGAAGATGAATCATCAAAATTTCGAGGCTCCTATTATGCTCAAAACTATATGTTTCTTAAAGAGCCTAGGTTTGGGTTATATAGAGTATACTAAACTCTTAAAGACAAACCAATTTTCTATGCTAACTAAATTGTTTTTTCTACAGGTTTAGCTTTTATTATCCAAGCCATTGGATTAACTATCAACTGAGATAAATCTGTTGAACTGATATACTGATTGTTCTTACCTTTGCTATCAATTTTATGTTTTGCTCACTTTAGGCTCGATTTTCTCCAATTTCTTCTAAAATATTTCTCTCTCACACTCGATTGAAAACCAACTGGCTTCCTTCTTTAATATGAAGATTCTAATCTTTAGTATTATTATTGATTTCCTTAGTAACAGATTGTGGCTTGCTCAGTATCTGTTTTGCTTAAATCGTCTATATATTTTAATCGAGATTACCAGCATAATTCTCTCCGGTGGGTCTGCTCCTATGGCGTATTTCATCATTGATTAATTTATCTTATTGTCTCCGTCATTGTCCATTGTTCCTATCGGATGAAGCGTCTTATATCATCAGATATTGCAAAGCCAGAAATTCAAATTCATTTGAGAAGTGAAGCAAACCTGTTTCCAGCTTAGACTGAAATTCAGCTAAGACTTTTAACCACTGTACTTAGCTCAGGTCGCTGGTTAATGGGAGGTATCCATATCAGAAGCTACCCAATTAGATCGAGAAGTTTGAGGAAAGCTTTTTCACGGCCATTGTCATGGCTCTAAGTACTGGTCTTACTTTCTTCAGCATTGTCGCCTGCAAATCCAAGTTTCGATCTACAGTTTCTTATCTTCAAGATCTTCTATGGTTTCTTGTTTTTGTATTTGATTGAAAAACCCCAAAATGAGTCGTATTTAGGGAAGATGAAGCTTACTTGAAGCGTTATTCTTTGTGGAAGGAAGAGAAGTATCAAGATGAGTCGTGCTTCTACTGATTCTAAGTTGAGTTCTTCTCCGAAGAGTTCTAATCGCCGATCTAATCTAGAAAATTTAACTTGAAGAGTTTCGAAGGACTCTCTATGGAGTTTTGTTCTGTCTTTTCGTTTTCGCCTTTGTTTGGCACGTCACGTTCCCAAAACTGTGTTAGCCAGTAATAAGTCATCTAATAAAGGTAACTTTGTTTAAGAAATTTAGAAATTAGACGATCGACATGATGAAGAGGTGAATAAGCAAAACTTACTACATACCTCGAACTTTGCAATGACTACATATTTACCAAAGAACTGTCTCTATTTCTTTAAAACCAGATCACTAAATGTTTTTCCGAACAGATATCACAAAACACAAAGAAGAGAGACGGAAAAATGATTAAGAGAGCTAAATCTGCGACAACCGAATTTGTTTTAATCTGACCTATAAAAGATACGATCAACTTGATTTTATTTTTATCGCTATAATCATTTAAAAATATAAAGATCAAATAAGAAATACAAGTGAGTTGTTTATATTATTATTATTATATTTATTAATTCATTTCTCGAGCGGTTCGATGTTATGGATAAATTGTAACGAGATAACTTTTGCATTTAATCAAGACATTATATTAAGTGATTTACAATAATATAATAAAGACACAAAAAGTTAGTCTATATGCTATAAAATATAGCCAACTTCAACAGTTAAACCCCACTCTTATAGTTCTCGTATTAGGTGAAACATATTGTTTTCAAACTAAAAACCCTTTTATTAAGAGCGACAGAAGGCCCAAGACATAGGCTTACAAACGAGGCTAACATTTCAGTATCCTCCCGCAATTGTCAAAAGGAAAGACGAGGTTTGCCAAACTGCGGATATTCTAATATTAACCACTCAACTCAGATTGTAACGAGCAAGACATCTAAAGATATCAACCAAGATCTTTTTATAGATTCATCTTTGAAGATCATGAAATAACTCAGAGGAAACTTGAAAGGATGATGAAAGCAGAGCAAAATTATAACGAGCAAGACATCTAAAGCTATTAACCAAGATATTTTTATAGATTCATCCTTGAAGATTAGGAAATAATTGAGAGCAAACTTGAAAGGATGATGGAAGTAGAGAAAGTTGGAGAATTTCAATACGAATCTGCTATATCCAGAGATGATGTGAAGCCAATTTGAAGACCTAGTCTTCCAGATTATTCCTTCAATGCATTTCGAAATATAAGAAAGCTACAAATTATAAGTACAGAGGTTAGTTTTTCTATGAAGAAGATGAACATCTTATAAGGACAAATCTCGCCAGAATCGTTAATCTAGCCGTAAGTATCATATGCAAAGACTGTTTAATAATGATATTGCTAATAATTGATTTGGAGCCTGAAAGTCTTGGTAATGAATTCTTCTCTTGTATTTCAGAGTCCATTTTGCAAGCCAATCAACTACAAAGTTTTGCTATCGGAAAACGTGATAAAGAATCATGGAGGGAGAGAAGAGATTCTGAATGCTGGCAAGAACATTTGCTAAAAAATTCGTATTAGAAACGGAAGCAAGAAGAGAAAATAGAATTTCAGAATCACTTTCGTGGTCTATGTTAGTGATGCATTTAATTTTATAGATTAAAAGTACATCCAATAGAGCACAAACTTATGCTTGAAAAGGGATAGCTTGCTAAAAATGTTGTCGTAACCATGGAGAATAGTCATTGATGATCCCTGATGATAATGGCTCCATTGGATTCCCTCGATTGGGTGCTACACGCATCAGAGTTTAGTTTTAATCTTCCTTGAATAAGAGGCTTCCAGCACAGATGAGTAGCTTTCTTTTTTGACTAAATGTGCTTCAAGTATCCCATATCAGAGGTTGCATTCTCAAAGTTTTTCGAGTGATTTTTCTTGAGTAATTTAGAAAAATGAAGACTAGTTATAATGTGGTTTATATAAAGAATAAAAGACTTAGCTGAGTGATTGTTTTCTTTAAATTTGACTATGTTACGAGTTTCCAGATAACCCAATTTATAATGGGAGGAATAATTGTCTTCATATGAACTTTTAATGGGGATGACCATGACTAGCTTCTAACCATGAGGATAGGAGTTATAAATATTGATTTGAACCTTAAATATTTCTGCGAAATGAACCCAAATTAGCCAATCATAGTTATAAGAGACAAAAAAATGATCATTGGATTTAATGTTGTTGTAGAATTGGCATTTAGATACTAGGACTAAATGTTTTGCCTGCAATGTAACGTTAGTGGGAATAATGTTTTTGAGTAATCTCTAATGAAAGAGAGAGCATTTGATAGGAGTTATTTGATTCCAGGTTCTTTTAAATATAGATGAAGTAGGATGATTGGTTTTGAGGCTAAGCAAAACCTCTTTAATATTAAAAGAACCATTATCAGATAGACTCCAGTGAATAATGTCTTCAACATGAATATTGATTTTGATTTTAGATATTAAATTATGACTAGAGTTATAAAAGAGAGAACTTATCGAGTTTAAGTTCCAAAAATTTCCACTCCACTAAGAGTTTACAGTTTTTCCTTTGTACCATCGGTTGTTTGCTTCTTCTTCAAATTTAATTATAGCAGGTTTGCCAAACCAACTTTCTAGCCAACATCAACATTTTCTTGACCCATAATCCATCTTATTTGGTATTTTACAAGATTTTTTACCTTAGCCATTCTATTCCATGTCAGAGAACCTTTTTTTAAAAAGTTAATTTGTAAAGGGTGCATTACTTTACAATAGATACTATGAATAATATTAAACCAGAGAGACTTACTTTCTATGAATTTCAACCAAAGCTTTATAGAGTAAGCAGTTTGATAATCTTTAAGGTTATGCAGATTAAGGACTCTTTCACTGAAGGACTTACAGTTGGTATTCTACTTACACCAGTGAATATTGTTATTTTCTCCAAAGGACCCCCCCCCCCCACAAGAACTTGTTGAACATCTTATCTATCTTGTTTATGATGTTTTTGGGTAGCTTGAAACTCTCAATCCAGTAGATAGGGATGGGTAATATGACAATTTATATTAGAGTAAGTCTACCGCCGTAAGAGAGCTTCTTGCCTTCATAAGACATATTTTGTTGTTGATCTTATCAATCAAAAGAATGAAGTTGATGTTACTATAATTTGATTTGAGGGATGTTCCTAGATAAGAAGTTGGTAAGGAGCCCATATTGAATCTGTTTTGAATATGAATAGCGTTGATTTATTCTTGAGATATGTTGTTAGCCGTAATGATTTGAGTTTTTTCTTTATTGACGGCCTGGCCTGATGTGTCTTGGTAAGTCTGTAAGAATCCCCCTATAGAGTCCATAGAAGATGACAATCCATTAGTAAAAATTAGCAAATCATCCGTAAAAGTTAAGCAAGGTATTCTGAGATTGGTTCTATAAGAGTATTTGAGAGTTTTATTTGATTCAAATAAGTTTGTTAAACCCGTGATTAAAACTTCTTCAGCAAGGATGAAGAGACTAGGAGACAAATGGTCTCATTGTCTCACTCCTTTGTTGGTTTTGAAGAAATCAACATAAACTGAGTTTATCAGGTTTCTAATACGGCTAACACATTTTTAATTGAAAGCATAATAATTAAGAACTTTAAAAATGAATCTATGAGACAAGTTATCAAAAGCTTTCGACATGTCGACTTTTATGATAATATTTGCAGCTTTAGTTTTCCTTCCAAGATCATGAATTAACTCATTTTATATAAGGATTTTAGCTTGAATGGTTCTTCCCTTGACGTGGGCTCCTTGAACATCTGAAATCAATTTGGGCAGTAAATTAGAAAACCTATTATTCAAAAGTTTAGACGTAATTCTGTTGAAAGTCATGCAAAATCTAATAGGCCTAAATCGATTCTAATAAGATGGATGATCAACTTTACGTATAAGGAAAACTCCAGTAGCCATGATTCATTTAGGGATATCATGACCTTTGATGAAATCAGTCATGGACTTGTAGAATTCCATCTTAATTATGTGCCAGCACGAGGTGAAGACCATTGTCAGCATCAATTATAAGTTTAGGAATATAATTAAAGATGATATTATTTAAGAAAGTTTTCTCTTCAGAATAGTCATTAATAGAGGGGGAGGTTAACATATCTTTGAAATATGTTTCAGCAGACGCATTCATTTGATCTTCATAAGTACTCCAAAGATTGTTTATTTTGATGCTAGAAATTCGAATTTTCCTCCTCTTTTTTGTTAACAAAGTTGTGATAAACTTGGGTATTACGGTCACCATCTTTAATCCAAGAAGCATAACTTTTTTTATGCCAGTAATTCTCCTCCATATTTAAGGCTAAAAGATGATTGGCAGAAGCTTTAGAGAGACTAATTTTATCTTCCAGGCTATTAGAAGATAAGTAGTTAGCTTCAAAAACTTTAACATCTTCCTCAGTAGCAAGGACCGTACCGAAAATGTTCCCAAACGTATTTATGTTCCAGACTTTGAGATCACTCTTGCCTTTTGATTTTGTTCCAAAAAACAAAAAGAGGGTATCCCTCCATGTTTTTATACCAATTATCGTCCACAGTCTTTAAGAAACTTACTTCGAGAGTCCACATATTGAGAAATTTAAAGCTTTTATTGGTCTTAATTCTGTCAGTAGTAATGTTGATGCTTAATGGAGTATGATCGGAATCGGTTCATGCCATATGAATAACATCAGTGTTAGCAAAGCTATCATCCAATCTTGATTGATCAAAACCCAATCCAATCTTTTTCCTTTAAGATTTTTAGTCCAGTTATATTTAGGACCAGCAAAACTAACATCTTTGAGCTTACAGTCTTTAACTATATCACTGAAATCTTCTGCACTTTGCTGACAGAAATTTACACAACCGGTTTGATCATTGAGAGAACTAGTTGAGTTGAAATCTCCTAGCACCATCCATTATTTCATATTAATAGAGATATTCTTTAAAGTATTCCACAAATTTACTCTGTTTCTTCTTTGACGTTTAGCAAATACATATATAATATGGATGATTTTGTTGTAGTCTTTGTGCTTTATTTCAGAATGAACACATTGAGCATGATCCAGCTGCATCTTGATTTCAAGTTCACCCTGCTAGAAAATCCATCATTTATTAGAGCTGTTAGCATAAAAATGATTGAATTTAAGATACGATAATAGATTCTTGATGATTGAAATGAATAAGAGGATCCTGAATGAAGATAAGCTTAATTTGTTTTCCAGACAATTGACTTAAGCCTTCTTTCCGAAGACTTATTTCCAATTACTTGAATGTTCTAACTGAGAATGTTAATCATTTGAAGATTACTTGGTAGTAGTTTTGGTCTCGAAAAACTGTAAAGACTTCTTCACAAAAAGAATCTTATTTTCAAATTCTGGCTTGTTTCAGTTTTTGGTTCAACAGTTGTTGAAAACTATTGTCAATATCTTTTTTCATCAAGGTTGGGGTATTAGGAAAGCTTCTTATATTTCTCTGGTTTGGTGTTTCGTGTTTGGTATCTAGAAAGGATACTAGTTTGTTCTGGGGAAGATAGATTGCATTCAAAGTCCATAGACTTGATAACATCTATAATTTCTTCATTGGTAGTATCTTCTTTTATAACTGCATTTCTTTGATAAGTATTATTTCTAATACTTCTTTATTTCCTTTTATCTGGAGCTTGATCTTGTTGTTTTTGAGTTTTTTCATCAGATTTTTTAGAGTTGTTGCTTTGTTGTTGGACTCTAATTATAGACTTGAGTTTCTGCTTTCTTTGTTTAGATGGGTTAATATGTGGAGGAGTTTGATTTCCAGGTAAGAGAATGTCTTGGGTTTGCTGATTTTTGGATAGGTTTCGGCATAAATATTATCTATGACCAATGTGTTTACATTGGTGAAAATAATGCGAGATATTTTTGTATCCTATTTCCAACCAACACCCGTCGTTAGACCCAAAACCAAGACATAGTTGATGGTGCATAATTCTAGTAGTATTCATTTCGACCCATATGCATGCAGCAATGAACAAAGCCATGTTCTTTTTCGGTATCCAAGTTTTGATTGGGTTACCTAAAGTTTTAGCTATGGATTCTATAATAGAATTGTTGTATAGAAATTTAAGAATCTTGGATATTCTTATCCATATAGGTGTAATCGGGCTCTCCACTTTCGAATTGAAATCTTGGACTATTTGAGAACTCTCATGATAGAGTTACCAATGGTTCATGCAGTTCTACTCCAAAGGTTGCAGATATCTTCCTTTAGATCAAATTCAAAAAGAAAATGATGAGCATCTCTTGTTGATAAATTTAGGTTTCTTTTAAACCTTTTTTCGCTTATGAACTTGTCAAGAAGTTGTTTTTTTTTGTATCCCTTCTAAGAAATTTTCAATCAAAGTGAATATTATTGATTCTAGTAGTCTATCTTTATCCTCTTTTGAAAACTGAATTGAGATGTGGTCTTCTTTGAACTTTACATATTCTGGATTATAGTATTTGGTTTTAGACTTTTCCTTAAATAAGTCTACGTATTACATCTTGGTGAAGTTAAAGACTCATTTTGATTTCTGCTACTTTTTTGGATGCTAAGAAAGCCTTGGATTTCTGAAAACTTTGTTGGTGTTGTTCCATTAAGAAGCAAAGAACCTGGAGACCAGAAAACAGATAATAGGAAAGAGAAAAAAAACAGAGCAATGATGTTAACTCGAAAGAAATCTGAAAAGAGAAAGCACTAGATTCCGGAAACGGAGAGGAGATCAAAGAGAATTGATCAGCCTAGACAATAATGGAAGAAGAAGCTTGAGGAGCAAGAAGGGAAATCTTGGAGTGTTTTCTTTTTTTTAATGACTGTATTCCCCTCAGCTAAAACATTAACTTACATTCTATTAGGTGAAACATCCCAAGTCTATGGAAATAGTGTTTGGTTTCATGCTACGAGCTAATTTGTTTAACCTATATTCAATTTAGGCTAACATGTTCCTGATAATGTTCAACATTACTTATTAATCGTAACATTTGTGATAATGTTCAACAATATTCATTTAGTGTTTTGCTTGGTTATATTATTAATCCTAAGGTATATCAATAATAAGATAACATATTTTATTTTGTGATAATGCTCAACAATATTCATTTAATGTAACAAGTTTCACTTTGTTATATTATTCATACATGATATATCGATAATTTAAACTTTCATCTCGTTGTTATTTTTTCACTAACAAGCGTATTACCATGTGATAGATTTCCATTACATCTCTCTATAAAACATATTGTAATATATTTTATTTTATTATGTTTAAATTTATATTAAAATCCATATAGTCGTACTATTTTATTTTTTTTGGCCAAAAAATTAATTTATTGATAACACAGAGGCATAATTTTACAACATGTGACCAAGTAACATTAATTATATAATTTGGTTAAATAACATATACTCTATGGACATAGAGTAGCTCATAATTTGAGTCAACATGTGTGGATTTGTTTCCCCTGCACAGATTTTTATTGATGTTGAGCCTGATGTCATGACAGAATTCCTTGATATTTTAATACTCTTCAATCTGTTAGGATTTTGGAGATTTTTCTCCACTGGTTATGAGAAATTATACCAGCAACATAGAAAATCTTGGTTAGGTGAAACCCTGACATAAAATTGTTAATAATAATACAACGTACTAGAATTTGGAGTAGTCATTCTGACCAGATTTTGGAAGCATGGTGTGTTGGTGACCCAACCATAGAAAATCCTTCCGACCACATGTTCTTCTAAAAGTTTTTACTTATGGGAAGGGGACTGTACCTAGTAAACACATTTGGTGTACGGATAAAGGTTTCTTTTGAAACTACAAATCACAATTATATCTAGTTTTCTCTTCAACTTGCTCGAGCAAAGATATGAGAATTCCAAAGTTAATGATTTGAAATACATCAATTCTCACAAACATCTCATGTGGGTCATTCAAGTTGATAACAGAGAAGGTTTATTGGCTTATGACAAACGGGATTGGTTGGGGCAATGGATACAAAATGAATGATATGATGAAGTTGGTTGGTTCATTAAGGTTGATAATTGAGCCTTCTTGGCTCATTAAGCCCAGAATTGACTATGGAAATTGGTACAAAATGAATGGGATTATGGAGTTGTTGGGAAAGAACAGGAGCAGATCTACTATGGGGCAAGGGAGGGCGCTCGCCCCCCTTACCTCAAGGTAGATTAGTATAGGAAACAAAATATATTTTTTGGATTTTTTGAAGAAAGCTAAGGTATAAAGGTTCGATCGAGGGGTAAATGGTGTCGGGTTTTTGTTGAATTTCGGACAACATGTTTGGAACATCTAAAGTTTCAATATGACTGGTTAGATTCTGATTTGGTGCTACGGTTGGAATAATGGAGTAGTTTTTGTAATATTCTTCATTATCCCTTCCTTTTTTGTTAGTACATTATGTTTAAAACTCTTGGTGGGTTGTAGATATTTATTATATTGAATTGAATATATTTGTACCTTCAATTTATCATAATAATAAAAATATTTTTGGTGGAATTTTCATAAATCGTGTGGTGTTTAATTCTTCACATCAATAGGTTTTTCCATATAAAACTTTAGTGTCTTGTTTTATTTTACCGTTTAATATTTTTTTCTTTATTAGGTTTGTAGTTTTATTTGGTTAATAAATTGGTGAATCGCTATTGTTGAATTAGGTTTCTTGATTATTTGGTTGGTCGTCTTGAAGTTGATCTTGTGAGTGGTTGATATACTATTATTTGGATCAAGTAGTTGGTATCAGAACTCCATACCCAGACGAAACGTGATGTAGATAAAATTCTTGGTTTTCGAACATGATGAACCATTAGTCATGCTCATCAAGCGGAGTGACTTGATTGTAGTGTATCAAGACAGTGTGACTTGATTGAAGTGACGCTAAGGAACGTCTAGTATGCTCTCATAAGAGTGAGCAGACTAATCCACTGTAAAGCTTTATCATTCAGATAGTGAATCCTAACACAACCTAATTAGAGTGAGCATATGTAAGTTAACTGAGGGAGGTAAAAGTGGTAGAATTTGTTAGGTGCGACCCAATTCACACATCTCGGAGGCATGGGAAGGATCAATGATCTACCAATATTTTTGAATTACACATTTTACACATTTCTATGATAAATACTATATATGTTTTTATCATGTAACCATATTTTAATTTATCACCGATTCATATATAAACTTTGGATTATTTAGATATATCTCCGATAAACCAAATTTAAAAGGTACTCCCTCTGTTTCGATTTAAAAGATGTTTTATAAAAATTTAAAAATTCCAATTTAAATGACGTTCTCTTTCATTAATGAATTCTTAAATATTTAATAAATAACTTGACAATTTATTAAATCTGAAAATATTTATCGCGATGGTCAATCAATTTTTTTCACTTTTTTCTTTTTATAAGAGAGAGTAGTTATGATTTTCGGAAGATCACGATGAGAAAAACTTTAATATTTACAAACACAAGATAAAAAAACTAGATAAAATTATGGGATGAATGTAAAAAAATTAAAACATATTTCTAATATATTAGACTTCAACCTCTCTTTATCTATCTAGATTCCTCTCTTTCTCTATCTAGATTCCTGCTTGCCTTTCTAATATATTGGACTTCAGCCGCTTCTTATCTCGATTCCTATTTCCGTCACTAAAAAATAGTTCGAAAACTGTAGTTCGAAAATTGTTTTTAGAGCAGTTCAGCCGGTTTTCGGAGGGACTGAACCGATAAAATTTGGGTTTTAGAAAACATAACCAAAGCCAAATAATAAAAATAGGTTCTGTTCGGGTTACGAGATGACCTATCACAAATCACTACAGCTGTCTGTTTCGATGAGTTAGGACAGGTTTCGGTAAGCAGGTGTAAATGTTTATGGGTCTTTTTATACAGAAAAGATCTCTGTAAAGGAGGTTCGTTTTCATCATCTGTTTTTAAGACGATGAACGAAGTATTTTCATCAGTAATCTTCTATATCTTCTACAGCGTAGTGTTAATCGAATTCATATGCTACGGTATTTTTCCTAGTACATGTAATGTTTGTCTATAGTACTCTTTCCTAAAATATAGGTCGTTTTAGTAAAATTTATTTGTTCCAAATTAGATAATTTTTTCAAAATATAAGGTGTTATTAATGATTAGTTTACCATTGTATCCTTTGCTATTTATTTATTTATTTTATTTATCATGTATATTAAATATGAGGAAACTACCCGTAAATACCTAGTCAACTTTCAAATATCAAAATGGTACCCGCTTTTAGACTAGTTCCATAAAATACTTAAATCCATATTTTGGACAATAATACCGTATAGGATATAAAAAGGGTTTTTTTGGTTGAAACCCACTTTTTTCACCTTCTAATGTAACATTTGGGTTCCAATTTCCTCCACTTTCACCTTTCTAAATTTGAGGAGAGAGAAACACGTAAAACGAGAGCGAACCGAAAACACGATTTTGAACCGAAACTTCTAGGATTCGACCGTCGTCCATAACCGTTCCGGCCACCGCATCGTTCGACCCGATAACGATCATTCCATCTACTCGACTTTCGTCGACCATCTACCGGCTCCGTCTCCGTCGAAAAGGTACGTTCGAGTGATTTAAACCAGATTAGTGTCTGGCTTAGTCGTTTTTGTCGCCGTCTTTCGTATTGTCGTTCGTACTGTCTTTACGTCGCCGGAGTACTGACTGTCGATACAGTTATGTGTTGGACAGTTCTCCTTTCTCCGGCGATATTTTGTCGTTTCGTTTACAGTACGGAGTTAGTGTTACTCCATGGTGTTGAATTGTAGTTGTAGTACATAGTGTTACTCCAGCGTAAGTAGTTAGACATGGCTGGATGGCACTGGTTAGTCGTTGTTATTGTCGATAGTGTCGTCCGACAATATCGATAACACTCGTTAGATGTTGTTTTGCCTACAATCGCAATGTCGGCTGGTGGAAGTACGAATGTCTAGCAACGTATAGAGTTGAGGTAGTCATTTGTGCATATGCAGAGATGTTGTACTGATCTAGCAATGTGGACATTATTTTTGGCCGTATTTAGCAATGTCTGCGACTAGTTTACTGTCAGCACTTCACGTCTAGCAATGTAGTAGTTGAACTTGGTCACGTCTAGCAATGTAGCAATGAAGTGAGTTCGATGTTGTTGTCGAGTTAGTTGCACCAGTGCTGTCTTCGATTGTTAATGTATATGTTCGTTGCTTAGTTTTATTGTTTAATTGTTTGGCAGGTGAAATAGATATTACTATGGGATTGTTCTTGTTATTACTAAGTAGTTTTCAAAGTGGAATGTTTGCAGGCAAACATGATTAAGACAAGAGTATTCTACATGTCATGGTTGGTAAGCATAATCAACCTACTAAGACGGGATATAATTACATCTGAACACATAGAGGCTGCTAGAGGAACACCGTTCTATACGTTTCTCAAAACATCTTTCGACGTAAGGAACGAGAATCTGAAGCTGAAAAAGTTACACTAACTGATCAAGGCGATTTGTAGTTTTACGATGTGAGATGGAAGTCTTTCAAGATAGGACGTAAGCATGTAAGGCTAACGACAAAAGATGTGAAGGCCATATTGGGCTGAAACACAGGAATGAGGAGATGCCGATGAATAAAACAGGCGCATTTATCGGTCGGTTCGCTGATGGAGCTGAGCTAGATTCCATTCTGTGGCAGAAATATTTTTTGAGTCCACGGACAAGGAGGAGCGGGCCAACGAACGACAAATCAGTGTCTAATGCATTGATAAAGGTGAATCAAATCTATAAAAATGTCTTTGTTTTGAGTTTATGTTGCAGGCGTATTAGCATGATACCAAAATCGACATGTATATGCATGTATCTAGCAATCTAGTATACTATATCTAGCAATGTGAAAGCAGTATACTAGTATGTTGGTGTTTGGGAATATTCATCTAGCAATGTCTTCCTTTATATCTATCAATGTCGTAGTAGGCGTAACTGCCTTGAATTGTTCTTGCAGCTTCTTACTATGATGTTATTTATTTTGTAGGAAGCGATCGAGAAAGCAATAAGGAAAGGAGGAGAGGACGAAGCGAAGGATGTTGCTCGTCTGTTGATACTTTTTCATATGCTCGGAAATGTTCTTTTCAGTGTCACGCGATGTCTTCGGGTGGACAGTAGTATTCTACGTGGAGAATCGAGAAAAAATAATCGACGATGACTGGTCTAGAGCCATCGTTGAGAAGCTGCATAAATCACTGGACAAATGTATTAAGGCCGGGAAGCCCGGTAGAGTGATCAGATGCGTTTCTCTGCTATTTGTAAGTACAATGGTTTATGATCAGCAAGTTATTTTCAAAACCGTGTTTGTAATGTTGAGTTATATTGTCTGCAGCCATTTCTGATGGAGCATAGTTTGATAAATGTTGAAATACCAAGGCCAAACATAATCCCTATGTGTTACAAGTGGTGGGGATTAGAGGGCAAGGAGTCGACATTTGAAATGTTCCAGATGGTTAGTCAACTCAGGGACGACCAGGTATTTAACGTATCTAGCAATGTAAAAATTATTATATCAAACAAATCGCATACAGATGAGTCCATCACCCAAATCGTAACCATCTAGCTCACAGTAAAAAAAATTCAACATATCTAGCAATCATAACATCAAACAAATCGCATCCACTGTAACATTAATTAGAAATAGTAATTGTTTGTAAAATGCATCCATGATTATTATATTGCAAAGCTAAATGTATATTATATTGTATTTCTTAGGTTATAGAAGATGAGTTATCGTTGAAAGAGGCTGAATGTGATTTTTTGGAGAAATTGATTCGGGGAGGAACTACGAAGGTGCTGCGGAAACAAGTGAAGTGAGGAGTAGGAAAAGAAAAAAATATGTTGCAAACAGAAGTATAAGAAGGAAGAAGAAATAGGTATATGACGGGGCTGGAACAAGCAATAAAAGGACTTCGAACACTGAGGTTGAAGACAACACAACAACAACAGAAGAAGCAGAGAATTACGATGTTACATTGCGTGAATTCATTAGGGAGAAGAAGTCGAGAGTTGGTGCAAATAAAGGGGAGATGTTGAAAAGAAAAACAACCATAGGTCCAGTATTCCAAGTTTTGGAGGGCTGTCACAGTCTATGCTGCGTGACAACAAGAAGCTGAAAAAACGAAGCCGGTTGCACCGGTTGAAAGCTGAAAACAAAAGGTTAAAAACGTCGCTTGAGGAGAACAACGAAGAAGTGAGTATTCCCATATTTTTTAAGGACTAATAACATTTATAGGCTGTATCTATATCAGTTGGTTACACTGTATAGGGGAAATGTTTAGATGCTGTATCTAGCAACATCATTATAAGGGATCTAGCAAACATCATTATAAGGTATCTAGTAACGTTAAGCTGCTGCATCTAGCAATGTAAAAATAATGCATATAGCAATGTTAGTATGATGTATCTAGCAATGCTGGTAGTCTAAACTATTTCGTATGCTCATTTGATACATGTTGAAAAATTGATGAAAGACTTGAATGAGCTGAAGCAGAAGCTCGAGGTGGAAGAGGAAAGTGTAGATGCTGAGGATGAGGATCTTCTGAACACCTTATCAATGCCGTGTTGCCGTGAAGATGAGGAGGATACCAAAACTGTGGCTGCCAATATTAGCGAGAAGGTAGTTAGGGAAACAGTGGTTTACCAATCTCGGAGGCATGGATTTGTTCCCAAGAGGAGCCAAAAAGTTTCGGAGGCCGAAAAAATAATCGAAGAAGAGGATGTTGAGGTGGAGGAAACAACGAAACAAGATAAGGAGTTTGAGACAGCCGAGACAGAAGAAAATGAAGTAGACGAGGAGGAGAAGTTAGAAGGAGATGGAGGGTGTGTTCACTCCGAAATACCTATTGAATCAATGTAAAAAACTACTACACCAGAAGCTATTGTTGTTGATGTCGTTGGGAAGCAGAAAGGGACTACAATACTTGGTTGTGACGCTGGTAATGAGAAAGGGGATGTGGCAGCAGACTTATCACCCCTAACTCATGCTGCCGGTGGGCAAAATGAAATTTTCTTAGCTGAACAGGGACACGAATTTGGAAACAACGAGGTTGATGGACATGAGCTAATGGTGGACAGAAGTGAGCAGGTGGACAAAGGGTGCAACGAAGGAACAAAAACATCAAAACAACAGTTAGAGAACACCGAAGAAGCCGTAGAGGAAGGACGGAATGTAGAGACAGGTCAGGACAAAGAAGAGGCTGACAAACATGAAGCTGTGGCTAATGCAGATCCAACTAAAGAGATTGAAGAAGCACCTACTGGGGTGGAGAACGCAGCAACAGAAGTCTTGGTGCCAGAACCTGTCTCTGAGAAGGTGGTGGAGAATGTGGCTGAAGATGTAAGTGGATCTTAAAATCGTTAAGATTCATAAATATTTAGTAATATGTTTTGGCAGGTTTTGAAATGTTCAAACTCTATGTTGGATAATATTTAAGATGGGTTGTTGTTTTTATGAAAATGTTGTTTTGACAGTATTAGAAAATTTTAAGACATGATTTGCATCATTATTCAATGTTAATTGGTAGATGCATGTTGAACAAATCGCAACCACAAAATATATGAAGTCTAGCAATCACAAAATAATTGAATATTGTTTTCATATCAAACAAATCGCAATCACACTATTTTAATATGATAAGCCGTATATAGCAATGTCTAATACCCGTAAATCGCAACACTCGATTAATAACTAGTCTAGCAACGAGACTTGCACTAAACTCGCAATGTATGTTGATGATATTGTTATGTTCTGTTATTAGGAAGTGCAAATAGCGGCGCCTGAAGACACGCACCAGTCTACTGTACAGACATTGGCGTACCATGGGATTGAACAAGCAGCAAAGTGTGAACAACTATCATAAGTTGTATCTCTAGTAAAGGTAATTTCAATTATCAACGAAGAACAGCAATCCGCAGCGAAGATTGAAGTTATTACGCGCGATGAAAAACTAAAACAGGTCGAGCCATCTTCATATACAACACATGTACAAGATAAAGCGGCATCTAACGATCCGATTGTCAGATCTGTTACACCGTTGGCTGACAATAGTTTTGTAGACCGCACTCAATCATTTTACGAAGAATGTGACAAGGCTGTTGAAAATTCAAACGAGAAGATACGTACACTGGACTCCATCGAGGAAGAACAAACAGACGTTGACGTAAGTAGATCTCTTGTATTATCAATCACCTTCAAAAACTCATGTTAACATTTTAATTTGACATTTTATTATAGGTGCACGTTGATGACATGCCTACGTGGAACTTACTTACTCCGACGCAGGTTAAACAACAACAGATTGTGGTCGTAGATTGACCGTTCCCTACAGAGATAACGAAACTCATCAATGTCAGTGAGTACGAGAAGGTGATGAAAATAAACAACGAAGAAGAACAAGAAGATCCATAAGTATGGTACTTGCCAATGTCGGAGTTCTCGTATAGGGTTTCGATTAGTGTGACCGAGATAATGGAACTGCCTAACGAAACTCAAGTCGACTTCAAGGTAATAAGGTTTCTGGTTGTATCTAGTAATGTTTCATTGTACGTCTAGCAATACATCTTTGTACGTCTAGCAATATTAATATGCAGCATTTAGTAATGTCTTAGTATAGGATACCTCATTAAAGTTACCTTCTAAGTTGTCTACCTATACACCGTTGGTTCTTCTTTTCAGTAATTGTCATTTACCTGATTTAAGCTTCTAATTGTGTTTTGATAGATAATAGATGCTTGGATATATAAGTTGCTCAAGGATACAAATTGGAAAGTCCCTGTGAAAGGGTTTGACGATAAGTATTCATATTTGGTCAGCGCCATTCAAATAACTGGAAGTGGAACTGTAAGTTGACCAGGAATTATTTGTGTTATATTGGAAATATCTACTTCCTATAGTAATGACACAAATTTACAGGGAACACTATCTATCAAGGAAGATTTATCTTTTATTATGGATAAGGTTTTTGAAATAATGAAACCAGACACATACGTTGCCCTTGTTCCTCTTTGCACCGTTAACACGTCCGGTGTGAACCACTGGACGCTCCTGGTTATAGATATGGAGAATGGGACTGCTAGTAGCTACAACCCACTTTTGCCGTGGAGCAAACACATTCCAGATAAGATGAAAAACACAGCTGATGCTCTGGTATAAAATTAAATGCTAATAATATATTGAAAGTGTTTGTGGCCATATCTAGCAATCCCATAGTAACGTATCTAGCAATGTGTTGCAAGCATTATATTTAAACAGTTGATTCGACTATCTAGCAATGTTGCATACTGTATCTGGCAATGATAGTAGTCTTAAATAACAATATCATAGCATCGTAAATCGCAATGTAACGATGAATTACTTGATTTTGCAGTAGGCCTATTGCATGAAGAAAAAAAATACATACCTCATATAAAAGGTGGATACAAAATAAAGACAATGAGAAATATCCCACAGCAGGAGAAGGGGAGCCTTGACTGCGGTGTTTTTGTTTGTAAGTACGCAAAAGACATCATTCAGAAAGGGTATGTTCCTCTAGAATATGGAAAGAAAATGCCTGCCAAAACAAGAGCTGAAATATTTAAGCATTTCCTAAATGATCAAAACACAAACAAACGATGGTAGTATGTAATTCATTTTTGGGAGCAGGATGTATGATTCAGTTAACAAATGATGCTAGTATTAAACAAGTAATCTGAATTTATTAACAAACTTTTGTTTTACTATCAATTTTAATAGTATTTCTACCAAGGGAAATGTTTTTCTAAACTACCTTGGAAGATCCTCCTTTTGTTGTATGAATAAATTTCACATCACTGTTACATCCTTCAATATTGTATCTAGCAATGACTAAATATCGTATCTATCAGAGTAATGTTCAAGTATCTAGCAATGCCTGTATATCGTATCTATCAGACTTATAATCAGGTAATAGGAAGGCCTATATTTCGTATCTATCAGACTATTATTCACGTATCTAGCAATATATATATATATATATCATATCTATCAGACTTATACTCAAGTATCTAGCAATGTCTATATGTCGTATCCATCAGACTTATACTCAATTATCTAGCAATGTATTTCGTATCTAGCAACTATATAGTGCTGCATCTAGCAATGTCTATATTTCGTATCTATCAGACTTAGACTCAAGTATCTATCAATGTCCATATGTCGTATCTAACAACTAAACAGTGTTGCATCTAAAAATGTCTGTATATCGTACGTAGCAATGTAGAAATGCTGCATCTAGCAATGTAAAAATAATGCTCAAGAAATGTTCGTATTATACATCTAGCAATCTATATATTAACATCTAGCAATGTTAATACACAGTATCTAGCAATCATTATATGCAACATCTAGTAATATTCGTAAGCCCAGTATAGCAGCCTTGTTACAACCCATCTAGCACACTTCTGGATTTTGTATCTATCAAAGTTGTTACCATTGATAAGGAAGGATATTCTTTAGGGACTAAAGTGATAAATTCTGTAATTATAGGATTAAATTAGGCTTTAGGCGAAACCGAAGGGTTAAATTGTAAATATGACAATATGTAACCGTTTCTCTAACTAACTCACCTTGCCTATTTAAAGAGGCTGAAAGAGTTATTTTGACCTATGAAATATTCAGAGGTACTTTTCACTATTTGAAATTCTCACTGTGGATTCTCTGTTCTTAATTCACTCATTACAACTTAAATTCTCACCAAATTGGCGCTAGAAGGAGGGGCGAGGATACCTTGATCAACAGATCAAAAATCAACGTTCGAGTTCTCGTTTTTTAAGTTTTTCGTTCGAATTTTCATATTTCGTTTGATTTTTCGCTGTTTGAAGATGAATCCAGAGGAAGGTGACAATCCATCTGTTCGCAAGGCGATAGAGACGCTGAAATCCGATTTGCAAGAGGCAGGTAAATCTGTTCCAATTCAATTAGTCCAATTTGACTTTGAAGGAAAAATGAATGAAATGATTAGGAAGGTGGCTGAGCTTGACGAATTGGTAAAAAAGAAAGGAGATAATAATGGTGCTAGGCTTAGGTCTAAGATAGCAGGAGGCGATCGTAATGATCAGTCTGATCAGTCGATGGATGAGGGTGATGATCACTATGAGCTGCGTAGGGCACGGTCTGAGCAAAAAAAAGAGTATAGCGGGATAAAGAAGAGGAAGGAAAAGTTACAAAGGCGACTGTATGAAAACTCTAGTGATGAGGAGGATTTTGAAGATTCTGAATCTGATGAAACACCGAGGTACGAACGTTCTCGAGGCCGTTCAAGAGGAACAGAGCGTGAGTTCCGGCCAGCTAAGTCGTTTAAGGAGGGAAGGAAGAAGAAAGAGAGGCGAGTATACTCACCTCGGAAATACTCGCCTCGGAGGTGTTCGCCTCGGAAATATGAAGGTGAGTCCAGCTTGTATGCAACTGTGGGGATGAGAAATGAGGACCAGTATGTCCAGGGGGTTGATTGGAGGGACTCACCAGTGGTCAGGGAGATCAGATCTGTACCACTACCGAGGCGGTTTGATATTTCCAAAGTTGAAAAGTTCGATGGGACTCAAGATCCCGATGACCACATAGAACAATTTAAAAACTACATGACTAATTTTGAAGATGATGATAGATTGGTGTGTAGAGCTTTTTCTCAAACGTTTAAGGGAACTGCGCTAAAATGGTTTAATAAGATTCCTAAGGAATCGATTGCAAATTTTAGAAGTTTCTACACTGCTTTTCGGAGGCAGTTTGTGGGAAGCAAGGAAATGAGAGCCAATGGAGACACAATAATACAGTGCAAGCAGGCTGTGGGAGAGAAGTTGAAGGATTATACCAAGAGGTTTGTGTCAACAAAGGCAGAATTGGATGACTGTGAAGAAAGTGTGGCTATGGCAGCGTTCAGGCAAGGGCTGTTGCCTGGGGATTTAGCCGATGAGACTACGAGGCGCAGGGCGTTAACTTTTGGAGCTCTTATGGCCCAGGTTGAGGACCAGATTAAGGTCGAAGAATCGATGAGGGTTCGAGGAGGTGCTAGTACTGTTCAGAAGGGGAGTGGACAATCTAACGTCTCAAACAACACCTCGCGTCCGAAGAACAATCAAAATGTTTCTAACCGAGGAACCTCGAACTCGTATCAAGGGGGATATAATCAACATAATTCTAACAATCAGCAGCAATTTAGGTCCAGGTCGAATGTGTGGGTAAGGCCGGATTACTATGCAGATTTAACTGAGAGCGTGGCTTCAATATATGAAAAAACAAGAGGAACAATAAATTTTAGAAAGCCACCAGCTATCAACAAGCCAAGAGAGGAGCGCAATAATAAATTTTGTAGGTATCATGAGGACATTGGCCATGATACAAATGATTGCATTGCTCTAAAGAAGGAGATGCAGATTCTGATCGAAAATGGAAAATTGTTGGAATATGTCAGGAAGAATGCTAAGGCAATAGCTCCTAAAGGAGGTAATCCTAATTCCAAGCAGGAAACTGCATTAATGATTTTAGATGTTGCAGGTGAGGCAGATGGTTTCGATGTAGCCTCGGAATATGTTGAACCAGACCCCAGTCGACTTTTGTTAATGTCGATAGATGAGCCGATGCGTCAGGGACGTGTTCGAGATTTATGTGCCTTTTTCGAATCACTAACTATATTTGGAGGGGATTCGATGACGAATAACACCAATAATTCGAGGAAGAGGCATATAGTAAACTTAACACGACAAATTGAGGGAGGCGCATCGGCACATCTAAGCAGCAGAAAGGATGTGCCCTTTATAATATTCGATGGAGATGATTTGAGGGGCATTACTGGGCCACATGAGGATGCGGCGGTCATTGGAGCAGAAGTATGTGGGGTGGAGATTCGACGAGTGCTGATCGACACAGGAAGTTCTGCTAATGTGCTTTTTAAGTCAACGTATGATAGGTTGACTGCACCACCTCGAATAGAAAAATCAGAGAGGACTATCATTGGGTTTACCGGCGCATCAGCAATTGTAATAGGTGAATTCGAAGGTGAAATTTCCTTGGGAAAAGGGCCTTTCAAGAAGAAAGTACAGGTACTTTTTGTGGTGGTGGATTGTCCATCAAGTTACAACGCTATTCTTGGGAGGTCATGGTTGGCCAAAATGTACGTTGTAGTTTCTACAGTTCATCAGTGTCTGAAGTATGTGGTCGAGGACAGAGTCGGCGTAGTCCAAAGTGACCAAAAGGTGGCAAGAGAATGTTATGCTGCTGCATTTAGGTTACGTGGTAAAAGTTCTGATGATCTCATGGAGAGTTAGCAGTTTGGGGGGTTGTCTTGTGGTGAAACGGACGAGGGAATTGATGATCCGAGGTCAACCCCGAGTTCTGTAGTGGTCAATGAAGAAATAGAGGAATTTATTTTTAATAATGGCAGGGTACTTCGAATTGGCACTCTGTTATCTTTGTCGATGCGGGAAAAGTTGTTGAATTTTTTGTCTGAAAACTTGGATGTGTTTGCCTGGAGATCTGAAGATGTGGTAGGGGTCCCAAGCAATATCATATGTCATATCCTAGCGGTTGATCCGAAGGTCAAACCAATTATCCAAAAAAGAAGGGCTTTTTCATTGGAGAAATCTGAGGCCATAGTTGCCGAAGTGGATCGGTTATACAAGATGGGGCACATTAGGGAGGCCAATTATCCGAGGTGGACGGCTAATCCGGTGGTAGTAAAAAAGAAAAATGGAAAATGGCGAATGTGTGTGGACTTCACAGATTTGAATAGAGCCTGTCCAAAAGATCCTTTTCCAGTGCCTCGAATAGATCAGTTAGTGGATTCCACTTCGGGAAATAAAATTCTGACTTTCATGGATGCGTTTTCGGGGTATAATAAAATTCGAATGAATCCAGATGATGAAGAAAGCACAACTTTTATTACTGATAGAGGTTTGCATTGCTATAAAGTAATGCCATTTGGATTGAAGAATGCTGGATCAACATATCAGAGGCTGATGAATAAGGCGTTTGCTTCACAGATTGGGAGAAATATTGAAGTGTACATCGATGACATGCTTGTTAAAAGCAAAGGTGATGATGAACATATTGATGATTTAGAAGAAACGTTTTTGAATCTTAGAGCCATTCAATTGAAGTTGAATCCAGAAAAATGCACATTTGGAGTCCGATCTGGCAAATTTTTGGGGTATATGATTAGTGAAAAAGGAATCGAGGTGGATCCAGAACAGTTAAAGGCCCTGATATCGATGTCTTCACCTCGGAATATCAAAGAAGTGCAAATGTTAACAGGCAGGTTAGCAGCTCTGAATAGATTCATTTCTCGTTTTTCAGATAAGTGCTTGCCTTTTTTCCAGGTGCTGCGTAAACCTAATAATTTCGAGTGGACTTCGGATTGTGAAGAAGCCTTTTTGAAGATAAAAAATCTTTTGTCTTCTCCTGAAATATTATCAAAGCCTCGGAAAGGAGAACAGTTATTTTTGTATATAGCAGTGTCAGATTATGCAGTGAGCGCAGTTTTGATCAGTGAAGACACAAAAATTTCGAAGCCTGTTTACTATGTCAGCAAAAGTTTGGTTGATGCTGAGAAACGTTATTTGAAGCTCGAAAAATTGGCACTGTGTATAGTAGTTGCAGCAAGAAAGATGCGCCCTTACTTTCAGGCACATACGATTGTAGTTCGAACTTCATATCCATTAAAGAATGTTTTACAAAAGCCAGACATTTCAGGAAGAATGACCAAGTGGTCTGTGGAATTGGGAGATTTCGATGTGCTATTTTCTCCTCGAACAGCTATCAAAGCTCAAGCTTTAGCAGATTTTTTGGTGGAATTTCACTCAAGCAGATCCGAGGAGAAAGATGCAGAAAAGGTGAATGAGAATCTGACGTGGACAATTCGAACTGATGGGGGATCTAGTAGTAAAGGGTCAAGTGCAGGAGTTGAATTGGTGGCACCAACGGGGGAATTTATGTTTCAAGCTATAAAATTTGGCTTTCATGCTTCAAATAACGAAGCTGAATATGAGGCTGTGCTAGCAGGGTTGCGCTTGGCGAAGATTTGTGGAGCAATGTTTGTACGCTTGGAAACAGATTCACAGTTGGTAGTTAACCACGTTAAAGGGGTGTCAGAAGCTAAAAAGGAGCGTTTGGTTTTGTACCTACAAGAGCTTCGGGGGATGATGGCGCAGTTTGAAAATGTCGAAGTGGAGCATATTCGAAGAGGGAATAACACTATGGCTGATTCTTTGGCAACAATGGCTTATTCAGAAGAATACCCATGGATTGTAACACAACCATCGCCTTCGATCATACCAAATTTTGAGCAATGTGAAGTTCTTGATGAGGTGGTAAATAATCCGATGTGCGCTCGAGGAGATTGGAGGTTTGACTTGTTAAACTTTATTTCAAATGGAATACTACCTATGGATAAACGTTTGCTCAAGAAAATAAAGTACAAATCCTTTGGCTATGTGGTACTGGATGGAGTATTATACAAAAGGTCTGCTTCGAGACCTTTACTTCGATGTTTAAGCAAGCATGAGTCTCAGAACGTTCTGTCCGAACTGCATGATGGGGATGGGTCAGCTCATTGTGGGTTTAGAGCTTTAACGCGTAGGGTATTGTTGGCAGGGTATTATTGGCCTACCATTTTGCAAGATGCCAAGTCATTAGTTCGAAGTTGTGACACTTGCCAAAGGTATGCAAATTTAATACACAAACCAGCTGTACCCCTAATGACAATTTCAGAGGCGGTTCCTTTCGACAGGTGGGGAATTGATTTAGTGGGACCATTACCTATGGCTTCTGGTGGAAGACAAATGATTATTGTTGCGGTTGATTATTTTTCGAAGTGGGCAGAAGCAGAGCCCTTAGCTGGGACAAAAGCTAAGGATGTAATCAAATTTATTCAAAGTAACATTTGTTACCGTTTTGGAGTACCTCGGAAAATAACAACTGATAATGGTCCTCAATTTAATAACAAAGAAATGGACTCTTTTTGTTCTTCGAAAGGGATACAGCAATGTTTTTCCACTCCTTTTCACCCCCAGGCAAATGGACAGGTAGAAGTTACGAATAGATCTATTTTGGCTGGCTTGAAGAAAAATTTGGCAGGAGCAGCAGGGAAATGGCCAAATTTTCTTCAAGAAGTATTATGGGCATATAGAAGAACTCCTAGAGAGGCTACAAAAGAGACCCCCTTTTCTTTAGTATATGGGATGGACGCTGTGTGCCCTGCTGAATCTACGTTGCCCTCTTATAGACTCCTACAATATTCCGATGCAGATAACGATGAGGCTAGAAGGGTGGAACTTGATTTGTTGGAAGAAAAAAGAGTCAAGGCACATTTAAATGTGATCCATTATCAAACGTTAATGAGAAGCAGGTATGATGCTAAAGTTAAGAGAAGGGAATTCAAAATTGGCGATCTAGTGTTGCGAAAAGTGTTTCTTCACACTAAGGATAAACACCTCGGAAAATTGGCTCCGAATTGGGAAGGTCCTTACGAAGTTACAATGAGGGTCAAACCAGGTTCTTACAGGTTATCAGATCGAGAAGGGAGGATGCTCAAGCACCCTTGGAACATAGAGCACTTGAAATTGTACTGTGAGTAAAACTGAACTTTGAATTTTTGTAAAACAGACATACTCTTTCCTTATCTGTTGGCCCAGAAAGGTTTTAACGAGGTGTCTGATTAATATTGAATTCTTTAATAAAATTTCTTTTGGCCATTGGTTGTTTGTTATGATGTGTGATTTATTATTTTGGTAATTTGGCAAGGATTGATCATCTTTGAAAGTTGACCAAGAATAATTTTCCGAAGCGATAGCTTTGAAGAAACAACCAAATTTTTCGAGGTGCCACGTCTTATGAGTGCATCTATTTTTCGAGGTGCCACGTCTTATGAGTGCATCTATTTTTCGAGGTGCCACGTCTTATGAGTGCATCTATTTTTCGAGGTGCCACGTCTTATGAGTGCATCTATTTTTCGAGGTGCCACGTCTTATGAGTGCATCTATTTTTCGAGGTGACATGACTTAAGCATCTATATTTAAGAATAACCAGTTTAAACAAGTGCGCCAGAAGTTTAAGATATAAAAAAAAAGATAAGTGATTTCCTCGTGGAATAAAATACGAAGTTTACAAAAAGTAAAGGAGGGAGAACTTAGTCAAATACACAAAAAACAAAAACAAGTTGCTTAGCCTATTAAGCATCATCTTCTTCTCCTTCTGATGATTCCTCTTCGGAACTATTTCCTTCTTCTGAGGAGGAGCTTGGTGGTGCTTCGAAAGCTTCCTTGGGGCGCTGATCTTCTGGAACTCGTTTCCAAAGGTCTGATAAGTCTAGTCTTGGACAAGCAGCATGAACTTCTCGAAGAAGCTGAATAGATGTATCAATTTGAGTTTTCTTCATGCCTTCGAGCATCACAGAACTAACTTTGGTTTCAGCCTTTTTGACTGCAGCTTTCTTTTCTTCTTCGAATCCTGTTCGAAGTGTAGTAATCTCATTTTGGCTTTTTTCTAGCTTATCTTTTGTTTCCTTAATAAGTGTCGTAGCATCGGAGATGGCAGTAGAATGTTCAGCCTTCAGACTTTCGAGAGCTTGCAGATGAGTAGTTTTAAGAGTTTCGATTTCCTCTTTGTGTTTTTTAAGAAGCTGATCTTTCTCAGCTTCGAATTTTTGGAGTGCTTCATTTTTCGAAGTCTTTTCAGACTCTGTTTCTTTTCTGCTTCTAACTAACTCTTGGGCAAGACTCTCCAATTGGCTTTGAGATTTGCTCACCTCTTCGTATAATTTTGTGACTGCAGTAATTAAATTTGGGAAAGGTTGAAGAATCGAAGTTACCTCATCGGATTTCTCTGAGTGAGGAAAGACTAATGGTTGATGAACAGGAGCGAAGGGGTTAGATGCTGAAGTTGTAGCAGCCTCGGTAAAAATTGGTGGAACAACGTTGGCAGGTTGAGAGCCAGAAAGTACAAAATCTCCACTTGAGTTGAAATCATCAAAGTTTAGATAATCATCTACTTGTTTATCTCCAAGGGTTATTCCTCCTTCAGGATTTTCCTCAACAAAAGTTTTACCTTGTGCTTCGGAAGCTAGCACAGCTTCTAATATATCAGCCTCATTCTTTTCATTGGGCTTTTTAGACTTATTCCCTTTCTTTTTTGGAGAAGTGTCCTTTTTCTTTTTCTTCTTCAGGGTAGGCTGGTCTTCTTCGGTTATGGTGGGAAGTGAAGGTGCAGACGTTTTTCTTTTCCTTGTACTCTTCGAAGTCAGGGAAGGCTTAGCTCTGCTTGTGCTGGCTTTCTGGGTCATTTTCCTTTTCTTTTTCAAAGGTAGATGGCTGTCGCTTCGGTTCCGAAGAGGAAGATAGCATTTCCCATCTGGTGCAAGAATCCTCTCAACTGCCAGAAGGGGATCTGGTGGTGTCATCGGATCCTGAGGGAAGTCGGCCCCTAAAGATATGCGCCAGAGATGGCTATTAACGAAGTTGATGGGCTCGAATGCTGAATGAAAACCATTGCCCCAAGATTTTTCAGCCCACTCAGCCATCTTTTGGAAGATAAGCTTGGCTTCTTTTCGACGACCCTTAAACCGCCTCGGAATTTCTAAAGAGAGAAGAATAGTTAGCTAAGTGGATTGATTCAAAAACAACTAGATAAACAAGGGAAGGTATCACTTACTACTGTCTCTCCAGGTAAGGGTGAGTCTGGAAGGATTGGCATCGAAAATTTCTTTGCCATTTTCCCAGGCGCCTGACAGAAAGACAAACCTTTGTTTCCAGAATTTATCGGCTTCGAGGAGATCGTCGATAATTTTCAAGTCATCTTCAAGGGTTAAATAATAAAATGGCAGAACAGGGCCATTTGACACTTTAGTTACTGAGATGAAGTCCTCGATTTCGAGGGGAATACCTCCAAGCCTTGATACCATAATTGCTGAGAACAAGGTGAAGAGCAAGTTGGGAGTAACTTGTGTTGGGCATAGTCTGTGGATTTCGAAGAACTTTACGATCATCAGATCCAGGGGAAACCGAAGTCCCCAGTTAAAGAGCTCAGGGTACACTACCAGCTCATCTTTTTGGCAGTTCAAGGGTGTCTCTCCTTCCACTGGTAGTCGAAGTGTCATATTATCAGTTAACCCCCATAGCTTTCTGAGGTGCTCTTTCTCTGATTCGAGGTAGTAGCTGTAAGGTACATTCTTCAAGGCAAGAATGTACCAAGCAGAAAGAGGCTTGAGATTTTCTTGAACTAAGGAGGCAACGTTCTCAGGAAGTGTAATGAGACCTTTTTTCCCTCGAGTTTTCTTTGGAGGAGCTACACCATCAGCCTCGGATTCCTCCTCGGCATCAGATTCAGTAGCTTCTGAATCGTCTTTTTTGAGACTTTCCTCGGAGTGGCTTCGAATTTGTGTCTCTTGTTGAGTCACAGGAATTGGCTGACTACATTCTGGTGTACTATCATCCACTTCTTGTGGGGGAGGAGGAGAGTGTTGAGGAGTAGAAGAGATTTTTGCTTCTTCACCCATTACTAAGAAAGGTGATTTTTTGGAACGTTTAGCTCTGATAGCCTCGAATTGGGGAGGAAGTGTTTTGGAATGAGAGTTTTTTGTCTCTTCGACTTGAAGGACAGGTGATTTGAGTTGTGGTTTGTTATAAGTGGGTGGCTTGTCTAAAGTAACTACTTTAGATTTTCGATGAGGTCTTAGTAATGAAGATTTGGCTGGATTTTGGAGAGAAGAGTTTGTTGAGCTATTTTCTGGGTTAGAAGCTAGAGGTGAAGACGAAGTGGCAAGGTTTGGATTGAAGTTACCGTATTTAAAAGTGGTGCAGGAAGAGTGAGGACCGTTATAGATCAACCCAGCAGCTTTGTATTCTTTGGCCCTTCGAGAAATACAAAGATAATCGTAGGCTCCGAAGACTTGGTTACTGGAACCAGGAAAAATATTTTTCTTTGATCTTACTGGTCTTCTGGGTTTAAATCTATTGTATCTAGGGTATCTTCTCATACAATGGGTTTTGGTATGAGAGATTGCTTGGGTAGACAAGAAAAGATGAACAGGTGGAAGATGAACAGGTTGAAGATAGACAAGAGAAGATGAACTGGTTGAAGATGAGCAGGTTGAAGATGAAGAACAGATGGGAGAAGGTTCAAAAGGTGGATTCTCTAAAAAACTCTTACTGAATGAATAACTGAGTATTTATAGGGCAAAGAGCAACGTCGAGAATGTGAAAGTGTGGAACAAGTAATCTGTTTTCATTGGGTGGAATATGGAACGAAAAGGAAATTAGTGATGTCACAGGTCTACTACTAGAAGTCTAATCAGTCCATCAAGTAGGGTTTAGAGATTTCGAAGTGTTATTAAACTATGTGTGAAGTAATAATGTTTGAAAACCAAAGGCAAAGCAGTACCACAAGAAGTCAAATTCGATGAGGAGTTAAATTCGAGGCAGTTAAGAAATTCGTTTACACTTACTCACCAATTCGAAGAGAGTCCTAGTTCATTGAATTTAATCGTAATAAAGAGGAAAAACGATGCTGATCCGAGGAAGGATTCGAAGAGCTAATAATTCTTATATATTAATATATAAGAATTAGGGGGGCTACTGATAAGGAAGGATATTCTTTAGGGACTAAAGTGATAAATTCTGTAATTATAGGATTAAATTAGGCTTTAGGCGAAACCGAAGGGTTAAATTGTAAATATGACAATATGTAACCGTTTCTCTAACTAACTCACCTTGCCTATTTAAAGAGGCTGAAAGAGTTATTTTGACCTATGAAATATTCAGAGGTACTTTTCACTATTTGAAATTCTCACTGTGGATTCTCTGTTCTTAATTCACTCATTACAACTTAAATTCTCACCAACCATGTGTCTAGTAATGGCTATATGTTGTATCTAGCAATATCAGTATAACATATCTAGCAATGATATATAGTTGTGGTTTTAAATTTGAAATATTTTATATCTAGCATATCCTAATAGGCTTAAATCGCAATAACATATTAATGATGGACCAACTATATTACTGGACTGCTGGATAGGTTTATTGGTAGACTAGTAAATTAAATTAGTTCGAAATGACTGTTAACTACACCCATCAGTGATTAAAAGTAAATGTTTTAATCCTATTGGTTAGCTTGATATTTGAAAAGACAAAGGTAGATGAGTTGAATCATTACATGCATTAATTAGACGTGTAAAATTAAATTTTTGAAATTAATTATAGTTGCTAGATGAGACGTAGCCTTCGGCATTTCTATAAGTAGGGGCTGATAGTTTGGCCTATTTATCACATACTTCTCTGCAAAGAAACTCGCCAACCAGAAACCCACCAGCCACTTTAGCCTACCTTGCACCCCAACAACTCTCGAAAATGGCACAATCTTCACCAGAATCACCGAACAACTCGTCCGACGACGGATGGTCTACGGACTACTACAACGACAACAAGGCCTACAAGAGAACTACCACATCGGAATACTCGTCCGACGAGGAGGATAACTGGTCTGTTTGGTCTTCCGACCACGAAGACCCCTACGCTTCGTGGGACTCGTGGTCGCTGGACGACAGTTACGAGTCGGATAGTGAACAACTTCAAAAAAGGAAGAGACGTCGGGACAGCTGGGACTCGGAGAAGGGAGAGGACAATGATTCCGAGAAAGCCCATGATTAGAAGTCGGAGGACGAAGAGGAGGAAAGTGGAAGAAGAAGAAGAGGAAGATGAGGAGGGATTTGAAGGGACAGATGAAG
The DNA here is from genome assembly GCA_036936605.1 of Limnanthes douglasii subsp. nivea. Lineage (NCBI taxonomy): Eukaryota > Viridiplantae > Streptophyta > Magnoliopsida > Brassicales > Limnanthaceae > Limnanthes > Limnanthes douglasii. Next base: position 33,943,675 of record JAUPFV010000004.1, read on the forward strand.
AGGATTCTGATTAGGTTTAAAGAAGTTCAAGTAGTTTCCTTTTATTATGTTTTTGTTGTTGTTTGTAATGTCTTTTTATGCTTTGATGGACTGATAACTTTCACCAACCCTCTGAGCAGTTTCATTTTTTGAGAGGGTTGGTGTATTTGGAAGATGTAATGCATTGACTGATGTTCTATTTGTGTTATGGTTTTATTAGTATTTGTGTTGTCTATCTTAAAATATTTGGTTAAGATTTAAATGCTACATGTTAACATTAATAGTAAGAAGTTGAGTGAAGCAGTTGTAATGGCAGTTAGGATTCACAATCGCAATTTAGAGATAACTAATCTATCAAAACTAAGTGAACCTGAAAATCGTAGACAAAACTTGTTGTATCTAGCAAGGTTGGATATGACTGATAGGAACTTCCATTTACTGGAATGTAAATCAACCTTAACACCTAATATAAACCAATGTCAATCGCAACCACAACACCACGTATCTAACAATATCGATGTCATATATCTATCTTCAATCTACCAGGTTATATAAGTCGTGAATCGCAACCACTAGTAAAATCTGTGATGCAAGCTGAAATCTTACTTCATATGGTGGATCGTTACTGTTTGAGATGAAACACAAAGGGAAGAATCTAAAGTATGGGCTGAAACCAAATATAACTAATCTATCAGATGGATGTGAACCTTTAAATCGCATACATATATTGCTGTATCTATCAGACGTATACTCAAGTATCTAGCAATGTTATATGTCGTGTCTATCAGACTATTATTCACGTATCTAGCAATGTATATATATCGTATCTATTAGACTTATACTCAAGTATCTAGTAATGCTAGATATTTCGTATCTATCAGACTTTTATTCATGCATCTAGCAATGTCTTGCAATTAGATAACGAGTATCTAGCGTTGTAATCATAGCCTATCTAGCAATGTAGACATTAATAATGATAAGAATCATCGAATCAAACAGACCTGCTACATATCAATGTTAACAGTATCCAAAAATATAAGTATCAAGATAAGGAGTGCTTATCTATCAAAATCCAAATGTTACTAAAAAATAACGAACATGAGTTCAGAACAGAGCATCACAGGACCTCCTATTATGCCCAGATTTGAAACAGCGACCACAACGGGACTGGCTGGTGGTTACATGTCCTCTAAATGGAATACGCTTTTTTCCTCGGCCGACCAAATCGTCTTTTAACGTTTGGGGGATTAGCCACTAGCTCTCCATCATCATTACCAGTACTAGCTTCACCGAACTCTGTTATCGCCGGTATGTTAAAAGAATAGCTCGACCGGAAATTTGCAGCACTGAAAAAGGGCTCTACTAATGTCATCAGATCTTCGTTTAGAGATGTTATTGCAGCCAATGCATGAGCGCATGGAAAACGTTTTTGCTGCCAAGAGCCGCATGTGCATTTGAAATTACGGATATTGACCACCATGATTGGGTCTGATAAAACCTCAAAATAAGCGGCAGAAGACTTGCGAACTAACCACGTCCGACCGCATTATATATTCTCTTTGAAAAACTTATCAAACGCGGGGCATAATTATGTGTTCCAGCTTAGACCCTCTGCCAAACGTCGAGACATATGAGTCATAAGAAGAACTATAATCCGTTCGACCAATTGCACTATAGGCAGATGACACAACTTTTTAATCTGCGAATTGAACGATTCAACAGCTGTTGATGCCATCTCCCCATACCATTTGCCTTTGACGTATGCCTGAGCATATTTTTCTGGTGGCAAATTTCTTAGAAATTTGGCAATACGATCACCCCCTTGGCGCGCAAACTGAGCAAAACGTTCATTAAAAGGTCCACAGTCGGGGCATAAGCACAACTCGTTAACATCACTAGCATATTGTTTTTGTAGACTCTTTTAGAGTGTTCAAGAGCTTTAGTAAAATTCTGTATCAGATGGAAGATACAATACGCGTGGTAGTCATTAGGATAAAGAGTTGCGACAACGTTAATAATACCAGCATGACGGTCTGAAGTGAAAGTTATTTGGCGCCCTAGAAAATGCGGTTTTAGACTTTCCAAAACCAGTTGTCTGAGTCTTCACTAACAAAGATACCAAAAGCTACGGGGAATAGACCTGAAACGGAAACGATACATGTGAACCATAGTACTACATTTCTTGGGCTAAAAATATAAAATCGCATTGTATATAAAACTTATCTAACAAAATCATTCAGCATGTTTAATCGTCAATCTAGCAATCTAAAATCGGCGTAAATCGCAATCACATCAAAATAACCAATCTAGCAACCTAGCTATGCCTATCTAGCGTGCATGTTGAAATCGTAATGTAAACATAACCGATCTACGAATCTTAGCTCATGATATACATTTGAAAAAACAGAGCACATATGTAGACCAAAAGTGTAGTGAAAAATGGACTGACCGTTGTTTCCATATTTTACCACTGCTGAAAGCAACACGCCACCATGCTTCCATGTTAAATGGGTTCTGTCAACGTACAATAAAGGCCGACACGAATGGAAACATTGAAGACACGCCCCAAACGCTATAAAACAGAGACGAAAAACATTGTCGGGAGCTAAATCCAAATGACAGTCCGTAGTGATGTCACGACTCTTTAGTCTCTTGATGTATGATTTTAGCAATCCGAAAAAGGTATTGCTATCTCCAAATACAACACGCTGGGCCTTCTCTAATGCATTCCACGATAGACGATAAGAAATGTCTAAACCGTAGTCTTGCTTGATGGAGGACTGTATAGTCTTAGCTGTTATTGAATGGCAGATCCTAAGAGAATCGTGAATTTCACCAGCAATCAATCGGACCACGAATGTCTGCTCTTTTTCTTTGTGAATACGGGACTGCACGTATGCGTACTAACAAATCTTTTTATGGTCATCAAACCAGTTTTAGAATCAACGGAAGCATAAAGCTTCTATTTGCACCCGTCCAAATATTTGTTTACACAATGAACGGTGATCTTGTTAAAGGTATTATGCATATACCTAAACGCAAAACCGTTCTCTAATGCATAACATGATAATAATAACCTTAGACCTGCAGCACCATCAGCAAATGACTGTCCAACACCGATGATAGCTTCCGCCCATCCAGTTGTAGCAAGATGCCTTTTTTGGGTTGAAATCGCCAAACAGCTACTGCTTTCACCACTAGTTCGTTGCATATGCGAGGTTTCTTCGAACAGTTGAACAGGTTGTTTACGTTTAACTGCGGAGCCTTTATCATCAACCTGTTCTTCGATAAGAAAACTAACAATCTTGAGACGCTCAACATCAAGGTAACATTCCAACCTAATAAAATCGATCTCTTTATTAAACAAACAATTATTTTGAGCACTACAAGAATAACTAATGCTGTAGGTTCCTCTAACAAGACCCTGCCATGTTTGCTCAACGTACAATTGCAAAGACTCGAAATTTTCGAATTCGGACAGCGGAACAATTGCTGTTTCGTGACCAAATTTAAAAATGCAAACTTTTGGTTTCGATATTGTGTACCTTGAATTGTATTAGTTTTGGTTAGTTTGTTGTAGGGCATCGTACAACAGCGGAATGTGTTATAGAGCTAAAACATGTCGAAATGATATATGTTTGAAGACGTCTAGCAATGTATCATAACTATAATCTCAATGTATGTACACTAATCTAGCAATCACTATACCAAAATCGCAATGTCCATACTCACATCTAGCAACCACAGCCCACATGCATAAATCGCAAAACCATATATCAGTTCTAGGTAGAATCGCAATGACAAATAAAATGCAGCCTCCCTTAAGAACTATATCAATCTAGCAATCACAACATATAAAACTACATATAAATCGAACCCTGTATCATACACTAACAATGCAGCAATCGCAACCTATAATGCAGAGCTGGAAAACTGCAGTTTCTTACCGGAATGTAAACGAAGCCTGTATCGATCCTTTGTTTTGACCAGAAACAGAAACTAAACGATTTCCTGCCATTAACATACATTAGCTACGCTAGTGAATCTATTGTTAAGATCGAAAATGGAAAAACAAGAATGCAGTTGCCAATGTTTGTCGATACTGACCTTTAGTTCTCACGTTGGAACTGCTTCACCGGTGAAGTCGACGGTAACCTAGTGGTGCACCGGTCCAGCTACGAGATTGAGTCGATGAGAAATATAGGCTAGAGGTAGTTCAGTGGTATGATGAGGAGCTGGAAAAAACAGCCTGAAAATTCTGAGTTCGTCGATCGTTTAGGTCGTCGGAGATCGGAACGTTAGTAGACGGTGGTTAGATGGTTCGCCGGTGGTTAGTTAGGCTCGCCGGAAAGAGAGTGATCACGGTAAGGAATTTTGAAACGAACAAACGTTCTTGAAAAATGAGTTGTTTGTTAGGTTAGAAGAGAGGAGAGAGAGAGAGTCTAATAAATTCAAAATTCAAAAAGTAAAGAGTAAGTACCGTAGCCAAAAGGGTCCATTTTTTCATAAATTAACCTTATATACTAGGATGAGGGTAATTATAGTATTATAATTAAATTAAGTATTAAAAATGGATATGTTTATTGAAGTGGGTATTAAGTGAACATTAATCCATTTTTTGGATACTAGATAGTAATAGGTTTGACCAAAAGATACTTAGTGTGTCATTTCCCTTTAAATATAAGGGTTATTTATGAAGAGTGGAAATGTTTTTTATAATTTCAAAATAATCCTAAGAATTTTTAATTGATGTGTCAAGAGCTATCACGTCAAATATAAAAAAATAAAATAATGAAAGGTTTTTAATTTGGTATAACTTTCGGTTTTTATAGTTTTATTTGGTAGGTACTACCAAATTACAATTAAAATGTTTCTATGTGTTTTTTTAGATATAATCTCATGGATGTTTATCTAATAGTCTGTAAAATATATTTTGTAGGAAGTAAATTAAATAAAAACTAATAATTAGGTTTGATGTGTTTGGGTTTGGAATTGTTCTATTCATTTATCTGTTTCAAACTAGTTTTACGTTTCATTTTTTAAAATGAATCCACGAATAGAACATTAAAATTCCGTCCGATTATTGATTCGTTTTTTATTGGTTCGGTTTCATTCGTGAGAGTAGTGAGAAATGTAACTGCATTAATAAAAATTCAATCCAATTAAGTATAATAATTTTAAAAATTACTTTAAAATATTAAGGAATCTAATAACAGCCGTACACATTCAATATAATTAAACATCATAATATTAAAGATTACTTATTAAACTTAAACAATGTAATTACGTTAGTACGAGTGGGATCCAATTAGACGTACTAATATTAAAAATTACTCAAAACTATATTAAATTCTAATTTAAATGACCTTTTTATCCCTTGTTACACTACTTTTTCACCTGTATTAAATTGGTATATGATCTATTTTAATGCTTATTATATGCTATCAAATTATCAATAACAAAAAATATATAAATTTTATAGTCTGGATTTAGAAATAGGATGCGAGCGAATGATTTTTTTAAATTATAGAATAACTACATATTATTTATACATTTTATATGTGAAAAAAATATATAAAATGTAATTTTGGGGAATAGGTAATGAGAATTGAATAAACTATTGAAATCTATTGTTAAATTGAAAAAAATTGATTTTTTGGGTTCACAAGACCCTATAGTCAATGAGTGTAATTTTAAAATAATAATAAAAGCGGCTGGTTTTAGTAAAGGGATTAACAATCTATACAATAAAATTTAGATCATATGAAAAATAACTTTAAGGTGGAATTGATCTGTAAATTTGCAGCTTTTCCACCTTAAAGTTCACCTCAATAATGATAACAAAATCTGTATGGTTACTTTTATCTATGTTAAATGTAATGGAATCAGCATAATTCCTTTGTGAAATAAATTTAGGGATCTCTCTAACAATCCACTTGAGTGGATTGTTATGGGAGACTTTAACTACATCACTTCTGCCTCTGAGCAGCTCTCTGGTCTAACATTGTGTTTAAAAAGTACGGATGACTTCAATAACACAATTTTAGACTCTAATTTTGAGGACTCTGGATTCATTGGTTCTCCCTACACTTGGACCAATAAAAGATGTTGGAAAATATTAGATAGGATTGTAATTAACAAGAGAATGAGACAATGTTTCCAAAATATTAAAGTTAAACACTTAATCAAAACTTGTTCTGACCATTCTCCTGTTATTATTACCTTGGAAAACAATAATTAAAATCATAAAACATCTTTTAAATTTTTGAATATGTGGATGCAACATCCTGACCTTAACAAAACTATTAAAGAGTATTGGGACATGCCTTTAAATGGTCAATATTTATTTGTTTTTCTATGAAGCTTAAAAGATTAAAGGAGAGACTTAAAACCTGATACTACATTACTTTTGGCAATATCTTCACTGATATTGCCAAAGCTGAGGAAAACATTACCTTTCATGAGCAGAATCTTGAAACTAATCAGAATGATGAAAACAGAGATAACTTAAACAAAGTTAATGCAAATTATCTTATTCTCTTTGCAAGAGAATAAGCTTATTGGGAGCAAAAATATAATATTAATTGGATTTAAAATGGTGATAAAGTACCTTTTTCACAACTTTAAGAAGAATAGACAAAAAATAATAGAAGCAACGATATATACCAAGATGGTATACGGATTGAGGACCAAAACAAGATAAATGATATTACTGTTAACAATTACACAGATTTTGTTAGCCAATAATAATATTGTTAGTGAATTTTCTAACTAGTTTCAAGCAATTCCCAATCTTATTTCTAATGAGGAAAATATAAATCTGATTGAAAATCTCATTAAAGATGAAATCTATAATGTTATTAAAAATTTAGACCTTAACAGCACTGTTGGGCCTAATGGGTTTAATGTTGTTTTTTATCAAAACATTTGGTCTATTATCCATGATGACATGGTTAAGGCTATCATTGATTATTTCAATGATAGTTCTACTCCAAATGGCATGTTTTCAACTGCTATTTGTCTTATCCCTAAAGCTGATCATCTTAAATACATTAAAGACTATAAACCTATCAGTTTGTGTTCTGTCTTAACAGAATTATCTCAAAATTCTTAATAATACAATTTCTAAATTATTGCCTAAGATCAGCTCTCCTGAGTAAGGAGTGTTTGTTTATGGAAGAAACATCCAGGAACACATTCTCTTTTCGCAAGAAATCATTCATGACCTGAATAAACCTATTAGAGGTGGTAATAGTTTCCTTAAAATTGATATGACAAAGGCTTTTGACAAAATGGATTTCAATTTCATTATTAATATCATGAAGGCATTTGGATTTCATGATAGTTTCACGAGTCTCATTAGAAAAAGTATTGAATATGTTTATTTCTCTATTATTATACATGGTAGCTTACAAGCTACTTAAAAAGTACTAATGTTATTAGGAAAGGGGATCCTCTTCCCCCCCCCCCTCCACAACCTCTTCATTTTAGCTGAGGAACTACCTTATAAGAGGTATAAATCATCTATTTAATTCTAACCCTCAAATAAAATACTGAACCAAAAGTAATATTGCTCTAAACTGTATTGCCTTTATAGATGACTTTGTCATCTTTGCAACTGGCTGTCTTAATGTAAAGACCTTTAATATGTTTCTTAATAAGTACCTACTTTCTAGTCAAGTGATTAATAAAGATAAATCTAGTATCATTGTTTCTAACAAAATTATCAAACTAGAGTTAACACCTTAGAAAACATCACCGGTTTCAAGAAAAAAAACTATGCCAATTAAGTATCTTGGTTTTTACATTCAAAATAGCAATAAAGAAGAGCTTTATGATGACATGGTTAGTAAGATTAGATATATAATTTATGAGTGAGAAACAAAATCCTTCTCTTTTGGTGGTATAGCTGTCTTAATCCAATCCGTGTTAATGTCTATTCCTTATTTTTATATCCAATGTTACACTTTGCCTAAATCTGTCATCAATAGAGTTGAGAGATTGTTCGATAGATTCATTTGGGAATCTAAGGACACCTCTCATTCTATTATTTGGACAAACTGGAATAGTATTACTAAAACTTACAAGGAGCGAGGTCTGAATATCAGAAAAATCACTGATATTCAAGACATTTGCTCTTGTAAATTATGGTTCACGTTTTGTGAAAATAAATTCTTATGGTCTAAGTACATGCATTCCATATACTGTAAGAATAATCACCTCATCTTGAACTGTAGTGATAAAGGATCTAAAACTTGGAAAAGACTCTTACAAATTAAGAATAAAGGTGAAACTTTTATTAGATGAAGAATCAACAAAGGTGAAACTGAATTCTGGTTAGATAGATGGTATAAGACATTTCTTTAATTGATCTTTTCGGAGAAACCAAATTGTAATTGGTACATTACTAATAAAGTTAAAAACTATTAGGTCAATGAAAATTGGAACACTGATCATTTTAAAAAACATTATGATTCCTGCTCACATTAACTTAATAACGAGTCAGAAAATCTGTAATGATAGAGATTATATTATCATTTGGTCTTTAGGAAAATCTGGTCAATTTAATATTAAATCAACTTCGGATAGGCTTAGAAATCACTTTATCATTCTGGCTTGTCTGATATGATTTGGAACAATTTTATTCCTACCAAATATTCCTTTTTGCTTTGGAAGGTTAGGAAGGTTGGATCTCAGTAGATCATAACCGTAAAAAAAGAAACTTCTCTTTGGCCTCAAAGTGTTAGTTCTACCCCAATATTAAAAACTGTTAACCACTTCTTTGTTAATTGTCCTTTGGTTTGGCCTATTTGGTTTGAATTTGCTTCCTTATTTAAATTTAATATTAGAAATTATATAACTATTCACCACTTAGTGAGATCTTGGTATTGGTCTACCAATAAAAATATTCATATTAGAACCATGATCCCGGCTATTGTTTGTTGGTGTATTTTACATTTTAGGAACAAATAAAAATTTGACAACAAGATTATAACCTCTAATCATATTCTGAACAAAATTAAGTTTATTCTATCTAGACTTGATAATGCTAACTTCCTTAATAAGAATATTTGGTCTACGGATAACAATGTTGCTAAATATCTTGGTTGTTTCATGCATGTTAAAGATAATAGGAATATAACTGTGTTTAAGTGGATTCACCATTTTTATAACAGACTTAACTTAAATGTGGATGATACTTATATGTTTAATCACAATTCCAGTGGTGATAGTTTAATTAGAACTATGAATGATGATTTGTTAAGTGCTTTTGGTATAATTTACAATAGGAAGACTCCTCTGGTAGCTGAGTATAGAGCTTTACTTGATGGTCTTGTGATTTGTCATCAAAAGGGTTATAAGAATGTCGACATCAAAACTGATTCTTCAATTCTTGTTAACATACTTGCGTATAGTTTATCCTCTTGGTACTTGGATTATGTTCTAAAATGTTGTGGGAATCTCATTTTTTCTAATATGACATGAAAACAATTTCTAGGATCCAAAATCAGGCATCTGATTGGCTTGCCCATCGGACCACAAAACATAAAATGAAGGTTAACTATTACAACCGTCAGCTTCATAACCCTTTAAGGGCTATAACTATGCTTGAAAATCTTGGTACAAGTTACCTAAGACCTGATAATACCTAAATTAATTATTCTAACCAATGTTTTTATTGCAGGTCAATCCTAAACCCAAATGTTTCATCAAATTCAGCGAATATCCAAATTTACTATAGTGTTGGATTCTTCAAGCATTCATTTCAGCTGTAGCTAGCAATCTTATTTTCAAATGGGAATAAGAAGAGCACAAGGACTTCAATATCAACAAGTTGTTAAATATTCAATATCGGAGAAGAAGCATAAATCAACTCGACCATGAGCTATACTTTGGAGAAAACATAATCAATAATATTCATTAGTGGTCAATTGAAGAATTCAGCAGTATCCATGCCTTTCTTCAACATTTAGTTAGTTTTCAATTCTAAGATTTTTGTATATCAAGTATAAGACCTGTTGAATAAATTTATTACAAATTATGTAAGTTTTCTCTTGGTTTATTAATAAATTTTTCTTCCAATAAAAAAACATATTTATACATTTTATATAAAAAATAAATTTAATTACATTTTATTTTTTTCTAATTAAATTTAATTATGAATAGTGTTTCTATAACCATAATATATTTTAGTATTATTTTTTATAACTCAACAAACAATTATCTAATCTGATTTTGTTTTAGTAGTCGTGTTACAGATAGAGCTTTAGATATGTTGTATGCGTGATTTGTTTGGGTTGACATATATCAAAATTTTATGTATAACTAAAAAATAATATTTATAAAACAAAAGCATATATAGACCATTCATTCTATAGAAATACATTGGTCTATGGAAAATAATTAGGTGAAATTTTAATAGAAGTTTGTAAATTAAATATGCTAAGAGGCCTAAGAAGGCATCATATGCCTTCTTTAATGTATTTATGGCTAGTCTTGGAGCAAATATCTCCTCTGAATGTCTCTTGTAATCACTAGTATATTTCTAGTTTACAATTATCTATTTCCCTCGTATACTACCTGAACCTCATATACTACCTGAAGTAAGAAAATATCAAAAGATATATCACCACATTTTTCTATAATAAAATAGATATATCAAAATATAACGCTTAAACCTTTTATTTTACCTAAAACTTCAAAAAACATTATTCAACCAATGTATCTGTACAATCTTACACAAAATATCATATAAGTTCAAACACTTAATTTTTTATCTATCTTTATTCGTACCGAACAAGCAGACTCAGTTTCCTCTCTAATACTTCTAACTATAAAGGCGGGTTTTTAGCTCTTATACACTAGAAAAAATCTTTTCTTTTATTTATAGTTTCACAAATATTACAAAATTACTTCTCATATATTGTTATTCTAATACATAATTAACTATAATATTTTTCATTAAATCCATGGCCTCCTCCAATCTGGCTCTTTCACGGTTTCTATGGCATATACGATACTGTCTCATCTAGGTCATGAAAACTTACTAGTATCATTGGATATTATTCTTTGGAAAAATTAAATGACCTTTTTTCCCTTAGTTACATCTCCCCTTGTGTTAGACCCGTTCTTAATCGTGCTTGTCAGTCTCCTAAACCCCTGAAGATTCCGAATGTCCCTCGTGAAACAGTTTACGTTCCCAAATCAACTGCTTTTGTCATGCCAATCCCTCTAACAATCAGTCCCTTCCATGATGTTGTTGTTAGAGAAACATCGTCAAAATCTTAAACCTAAGGTCGGGCACCAAATATTCCGATATCTCAGCCACTTTTATTCCCTTCCCAACTATTTGAAATCCCTAAGTCTCAATTGTTATCTCGTTCGACTAAGACTCGTTAATGGTAGATAACCGCTCTGTGGCAGCTGGATTTTTCTAGCCAAACATAGTAACTATGATGTGGGGGGGGTTGCTAATGGGGGCTTTGATTAGTCAAGGATTTCCATCGAACGGTGAGCCTAACAATATTCTGGTGGGCGATATTCCTAGGGTTTTGTATCTGGCTCTTTTGAAGTTTGTGCCTCTTGATCGCTTCGTATTGTCTGTTTCTAAGCTACATCTTTCAAATTCTTTCACCGATGATTTGGGTTCACATCCTTTTCATTTTCCTTATGAAGAATCGAGAGATAAAATGGGTGCCAGTGTCGCTTCCAGTGCAAAGCCATTTGTTACATGGTATCTTTCAGATATTCATCCTCTCATTGGGCCCTCTGGTGGAAGATGTAGGGCTATATTATTGGATTTCATTTATCTTTCTCAGTCGGTGGGTTTTTCTGGTGGTGTTTCCATGGCAGCTTTTGCTTCAATGTTGTTTCCTTTGATGATTATATCCTTCTTGTTTTCATCAGCGTCACCATTGAGCCCTTTTCCTAATCTTAATGATGATTGCGTGAGCTTAGAGATTCTGGGTGGTTGGCATTCAATATGTCCCAATTTGAACAGACTTGTCTCGTTAGCAAATTATTTTCTTTTGGGCTATTTGGTTCAAATTTAGCCCATTATAAGTCTTGTTTCCTCAAGCCCAATAACAGTCCCCCATACCTCGAAACCCTTTAAGATAAATTTATTTATCAGATGGCATGAGCTAATATTTTTATCATTTATATTCCCCTATAATTTCTTTTTCTCTAACTCACACCACCCTAATATTTCCCAACAAACATTGCCAAAATGGATTCTCTCGTTACCTCCAATAATCCATCATTCTCAATTCCATCATCCTCAAATCCTTCTTTCATAAGCCCAACATTGACACATATACTAGGTTTTCCCTGCCCTAGCTCCAACTATCCCCATCACATATCTTCTCTCACTCATCTCATAAATAATAGTAGAGGTCCTAAAGGTAGAAGGTTCAAAGATAATATATTTTCCTAACAACTTAGAAATCTTCAATTCTTTAACCGTCCTACCGTGTCCTCCATCTCATTCTCATCCTCTTGTACCAACTCAGTAAAAACCATCATCTTCCCTAACTACTTTGTTTTCCTTGTTTTTTTCTCATAGATCTACCTCTTCACATAGATATACCTCTTTTATAAAATCTTTCTTCATCAACCCACTCGTCCTAGGTTAATGTTACATTAGATTTGAAAGTTAACCAAACTCTGTTCGTTTTTTAGAGCTCAGCAAAATGATTTCAATGGAAAATGTTTGGTGATCCATGACGCTACTGTCGCTGATTCTCTTGACTCTTAATGCTCCTACCTTTCGAAATACTTTCTTAACCCAACCCCAAATTTGATGCAATTAAAGAAAATTTCATAACAATTTGGGGGAATTTAGGCTTTGAGGGGCTTATATACGTTATGGAAGAGTACTTTCATTTAAAATTCCACTCTTATGAGCTTTCTAAGGATATCCTCGATGAAACACCTCGGTATTTTGAGGTTTTTCTTATGCTTCTTAGAAAATGGGAGTCATTGGCCACCTTGTCAAAGGACCCGCTTTAAGAAATTATGGTTTGAGTCAAAATATGTAAGCTACCCATAAAACTTTGGACTTCTGAGGCCCTGAATAGTACTGGTTTGGTGTTGGGTATTCTTTTATATGAGACCAAGAAGATATAAAGTTAAGAAAATCTCAGGTATGCCTAAATCTGTGTGATGGTTAAGGCCGATTCAGAGTACACTCAGAGATCGAGTATGAAAGTAGGAAGAAAGTCACATGGGTCAGAATTGTACATTCTCAATGTTCCAAATGTATTACTTTTGACCATATATTTAGGTGTTATAATTGGATCTTGAGAACATCAATCTCTGTGGCTTTGCCCCACATTTATTCTAGTTGTCTTTCATCTTCTCATGTTTCCGATAAGACTCATCATTTTGAGGTCAAGGCTCTCCCTATTGCTACTATGAAAAATTAGTTGAGAAAGAAAAAAAATGAAGATGTGGACTCCTCGCCAAGCAGGACTCGTCCTCCTAACGAGGCTGCTACCAGTATTATGATTTTATCTTTCGATTTGACCACTATCAAACCCTCTGTAAGTATTTTATTTCTTATGTTTATTATTTCTTGGAATATTCGTTAGTTAAATGATCCTCTTAGATAGAAATCCATAACTCACTTTATTATTAGTTATATTATTTTCATCATGACCCTCATTGAAACTAAAACTGTCATTCATAAGGTAGACTCTATTATCACACTATGACCCAGTTATGGTATTATGGTACTAATCGTGCCTCGCATCTCATTGGTCAGATTTTTATAATATGGAACCCTAGTACAATCACTATTTTCATGTTATACATTTCTCCGGAATACATTCAATATAAATTTAGAATTCATAATTCCCATATTTCATTTTGTGTCATGACCATTTATGATTTTCATGAAGGTCTAAAGCGTATCTCCCTATGGGATGACCTTGAGTCCATTTCATCTCAAGATTAATATATACATTGGGTTACCTTCTGGGATTTTAGTTATATCGGGAAGATGAATGAGCCTATAGGATCATTTCAAGCATTGGTTTCTAGATATTAATGAATTAAAAAATTGTTGATTCCAATGTCAGCTTAGCGATCTCTACTTCCGAAAAATCTATTTTACTAACTAAACAAGAATCACATTAAGCATGTTTTTTTTAATAGTGAACGTATGCTTGTAAACAATAATTGAGATGATTATTTTCCCATGTCTACCATTCATTACAACTTCTTTTGATCTTCCAATCACACCACTGTCACTCTTAATTTGGGTACTTCTCGGAGATTTTAGACAAAACCATTCAATTTATTTTCAACATGTGTAAGTTTTATCCTATATTAAAAAAATGGTCTATATTATCTAAAAAGTTCACAATCCCGCTCTTAGTATGACTTGATCTCCCAAAAAATCTTATGTCTTAAATTCTCTCTTTAAGATCTAAATCACAAAGACTACACTGACATAAGCACCCGTGTTTCTAACACCCAACCTCTTCCATACTCAATCTCTCATAGCACAAAGTCCCACCAACTCATCTATTGTCTCTAATAAAATTGAGGCTTCTTCTAGATTCATATTATTCGGAAGACCTGAAGAATATTTTCTTAAGCTAAAATTCAAAGAGAATTAGCTCAAACTTCGTGATAGACACACCAAATTCTTTCACAATAGTATCAAAACTGGTATCTTACACCAAATTCCAATCACACCACTGTCACTCTTAATTTGGGTACTTCTCAGAGATTTTAGACAATACTATTCAGTTTATTTTCAACATGTGTAAGTTTTATCCTATATTAAAAAAATGGTCTATATTATCTAAAAAGTTCACAATCCCGCTCTTAGTATGACTTGATCTCCCAAAAAATCTTATGTCTTAAATTCTCTCTTTAAGATCTAAATCACAAAGACTACACTGACATAAGCACCCGTGTTTCTAACACCCAACCTCTTCCATACTCAATCCCTCATAGCACAAAGTCCCACCAACTCATCTATTGTCTCTAATAAAATTGAGGCTTCTTCTAGATTCATATTATTCGGAAGACCTAAAGAATATTTTCTTAAGCTAAAATTCAAAGAGAATTAGCTCAAACTTCGTGATAGACACACCAAATTCTTTCACAATAGTATCAAAACTAGTATCTTACACAACCAGATTGTCTCAATTTCAAATAAACAATGTGATGTGGTTACCAATCCTTCTGGTGTTGTGAATGTTCTGGTTAGTCATTTCAATGACCTCTTTGGTACCGGGCACCCTCATGGTTACCGGGGCATGGAAAAAATTTTGCCCATCATTACCTCTAGAGTTAAGTTGCTCGCAAAATCCTCAGGCCCTCACAAATTCAACTCAAATTTCTTTAATAAGCCTTGGAACATTTTGGGTAATGATATCAATAATGGGATCCTAGAGGTCTTTAACTCTGGTCATCTGAAGACAACTTGGAATTCCACCTCCATAGCATTTATCCGTAAGAACAACTCTCTCATTATTGCTGTTGATTTGAGGCAAATTACATTATGCAATACCGTTTATAAAATTATTTCTAAAATTCTGGCCAATATATTCAAATAATCTTTCCTTTATTTAATTTACACATCATAATAGACCTTTCTAACCGGTAGAAACATCTCTGATAATATTATGCCTTCCCAAGAACTTCTACGGGGTTACCAAACCAATAAAAAATAAAAAAAGGATTCCTTTTAAAACGACGTCATGAAATCCTTAGATGATCTCTGGTGGCACATCATTTTGGATATCTTTGTCACCACGCACTTCTCATAAAAAATGATCACTTAGTTCATCCAATGTATCGTCATTCCTTCGTACGGTATTAATATTAATGCTCATCTGTACAATAATTTCTAGGGTAGGAAATTCCTCATGAACGAGGGCCCCATCTCTCATTTTATTCTCGTTCTCGTAATGTAAGTTATTTTCTTTACTCTTAAAGAGAAAAGTAATGATAGCAAATTCAACTTCCACGGAAAGTTCTTAATCTCAAAATAGTTAACCTATATTTTACTAATAACTTAATAATTTTATATCATGAAGAGCTTAACTCTGTCTCGATTATCAAAGATGGTCTGAATGATTTCTTCTCGCTTTCGGGTGAGTAAGTTAGTTCGAAAAAAGTCACATCTTCCTCTACAGGATTAACCCTACCCTCAAAAATGGTCTCATTAATATTTGAGGGTATGAGGTTGGCTCTTTTCTGTTGAAATATTAGGGAGTCCATCTACTTATGGGATGAATTTAATATACTGATGGTCGATATCTCTTTCACAACTTTAACTCGTGAATTGGTTCTTTGACTTCTAAACATCCTTCTTACATTGGTCAGCTTTAGCTAATCAAATATGGTCTTGCAACGAGATAAAATATCGGGGGGTAAAATGGTCTGGTCTATTATCACATTGGCCACGAAGGAGGACGACCTAGGGATTCCGGATCTAAAAATAAGGAATCAGGTGACTGTCCTCAAATTATTACGTTCTTTAATTAGTACTAAGCAAAACTCTATCTGGTGCATTGAATTAAATCTAAGAAAATTAAAAGCAATAAGTTCTTGGATTTAGATCTTGGCTCTTCTCCTTCCCGAACTTAGAGGAATATTTTATATTTTATGCATTTGACTAGTAATTTATACAACGTGGCAATCGACAATGGAAGAACACCTCTGTTTGGTTCTAACCTTGGCTTCTATCTACTTCTCTTGTTACCTATTACGGGCTTGAGATCATCAATGATTCAAGATTGTGCATGAATCTCAAAGTCTCTCACTTCATCTTTAATGGAGTTTGGAACTTACATGCCAATTTAAGATATGGGAGAGCCATAAATCATATTAATCCTGAAGAAATGAACAATCTCATCATCTCCCTCTCTTCCCTCAACATCTTTGACAAAGACGACCACTATTGGACTACTAAGAGAGAAATTAAGAAATTCGCTATCAAGGACACCTACCACGATACTAATAAGCGCATCTCATATGTTGGATTGGCGGGGTTAGTATGGTATAAATTTAGGTCCCCTCGTAACTACTTATTTTTTTGTCCTACTATCCAGGATAAACTGTCAACCCACGATAAGTTTTTCAGTTGGGGTTTGAATACACTCCTTCTGAATTGTGTCTTATCCAATTCTAATTATGAAACTATTAATCATATCCTCTATGATTGTAGTTTCAACCAAAGCATCTGGAGTTTTGTGAGCTTCGAACTTGGATTTGTTTCACGTCACAATAAAAATTTGGCCTCCTGGATTTAAGAAGCTTCCAACTGGTCTCCATCAATTTTACGACACATTTAACATACATACTTTTGCGCTATTGTCTACAATGTTTGAAGTGAGATGGACGCTGCAATTTTTAGCTTCTCCACCTTTCTTGACTATACAGTAACTCACCGTCTGCTCTCGGATCTACGGTTTAGACTTCTTAGTACCAAGGTTTTGTGGAATATTCAAACCATATAGTCCTTCTAACTTAATTTTGTTGTTGTTGTTTGAATGCAGTCATCCCTTCCGTCTGGTTTGTTGTCTTATACTCGCTTGGTTTGCTTGCATCACTCTTTAAACAATATGATATCGTCCTTCATTGCGTTTATTGTACTTGTTTGGTAAACTTAGATTCATTTCCATTGTACTGTTTCTTTTACAGCTTTTTATGTACACCTTGAGGATATGATCCGTGAATTTTGAGAACTTTTTAATGCATTTTTTAACCAAAAAATAAAAACAAAAGAAAATATTATAAATTAATAATTAATAAATATAATTAGGATGACCTCAATAGATATATATAATTTTTTTATTTTATAGGTTATATTTTTAATATTAAAATTAACTATAAATTAGCGTATATATATGGATATGCAGTTTTTATGCTATAACTAAATAAAAATAATAAATGCCTACCTTGTTATTTAAAATAAACAACATTATACATACTAACGTAATACAAATACAGGGTGTTTACTGTGCTTATTTTTTAAATAACATTATACATACTAAAGTAATACAAAGTGTTTACTGTAATTATGAATAGTAGACTCTGTTTTACCTATTTACCCATTTTATTTTATATAATTGGTAAATTTCATGTATTTGCTTTTATATATTAGTATGGGTGTTGTGCTTAAATAAGATATAGATTATCCATGTAGCTTAACCAAGTCCACGACTAAACGGGCCAATACATTTTCTGCATATTCAAATCATATTCATCGTTTTTTTTACATGAATTTGAAGTGGCATTATGTCATTATTATGTCATGTTGTCATCTGTGTAACTCTGCGTTATTGTGTCATTTGTCTTAATTCTACATGCATGGAAAATAGCATTGATTTTAAAGGTCAAACCAGTCATACTCTGACAAGCAAAATAAGATTAAAATGATGATTAATGACAAAGCAAAATAAGATAAATGTGATGATGACCAAAGACGCAAATTAAGATTAAGAGGATGATTAATGACAAAGCAAAATAAGATAAATTGGATGATTGATGAATAAATTTGTTTGACTACTCTAAAATTGGTAGGGTTTTAATTTTACAGGTCAAGCTAGTAAAAGGATGGATTCAATTCGGAAAGGATATTTTCCCAAGCCGAAAGCATATTATATTTTACGGGTCAAACTAAAGAAGCAAAATGATTGTTTTATTTTGCATTTATTTTAAGCATAAAGCATAGTAAAACTATTTAAGCTTTATGTTTATATTTTAGTTTGTAATTTTTAATTTTTTGAATATTTTTATGTTTAAGGTTTTTTTGAAGATGACATTTATTTATTATCGCTTATCATATGTTTGGTTTGAATTCTTTTCACAAAATTTTATCTTATGATATGAAAACGAAAACAGATACTGATGTGTTTATTCCACTCTCATCAAACACTCAAATATTTAGAAAACAACTACATACTTGTTAGATAAAGGACTGTTACGTTAATTTGATTAAAATCTGATTTTTAATTGAATTGTGTATAAATATTACATAATAATTGTTTAATGTTGCGACTATATATTCGGCTTCGCATGTTGATGATATGACAGTGATATTTCTTTATAAATTCTAAGCGGAATTTGTTTTTCCAAAATAAAAAATGAAGCTCGTTGTACTTTTTCATTTATCAACATATCAACCCCAATAGTCGTGGTTAGATTCTTTAAATTTATATTTCTAAAATTTGGATAGACAATGTATTGATCATTAGTAGAAGATTTTCATGAGACATAATATTTATAATTCATATTAATTACTTAGATTCCAACTCATTTTTTTATGACATAAATTGGTGCTTTTTTCATTGAGCACGACACTTTCTTGCGTATAATCCTTTTACATAAAAAAGGTTCAGTGAGGATCCCTCTACTCATCGATTTTGATAAAAATTAATATTTGGATTTGATTATTTCAGTTAGATTATTTTTTCAAGTTTGATTTTTTTTTATTAATTTAGTCTTCGGTTCTCCAAACGTCAAAGACTAGATTTATCAAAATTGACAAGTCGATGAACCCTCGTAACCATTTAAAGCTAATAAATTATATAAATGAAATCATCATAGTGGAGGTACAAATGACCTATTTGAACCATTATTTAATAAAGTAAGATATATCTTATCTCCAACTACATACCACGATAGATTATGACCTGCGCACCTTTATTTAGTTTCGGACTTCTCTTGCATACTGTTTTTGTGAAATAGAAAATTCTAACATTTTTTATTTCATTTGATTTTTATAATATATAACATTAACCCACCATATGTCGTCCACTACATTATTATATGGTGCAATCATCTTTTTTTTTTACTTTAAATATTAAATTGTAAACATAACAACAAATTACGAAACTATTAATTTCGTCATTTGTCTTGACATAAAATCATGTTTTTGCAAATACATGCCTATGGGCTTATTTCGACCCATATAATTTTATCATTTATCTTACCTGAAGTAATGTTGGTTGTTTCTACTTGGCCGAAGAACATGGTTAAAAATTTAAATACTATGCCAAAATTTCAATTCTACTATATTTTGTTCTTGTGTAAAACTCGGTGCCTACACATGGACTTCTAAGTATTATTCTAATCTCAGTCGCTGATTAAAATATTTAAATTTAAGCGTCTATTCTCTTATGAATTTATTATATTCATCAATTGAATTGATTTGATCTAGAGGGTCCGAAGTATTAGGGTTTTATTTGAACCATCCAGTTTGAAGCGAAGCTAGGTGCTTTGCTTGTGAGTTCTATAAATAGAAAAACAAGACAAGTTTAAGGGTGTGATGGGACGTATGAAATGAGTAGCAACTCGAAAAGTGAGTCTGAATTCTTCAACGAGAGAAAGCTCTAGTTTTAGAGAAAGAAATGTTGAAGCTTTGGTTATATTTGAGGTTTGAGATAAACAAATGAATGTGGAAACTCAAATTCACGTTTCGTTTATAAGCCCAAAAGAGAGATTTGTAATAAAGTTGAGTGATTGAGTGATTAGTGTATTTGAGTCTTCTTGTAACTCATATTTGATAATAAGTTCAATGAAGTTTAAACTTGGAAAATAATTAAGGAAAAGTATGCCCTTAACCTCTAGAGAATTAAGGTTACAACTTACCTAGTACATAATAGATTGGTTGTTGTTATCAATGAAAATTCTATAAGGGTTTCCGTTGTGGTATTGTCTAAAGCTTATAGTACCCGCATATTAAGCTTAAGAGATGAAGTGTTACATGAGGTATCTGAAGAGCCTACGGTGTTGGGGATATAGAATTGGCTGGAGGATATTTATATGAATAAGTCATTGGATAATATATTTTATTCCAAGAAACAATTTTACACATTGTCAATGGATTGTAAATATAATCATTCTTGATTGTTACACAATTGGTGTCAATGTGGTGGATGAGGAACCAACAATGATACTTTTAAGTTATCTTCTAGAGGTGTGTAAACACTTTTTGGACACCACGCTCTACATCAAATAATCTCTTATGATGACCAAAATTAAATGTTCATTAAACTAAAAACAAATATTCAATAAAAGACAGTTTTGAAGGGTGACTCAGAAGGTCACAAACTAAATATGAAAGGTTGTTTAGGAAAGAGAGATTCAAGATAAAAGGGAGAAAACTCTTCTTTAAAGTCTAAAGGGGCTAGCAAAGGTTTGAAAATATGATGTTAGGTGTGCAAGAAGGAAATCCATATCAATATAAACTACCCAATGAAAGAAAAATGCAATTTTAATTCAAAGACCGAATTCAGAATGATTGTAATGGTATCAGAAGATTGTGAGCGCACTGATGGTTTAATTGATGTTTCTTGCTACAAATAAAATGATAAATAGGTTTTGGGTTCAAGTGTATTGTTCCATACGACTTCCAATAAATATTGGTTTTTTAAACTACAATTGATCGGAGGTGAATGGTCATTCTTGAGAATAATGAACTATGTATTGTCAAAGAGTTTGAAATTATCTGACTCATTTTTTCTATAATACTTGCGAGAGTTATTAACAACGTAAATGATGTACCCAACATTAAATGTAACGTTCTTTTTATTGAGAAATTAGACGATGAAGTGTTTACTTATGAGGCTGAAGATGGCATAGTTAGGATCTTTCAAGGCCTCTTTTTTATTATAAAATCTTATATGACTAATTGTGTATAAGTTCTTGAGGGTTCTGTAATGGTAGTTGTTTGTCTAGTATGGATAAAAATTTAACCAAGTTTTAGCTTAAATGAACTGATAACTTAAATAAAAATAGCCTTCAAACTCAAAACTCAGGTAATAAGTTGTTATCTAAAACTTCCTCACTAAAATCATCTTCTACAATAAATAAAATTGAAAACTTTCAAGATAATAATAAGAGTAACAAAGAAGAACAAGTATTGGTATTGACTTCAACACAAGAGGTTTATGTTGAAGGCACCAATAAAGAGATAATAGAAACACTCAATACAATTGAGTTTAGTAATAAATTCTACTCATCCAATGACTTTAATGTTCCTGAAAATGAATTAACATTCAAAGGGAAGAGAATTCTTCATAGGCTTCTTTGATGATAGTCCGTGGAGGTTTTCATTTTGGTCAAATTAAGCAATTGGCAAACATCCAATATTACTCAAAGAAGAGAGGAACATAATAGAGTTAGATCTTAAAATTACTCGAGGTTCAAAAATCGTTTTCATGAAGAGAATTGCTTCATATTAGTTCTTGGATTGACTATGTTAAAATCAACTAGCTCTCACGTGTTTTATTTTGGCAACAGATTTGTTGCAAAACAACGAATTATATTATAAACATATTTTAAAAGTTAAATAGTTTTTCGATTGGTTTCAGATGAACTGGTAATTTTAAATAACAAATCTTCGTTGATGAGCTACACGAAACACTTTTAAAAGAAAAATGTGCTGCACAAGCAATATCTAGTTGTTCTCCGACAATAAATAATAATAATAATAATTTCATATAGATCTGTTAAAACAAAATCTCAGAAAGAAAAAACAGTTGTGCAACCAATGACAGAGTATAGTGTCATTGTCCTGTTTTATTCTTGCTTAAGACTATAAATCTAAACTTCAGACCGAATAAAATCAAACGCCTTATCGTTATGTTCCGATTTAAGAGCACGATAGTCTTCCCATGTTATCGGCCGATACACTGGACGCTCGTCTGAACAATCAGTTTGGGTGAAGGTGAAATTGCTACACCTTTAGGTGGTATATAAAAATAAACGATTGAAATTCGAAGACAAATCTTACTCCCATGGCGATTCCAAGCACTATTATATCGACCGTTGGATAAAACCTTCATCAAATCACCTGCATTGACCACTAATGCACCATGGACAGGCTCCACTGGTTGCCACCGCACGTTTTCCCAATGGATTTGGAGGCCAGATATGTCTCCTTGGAATAATAAGGTGACAAGGGACGAGTCTGTGTGTGGTGTTAAACCCACAGTGTTTTCTGGATCCGGACATTTTAGGTAGAAGTTCAATTGGAGAAGTGTCTGAGGATTTGATGCGGATCCATCTTTCGACTTTATCCAATCTAAATCTTCAAGACTAAGATCCAATGATTTTAGTATCAACTCTGTCACTTTTTCACTAACAGAACGCATTGAAGATTGATAGTTTTCCATTACATTACTACATAAACAAATTGTAATATATATATTTATTTTAATTAACTCCTATTAAAATTCATATTAAAAGTTATGTAGCCATACCAGAACTCGGAGTAGTCATTTGGCCAGATTTTGGAAGCATGGTGAGCTGGTGACCCGACCATGGAAAACCTTTCGGACCACATGGTCTTCTTAAAGTGTTTGGCTATTGGAAGGACACCGTAGCCAGCCAGCACCTCTGGTGTACGGACAGTTAGGAGTTTCTGTTGAAACGGCAACTCAAAAACATTATCATTTGCTCTTCCGCTTGCTCGAACAAAGATATGGGAACTCCGAAGTTAACGATTTGAAATACATCCCATTTCTCACAGGCATCTCGTATCAGTGATACAGCATTCGGGTCGTTCAGGTCGATAACAGAGACAGGTTCTTGGTTCATGACGACCGGGATGGATTGGTCTTATTTGTGGCTTTCTGGTAACTGGGTGGCGTGCTCGAAATCAAGAGGAACAATATGATCCATTTTTTTATGTATGTGGAATGAATACAGAATGAATGAGTTTATGGGGTTGGTAAGTGAGAATAAGTATATTTATAGTGAAATTTAAGGTTATTTTAAGTATATTTATAGTGAAATTTAAGGTTATTTTCTGTCTATTATTCCATGTAAGAGGGTTTGATATTAATCCTTTCTATTCCAAATATCAAATATGAAAGGTTTAAGGTTTTTTAAAAAATATTAAGGAAGGTATTCACATGGTAAAAGTTCAATCTAAGCTCAATCATAAATCATACTAAAAATTACTTAAAAGTACATTAAAATCCTAATTTATATCAAATACGAAGGGTTTAAGGTTTTTTAAAAAATATTAAAGAAGGTATTCACATTGGTAAAAGTTCGATCCACGCTAAATCATAAATCATACTAAAAATTACTTAAAAGTACATTAAAATCCTAATTTAAATGTAATCCCTATCTTTTAATTTCTATAAATGATTGATATGTTATTTTATCCATAATTTATTGTAAAATAAATCTGGATATATGGATAGGATGCGAACTAATAATCATCTTATATGGTAAGACATATGTTGTGAAGATCTTTTAAAAAAATAACCCAATTATGTTTTTTTTAAAAAATTCTATTTTCCAATGTCATGTCCATTTTTTTTATAATCTTACCCTAATTTGGAAACAGACTTCCACGTTGACGTGTTTGTGTTGATATAATTTGAAGATATGGATAAATGATGAGTTACTTGAAACTTAGCACAGAAAAATTCGACGGATGGAATAACTTTAACGGCCGGAAAATTAAATTGTAAGGTTTCACGTGTTAGTTCTTGGATTGACTACGTTAAAATCAACTAGCTCTCACGTGTTTTATTTTGGCAACAGATTTGTTGCAAAACAACAAATTATATTATAAATATATTTTAAAAATTAAATATCTTTTGAGTAACTATTTATTTTGGCAACAGATTTGTTGCAAAACAACGAATTATATTGTAAATATATTTTAAAAATTAAATAGCTTTTGAGTAACTATTGGTTTCAAATAAACTGGTTATTTCAAATAACAAATCTTCGTTAATGAGCTACACGAAACACTTTAAAAAGCAAAATCTGCTGCACAAGCAATATCTGGTTGTTCTCCGAAAATAAAAATAGCAATAATAATTTTAAATAGATCTCTTAAAACAAAATCTCAGAAAGAAAAAACAGTTGTGCAACCAATGACAAGAGTATAGTCTCATTGTCATGTTTTATTCTTGCTTAAGACTATAAATCTAAACTTCAGACCGAATAAAATCAAACGCCTTATCGTTGTGTTCCGATTTAAGAACACGATAGTCTTCCCATGTTATCGGCCGATACACTGGACGCTCGTCTGAACCAATCAGTTTGGGTGAAGGTGAAATTGCTACACCCTTAGGTGGCATATAAAAATAAACGATTGAAATTCGATGACCAATCTTACTCGCCATGGCGCGATGCCAAGCACTATTATATCGACCGTTGGATAAAACCTTCATCAAATCACCTGCATTGACCACTAACGCACCATGGACGGGCTCCACTGGTTGCCACCCCACGTTTTCGCGATGGATTTGGAGGCCAGATATGTCTCCTTGGAATAATAAGGTGACAAGTGATGAGTCTGTGTGTGGTGTTAAACCTACAGTGTTTTCTGGATCCGGACATTTTGGGTAGGAGTTCAACTGGAGAAGTGTCTGAGGATTTGATGCGCATCCATCTTTCGACTTAATCCAGTCTAAATCTTCAAGAGTAAGATCCAATGATTTTAGTATCAGCTCTGTCACTTTTTCACTAACAGAACGCATTGCAGATTGATAGTTTTCCATTACATCACTGCATAAACAAATTGTAATATATTTATTTATTTATTTTAATTAACTCGTATTAAATTTCATATTAAAAGTTATATAGCCATACCAGAACTCGTAGTAGTCATTTGGCCAGACTTTGGAAGCATGGTGAGCTGGTGACCCGACCATGGAAAACCCTTCGGACCACATGCTCTTCTGAAAGTGTTTGGCTATTGGAATGACACCGTACCCAGTCAGCACCTCTGGTGTACGGACAGTCAGGAGTTTCTGTTGAAACGGCAACTCAAAAAACTTTCTCATCTGCTCTTCCGCTTGCTCGAACAAAGATATGGGAACTCCGAAGTTAACGATTTGAAATACACCCCATTTCTCACAGGCATCTCGTATCAGTGATACAGCATTCGGGTCGTTCAGGTCGATAACAGAGACAGGTTCTTGGTTCATGACGACCGGGATGGATTGGTCCCATGTGTGGCTTTCTGGTAACTGGGTGGCGTGTTCGAAATCAAGAGGAACAATATGATCCATTTTTTATGTCTGTGGAATGAATACAGAATGAATGAGGTTATGGGGTTGGTAAGTGAGAATAAGTATATTTATAGTGAAATTTTAAGTTATTTTCTGTCTATTATTTCTTGTAAGAGGGTTTGATATTAATCATTTCTATTCCAAATATCAAATACGAAGGGTTTAAGGTTTTTTAAAAAATATTAAGGAAGGTATTCACATTGGTAAAAGTTTAATCCACGCTAAATCATAAATTATACTAAAAATTACTTAAAATTACATTAAAATCCTAATTTAAATGTAATCTCTATCTTTTAATTTCTATAAATGATTGATATGTTATTTTATCCATAATTTATTGTAAAATAAATCTTGATATATGGATAGGATGCGAACTAATAATCATCTAATATGGTAAGACATATGTGAAGATCTTTTAAAAGATAACTCAATTCTGATTTTTGTTTTTAAATTCTATTTTCCAATATCATGTCCAGTTTTCATTTATAATCTTATCCTAATTTGGAAATAGACTTCCACGTTGACGTGTTTGTGTTGGTATAATTTGATTTTGTATTACCAAAAAATATATATTGGGATATTGAACGACTCTTCTTTTGATATAGATACATCCATGCATTAAACGCTAACTAGACGGAAATGTGAAATGTATTTGTAAATTAAATATTTTATTGTTATTAAAATTATTAATAATGTTTTATTAATATATTTTGATTATTAAAAAATTATTTAAAAAATCATAGTATACAAGTTGTTTTTAATTTTAGTTTTATGAATTATATTTTTAATATTTGGATAAAAAAATTATTCATTCAATAAAAAAATATTTTTAAACGAATAACTAAGATAATGAATTTGATTCGTGAATGATTTCCTTCCTATTTAGCTTGAAAAAATAGTCATCTTTCTATTAGGATTTTCCTTGACTTTATGGGATTTATTCCCTCTTTTCTTGGGTTGTATTTGAATTAGTATTAAGATGGTAATAATATTATATGAATTATTGTGTGTTACTCCTCCTATTCCCTTCCTAATTATTTCATTGATTATACTCACTAGTAGAAAATCTTACGGTGTCGCTATCATTGTTGATGTTTTGGTTGATTGGATGTTCTGTTATCGTGACTTTCTTGACTCAGTATCTACTTATTTGGAATAAGAATATTTATTGAATTCCAAAAACTCCAAATCAATATTTTTGGTCTTGGTATGAAAGAAGATTTATCGAATGATTTTTCTGGCTCATAGGAATTTTGAAAGATTTATAAGAAATCACGATCCCCTTTAATATACGATGAGAAAAGGGATATAGTTTGAGATGAAACCCTAATCACCCTTTGATTTTCCTTCAATATTTGATGAGAAGATTGATATTGGTTTTGGTGTAACCCTAATTACTTGCTGTTATCCTCATTTATGTTTACAGTCTTGAAATAGTTCTTTAAGCCTATTTACTGGATCTTTTCTAAATTTTTTACCCGCTACCCAATTTGATAAACCATAATATTTTTTTCTCGATTTTTTAACAAAACAAAAAAATTAGTTAGCTAATTAGATATTGGTTCCTTTAGATGAATCGATATAAGATTGATTTGAGGAATAATAGATTTACTAAAAAATAGCTTCTTAAAGCTCGTCGATTTATACACATTTCCAATTTTTATGATCGTTACTTTTAAATTAGATAATTACAACATGTTTATATTATTTTATTTATGTCCAATCACTATAGGTTTTAGAAATTTAAGGATAAATCAAGCACCATCAACAACAGAATTCTAAGATAAAATGTAGAGCAAAAGCGATTTTCTAACTAATCTGATAAACATTTTAGTTGAAATTAAATTTGGAAACCTGCATAGTATATGGAGATAAATTAATATTTAAACTAAAATTTTAATTTATATAATATGAATTACATGTTTTTTTCTTAAATGAATATTTTACCAAAACGTTAATACGGGAAGAACTATAATAATTTTCCTTCCAAATTCATGCTTTTGGTCGTATTGGACGGAGATGAAATTGAAAATAAATTTTGTTAGGTTCTGTTTGTAACAAATATATTTTATTTTAAGTTCTAGAATTTTGTTGGTAAATAATATTTTTTAATTAACCAAGCATTGTATTAATAAAAGAAGCCACTTACAAGCCCAATAGCTGGGTAGGAAGACTAGCACCATTGCTTGACAAACAAGAAGGGGAAAATAGAACTAAAAAATTCAATTTCCCGCCGCTTGGAATGTCATTTTAATCTATCATGAAATTAGAAATTGAAAGTAGGGAAAAGTTCAATAGCTTGGTAGAGATTTGAAGGAGCTGAATTTAGCTCAGAAAGAGTTTTTAGAGATTCCAAAGAAAGGGTACGATTAAGCAAGTTGAGAGGGTCCATACATCTGAGTCAATGAGAGTGATTTTTCTTTGTCATTCATGAAGACATATCGGGTGTTTAGTGCCTGAATCATCTACAAAATGAACAAGAGAAAACAATTCTGGATATTTGTTTGTGAGAGTGTTCTACTTCTTTCTAGATATCAAAATACTATGTTGGTAAGTAATAAAAAACGTGAATTGTTGATTCTGATGTATCCTATTCCAATACTTCTTAGAAAGGTAATTGTTTTCAGGTGATTGTGAGCATTAACATAGTTTAATTCTATATTTATTTTACATTTTGAAGTCCATTTAGTAAGCCAGTCGGGAGCGGTATTTTGGACTCGACTTATGTGTTTTATAACCATAAAAGAGTTGATTAGCTCTCTCTAGGCATTTAGAGTAGAGTTAAGAAGTTGAGGGTATTGGCCTTTGGATAATAAGTTCACTAGTATTAGTGAATCAGTCTCAATATCAAAATTAACTAATCATTTTTCTTTGCAGATGCGGAGACCATCGAGCAAAGCATTTTCTTTAGCTAGAATTTGAGGGATTTTTCCATAAACCTTATCTATTCCAGTAATGATGAGGAATTTGAATCTTGAAGAACAATACCACCACTGGAATTTCCATTCTCCAATGAAGATTCATAAGTGTTCAATTTCACCCCGTTCTCAGCAGGGGGAATCTATGTATGGTACGATAGCTTCTTGATGAATATTATATGATTTTAGCAGCCCAACTCAGAAGGTGTGTTAGATGTATATGTCAAATAATTATTCTTCAAGAGAGAAGCAAGATGTATAGCCTGCAGCATATTGATAATATAGTTTGTAGTAATTTCTGGAAGAATTAGAATACCTTTGATTTTTGATTTGTTCCTTTCTTTCCATATAGCCCAACATATTATAGGTGGTAGGATTGAGCATATATGAGTGTCTTTACCAGATTTTCAAAACCAATTTCTCAATATATGAGCAATTTTCATGTGTCCGCTTGTGATAATCTTGAATATTTGAGAGAAGTGAGACTAAAATTTCCAAGAGAAGTTGCATTATACAAATAAGTGTTTTGTTGATTTGTGTTGGAGAAAAATTGGCATTTAGATACAAGGGAAATGATTCTCTTTTGTAAGTTAGAGTCATTAGGGAGGTAGTTGTTGAATAGTCTCCAAGTTAGAATAGAACACTTTCTCCGAGATTATTGAATCCCATCGCTTGTCATATAGGTTAGAAGGATTGTAACGGGTTTTTATCCAATTCCAGGTTTCTTTAGTGTTGTATATTCCATCGTTGGAGATGAGCCACTTGAATAATCCTCTTTCTGATCATTCAATTTGATCTTATCAATAGCTTCTAAATCATTAGGAGAAAGAAAGCCAGTAAGTTTGCTATTGTTCCAACTGTTATGATCCCAATAATTAGAAATTTTGTTGAGTATATATCAGCTATTATCCCACGTGTTGTCTAGGATAGTGAGAGGTGATATTTTAAACCAAATATCTAGACAAAAATCATTATTTCCACAATCAAGCTTCCACTTGATATAGGGTTCACAATAATTTTGATTGTAGATAGTCTTCTTTAAGTATGAGAGCGAGTGATGGTAGAAAATTTATCTTGCAATGGGTGTTGATTGTTGCAGTAAATACTATGTATAAATCTAGCCCGTAAGGATTTTTTTTTCATAAAATTTATGGAGGTCTTACAAGAGTAAGTATCATGGATGTCTTTAAAGTTTTTGGCATTCAATCCTTATTTTGAGAATGGTTTGCAGACTTTGACCCAAGAGCACCAATGTATTTTTGTTGATTATTGGGTTGAACCTCGTAGAAAAATGTTGAAGAGAATTTCTATTTTGTGAGTGATTCCTTTGGGGATTGAACAACATTGAAGCCATTAGTTTGGGATAGCCATTAGGATAGAAGATATAAGTGTTAATATTCTTCGATAAAAGAGATGTTTCCCTTCCCAATTGTCTATTTTATGTCTGATTTTGCAGATTAAAGGCTCATTGTTAGAGGACATATTGTTGTTGTTGTGAGTAATACCCAAATATAAGGTATGAAAAGTGTCTGAGGAGATTCCTATGAGATTTGTAATGTTAGCTATTCTGACAGTTGGGGAATTCCTTAATGATATGATCTTTATTTTAATTTTGTTTATTGTTTGGCCAGAGAGGTCTTGATATCCATGCATAACGTTACTTAACACATCAATGCTAGTAGGTATGCTGTTAGAAAAAAATTAAAAAATAGTCTACAAATGCTTAAAAAAGAATTGTGATATGACTTATTGTAGTATATGTTAGGGACTTATTTTTTTTCAAACAAGTTTTTGAGGACTCCCAAAATTACTTCATCACCAATGATAAATACACTTGAAGATAAGGGATCCGCTTGTCTTCAACTTTTTTTATTTGGAAATAAATAGTAGCTATACCGTTAATAAGGATGAAAACATTGATGTCTCTGATCATACTTTCAATTAGGCATACAAATTTAGTATGAAAATTAAATAAGAGTAAAACTCTACTAATAAAGCTGTGGGACATCCTGTCAAAGGCTTTGGACATGCTCACTTTAATCAAATCTCCCTAGTTCTAATCTTTATATTTAAGTCACATATCATTTCTTTAGCTATAAAGATGTTTTAATGAATTGACTTATCTTTTAAATATGCTCATTGGGATTAAGAAATGATCTTTGGTTGAAAAGTAGAGATTCTATTGTTCATTATTTTGGAGATGATTCTGTTGGTGAATGAACATAAACTGATTGGTTTGTATTGGTTGCAGGTTGTTAGATTGCTGGTCTTTGGAATGAGGCAGATTCCTACGGAGATGATTCCTTTAGGGATGGTTTGTCTATGGAAAATAGATTGAACAACAGCGCAAAAGTCATTCTTAATGACTCCAGCAGATAATGTAGAAACAATGATTAAACTCATCTATGTTAGCCACACTAGAGGAGTTTAGGCTCTTAATTGCATTGAATATTTTTTCTTTTCAAAGAAGCTTCATTAACATAGAATTATTTTTCGTGGTAATCAGCTTAGGGATGTTCTTGAATAAGGGGTTGTTGATTAGGTTAGAGTTGTTCTTGTGATTTAAAGAAGAAGTGTTAGTTAAAATATCTTTGAAAAGTTTTAAGGCAGTGTTACCATTTTGGTTTTCCTCAGTAATCCATATTGAATTTCCTTTGATGCAGTTAATCGTAGCTTTTTTTTTCTTGATATAAAAATAATAAACTTTGGTGTTTCCGTCACCATCTTTAAGCCAATTAGAATAAATTTTTTGCTACCAATATGTTTCTTTCACCTTTAAAGCATATAGCAAAAAGAGCATTAGCTTTAGCTAAGCTATTTGTATTCTCTATTTTGTTTTTGAAGGATTAGTTCCATAGATATAACGTTGTTTTCTGCTTCTCCGACTTTATCAAATATGTTGCAAAAGGTAAGTTTGTTCCACTGCTTGAGAGCATCTTTTAGTCTATTTAATTTGTTCCAATATATAAACATATGATAAGAATGCATGTTAAGATGCTAGGTAGCTTCAAAAATAGAGAGAAAATCATCATTTAGTGTCCACACATTTAGAAATTTAAAGCTAAATTTGGGAGAGATGTTATCACGTGATAATGAGACTAGTAGTTGAAGAGATTTGGTCTCAACAGGTCCTAGATAAATGATTGACTTTGGTATTGTTGAAGAAGTATGGCTATTCAGAGTTGATTAGAGCACACTCTAAGAACTTTCAGTTTGATTTGTTAGTCCAAGTGAACCTTGCGAAAATGTAACCAGTATCTTCAAGAGAACATTCCATGATGGTTTCATTGAAATCATCAACACTCTTAAAGCATTAGGTATTACAACCATTCTGATCATTGAGAGATGAAATGAAGTTGAAATGTCAAATGACTAACCATTCTTTAACAGATTTAGAAATAGATTTGAGGGAGTTCCATAGGTTAATTCTGTTGATTCGTTGGCATTTAGTGTAAACAACAGTAAGGTCGAAGGTTTTGTTTTATGATTTATGGTTAATGGTTGAGTATATTAGCTGAGATTGGTTACTGATCGTGGTTAAATTGTATTCATTTGAACATAAGATCTATATCTTGTTGCTGGAGTTAGAATAGAAGTTAGAAAAACCTAACTTAGCAGCAATTATAGGAATGTTCTCTTCTTTGATAAATGGTTCGAGAATAACTCAGATTTTCAGCATTTCCGTGATGGTTATTGACTTGAGCTTTCTAACTGAATCTTTGTTACTAATTAGGTTTAGGATTTGGGGGATTTGAGGGTTTATTTATCCCAAAAAGAGACTTGTGAGTGTGATAGACAGATTCATTGTTGAAAAGAGGAGTATAGTCATATTGGCACAATGGGGCATTCATATTTGGGATTAAAGTTTGTGAGCCAATTTAGTATTCTCATTGAACTGTCTCCCACAATCTATATTTCTCTTGACTAAATTTTGCTAAGGTCGGATTTTACCAGGAATTCAAGAAAAAGATGTCTTGAATCCGAGTTAGAGTATGAGAAAATACCATCATACTTCATTGCCTCAAAGAATTGATTTAGGATTTGTTTCTTCGGTAAACCTTTAGAGAATTTTCCTATGAGTGTGTATTTAGATATGATTGAGGACTTTAGTTTACATTTTCATTGAACTGTAAACATATATAGAATTTTCTCTGTCGAATGCAGATTGGCTTAATGGTTGGGTTCGTCTTGGGTCATAGGACAATATGTGCATAAGATCATTATTGCTGCGTGTTGGATGCTTCAGGAAATTTTCCTTTAGAGCTGTCTTGAATGTTTGGATGAAAGGATGAGTAAAGGGAAGAGAAGTCTTCATGAGCCTGGTTTCTTTGAAGATGGTCCGTGGAGTTCTTGAAGAGAAGATTTCCAAAATCATTTTCTTGAATAGAATTGCTACATATTAGTTCTTGGATTGACTACGTTAAAATCAACTAGCTCTCACGGGTTTTATCTTGGCAACAGATTTGTTGCAAAACAACGAATTATATTGTAAATATATTTTAATAATTAAATAGCTTTTGAGTAACTATTGGTTTCAGATGAACTGGTTATTTTAAATAACAAATCTTCGTTAATGGGCTACACGAAACACTTTAAAAAGCAAAATTTGTTGCACAAGCAATATCTGGTTGTTCTTCGAAAATAAAAATAACAATAATAATTTTAAATAGATCTGTTAAAACAAAATTTCAGAAAGAAAAAACAGTTGTGCAACCACTGACAAGAGTATAGTGAAGGTTTAGAAAAACAAGAAGTACATCACTTTTTTTTTAAAATATACAACCAAGTGTATCTAGAGCAATCATCCATACACATTATATAGATTTTAAAACCAACCTTAGACAGAATAGGGCAAGAACTTAGAGGTTATAGTGTATTAAGTCTAAGATATTTCCAGCATGACCGTCGGACCTCGTGTATGGTAATGTATGGGATTTACCCAATTGGAAAGAGTCACAAAACTTTTCATTGTTTGATTGACATGGTAAATTAAAATATTTTAGAGTCAAAGATAAAATTATGTTTGAAGGGTGGCCTAATTTCATATACCATCCTTATATTAGGGAAATTGAATACTTTGAGAAACCAAACTTATCCTTAGGTAAAACATAGAAATTTAAATTTATAGGATTAAAACTTGGACCCCTTAAACTGGTCTTGTTAGATTTAGGAGAACCTTCAAGCTTGTATGGACCATGCTTAGTTGTCCATGTAAGCATCAGTGTCCATATGGTCTTTTCATTTACAAAACAAACATTATGATGAAATTCAATACAAACAAGGTTAAATAAAGTGAGTTGAAAAAGATACACTAAATGTTTGTTGAATCTAGGAACATGTAGGATATTATCTACAAAAAATGTATTAAGATTGGATCTTTTTATGCTAGATTTACCTAAATTTTCAATTTATAGGTATTCACCACTACCAACAGTTATCGTCTATTTACCATAGTATATCCTTCTTGCTCATTAGGCTAGGGGTGTCTGTGACATAATGGGTTACTCCACTATCCATATACCATACACTACGTGGTTGATTGTTTTGTGTTTCCATACATACATTATGTTCTTGTTCATTTTTATCTTGAGCAGTAGGGATAGAACCATCACAGTTCGGTCGTCCCTAATGTAGCAATATGCTCGTGAGTGACCAGATTTACCACACACTTGACAAGTAGGATTGTTTGGAGTGGTATTACTGCCACCTTTTCCTCCTCTATAGCCATTCCTATGTCTGAAATTGTTGTTCATTCCACGGTAACCTCGACTTTGGCTCTTGAAGCTGTTCAAACCTATGTAGTTGGTTGCATTATTATGTGTTGCTTTGTTTATCCTCTTGTTGCATCATGATTGATCCTTGTTATGTTTAAGTTAGCCAAGTTTTTGGACACTTTATTGAGTTGATCCAACCTACTCTCAAAATTAAGAAGAGTAGATTATAGCTCTAGCCAGTTCTTGACCTCCAATTCTGTTAGGCAAACTGCAACGGGGTATACTCAGAGTCGAATCTACTTAAGACCTGAGACACTAAGCCATCAATAAAGATAGGTGAAACTGCAAATGTTAAGTTGTTAGCAAATTTTTTCATTTTATTTAGGTATTTCTCCATTGAAGTATTGTTTTTATGGAGAAGCGCATCGACTCTACTACTGGACATATTGGAAAGTGATCGTTAGACAATGATACGTCGGTAATGAAGGTCACATCACGAAGGTTTCAAACCGGAAAATCTTCGTCAGTCAAGATAAGTATTGGTGGTAGTAACACCCCACGTACTAGTTAAAATGTATCTCATTATTTTACTCTTTAATCAGAACTTTAATGAGATTTGCATATTGGAATATTTGGGCCCTAAACGACCTAATTCGTCAAAAATATATTTGTGCTCTCGTGTTTTCTAATAGTATCAATGCTATTTTTCTTCTTGAAACTAAGGTTAACATTGATAATGGTTTTATCATGACCAATATGCTTATGTGGTTGCATGTTAAGACCAACCATGACCATGACCATTACAATCGCATTTGGGTGGCCTGAAGCCCAAGTGTTTGTAACATCACGTTGGATTTAATGTCTCCCCAAATCATGGATTGTGAGATCACTTGGATATCTAATGGAAAAACGTTCAACCTTACTTCTATCTACAACTTTAACGAGCCCTCAAATACACTGTCTTATTGGCAATACATCTCTAATATCGCCCGAACTAAATCAAAAGGCCCTTGCATGGTTATTGGAGACTTCAATGCCATCCGTAACCCCTTAAAGTGTACTAACAATAAAACCGTTGGAATAGCCCTATTGTTGCTTTCAACGACTGTTGCCACTCATGTGGCCTGGATGACCTCGGATCATCTGAATTCCAATTTTCTTGATCTAACAAGACAGCTAACAACCCTGTGTCCTCTAAGATTGACTGATCATTTGTAAACCATCTCTGATGAAAAACTACTGTTAGATGTCCTTTATGTAATGGACTTTCCTACTATGATGATAAATTGGATACTCCAATACATTTCTTCCCCTTTATTTGCTGTTAGCATAACCATATCCGTTACGTGATAATTTTCTAAGAATAGAGGCCTTCACCAAGGAGATCAGATTTTACCGTATTTATTTGTTATTATTATGCGCGTTCTCTTCTGCATCCTTCGCAAGAAGAGTCAAGATCCTTTGTTTGGATTCAATTGGAAAGCCACAAACTAAAGATCATCAACCTCTGCTTTGCATACAATTTAATAATCTTCTCTTGCGCCTATATCACTTCAATCCAACTTATCAAGGATGGGCTATAGAAATTCTCTCTGCTCTCGAGTCTTTTGCTAAATGCTAACACAAGCCACATTTACCTCTCTAGTGTCTCTGACAGGACCTATTGCAATATCATGAATATCATTGGCTTAAACATTGGCACCCTCCTTGTTAGATACCTCGGAGTTCCCCTCATCACCTAAAGACTCTCGTACAATAACTACAAAACACTCTTTCTCAAAATCATCAACCGCATTAATTCATGGACGTCCAAGCACCTCTCATTTGCGGTTCGTCTTCAGCTGTTAAAATCAGTGCTATTTTCTAGCCAAGTCTACGAGTCATATGTCTTCATCCTCCTAGTTCGATTACTTAATGAGCTCTCCCAACTATTTCTTTGTTTTCTCTGGTCGGGGCGTGAAATGAAGATCAATGGTTCCAAGGTCACCTGGGATAGGATTACTTGCCCTTCGAAGGTGGCGGCCTTAGGATCCCCGACCTCCATTTTTAGAATTAGGCGGTCGCGGTGATATACTTTTGGTCTATATTGACGAGGAAAAAGCCTCAATCTGGAGTAGATGGATTCTTTCAAAACAATAAAGGATAAATGTTTCTGTAGTGTCCCTATCGGTTCCTCAATGAGCTCGGGATGTTATAAAATCTTCAAGCTCCGCAGTGTGTGGCCAACCTATACAGGGTAGATATCTGAACAACTCTTCTACTTTTACTTGGCACGACCCCTGGATCTTTTCCAACTTCCTCGTTGACCGTTATGGTGCCTCGATCATAAGACTTGCTCGTATGTGTGGTAACGCTCGCGTCTATGACCATATCCGTGATGTAAACTAGTTTTGACCCTCATATGCGCGAGTGGGTCGTCGTCTTCGCCAATCCCATCTTCTAGAAATTCGTGATGCTATCAGTTCGCCCCCCCTAGTCGCCAACGCTGATGATTTCTTCATTTGGATCCCTAATCGCTCTGGTCCTAAGGTGATTTGTGCCTCCCTTGCCTGAAATAAATACAATATTCATAGACATGCTTTCATCACATGGTCGCTATCCATTATAAGTTGTCTACACAGAACAAGCTTATCAACTGGGGTTTTGAGCCCCCCCCCCAGACTGCACCCTGTGCAACTCCTTCCCGGAATCTTTATAACATATTTTAATTGGTTGTATTTACTCCTCTGGGACTAGGTTGCTAGGAAATTGCATATGCCATCACTTCATTCTGTCTGGTCGGATTGTCTGGCGCTGCTAGCTCATGGACGCCCCCATCTGGCGGCATTGGCTACCTTTGACGCAATTATTTTTGCTCGATCAATTACTACATCTCGAATGGGAGGAACACCAAAATTTTCAAGAATACCCAATCTCTCAATTCAGTTTTAACCTCTTGTATCTTTTCTGACCTCCGCTATAGATTCTATGCACTAAAACTACGGGGCAATATTTACATAGAGTTTCTTATTTCTAGATATTTTTTTTTATATAATTTTACTACATTATTGCAACATTATGTAATTTTATTACACAATTTCTATGTTTCCTGGGCCGATAGACCCAACTTGTTTTGTAAATAAATTTTCATAAATTTAATCAACACCTTTTTACACCAAAAAAAACCTTAAAATTATTAAAGTATTATTTCTCTAGGATTTCAACGACGATGAGTACACAGATAGTCAATTAAATTTCATCAGTTGTATTATACAAAAGACAAAAAATAATCTAACATAAAATCACATAGCTCAATCAATCAAAAAATATATATATATATATATATATATATATATTGTTTCCCTTTTTGTTTTATTTTTCATTTATTTTTGCATAAAATAATAAAATTTATCAATATAAAAAATATCCGAACCGATATAACTCAATTAAAATGATGCGTTCTGATTCAGATATCTTATCCGCCGTTCCGTAATAGGTATAATGAATCAGTAGAGAGAGAAAATAAGTACAGAAAATATTGAATACTTTTAAGTTATAATAATAATAATTGTACAACTGCATCAAATATTGTGATAACTTGTACTCCTAAATTCCTAATGATCTTTAGGAGGTTTTAAGCAGTAACGATCCATTAATACAAACAGTTTTTATTAGATTTATTTGTTACAGTCAACTGATACAACTAGCTCGGCTCTAAACCCGGTTTAAAGTCGACCTGATAATTCTTTCGTCAATAGTTTTATATTCCCGAGGAACTGATCGAGCTACAAATATAATAAACCTTTCGAATCGATTTGATGCGAAAGCTTGAATATTTTTGGCTTGCCAGTCTAAAATAATGATTTCGAAAATGGAATTGTTTCGAATAATATCTTTTTATCTTTTTTTACGATCTAATTCTCATAATTTGATATATTTATTTTTTTAGAGGGAATCCGCGGCCGCTATTCAACGAGCGTGCACAGGGTAAATCCTCAGTATGACGCAATAGCCTGCAAACCAACGCCATAAGATAAACCACACAAGGTGACAAACTCAGCCAAGAAAACGTTTGTAGAGGGACTTGAATTTATGACTTTTGGTCACAAGCATGCCTTACTCCATCAGCTCGGGCTTAGAGAAGATTTTAGTGTTTTAGGTAAAAAAACGTTTAGTTTTCTTACTCCGTTCCTGACCACATATGCGATATATTGATAGAGTCATCTTAGGAAATATAAGGAGTATAATAGAGTCATCGAAGGGGAGGGTATTGTGTATATATTGCCTTTTTATTAAGTAAATAAGAGTGTTGCTCATCTAATGAGGAAGTTCAATCTGCATCAATAAACTCATAGAGGTGAAGATCAGAATTGGGCTTGATGTGTAAACCCAACGACAAACTCCCAAATGAGTATCTCATCACTAGCTTTACAACTTGTAGGTGTATGTTTGTAGGTTTTTGTTAAAATTGACTCAATTTATTTATAGCAAAAGCAATATATGCGCATGTGTGTAATAGATATTGCAGGGATCCTAACGAACTGCGAGGGAAACAGTATGAAAGACACACATGGGTGTAGAACATAAATTTTCCTTAGTAAGTCCTTCACTAAAAAACATCTTTTTATATACTATTATTGAGATAAATAAAAACCAATAGCGTCTCAGTATACCTCAAGGCTCAGAAAGTAGTGTAGATTGGCCTTATCTTTTAAGGAAAATGTGATGTTAAGTGTGTGAATAAATTTCTGTAAATATGCTGAACTATTTTCTGTGATTATGATATGATCCACATACACCATTAGTATCAGGATAGCCTGCTAGATACATATAAAAACATATGGATATCAGCTCGAGAATTTTTAAACCCCTATAACATTATTGTATCCCTCAGTTTAGAATATCATGCCAGTGGAGCTTGTTTTAAGCCATATAACGCCTTGTGTAATTGGAATAAATAAGAGGACCTCATGGGGTCTTCAAATCCTTCAATATGTTCCATAAAAAATTTCTTAGTAAGTTCTGCATTGAGAAAAAAATCTTTAATGCCCAATTACTCGACATCTCAATTTTTAGAAACTTCTATAGTCAAGAGAAACCTAATAGTGGAGGTTTAATTAATGAACTGTAGGTCTTAGTAAAATCAATCTATGGTGTCTGGTGAAATCCTTTGGCCACTGGTCTAGCTTTATATATCTCGATAGATCCATGAGATTTACGCTTGATCTTGTAGACCAAATTAAACCAATTGGGTTCATTATAGAAACCAAAGGAACTAATGACCATGTGTGGTTCTTCATTAGAGCATCAACAACCTGCATAGCTTTAAGCCAATTATGGTTAAAGACAAGATATGAGAACTTTCTACATTCTTGTGACTCCTCCGTTGTGATAACGATGACACCATGAAAATAAAGCTTAGGTTTTTTTGATTTCATGTTTGGTTCTAGTGATCATATGGTGGGTATTGGGATGGTTTGAGTGTTGAGTTTTTGTAGGATAAGGTAACTGATGCTCAAAAGTAAGATTATGATGGTTTGGGTATGTAATATGATCAATGTGATGTGGTAGAGACATATGTGATAGTGGTTGTTGTGAAATGTTTCTTGTTGAGTTAGAAGTTGAATAATACTAATTGGTTTGTCTCATTTGTGACGAGTGATGTATGTGTTGTAGAAGTTATCATAAATGGGTTTATTTGTGTGGATATTTTGTTTGTGGTGTATGTTTACCTTAGTTGTTTTTTTGTTCAGTTGGGACATGGATGGTAGGAGATAATAGTCTAGGTGCACATGCAGGTCTTGGCATATGAGAAGAGCTGATAGATTCTTATTTTTCATGTAAGGTAGGTACCGAAGTAGAAATCCATGTAGACCAAGTGACTTTGGTATTTAGGAAACTTCCAAAGCAAGGACAATTTGTTTCATTAAATATGAAGTTTCTGGATACATAAAGTATACATGTAGAGCTTAGGCACATATAGACTTTTTTAGTATCATTATACCCCAGAAAAATGCATTTAGTGGAGTCAAACTGAAATTTTAAAGATTGGTAGGGTAAGCATAGAAAACACGAACAACAAAAACAATTTAGGAACAAATAATTAGGTTTTTCACTTGAAAAGTTTTTCATAAGGTGATGTGTTATGTAAAACATTTGTAGGAAGTCTATTGATCAAATAGGTAGGTATAAGAAAAGCTCATGGCCAAAAATAGTAGGGAACATTAGATTGGGCTAGTAGTGTGAGACGAGTCTCCATTATGTCTATGCTTTCTCTTAACACTTCCATTTTGGGCAGCGATGTGAGGGAAAAAGGTCCAATTAGTATCCTACACTCCTTAAAAAAGTGAAAGAATCCTCTACATTCTCCACCCCAAAACATTTTAAAAATAAAACTCCAATTTTTGTGTCGAACTGATTTTCAACAATGCCTTTGAAGTTTAGAAAAACAAGAAGTACATCACTTTTTTTTGTTTTAAAAGATACAACCAAGTGTATCTAGTGAGGATCCCTCTACTCGTCGATTTTGATAAAAATTAATATTTGGATTTGAGTATTTCAATTAGATTATTCTTTCAAGTTTGAATTTTTTTGATTAATTTAGTCTTCGGTTCTCCAAACGTCAAAGACTAGATTTATCAAAATTGACAAGCCAATAAACCCTCGTAACCATTTAAAGCTAATAAATTATATAAATGAAATCATCATTAGTGGAGGTACAAATGACCTATTTGAACCATTATTTAATAAAGTAAGATATATCTTATCTCCAACTACATCCCACGATAGATTCTGACCTGCATCAACTGTAGTGCTGACCGACTCACCTTTATCTAGTTTGGGACTTCTCTTGCATACTATTTTTGTGAAATATAAAATTCTAACATTTTTATTTCATTTGATTTTAAAAATATATAACATTAACCCACCATATGTCGTCCATTACATTATTATATGGTGCAATCATCTTTTTTTTACTTTAAATATTAAATTGTAAACATAACAACAAATTACGAAACTATTAATTTTGTCATTTGTCTTGACATATAATCATGTTTTTGCAAATACATGCCTATGGGCTTATTTTGACCTATATAATTTTATCATTTATCTTACCTGAAGACATGTTGGTTGTTTCTACTGGGCTGAAGAACATGG
Organism: Limnanthes douglasii subsp. nivea; assembly: GCA_036936605.1. NCBI lineage: Eukaryota > Viridiplantae > Streptophyta > Magnoliopsida > Brassicales > Limnanthaceae > Limnanthes > Limnanthes douglasii. The sequence goes on from JAUPFV010000004.1 coordinate 33,985,432, forward strand.
CTAAAAATTAAAATACTAGGACAAAATTTCAATTCTACTATATTTTGTTCTTGTGTAAAACTCGGTGCCTACACATGGACTTCTAAGTATTATTCTAATATGAGTCGTTAATTAAAATATTTAAATGGAAGCGTCTATTGTCTTATGGCTTTATTATATTCATCAATTGAATTGACTTGATCTAGAGGGTCCGAAGTATTAAGGTTATATGTGAACCATCTAGTTTGAAGCGAAGCTAGGTGCTTTGCTTGTGAGTTCTATAAATAGAAAAAACAAGACAAGTTTCAGGGTGTGATGAGACGTATAAAATGAGTAGCAACTCGAGAAGTGAGTCTGTATTCTTCAACGAGAGAAAGCTCTAGTTTTAGAGAAAGAAATGTTGAAGCTTTGGTTATATTTGAGTTTTGAGATAAACAAATGAATGTGGAAACTCAAATTCACTTTTCGTTTGTAAGCCCAAAATAGAGATTTGTAATAAAGTTGAGTGATTAAGTGATTAGTGTATTTGAGTCTTCTTGTAACTCATATTTGATATTAAGTTCAATGAAGTTTAAACTAGAAAATAATTAAGGAAAAGTATGCCTTTCACCGCTAGAGAATTAAGGTTACAACTTACATAGTACATAAGAGATTGGTTGTTCTTATCAATGAAAATTCTATAGGGGTTTCTGTTGTGGTATTGTCTAAAGCTTATAGTACCCTCATATTAAGATTAAGAGATGAAGTGTTACATGAGGTATCTGAAGAGCCTATGGTGTTGGGGATATAGAATTGGCTGGAGGCTATTTGTATGAATAATTCATTGAAAAATATATTTTATTCCAAGAAATAATTTTACACACTTTCAATGGAATGTAAATATAATCATTCTTGATTGGAACACATTTGGCGTCAATGTGGTGGATGAGGAACCAACAATAATACTTTTAAGTTATCTTCTAGAGGCGTGTGAACACTTTTTGGACACCATGCTCTACATCAAATAATCTCTTATGATGACCAAAATTAAATGTTCATTAAACTAAAAACAAATCTTTAATAAAAGACAGTTTTGAAGGGTGACTCCGAAGGTCACAAACTAAATATGTAAGGTTGTTTAGGAAAGAGAGATTCAAGAAAAAAAGGGAGAAAACTCTTCTTTAAAGTCTAAAGGGGCTAACAAAGGTTTGAAAATATGATGTTGGGTGTGCAAGAAGGAAATCCATGTCAATATAAACTACCCAGTGAAAGAAAAATGCAATTTTAATTCAAAGACCGAATTCAAAATGATTGTAAGGGTATCAGATGACTGTGAGCGCACTGATGGTTTAATTGATGTTTCTTGCTACAAATAAAATGATAAATAGGTTTTGGGTTCAAGTGTATTGTTCCATATGACTTATAATAAATATTTGTTTTTTAAACTACAATTGATTGAAGGTGGAAGGGTCATTCTTGGGAATAATGAACTATGTATTGTCAAAGAGGTTGAAATTATCTGACTCAATTTTTCTACAATACTTGCGAGAGTTATTAACAACGTAAATGATGTACCCAACATTAAATGTAACCTTCTTTTTATTGAGAAATTAGACGATAAAGTGTTTACCTATGAGGCTGAAGATGGCATAGTTAGGATCTTGCAAGGCCTCTTTTTTATTATAAAATCTTATATGACTAATTGTGTATTAGTTCTTGAGGGTTCTGTAATGGTAGTTCTTTGTCTAGTATTGATAAACATTTAACCAAGTTCTGGCTTAAATGAACTGAATAACTTCAATAAAAATAGCCTTCAAACTCAAAACTCAGGTAATAAGTTGTTATCTAAAACTTCCTCGCTAAAATCATCTTCTATAATAAATAAAATTGAAAGATTTCAATATAATAATAAGAGTAACAAAGAAGAACAAGTATTGGTATTGACTTCAGTACAAGAGGTTTATGTTGAAGGCACCAGTAAAGAGATAATAGAAGCACTCAATACAATTGAGTTGAGTAATAACTTCTCCTCATCCAATGACCTTAATGTTCCTGAAAATGAATTAACATTCCCAAAGGGAAGAGAATTCTTCATGGGCTACTTTGATGATAATCCGTGGAGGTTTTCATTTTGGTGACATTAAGCAATTGTCAAACATCCAATATTACTCAAAGAAGAGAGGAGAATGATAGAGTTAGATCTTAAAATTACTTGAGGTTCAAAAATCGTTTTCTTGAAGAGAATTGCTCCATATTAGCTCTTAAATTGACTATGTTAAAATCAACTAGCTCTCGCGTGTTTTATTTTGGCAACAAATTGTTGCAAAACAACGAATTATATTGTAAATATATTTTAAAAATTAAATAGCTTTTTAGTAACGATTGGTTTGAGATGAACTGGTTATTTTAAATAACAAATCTTCGTTGATGAGCTACACGAAACACTTTAAACAGCAAAATGTGTTGCACAAGCAATATCCGGTTGTTCTTCGAAAATAAAAATAACAATAAAAATTCTAAATAGATCTGTTAAAACAAAATCTCAGAAAGAAAAAACAGTTGTGCAACCAGTGACAAGAGTATAGTGTCGTTGTCAAGTTTCATTCTTGCTTAAGACTATAAATCTAAACTTCAGACCAAATAAAATCAAACGCCTTATCGTTGTGTTCCGATTTAAGAGCACGATAGTCTTCCCATGTTATCGGCCGATACACTGGACGCTCGTCTGAACCAATCAGTTTAGGTGAAGGTGAAATTGCTACACCCTTAGGTGGCATATAAAAATAAACGATTGAAATTCGATGACCAATCTTACTCGCCACGGCGCGATGCCAAGCACTACTATATCGACCGCTGGATAAAACTTTCATCAAATCACCTGCATTGACCACTAATGCACCATGGACGGGCTCCACTGGTTGCCACCCCAAGTTTTCCCGATGGATTTTGAGGCCATATATATCTCCTTGGAATAATAAGGTGACAAGTGATGAGTCTGTGTGTGGAGTTAAACCCACAGTGTTTTCTGGATCCGGACATTTTGGGTAGGAGTTCAACTGGAGAATCCATCTTTCGGCTTAATCCAATTTAAATCTTCAAGAGTAAGATCCAATGATTTTAGTATCAGCTCTGTCACTTTTTTCACTAACAGAACGCATTGCAGATTGATAGTTTTCCATTACATCACTGCATAAACAAATTGTAATATATTTATTTATTTTAATTAACTCGTATTAAATTTCATATTAAAAGTTATATAGCCATACCAGAACTCGTAGTAGTCATTTGGCCAGACTTTGGAAGCATGGTGAGCTGGTGACCCGACCATGGAAAACCCTTCGGACCACATGCTCTTCTGAAAGTGTTTGGCTATTGGAATGACACCGTACCCAGTCAGCACCTCTGGTGTACGGACAGTCAGGAGTTTCTGTTGAAACGACAACTCAAAAAACTTTCTCATTTTCTCTTCCGCTTGCTCGAACAAAGATATGGGAACTCGGAAGTTAACGATTTGAAATACACCCCATGTCTCACAGGCATCTCATATCAGTGATACAGAATTCGGGTCGTTCAGGTCAATAACAGAGACAGGTTCTTGGTTCATGACGACCGGGATGGATTGGTCTCATGTGTGGCTTTCTGGTAACTGGGTTGCGTGTTTGAAATCAAGAGGAACAATATGATCCATTTTTTTTTATGCCTGTGGAATGAATACATAATGAATGAGGTTATGGGGTTGGTAAGTGAGAATAAGTATATTTATAGTGAAATTTAAGGTTATTTTCTGTCTATTATTCCTTGTAAGAGGTTATGATATTAATCCTTTCTATTCCAAATATCAAATACGAAGGGTTTAAGGTTTTTTAAAAAATATTAAGGAAGGTATTCACATTGGTAAAAGTTCAATCCACGCTAAATCATAAATCATACTAAAAATTACTTAAAAGTACATTAAAATCCTAATTTAAATGTAATCCCTATCTTTTAATTTCTATAAATGATTGATATGTTATTTTATCCATAATTTATTGAAAAATAAATCTGGATATATGGATAGGATGCGAACTAATAATCATCTTATATGGTAAGACATATGTTGTGAAGATCTTTTAAAAAATAACTCAATTCTGTTTTTTGTTTTTAAATTCTATTTTCCAATGTCATGTCCAATTTTCATTTATAATCTTATACTAATTTGGAAACAGACTTCCACGTTGACGTGTTTGTGTTGGTATAATTCTTCAAATGAATTTCGTCATAATTCTTCATATATACTTCGTTTTGTACTTCACATTATGACATTTCACTTTGCTCCACTTTTTACTCCATAATCCAAACTATGTTAAATATTTTCTTGTGTGTTTGGTTTTCTTTATGTATTTTTATAATTTGTTCTTTACATTGAACATGTCGAAAATCTATCTTAAAACTAATGATTCCCAATATTTAGTGCGTTGAGGGTGGAACAACAAACAAAAGAAGTAGATTAATCGGTGATATGAAGGCTGGATAAACATATTTCACTCTGAAACCAAAAGGTATAAAAGATGAGTTACTTGAAACTTAGCCTAGAAAAATTCGACGGATAGAATAACTTTAACCTCTAAAAAAATAAATTATAAGGTTTATCCAGTACTAAGAGAATGACTGCTGCTATTGATGATCAATCTACAAAGGTTGATGCGGTAGTAGTTCTAAAGCTTATAGCTTCTTCATACCAAGCTTGGAAGATGAGGTATTGCACGAGGTATATGAAGAAACTAATGTGATGGGGTTAGGAATCGGATGTAGGCAGTTTACTTGAAAACAATTATTGGCAAATAGATTGTATTTCAAGAAACAATTGTACACACTATGTATGTATAGTAGTAAAGAGATCCAAAGGAACATAAACAACTTCAACATAATCATACTTGAATATAATACAGTCGGTCTAAAGGTTGAGGAAGAGGACCAAACAACCATCCTCATATGCTCTATGCCGAACGTTTATAAACACTTTGTTGGACACCATGCTGTACGATAAATACTCTCTTACAATGGCTAAAGTGAATAACAATTTGAACTTCAAATATCTTCAAAAAATACAAATATATTATTATATCAAGAGATCATATTGCATTTCTTTGATGTTTGTGTCTATTTCAATGTTGATGGTAATGTATTTTGGAGGATTCATCATAACAAGAGGTCATATTTCATTTCTTTAATGTTTGTGCTAAGATTTTGTATTATGTACACATTTAGATTTGTTTTATTTTTAACAGATCGTATACCTGACTGGTGGGTTTGGGGTTACAGGGTTTATCCTTTGTTGTATGATCATAATGCATTGATAATTAGATGGAAATATGAAATGTATTTGTAAATTAAATATTTTATTATTATAAAATTAATTAATAATTAAAAAAAATGTATTTTGATAATTAAAAAATTACAGTATATAAGTTGTTTTATTCATTTTAGTTTTATAAATTATATTTTTAATAGTTTGGTGAATAATTTATTCATTCAAAAGTGAGGATATTGCCAAAGGTATCCTGGTTCCAAATTTTTAATTTAGTCTTTAATGTTTTGATTTTAAGCCAAAAAAACATGCAGTGACTACTGACTGGAAATATATTAGAGCCACTCATGAATCCTCAATGTCTTGGTTGAATTGTGGATGAATTTTCCACATATTCAATAATTTGAAAGAGATTTTTGGTTTTGTTGAATTGTTTGATAATGTTATAGTTATGAGGAAATGATCTTAACAAGTTCCGGCCTAATATTTTACATGAATATTATAAAAAAAGTTCCATATTTGACTGTTTATAGGAATAATGTCTAGTCGTTTATATTTTTTTATTTGACCAAGTGCAATGCGTACCAACATATCCAGTTTCTTCTAGATTACAACATATGATCGTATTATTGAAATCCTCAAGACATCTTAAGCATAAAGTACTCCAATAAAGTTGTTCAGAGGCTTTAGTTATACAATTGAAGTCGCCCATAACAATCGACTCAAGTGGATTGTTGAAAATATCTCTCATTTAATCCCAAAAATAAATTTTATTGATTCTTGAACATTTTGCATATATTACACTAGCCATAAACTCCTTTTTACTCTCAATGTGATGAATTTCAAGGTGGATGAGCTGGCCATTATTGCATCTAACATCGACCTTAAAGTTATCTTGCAAAAGGACCCAAACTATATTATTCAAGGTAATAGTATTATGCTGAAAACTCAAAGTTTTTACGATTGAAGAGAATTTGTTTTCAGAAACCATAGGTTCCTGTAAAGCGAGGAAGTCTACAGATTCAGTTCTAATGATAAATTTCAACATTCTTATTGTATTTTTGTTGCATATACCTCTAGTGTTCCAGTTTAATGTTTTTACTTTCATTCAAAACTACTGGTATTAAGGTTCTTTGTGACCTTTTGAAGGTTATTGAAAGTCATTTTTCTTTATATTTAACCTTTTTAGATATTCTGGGTGTAATTTTAGTAAAGTACAGGTTTTTATCAAGTTGAGTAGAGGATATGGTGACTGGTAAGCTACCAATCATGGTTGATTTTGGAGATTCATTTTCTTGCTCTTCATCAGAAAAGTCAATTAAAGTATTAAACTTTTTGCCAAGCTCTATAGAATGAAGAGATTCTATAATCTCTATATTTGATTCATCTATTGTCTTAGTGTTACTTGTCAATAGAATTTTGATTCCTTGAGTGTTTATGGATGCCTAATTTTCTATATGGTTGTTATTATTAATAGTATTGATACTATTTTCAATAGTATAAATACTAATTTAATCTCCATATATGATAATTACATATTTATTCTTGGGTTTAAGAATCCATATAGCATTTAATTTAGGTTGTTCCTTGACTATTTTTTCAGATTTTTCTTTGCCGACTCTCTTTTGTGAGTCAATTGGTTTCTTTCCTTTATTGCATTGATCATTAATATTCCCAAGATGATAACAAATCGGAAAATAATCATGCTTAAATCCATATTTGACATCCAACCAGAAGCCATCTTGCTGGTTAAATTCAGATTTTTTCACTGAGAGGCTTGGATACACCAATTTATTCAAGCCTGCCACTAGTTGAATTTAGAAATATTTCTATTAGGAACCCAACTGTTTAAGGGCATGTCTAATGTTTTGGCTATAGTGGTCATAGTATCCCTATTATATAAGTACTCATGAATTTTAGAAAGGTGACCCACATCGGGGTTATATTGGATTCTTTTATAGGGTTAAAGTTTGGCTCCCACTTTAACAACCTCATGAAATACTGGCTAATTGGTCAAACATTTATTTTCTAAAAAATCCTAAGGTATTCTATATATTCCAACTATATAAATATATACATATGGTTCCATATAAATGTAATGAATTCACCAGAGAATTTTAGGTTGACGTAATTGTTTGTATATTATAGATAGGTGGCCTACCGTGAGAAAACTTCCCAACTAATGTAAGTTTAGAATTTTCAGAAAGTAAAAAATTATCTCGTTATGTAAAATTGATGGATTGATAGTCCATTTTTCTTGAAAAAACTAGTATGCTCATTAATGATTTTCTTCCCATTTAGCTCGTGAACGGTTTCCTTCCTATTTAGCTTGAAAAAATGATCATCTTTCTATTAGGATTTTCCTTGACTTTATGGGATTTATTCCCTCTTTTCTTGGGCTGTATTTGAATTAGTATCGAGATGATAATAATATTATATGAATTATTGTGTGTTACTCCTCCTATTCTGATGGAGAGAGAAACGCAGCAGAAGCCAAAGAGGGATAAAACCCTAATTTTATTCAATAAAAACAACTCCCTCAACAATGAATAGAAGCTAGGTTTATATAGAGTTCAAACAAAACCCTAAAACTAAAAATATGAAAATTACAAAAATAACCTAAAATATTAAAATTGCGAAAAAGAGGATAGATGAGCCCGAATGCCTAAAAAAGCCCATAGCTCACGAGCGAAGCTGGTAACTTGCGTTCGTGACGTCGTTTCCTTCGAAACAAGGTGCTGTGGGTAAAAAACTAACACCGGAGCTCCAAACTGTTAATTCACCGATTAGTCTGCATCATATTCCCTTCCTAATTATTTCATTGATTATACTAACTAATAGAAAATCGTACAGTGTTGCTATCATTGTTGATTTTTTAGTTGATTGGATGTTCTGTCATTGTGACTTTCTTGACTCAGTATCTACTTTTTTTGGAATTTGAATCTTTATTGAATTCCAAAAACTCCAAATCGATTTTTTCGTCTTGGTATGAAGAAAGCTTTATCGAATGATTTTTCTAGCTCATAGGAATTTTGAAAGATGTATAAGACATCACGATCCCATTTAATAAACGATGAGAAGAGGGATATAGTTTGAGATGAAACCCTAATCACCCTTTGATTTTCCTTCAATATCCGATGAGAAGATTGATATGGGTTCGGGTGTAACCCTAATTACTTGCTTTTATCCTCATTTATGTTAACAGTCTTGAAATAACTCTTTACGCCTATATACTGGATCTTTTCTAAATCTTTGACCCGCTACCCAATCTCATAAACCCTAAAATTCTTTTCTCCATTTTTTTTAAACAAATCAAAAAAATTAGTTAGTTAATTAGATATTGGTTCCCTTAGATGAATCGATATACTCGAAAGATTGATTTGAGGAATAATAGATTTACTAAAAAATAGAGCTTCTTAGAGCTCGTCGCTTCATCCACATTTCCAATTTTTATGATCATCACTTTTAAATTAGATAATTACAACATGTTTATGTTATTTTATTTGTGTCCAATCACTATAAATTTTAGAAATTTAAGGATAAATCAAGCACCATCAATAACAGAATTCCAAGATAAAATGTAGAACAAAAGCGATTTTATAACTAATCTGATAAACATTTTAGTTGAAATTAACTTTGGAAACCTGCATAGTATATGGAGATAAATTAATATTTAAACTAAAATTTTAATTTATATAATATGAATTACATATTTTTTTATATTAAATGAATATTTTACCAAAACGTTAATACGGGATGAACTATTATAATTTTCCTTCCAAATTCATGCTTTTGGTCATATTGGACGGAGATGAAATCGAAAATAACTTTTGTTAGGTTTGGTTTGTAACAAATATATTTTATTTTTAGTTTTAGAATTTTGTTGGTAAATATTTTTTTAATTAACCAATTATTTTATTAATAAAAGAGGCCACTTACAAGCCCAATGGCTTTACAAACAAGAAGGGAGAAATAGAACTAAAGAATTCAATTTCTCGCCGTTTGGATTGTCATTTTAATCTATCATGAAATTAGAAATTAAAAGCAGGGAAAAGTTCAATAGCTTGGTAGAGATTTGAAGGAGTTGAATTTAGCTCATAAATAGTTTTTAGAGATTCCAAAGAAGGGGTACGATTAATCAAGTTTAAAGGGTCCATACATCCGAGTCAATGAGAGTGATTGTTCTTTGTCATTCATGAAGACCTATTGAGTGTTTAGTGCCTGAATCATCTACAAAATGAACAAGAGAAAATAATTCTGGATATTTGTTTGTCAGAGTGTTTTGCTGCTTTCCAGAGATCAAAATACTATATTGGTAAGTAATAAAAAAAGTTAATTGTTGATTCTGATGTATCCTATTCCAATACTTCTTAGAATGGCAATTGCTTTCAGGTGATTGTGAGCATTAACATAGTTTAATTCTATTTTCATTTTATATTTTGAAGTCCATTTAGTAAGCCAGTCGAGGTCGGTATTTTGGACTCGACTTATGTGTTTTGTAACCATAGAAAAAGCTGATTAGCTCTCTCTAGGAATTTAGAGTAGAGTTAAGAAGTTGAGGGTATTGGCCTGTAACATATTGATAATATAGTTTTATAGTAATTTCTGGAAGAGTTAGAATACCTTTGATTTATTATTTGTTCCTTTCTTTCCATATAGCCCAACATTTTATAGGTGGTAGGATTGAGCATATATGAGTGTCTTTTCCAGATTATCAAAACCAATTTCTCAATATATGAGCAATTTTTATATGTCCGCCTCTGATAGTCTTGAATATTTGAGAGAAGTAAGACTAAATTTTGGAAGAGAAGTTGCATTATACAAATAAGTGTTTTGTTGATTCTATGTTGGAGAAAAATTGGTATTTAGATACAAGGGAAATGTGTATCTTTTGTAAGTTAGAGTCAATGGGGAGGTAGTTGTTGAATAGTCTCCAAGTTAGAATAAAACACTTTCTTGGAGGTTATTGAATTCCATCACTTGCCATATAGGTTAAAAGGATTGTAACGGGTTTATATCCAATTCCAGGTTTCTTTAGTGTTGTATATTCCATCGTTGGAGATGAGCCATTTGAAATAATCCTCTTTCTGATCATTCAGTTTGATCTTATCAATAACTTCCAAATCATTAGGAGATAGAAATCCAGGAAGTTTTCTATTGTTCCAACGGTTATGATCCCAATAATTAGAAATTTTGTTGAGTATATATGAGCTATTATCCCACGTGTTGTCTAGGATAGTGAGAGCCGATATTTTGAACCAAATATCTAGCCAAAAATCAATATTTCCACAATCAACCTTCCACTTGATATAGGGTTCAATAATAGTTTTGATAGTAGACAGTCTTCTTTAAGTATGAGAGCCAATTATGGTAGAAAATTTAGCTTGTAGTGGGTGTTGATTGTTGCAGTAAATATTATGTATAAATCTAGCCCGTAAGGATTATTTTTTTGTATAATTTATCGAGATCTTACAAGAGTAAGTATCATGGATGTCTTTAAATTTTTTGACATTCAATCCTCATTTTGAGAATGGTTTTCAGACTTTCACCTAAGAGCAGCAATGTATTTTTGTTGATTATTGGGTTGAACCTCGTAGAAATTTGTTGAAGAGAATTTCTATTTTGTGAGTGATTCATTTGGGGATGGAACAACATTGACGCTATTAGTTTGGGATAGCCAATAGGATAGAAGAGATAAGTGTTAATATTCTTTAATAAAAGAGATGTTTCCCTTCCCAATTGTCTATTTTATGTCTGATTTTGCAGATTAAAGGCTCATAGTTAGAGGACATATTATTGTTTTTGTGAGTAATACCCAAAGATAAGGTATAAAAAGTGTCTGAGGAGATTCCTATAAGATTTGTAATGTTAGCTATTCTGATAGTTGGGGAATTCCTTAATGATATGATCTTTATTTTAATTTTGTTTATTGTTTGGCCAGAGAGGTCTTGATATCCATGCAGAACGTTACTTAACACATCAATGTTAGTAGGTATGCTGTTAGAAAAAAATTAAAAAATACTTTACAAATGCTAAAAAAAGAATTGTGATATGACTCATTGTAGTATATGTTAGGGACTTAATTTTTCAAACAAGTTTCTGAGGCCTCCCAAAATTACTTCATCACCAATGATAAATACATTTGAAGATAAGGGATCCATTTGTCTTAAACGTTTTTTATTTGGAAATAAATAGTAGCTATACCGTTAATGAGGATGAAAACATTGATGTCTCTGATCATACTTTCAATACAAATTTAGTATGAAAACTAAATAAGAGTAAAACTCTACTGATAAAGCTGTGGGACATCCTGTCAAATGCTTTGGACATGTTCACTTTAATCAAATCTCCCTAGTTCTAATCTTTCTATTTAAATCACATACCATTTCTTTAGCTATAAAGATATTTTAATGAATTGACTTATCTTTTAAATATGCTCATTGGGCTTAAGAAATAGTCTTTGGTTGAAGAGTAGAGATTCTGTTGGTGATAATTTTGGAGATGATTCTGTTGGTGAACAAACATAAACTAATTGGTCTGTATTGGTTCCAGGTTGTTAGATTGCTGGTCTTTGGAATTAGGCTGATTCCTGCAGAGATTATTCTTTTAGGGATGGTTTGTCTATGGAAAAAAGATTGAACAACAGCGCAAAAGTCATTCTTAATGATTACAACAGATAATGTAGAAACAATGATTAAACTCATTCATGCCAGCGACACTAGAGGGGTTTAGGCTCTTAATTGGATTGAATATTTTTTCTTTTGAAGGAAGCTTCATTAAAATAGAATTATTTTCCGTGATAATCAGCTTAGGGATGTTCTTGAGTAAGGGGTTGTTGATTAGGTTAGATTTGTTCTTGTGATTTAAAGAAGAAGTGTTAGTTAAAATATCTTTGAAAAGTTTTAAGGCAGTGTTACCAATTTAATTGTCCTCAGTAATCCATATTGAGTTTTCTTTGATGCAATTACTCGTAGCTTTCTTTCTTTTTTTCTTGACATAAAAATAATAAACTTTGGTGTTTCCGTCACCATCTTTAAGCCAATTAGAATACATTTTTTGCTACCAATATGTTTCTTCCACCTTTAAAGCATATAGAAAAAGAGCATTAGCTTTAGCTAAGTTATTTGTGTTCTCTATTTTGTTTTTTAAGGATTAATTCTATAGACATAACGTTGTTTTCTACTTCTATGACTTTATCAAATATGTTGCAAAAGGTAAGTTTGTTCCACTGTTTGAGAACATCTTTTAGTCTATTTAATTTTTTCCAATATATAAACATATGATTACCCTGCATGTTAAGATCCTAGGTAGCTTCAAAAGTAGAGAGAAAATCATCATTTAGTGTCCACACATTTAGACATTTAAAGCTAAATTTGGGAGAGATTTTATCACTTGATAATGAGACTAACAGTGGAAAAGATTTCGTCTCAACATGCCCTGGATAAATGATTGCATTTAGTATTTTTGAAGAAGTATGGCTATTCAGAGTTGATTATAGCACACTCTAAGCACTTTCAGTTTGATTTGTTAGTCCAAGTGAACCTTGAGACAATGTAACAAGTGTCTTCAAGAGAACATTCCCTGATGGTTTCATTGAAATCATCAACACTCTTAAAGCAGTAGGTATTACAACCAATCTGATCATTGAGAGATGAAATGGAGTTGAAATCTCAGATGACTAACCATTCTTTAACAGATTTAGAAATAGATTTGAGGGAGTTCCATAGGTCAAGTCTGTTTATTCGTTGGCATTTACCGTAAATAGCAGTAAGGTCGAAGGTTTTGGTTTATGATTTGTGGTTAATGGTTGAGTGGATTAGCTGAGATTGGTAACCGATCGTGGTTAAACTGAATTCATTTGAACATAAAATCTATATCTTGTTGCTGGAGTTAGAATAGAAGTTTGAAAAACCCAACTTAGCAGCAATTATAGGAATGTTATCTGCTTTGATAAATAATTTGAGAATAACTCAAATTTTCAGCATTTCCTTGATGGTTATTGACTTGAGCTTTCTAACTGACTCTTTGTTACCAATGCTGCGATTGTTCCGTCATAGGAGCTTAATCATGATCAGGTTTAGGATTTGAGGGATTTGAGGGTTTAATTGTACCAAAAAATGACTTGGGAGTGTGATAGACAGATTCATTGTTGAAAAGAGGAGTATAGTCATCATCTAGATTCTTGATTGCGGTAATAAGATCTTCTTTCGAAATAGAGTTTGAATCTGATGATGCATGGGAGTTAATATCTCTCATTCACTATCTAGTTGCTAGATTTATCATAAGGGTATACTATGATAGATTTTAGTTTATTGGATTGTTCTTTCCCGTCTCCCTTTTGAACTGGTGGAGTGTTCTTTTATGAATAACTGGTTTTATTTATTGTTTTTTGAGCTTTGATGTTGATTTTCTCATATGTTTCTCGATTGATTTTCTTGCAGGTTTCCTTATCATGTCCAACATGGAAGCAGTGAGAGCAGTATTTGGCCAAATCTTTACAATTGATGTGTATCCACGTTCTTTCATTACTTCAAAAGCCAGCCCATACATGGTATTATAGTTTGGTTGAGATGTCAAGCTCTAATCAAGCATAACATGCGTTGTTATAAGGCTCGATTTTTGGGTGGGATCCAAATTTTGATCGGTGAACTAACAGAAGAGGGTATTGAATGTATGAAATCTTCATTGTAAAGATGCTCAGGTAAGTTTTCTATCCTAATCACGATTGGCACAATGGAGCATTCATATTTGAGATTAAAGGTTCGCAGCCATTTTTGAATTCTCATTGAACTCTCTCCCACAATCCATACTCCTCTTGACCAAATTTTGCTAAGGTCAGATTTTAGCAAGAAGTCAAGAAAAAGATGTCTTGAATCCCAGTTAGAGTATGAGAAATCACCATCAAACTCTATTTCCTCAAAGATTGATTTATGATTTTTTTCTTCGGTAAACCTTTAGAGAACTCTCCTATCAGTGTGTATTTAGATGATGATTGAAGGCTTTAGTTTACATTTTCATTGAACTGTAAACATATATAGTATTTTCTCTGTTGAATGCATATTGGCTTGATGGTTGGGTTTGTCTTGGGTCGTAGGACAATACGTGCATAAGATCACTGTTGTTGCGTGTTGGATGCTTCAGGAAATTTTCCTTTGGAGCTGTGATGAATGTTTGGATGAAAGGATGAGTAAAGGGAAGATAATTCTTCATGGGCCTGGTTTCTTTGAAGATGGTCCGTGGAGTTCTTCATTTTGGTGACATTAAGCAATTGGCAAACATCCAATATTACTCAAAAAAGAGAGGAAAATGATAGAGTTAGATCTTAAAATTATCTGAGGTTCAAAAATCGTTTTCTTGAAGAGAATTGCTCTGTATTAGTTCTTGGATTGACTATGTTAAAATCAACTAACTTTTGCGTGTTTTATTTTGGCAACAGATTTGTTGCATTATATTGTAAATATATTTTAAAAATTAGATAGCTTTTCAGTAACGATTGGTTTCAGATGAACTTGTTATTTTAAATAACAAATATTCGTTAATGAGCTACACGAAACACTTTAAAATGAAAAATCTGATGTACAACCAATCTCTGGTTGTTCTCCAAAAATAAAAATAATAATAATAATAATTTCAAATAGATCTGTTAAAACAAAATCTCAGAAAGAAAAACAGTTGTGCAACCAATGACAGAGTATAGTGTCATTGTCATGTTTTATTCTTGCTTAAGACTATAAAATAAATTTCAGACCGTATAAAATCAAAAGCCTTATCGTTGTATTCCGATTTAAGATCACGATAGTCTTCCCATGTTATCGGCCGATACACTGGACGCTCGTCTGAACCAATTAGTTTGGGTGAAGGTGAAATTGCTACACCCTTAGGTGGCATATAAAAATAAACGATTGAAATTCGATGACCAATAATAAGGTGACAAGTGTTGGAAATAATCTAAATAAAATGTTTGAAATAAATTAAGTAGTTTTGTTATTAGGTAGCGTGGGGTAGTGCAGTTGCGTTTTTAGGAAATTCTTGTTTTTAGGTAGTTTATTTCTTTAAGTATCAATTTGTATTTCTTTTCTGTCAAGCAAATTAATAGTAACGTTTTTGTTTTCCATATTCACGTCATTACTTTTGGTTCATATTTATGTGTGTATCATGGTGTTTAAGACTACATTTGGTATCAGAGCAAAGGCGTGGTGAATGCGCAGACGTAAGGCGAGAAAAAACAGACACAATGGAACCAACAAAGGCGAAAAAAAGCACATTAAGTTTGACCTACCCACTATTGACGAAGACGAACTATACGGCCTGGTCGTTGAAAATGCGTGTGTTTATGCAGGCACATGGGATTTGGGATGTTGTTGAACCGAAGGACCCCATTGCCATGATTGACGTCAAGGTAGATAAGATGGCGATGGCTGCAATTTATCAAGCCATTCCTGAAGATATTCTTCTCATCGTTGCCGAAAAAAGACAGCAAGGGAAGCATGGATGGAAATACAAACCATGTGTTTGGGAGCAGACAAGGTCAAGAAGGCTAAGGTTCAAACTTTAAAAGCTGAGTTTGAGAATTTACTCATGAAGGAAACAGAGTCCATAGACGATTTCTCCATAAATTTGAGTACTCTGGTTACTAACATTCGAACACTTGGCGAAACTATTGAGGAACATTACGTTGTCAAGAAATTCCTCAGGGCCATGCCATCACGGTTCTTGCAGATCACTTCATCTATCGAACAGTTTGGTGATCTGGAGAAAATATCAGTTAAAGAGATTATTGGATCTCTAAAAGCACACGAAGAAAGGCTTCGTGGACAGGTTGAAAACACTGGAGGACAGTTACTCCTGACAGAGGAGGAATGGTTGGAACGAGAAAACGCTGAGGGACAACTTTTATTCACAAGGGAAGAGTGGATAAAAAGGAAGAAAGGTGGGACAGAGCAATCCCAAGGCCTGAGAAATAGAGGAAGTGGCAACAATCTAGGCGGACGAGACAAGAGTAAAGTTCGATGCTTCAACTGTGTTTTGATGGGTCATTATGCATCTGAGTGTAGACGCCCACGACGTGACAAGGAATCGAAGCCAGAAGTCAACTTGACTCAGATACAAGATGATGAACCTGCCCTCCTTGTAGCAGAAAGAGAGATTGTGCTAAAGCTTAGCAGCGTTATAGAGAATCGTGCTGTATCCAATGTGTGGTACCTGGACAACGATGCCACCAACCACATGACGGGGGATCGATCCAAGTTCCGGGAGCTTGATGAAAGCGTGACAGGTTTGGTGAAATTTGGCGATGGTTCAACAGTTGCAATCAAAGGAAAGGGGTCTATTTTATTCAAAGGCAAAACCGGAGAAGAATTACTTTTTCGTGAGGTATACTTCATTCCCACTCTCTATAATAATATCATAAGTCTTGGTCAATTATCTGAGAGTGGAAATAAAGTTGTGTTGAATGGTAATTATTTGTGGGTGTACAATGAGACTGGGAGGCTCATAATGAATGTTAAGCGTTTAGTAAATCGTTTATATAAGATTGTGATAGAAACTACCAAAGCTATATGTCTATTTTCGAAAACTGAGGAATTATCGTGGCGTTGGCACTCGAGATTAGGACATGTTAACTTCCAAGCTATGTTATGGATGTCTAAAAATAGAATGGCATATGGCCTTCCAGAACTTGTTCATCCTAAAACTGTGTGTACAGGCTGCTTGATGTCAAAACAAACAAGGAAAGCTTTTCCTTGTCAAACAAATTTTCATGCTTCACAGATGCTACAACTGGTTTACGGAGATTTGTGCGGACCAATCTCACCATCTACAGCCTCTGGAAAAAACTATTTTTTTTTTGTTGGTGGATGATTTCAGCAAGATAATGTGGACTTATTTCTTGGTGAGGAAAGACGAAGTTTTGGAGGTGTTCAAAAGGTTTCGAGAAATTATTGAGAAGTAGTCGTGCAAGGAGATAAAGACTTTCAGAACTTATCGAGGGGGTGAATTTAGTTCAAACAAGTTCAACTTCTATTGTGAAAGCACAGGTATTACTAGACATCTCATCGTCCCATATTCTCCGCAACAGAACGGAGTTGTCGAACGGAGAAACAGAACGGTTGTAGCCATGACTCGAAGTTTCTTGAAAGAAAAACGACTTCCAGCACATTTATGGGGAGAGGCAACACCTCATTCTGTCTATGTGTTGAACAGAATCCCAACTCGATCACTGACAGCAAAGATGCCTTATGAAGCCTGGACAGGAGACAAGGCAGACATTGAACATCTCCGTATATTGGGTTGTATTGCACATGCCAAGGTACCAAACATTTATACTAGCAAACTTGATGACCGAAGTAAACTGTTGATTTACTTGGGGCAAGAACCAGGAACTAAGGGATGTCGTCTATACAATCCCGAAGACAACAATATTTCTGTGAGTCGAGACGTAGTTTTTGAGGAAGACAGAGCCTGGGTATGGAAAAATCAAGACGCTTTCGACGTTGGGCAACAAGGCAGTTTCTCTGGGGTTAGTATCACTGTCGATGCAACACCAACATGAAACACCCCACTTGCAGATGTGAGAGAGAGTAATTCTGAGACAACATCTGCAAGCAGTGCAGTTCGTACAGATAGCAGTGGTGGCGATTCTCAGGACTGTACAAGTGATGGTGGCGATTCCTAGGGAAGTAGGTCAAGTAGCAGCGGTAGTGACTCTAAGAGTAGTGCAAATAGTGAGCCTCAACGTTTTTGACTGTTGAGTGATGTGTATGATCAAACAGACGAGATTGAGTTGGAGCAGGAACTCTTATTGGGAACTGCAGAGGAAGAACCTACGCCGTATGTTCAGGCAGCAGGTGAACACAAATGGGAAATGGCCATGAAGGATGAGATCGATGCCATAGAGAAGAACCACACCTGGGAGTTGGTGACATTACCAGCTGGACACAAACCCATCGGCCTCAAATGGGTTTATAAAACCAAACGAGATTCAGATGGCCAGATCATCAAATACAAGGCTCGTCTCGTAGCCAAGGGATATGTACAAAAAGATGGGATAGATTTCAAAGAAATATTCGCTCCAGTTACACGTATGGAGACCGTTAGACTATTGTTGGCTCTAGCAGCAAGGAATGAATGAGAGGTCCATCACTTGGATGTCAAATCAACGTTTTTGAACGGAGAATTGGAGGATATAGTGTTCGTCACGCAGCCTGAAGGTTTCGTGAATGAGGGTAAAGAAAGCAAGGTGTATAAGCTGTTGAAGGCTCTTTATGGTTTGCGACAGGCTCCAAGGGCCTGGTATTCAAGGTTGAACAGATGTTTGGAGGATCTAGGATCCAAGTGTCCCTACGAACATGCTGTTTACTTCAAATGCGAAGGATGTGAAATTCTGATCATCGGGGTATATGTCGATGACTTATTAATTACTGGAACAAATGTTGACAACATCATCAAGTTCAAAAGACAGATGGGGACAGAGTTTGAAATGAGCGACATGGGCAAGCTCTCCTACTACTTGGGCATTGAAGTGAGTCAGACGGATGGCTGCATCAAGCTGAAGCAAAGTGCTTACGCAAAAAAATTATTGGAAAAGGCTGGTCTTAGTGAGTGCAACTCTGTTCGATATCCCATGGAGCCTAAAATTCAGATTGTGAAAGACGAAGAGGGGAAGGCTGTTAACTCTACACAGTTCAAGAGTCTTGTTGGAGGTTTGAGGTATTTAGTCCATACATGTCCTGATATTACACACTCAGTTGGTGTAGTTAGCAGGTACATGGAGAGACCTACAGTACTGCACATGGGAGATGTAAAGCGAATATTTCGTTACATCAAAGGTACACTGCACTATGGGTTAATGTATACCAAAGGAGCTGGAGACTATATGTTAGCAGGGTACTCCGACAATGACTTGGCAGGTAACATTGAGGACGAAAGAAGTACTGGAGGGATGGCTTTCTATCTAAATGAAAGTCTAATTACCTGGGTATCACAAAAGAAGAGGTGCATGACATTATCCTCATGTGAAGCAGAGTTCATGGCTGCTACTGCAGCGACATGTCAAGGTGTGTGGCTGGGTAATTTACTGGGTCAGTTGACAAACTCAAAACCTCGCCCAGTAGTTCTTTACATAGACAATAAATCTGCGATTGATTTGGCAAAGAATTCGGTCTTTCATGGGCGTATTAAACATATCGATATATGTTATCATTTTATTCATTAGTGTGTTGAAAGAGGGGAGGTAATCATTAAACACATAAACACACAGGAGCAACGAGCTGACATCCTAACGAAGTCAATGCCAGCAGTGAAATTTGAACAAATGCGTGATCTACTTGGAATGAAGGAGGTGCAGACAAGTATTTAGATTAGGGGGAGTATGTTGGAAATAATCTAAATAAATTGTTTGAAATAAATTAAGTAGTTTTGTTATTAGGTAGAATGTGGGGTAGTGCAGTTGCGTTTTTAGGCAGTTCTTGTTTTTAGGCAGTTTATTTCTTTAAGTATGAGTTTTTATTTCCTTTCTGTCAAGCAAATTAATAGTAACGTTTCTGTTTTCCATATTCACTTCATTAATTTTGCTTCATATTTGTGTGTGTATCCTGGTGTTTAAGACTACAACAAGTGATGAGTCTGTGTGTGGTGTTAAACCCACAGTGTTTTCTGGATCCGGACATTTTGGGTAGGAGTTCAACTGGAGAAGTGTCTGAGGATTTGATCCGGATCCATCTTTTGGCTTAATCCAATCTAAATCTTCAAGAGTAAGATCCAATGATTTTAGTATCAGCTCTGTCACTTTTTCACTAACAGAACGCATTGCAGATTGATAGTTTTCCATTACATCACTGCATAAACAAATTGTAATATATATTTGTTTTCATTAACTCGTATTAAAATTCATATTAAAAGTTATATAGCCATACCAGAACTCGGAGTAGTCATTTGGCCAGATTTTGGAAGCATGCTGAGCTAGTGACCCGATCATGGAAAACCCTTCGGACCACATGCTCTTCTGAAAGTATTTGGCTATTGGAATTGTTAAGAAACAAATATAGATAAAAGAAGAAGTAGTCGCCAATAAGCGGCTAGGGTTTCTGATTATTAGAAAGTGTTTATTACATAGAGTCTAAATCTATTATTTATAGATAAACTATATGGGCTAATGGGCTTAGGCCTTATATCTCTAACACCCTCTCTCAAACTCGCAATGCTTATTCTTGCATTGTGAGTTTGTTACACAAAATAAGAAAAACAAAATTGAACTCCAATCTCCAAACTCCAATCTCCAATCTTTAAACTCTAATCTCAAATCTTTAATCTTCAAACTGCAAACTGCAAACTCCAAACTCCAAACTCCAATCTCCAAACTCCAAACTCCAAACTCCAAACTCCAAACTCCAAACTCCAAACTCCAAACTCCAAACTCCAAACTCCAAACTCCAAACTCCAAACTCCAAACTCCAAACTCCAAACTCCAAACTCCAAACTCCAAACTCCAAACTCCAAACTCCAAACTCCAAACTCCAAACTCCAAACTCCAAACTCCAAACTCCAAACTAATCCAAACGAAATCAAACACCAAACAAATCCAAACGAATCCAAACAAAGCAAAACAAATCCAAACGAATCCAAACAAAATCTATACCGAATCCAAAACCAAATCCAAATCCAAATACCGAAACCAAATCCAAAAATAAATCAAAATACCAAATCCGAAATCAAAGCTAAACAAATCTACCGAAATCCAATGCTACTACGAAATTGAATACCTGGTAGATCTACAAAAAATTCCGGCGGACAGCTAAAAACACTGCCCGCCGGCACAACGGAAGACGCGGAAACTTCAAGATCTAAGCCAAAGCTCTGATACCATTAGGGCTGTTATCGGTCCGGTTCGGTCTGGGTTTTGAAGGAACCGGACCGGACCGCTAAGCTTTCGGTTCTAATTTTTGGAACCGGACCGAACCGTTAAGCTTTCGGTTCGGTTCGGTTCGGTCTGGTCCGGTTCGGTCCGGTTCGGTTCGGTTCCGGTTTCAGTTCGGTCCGAGTTTGGTTCGGTCCGAGTTCGGTCCGGTCCCGTTTCGGTCCAGTTTCGGTCCGGTTCGGTCCACTTAAAAAAATAAAATTAATTAAAAATTGATTTTTTATTAAAATAAATGATATAAAAACTAAAGTTTATAAGTTTATCTTTCGTTTTCTTAAAAAAATGGTAATTAACTATTAATTTTGGTACTATAATTTATAAAAGAATATATAATAATAATAAATAATCGGTTTTAAAGGTTTTATTGGTCTGATTTCTTATCGGTTCTACCGGTTTATCGGTTTCATTGGTTCGATTCCGTATCGCTTCCTTCGGTCCTATCGGTTTTATCGGTTCGATTCCTTATCGGTTCTATCGGTTTATCGGTTCTATCGGTTCGGTTCCTAACCGGTTTTTTGTTTCGGTTCCTTATCGGTTTTCAGTTTTTAGAATGGAACCGCGAACCGGACCGTTAAGGTTTGGTCCGGTTCTCGGTCCGATCCTTATCGGTTCGGTCCCGGTCTGGTTCTCGGTTCCGAAGAACCGTTGACAGCCCTAGATACCATGTTAAGAAACAACTATAGATAAAAGAAGAAGTATTTTTTTTAAAGAAGAAGTCGTCGCCAATAAGCGGCTAGGGTTTCTGATTATTAGAAAGCGTTTATTACATAGAGTTTAAATCTATTATTTATAGATAAACTATATGGGCTAATGGGCTTAAGCCTTATATCTCTAACAGGAATGACACCGTAGCCAGTCAGCACCTCTGGTGTACGGACAATCAGGACTTTCTGTTGTAACGAAAAATCAAAAAACTTTCTCATTTGCTCTTCCGCTTGCTCGAACAAAGATATGGAAACTCCGAAGTTAACGATTTGAAATACACCCCATTTTTCATAGGCATCTCGTGTAAGTGATACATCATTCGGATCGTTCAGGTCGATAACAGAGACAGGTTCTTGGTTCATGACGACCGGGATGGATTGGTCCCATGTGTGGCTTTCTGGTAACTGGGTGGCGTGTTCGAAATCAAGAGGAACAATATGATCCATTTTTTATGTCTGTGAAATGAATACAGAATGAATGAGGTTATGAGGATGGTAAGTGAGAATAAGTATATTTATAGTAAAATTTAAGGATATTTTCTTTCTATTATTCCATGTAAGAGGGTTTGATATTAATCCTTTCTATTCCAAATATCAAATATGAAGGGTTTAAGGTTTTTTAAAAAATATTAAGGAAGGTATTCACATTGGTAAAAGTTCAATCCACGCTAAATCATAAATCAAACTAAAAAATACTTAAAAGTACATCAAAATCCTAATTTAAATGTAATCCCTATCTTCTAATTTTTATAAATGACTGATATGATATTTTATCCATAATTTACCGTAAAAGAAGTCTAGATATATGGATAGGATACGAACTAATAACCATCTTATATGGTAAGAAATATGTTGTGGAAAGATTTTAAAAAAAATAATTCAATTCTGTTTAAAAAAAATCTATTTTCAAATGTCATGTCTAATTTTTATTTATTATCTTACTCTAATTTGAAAAGAGACTTCCACGTTGACGTGTTTGTGTTGGTATAATTTGATTTTGTACTATCAAAACATAAATTGGGATATTGAACGACCCACCCTTCTTTTGATACGGATATATCCCTACATTGAACGTTAACTAGATGTAAATGTGAAATGTATTTGTAATTTAAATATTTTATTGTTATCAAATTATTAATAAATATTTTATTAATAGATTTTGATAATTAAAAAATTATTTAAAAACTCATAGTATACAAGTTGTTTTTAATTTTAGTTTTATAAATTATATTTTTAATATTTGGATAAACAATTTATTCATTCAATAAAATTTTATTTTTAAACGAATAGCTAAGATAATGAATTGATATCAAGAAAGAAAGCAAAATGTTTTTTTTATATCTTTTTCTTATTAAGTGTGTGATGAGTCTCCAAATGAAGATATTAATTTTTATTTATAGTGTTTACATAAGATATTTGATCAATTATTAAATTACATGTATTCCTAATCACTAATTTGCACGTGTTCTTCAGTTGTAACCGTCTAATAATCTTTCATGATAGCCTCTAATATGATGAAACACGTAAATACAGTTATAACCGCCTAATAAAATTTCTAGATGCTCATAATCCTTCATATGACCTTCGTTATAATTCTTCATATGACTTTCGTCATAATTCTTCATATGAACTTCGTTTTGTACTTCACATTATGACATTTCACCTTGCTCCACTTTGTACTCAATAATCCAAACTATGTTAAATATTTTCTTGTGTGTTTGGTTTTCTGTATGTGTTTTTATAATTTGTTCTTTACATTGAACATGTTGAAAATCTATCTTAAAACTAATGATTCCCAATAAGTAGTGCATTGAGCGTGGAACAACAAACAAAAGAAGTAGACTAATCGGTGATATGAGGCTGGATAAACATATCTCACTCCGAAACCAAAAGGTATAAAAGATGAGTTACTTCAAACTTAGCCTAGAAAAATTCGACGGATCAAATAACTTTAACGGCTGGAAAGTGAAATTATAAGGTTAATCCAGTACTAAGAGAATGCCTGCTGCTATTGACGATAAATCTAAAGAGGTTGATGCGGTAGTAGTTTCTAAAGCATATAGCTTCTTCATACCAAGCTTGAAAGATGAAGTATTGCCTGAGGTATATGAAGTAACTACTGTGATGGGTTCATGGAATCAGATGTAGGCATTTTACTTGAAACAAAATCCTTGGTAAATAGATTTTATTTCAAGAAACAACTGTACACGCTATGTATGAATGGTAGCAAAGAGATCCAAAGGAACATAAACAACTTGAACATAATCATACTCGAATATAATGCAGTTGGTCTAAAGGTTGAGGAAGAGGACCAAACAACCATCCTCATAAGCTTTATACCGAAAGTGTACGAACACTTTGTTGGACACCATGTTGTATGCTAAATACTCGCTTACAATGGCTAAAGTGAACATTAATTTGAACTTCAAATATCTTTAAAAAATAAGAAGATATTATTATATCAAGATCTCATATTGCATTTCTTTAATGTTTGTGTCTTTTGCAATGTTGATGGAAATGTATTTTGGAGTATTCATCATAACAAGAGATCATATTTCATTTCTTTAATGTGGTGCTAAGATTTTGTATTATGTACACATTTAGATTTGTTTTATTTTTGACAAATCGTATACCTGACTGGTGCGTTTGGGGTTACAGGGTTTCTCCTTTGTTGTATGATCAGAATGCAGCTTTTGTGAAAGACTTCCTCAAGCATTTTTGGAGTAAGGTGATAGAACTCGTTTATCATATAACTAATTGGTTTTGGATTTTTTTTATAGGATTGTGGTGAACGGGATATAATAACATATGTAGGACAGTCAATAGGCTGTAACAATCAACTGCGATTTTGATGCATGTAATACAAATGTATTTTTTAATTGATCTAGACTATGAAACTACTTAAAATAGAGTTCATGTATTAATTTTCTCATCTAAGCATTCGACAAATGCATACAGGAATGCACGTTCAATATAAACATACATATTATTTTTAAATCCTTCTACCTCCTTGATACATTGATACATGTTTATATATCTATCTTGTACAATAAGCTTGCTCTGAGTTCCATAATTATATTAAGAGGAAAAGACGTAGAGCATTATTATGTTGTTAATGATCTTAAATTTTATGAATCCATTTATTATAAGCCTCATAGCTACTTGACTGGCTTCGTATATATATATATATATATATATATATTAACTGTTTTCGTATAAGAAAAAATAACTTCTGTTATACGTGTGCTAAAATAGTTAAAGAGAACTAGTGAAAGTCAATATTAACACATTAAAAGAGGACACTTAGATGTGTTCTTGCATGTTTGCTTGTTAGGTTACCAAAATTCATTTGTATTATTAAGACTTACTTGATGTGGTTGTCTTGAATTGTTGTGATGCTCTTAAGCATTATTTCTATTGGTAACAGAATATTATTGGCATTCAAGATTACTATTTGTTAAATCTGACTATGACATTATTAGTTAAAAAAATCTTTTTTTTTTCGTGTTATAAATTTGAGATAGAATCAGATATGACTTACAGTGAGAATAACAAGTTGGAAAATTTTGTTGTGAATGAAAATTTTGTATTGTATTTTTGAATCATATTTTGTTATTCAAGTTTAGTTATATGATATTTTGAATTATCAAATCATGAAATATAGATGCATACCTACATATTTAAAAAAAATCCTTAAGTTTAACAACAGACTTGCAGCACTGTTAGTGATGACATTAAGATCATAAAATATGCAACTAGATAGCAACGACTTTTGCAATGACAGACATATCAGCGTATTTAATTGTTTGGTTAAAATGGCGCATCAAACTTACAACAAAAGTTGCAACGCCGTGATCTGGTTCTATTCGGATCAAATTTTGAAACGCTTACTAGTTATTTCTCCCATGGAAACTTATTTTGATTAGTGATCCCACCTAACACAACAGACACTTCCGATCTCAAACCCATGGCAAAAGCCAAATCATCCATTATTATATGAATAAATCATTAGCAAAGAAATTGTATCTCACGAAACAGTTGTACACACTATGTACGGATATTAGTAAAGAGATCAAAATATACATAACAACTTCTACATAATCATACTCGACTAGAATGCAGTTGGTCTAAAGGTTGAGTAAGAGGACCAAACAATCATCCTCGTAAGCTCTATGTCGAAGGTGTGCGAACACTTTGTGGACATCATACTCTACAATCAATAATCTCTTACAATGGTTAACAGAATAGCACCTTATACTCCAAAAATATTCATATTGCATCTAATGATTGTGCTACGATTTTGTAATAATGTTGGTAGTAACTGTTCTTGGAGGATTCATCATATCCAAACCTCATATTGCATCTAATGATTGTGCTACGATTTTGTATTATGTACGCATTTTAAAATAATATTTGGGCGTTTAAATCTTGATGAAAGAGTTTTCATAGACTTGTGGTAAAGGGGATATAATAACATTTGTAAGAAAGTCAAAACACTCAACTGCTATATTGGATGATATTGGATGCATGCAGTAGAACTGTAATTTTTAATTGATCTAGACTACGAAACTGCTTAAAATGGAGTTCATGATTTACATTTTCTTGCTCATGTTTAATAACTCATTCTTTTTTATCTTTTCTATATTCATCTAGATAACTGGAAACCACTCTAACCATATCCTTGAAATGGAATTATTAAGAACACACAGTTTGCTTACTCAGAGCTACTGGTATTGGAATGGCGTTCGAACCTTACTTGGATATACAATCCTATTTAATGTCATGTTTAGTTATGTTCGGGGTATCTTAGTCGTAAGCTTTCTCATTTCTTAAACGTTATCTAAATCTTTATGCTACTAGCCTTATTTGGATATACAGTCCAATCTGTATCTTTGAGCAATAAATAAATAAATAAATAAATTTATAAATTTAACTTAAATGATTAATTAATATGAGTGAAAAATAAATTTCATCCCATAGAGGAATCTTAATCCCATATTGCTATGAAGGAATATAAGAGTGTATATAAGTGTGAACCCACCTCAACTAGCAAAAGATTTTTTGGAGTACATCTAAAAGCAAATCTGTGCGCATCTATCAATGCAAAGGGAACAATATTTTGTTAGTTTGTGAGGTCCGTTACACACTCGCACACCATATCAGATCCATATAAGGCTTAACCGCTAGTCCGTGAGGTCTGTTACACACTCGCACACAATATGAAGAATAAACTTCATCTCATAGAGAAACTCCAATCCCAAATTGATAAAAAAGAACATATAAGAGTGTATACATGTGTTAACAAAGAGATGGGAACACGTCATTGTTGAATTGCGAGATACTTAAAGCATTCATGCTCCCTAAGTGCTTCATTAAACTATACTACGATGGTTTGTTTTCTCTTGTCACTAAAACAGTGACTTATTCCCTTATTTGTTTTATCTTTACCTTTATGAGTAGGAAAATATTTAAAGCAAAGGGGCATGGTTCTCCTATTTCAATAATGTGAAGTATTCTCTCGACGTCCCTTTGGTACTCACACTGATTTTTTCCCTCTCTTTGTATGCACTTTCAGATTCAGAGGTATCTATTACACCACAATTTGATGCTCTATCACACTATTACCAAGCATATATTAACTTATTCAATATTTCAGGCATTTGTTTATGACGTGATGGAACTGTAAGAAATACTTTATGGATTTCTTACTTAACTTATTGAACCATGAAATTAAATCATCCTGTAATAATGCGAAATAAATACTTACAGGATGTAGACATTCTTCGATCTTCAGATTCCTGACTTGAAGCGGATGATCCGTGATCCTTAGCTAGGTTATCAATTCTTCTAAGAGATGGCAACCAAAACACACTTTTGTAATTGATTCGAAGGAAGAGTCAATTTGTTTTTCTTAAAGATTTTTTCTCTCTGTATTTGATCTCGTGTCTTTTAAAGAATGAGGAACTCATTCTTATATAGAACTGAAGTGAGAAAACGGTTCTTCTCTTTTAACCGTCTGTAACTTCCAGACGGTTACTTAATGAAGACGAGTCCTTATTAAATTTCCACCCTTAGGGACCATAACCCGGTATTATTTTGTTTTACAAAATAACCCCAAAACTTTATGTTTTTCTTAAGTTGTTTATTTCCGAATCCAATCCTTCACAGTATTCAGAATTAAACCTGGTATCTATACAATTACCTCCATGATACATATTTTATCTACTAGTCCGTTCTTTTCTTTATGATTACTTTTATTGGACTAATATTAACGATAGTTCGATACATCGGTAAGACATGTGACGTCCAACTTAATGGAGAAATTCCAACAATCTCCCACTTGGATCATCATATGCTACTATAGGATGCATCCACTTAATGAACGTTCTAAATTTCTATCGTCACATAGATAACCTTAACAATCCCGTAAATGACTATTAGCGACATAGGACTAAAGTCATCATCAATGCATTTCAAGCCGCAAATAGATGCATCAGTAATCACGATATCGCAACAATCAACTACATGGATCTATCATGGTGCACAACATAAGAATAATATGAAATGTAATCTTACATATCTATTCTTAACTAGTCCCACTTAATTGAAGGTCTACTTACAGCAGAGTACGAATAATCAAATATAAGAGCACACTGAAAACTTATATATAAATATGTTTGCATTAATGACCTTAAGTTCGCGAATATCATAATACAAACAAATTTAATAGCTTAATACAAACTCCCACTGAAACTAACAATCCTCTAAGTATACAACACCCATGTTAATGGTGTGTTCAATGAAAACTTTAGGTACTAATGCCTTCGTAAGAGGATCTGCTAATATCGAGTTTGTCCCTATGTGCTCCACACTTATTTGACCACTCTGCACTCTCTCTTTAACAGACAGGAACTTGATATCTACATGTTTGGACTTAAATGATCTCCTGTTATTGTTTGAATACTAAACTGCCGAGTTATTGTCACAATATAATCTAAGGGGTCTTTCTATCCCCTCTACAATTCGCAGTCCCGTGACAAAATTTCGCAGCCAAAGCGCCTGATTGGATGCCTCGAAACAAGCAACAAATTCCGCAGCCATAGTGGAAGATGCAATGAGTGTTTGATTAACACTTTTCCATGATATTGCACCTCCCGTTAAAAGGAATATAATGCCTGAGGTTGAACGACGAGAATCCTCACATCCAGCGAAATCCGAGTCGGAATACCCTATGACCTCCAGTTTATCCGACTTCTTATATGTTAACCTGTGATGTTTTGTTTGTTGCAAATACCGGAGAACTCTTTTGACTGCTTTCCAGTGTTCCATCCCCGGATTACTTACGTATCTCCCTAACACACCCACCACAAAAGCAATATCTGGCCGTGTACAAACTTGAGCATACATCAGACTTCCAACAGCCGAAGCATATGGAACCTTTTGCATTTTCTCAATCTCAAGTTTTGTCTTTGGGCATTGCTTAAGGCTAAACTTTTCACCTTTTGATATAGGGGTTTCCTTTCCTTTGCTGTTAGCCATTCCGTAACGTTGTAACATACTCTCAATATACGCCTTTTGTGATAAACTCAAAATTACATGGGATCGATTCCTATGAATTTGACTTCCTAACATAAATGATGCATCACCAAGATCTTTCATATCGAATTTGTCCGAAAGAAATTTCTTGGTCGTATGTAACAATTCCTTATCGTTCGTGGCCAATAATATGTCATCAACATACAACACTAGAAATATGAATTTACTCCCACTGAAATTTTGATACACATAATCCTCCACTGAATTTATCTCAAAACCAAATGCGACAATAACTTCAAGGAATTTGTAATACCACTGTCGAGACGCTTGCTTGAGACCATAAATAGATTTCTTCAGTTTACATACCGTCGACTTTGGATCACCAGAGACAAAGTTTTCAGGTTGTAACATATAGATCGTTTCCTCAATGTCTCCATTAAGAAAATCGGTCTTTACATCCATTTGATGGAGCTCAAGGTCGAAGTGTGCAACTAATGCCATGATTGTCCAAAAAGAATCCTTCAAAGAAACTGGAGAGAAGGTTTCTTTAAAGTCAATCCCTTCACGTTGAGTAAAACCCTTAGCTACAAGTCGCGCTTTATGCCTCTCCACATTACCCTTAGAATCCCGTTTGGTTTTAAAAATCCATTTACAACCAATCAGCTTCTGTCCCTCAGGTAATGGAACAAGCTCCCATACCGCATTATCTTGCATTGATTTAAACTCTTCATTCATTTCTTTAATCCATAAGTGAGAATCAGAACTTTTCATGGCATCACAAACACTTAAAGGATCGTTTTCTATTGAACCATAAAATTCTTCATGTTCTTGAAGATACACTATATAGTCTGAAGATATAAAGCTCTTTTTTTCTCTAGTAGATCTACGCAAATGCATAATTTCTTCATTTTGCACTTGAACTTCTTGAGGAGGTAGAGTTTGTTCTTCTTGAACAACTTCATTTTGCTCCATTGGAACAACATCCATAGGAGGAAGATTAACATCATCTTGAGTATCTATATGTTCTAACGAATCTGAAGTGATGATTGGCCTTCTAATTACCATATCATCATCTGACAGTACAGTATCATTGCTAGAACCTTCATGAATCTCTATTGATTCTTCCTCAAAATGAATGTTCGTTACTAAATTCTTCCCCCCAAACTCTATATCCTCAAATAATTTCGCTGTACCCGTCTCAAATATATTCTTTGTGGAAAGATCATAAAACTTAAAACCCTTACTGTGCTCGGGATATCCGATGAAATAACTACTAACCGTTTTGGAGTCCAATTTCTTTTCATTCGGCCTATAAGGATTCGCTTCAGCTGGACATCCCCAAACATGTAAATGTTTTAAACTAGGTTTACGCCCAGTCCAAAGTTCATACGGTGTCTTAGTAGTTGCTTTTGTCGGAACTCTATTAAGTAGGTAGGTCGCACATTTTATTGCTTCTCCCCAGAGTGATATAGGTAATGTTGAATGACTAATCATACTTCTTACCATATCCTTCAATGTACGGTTTCGTCTCTCAAATACTCCATTCATGTTGGGCGAACCCGACATTGTATACTGAGGGACTATGCCACACTCTTCTAGGAACTTTCCAAACGGTCCATGACGTTGTTCACCTGAACCATTATATCTCCCGTAGTATTCACCACCACGGTCCGATCTGACGCACTTAATGTCTTTACCAAGTTGTTTTTCAACTTCGGTCTTAAAGACTTTGAACTTGTCAATGGCCTCTGATTTTTCGTGAATGAGATATAGATACCCATATCGTGAAAAGTTGTCAATGAAAGATACAAAATATCGTTGGTCGTTCCATGATGTTGTAGGGAACGGACCGCAAATGTCTGTATGTATCAAATCCAAGACCCCTTTCGCTCTGTATGCATCTAATCGTTTCACTTTGGTCTGTTTTCCTTTTATACATTCAACGCATACGTTGAAGTTTGAAAAATCCAGTTCACTTAATAAACCTTCTGAAACAAGCTTTTCAATTCTATTTCTAGAAATGTGACCTAATCGCTTGTGCCAAAGTTTTGCTGATTTTTCCATTTTACAATATAGTTTTCCAAGTACATCTACATTTATTATCTCTTTGTGATCCTTTATAGTATCCAATAAATACAAGTTATCATTTGCTATTAACTTTCCAGAACCAACAACATTACCATGTAAATAAAGACATAAACTATCATTTCTAAATAGACAAGAATAACTTAATTTGTCCAACAACGGAAAGGAAATTAGGTTCCTTCGAAAAGAAGGTACATACAATACGTCTTTTAAATACAAAAAATGTCCACCGGTAAGCAACAAACGAAAATCACAAATAGAATGAACTAAACACGAACTGCCATCAGCTGTATAGATGGATGTTTCACCATCACTCAGGCTTCGGTTTCTTATCATACCCTGCAAAGAAATACAAACATGAGTTGTTGCTGCTGTATCAACCCACCAAGTATTTCTCGGTACTGAAACTAAATTGATCTGAGAACAGACCATAGAAGTGAAAATACCTTTGGCTTTCATCATAGCCTTCCATTTTTCACATTCTTTCTTGAAGTGCCCCGGTTTCTTACAATGGAAGCAACACCCTTTACCAGAGTACCCTTATGCTTCTTTTGTCCCGAACCGGATGCATGTGCATCTGAACCTTCATACTTTCTCTTAATTCCCTTATCCACATGAGCTTTCACCATTTGCACTTCTGGATGTTCTTGCTTCATCTTTTCCTCCTCTTGCGCTGCCTGAGAGATGAGCTCGTTGAGATTCCATTTCTCGCGCTGACAATTATAAGAAGTTTCGAAGTTCTTATACTGAGGAGGGAAAGAGTGAAAAGCAAAGCTTACCACAACATCTTCGGGAAGGTAAATCTTAAGTGCTTTCAGTTTGGAAGCGATGTTTGACATTTCCAAGATGTGCTCACGAACAGTCCCTTTGCCACGATATTTCATAGAGGCTAGCTTAATAAGCAGCGTCTTAATCTTTACTTTATCGTTCTTGGCAAAACATTTCTCTACCTCTTCGAGAAATATTTTCGCATTAGTGATCTCAGGTGGAACTGCACCACGGAATGCTAATGGAATTGCTTGCTTCATGATCCCTAGACTTATCCTCTTCGACTTTTCCCACGTCTCTGACTCTTTCTTCTCCGCAGGAGAACTGTCATCAGTCAGAGGTTTAGGTTCCTCGACCCTTAATGCTAAGTCATAATCATGGCACATCAAGTGCAGCAACATATATTCTTTCCACAGCTCAAAGTTTCTCCCATTAAGTATGGGTGCCTTTTTGCCTTACGGGTTATAGAAATATGAATTTGCTAACATAACAAACAACAAACAATAAATAGCCAAAAACATCACTTAACATATAATCTCCATAGTATTTAACAAACAAACATAGCATAATAAAACATACTCTTACATCATCAATAAGATACCTTTGGGCAAGCATATTAATTTGTATATGTATGAGTTTGAGCATAATTAATGTTGATCTTACCAATTGACTTAATTAAGAAAATCTTCCTTTGGGCCGATTTTCCTAGTTCAATTTTCTTAATGATCAATTCACAAATAACTATCTCGTGTCTAAGATTAACTATGTCAAACCTTAAACTTCCTTTCGGCCGATTAAAATTTACATACTTGTCAATCAAAGACTTGTCAAAACTCTAAAATAATTAATTCAGCAATAGGGATCACTTTGGCGATATATTGAATCATTAATTATTTACCGAAGTTCGGACAACGTAAAACATGCTAATTATTTCGAAAAATACTATACGGCTACCTTACTTAATGTCCAAACTATTTCGTAGTCTATGTATAATTTAATCAAATTAAATTTACACCTTAAATTTATTATATTATAATACATATATAATTATATTAGGATATAATTCTTATTATATATATATATATATATATTATAATATAATAATTATTTATATATAATACTTATTCATATGTATATATATATATATTTATATATAATAAACTTCAATGATATAATATATGTATGCAATTCACGTGTGTAGATATGAATAGCACGTTCTTCTATAACTAACGGAAATAGTGATTAATGCGTAACTAACGGTAGCTGTTAGTGCACTTAGTGGTGGTTAGTGCACTTATATTTCAGTTGTTATAACTCATGCCTATTCTTTAGGCGAATATCAGTTCTTACAGTTACAGTTACTAATAAAATTATATAATATATAATTTTATTAGTAACTTCAGATTTTAATTTAATTATATTAATTATAGTAATCGCATACGGCACCTCTTAACGACATATATAATTATACCACCGTAATTGTTTAACTGGTTGTGTAATTTTCGATAACCGACATCATATTTAATATATAGATCTAATATATAATATATATGATCTAATTTTATAATCTGAAAAACTAAGAATTTAATTTCATGGTGGCATCGATACCACTTGTAAGAAATACTTTATGGATTTCTTACTTAACTTATTGAACCATGAAATTAAATCATCCTGTAATAATGCGGAATAAATACTTACATGATGTAGACATTCTTCGATCTTCAGATTCCTGACTTGAAGCGGATGATCTGTGATCCTTAGCTAGGTTATCGATTCTTCTAAGAGATGGCAACCAAAACACACTTTTGTAATTGATTCGAAGGAAGAATCAATTTGTTTTTCTTAAAAGATTTTTTCTCTCTGTATTTGATCTCGTGTCTTTTAAAGAATGAGGAACTCATTCTTATATAGAACTGAAGTGAGAAAACGGTTCTTCTCTTTTAGCTGTCTGTAACTTCCAAACGGTTACTTAATGAAGCCCAGTCCTTATTAAATTGCCACCCTTAGGGACCATAACCCGGTATTATTTTGTTTTACAAAATAACCCCAAAACTTTACGTTTTGCTTAAGTTGTTTATTTCCGAATCCAATCCTTCACAGTATTCGGAATTAACCTGGTATCTATACAATTACCTCCATGATACATATTTTATCTACTAGTCCGTTCTTTTTTTTATGATTACTTTTATTGGACTAATATTAACGATAGTTCGATACATCGATAAGATATGTAACGGTCTAACTTAATGGAGAAATTCCAACAGGAACTGCTTCAGCTGGCTCCATTGGCTCCATCAGCCCATTGCACTCTGAGTAGTAGCTGCTGCGAATTCCCTTCCAAAAAAAAATATAATACATATATTATGTATTATATATAACTCAGCAAATATGCAAACTGTATCCGTCACCTGTTTGTTATATTCTTATATCGATGTGTTTCTGCAGCTTTTGTTTATAAAACTTAGGGGAGAGCGCATATATGATGGTCAGCTTAGCTCCAACTCAGGTGAGCTCATCATATATTTTGCGGTCGGTCCACCATTATAATACTTAGTTTACTTAGCTGGTACTTGTGTCGACGGTACAACTATATTCATCCGTGGTGGTGATGTTTCCATAAAAATTAGGCATCTGTTTTCAAAGTATTCTAGACGATTTGCGTCCCATCTTTCTGTTTGTACAAATATTTTATTTGATCTTATGTATATGTGGTTGAGCTTGAATTGTATCAGTATGTATAATGTATTGGCAGTCAAACACAAATCAAAAGTTGTTAGCATAACGCTATGAATGCTAATATTCATTTGATGCTTATCTTTCTTTTGAATGCCTTGCTCATAATATCCTACTCTTTTCAGTTTATGGTTATGGCGTTTAACATTTTCATCTTTAACATTTTTGTTCTATACGGAATTGAAGGATTTCAAAGATCAGGCCTGGATATAACCCGGGTGCATGGATGCTTGAGGTTACCTCTTATAGTGAAGAGGTATGGGTATTGATTTTGCTAAAGTTTACAGGAGATCATACTTGTTCCAGTGGCAAATTCTCTCATCTCAGAGCGAAGAGGTGACCTCTTATATCTTGTACCTTTCTTACTAGACAAATTCTCTCCTCTTATAAAGTATTTTACTTCTATTACACATAACATGAAGTTATTCCAATGATTAATGATGAAGTTGAAATTTGAAGAATAACAAATGATAAATAAATACTAGGTTTCAAGAATATATTGTTCTTTTAGAATTAAATTCTTAATTTTAATATTCCAAAAAATAATTGAGTTTTAAAATAGGATTCATCCGAAATCCTAACCAAATTTTGGAAGCAAAGTAA
This sequence comes from Limnanthes douglasii subsp. nivea, assembly GCA_036936605.1. Lineage (NCBI taxonomy): Eukaryota > Viridiplantae > Streptophyta > Magnoliopsida > Brassicales > Limnanthaceae > Limnanthes > Limnanthes douglasii. The sequence goes on from JAUPFV010000004.1 coordinate 34,021,019, forward strand.
ATATTTTAAATTATATTCCCATCAAATCTGAAGATAAATAGATTTGATTAGCTTAAAAACAAAAGCATCAAGCTTTTTTAACCAATAAAATAATAAAACAACGGTTCAGAAATCTAAACAGTCGAATTTGAAGTCTGAATTTCGTGACGAGTATTGTTACACATTTAAAAATTATTGGGCTCAACGAGATGTTATATTCGAGTACATGCAGTGTCCAAATGCGATACCTAAGTCAGAAATAAGGCTCATTTGCGTCGGTCCAAAACAGTTAGAAAGTTGTGGACCGTCTCGCCTACATCATCCTCTCCCGGTTGGAATTCGCCCTGGAACTCCCAATGTGATCGTCATCAACCAACTCGTCAACTTATTCACTGCATATTGCTTTTGTTTGTCTATCGATTTTTTTTTGGTATACGTAGCCAAGCAGAATCAACAATTGATTCGTCTACAGTGATCAGCGCTGAATGTTTGTTAAACTCATGTGACGATATGAGTGGTGGTTTTATAGGTTTCAAACTAGGTATAAAATATTTTGATGATATATTTGATAATATGACTATTACTCTCACTTGCATTGTTGACATCTTCAATATCTCCACCAAGGTTCTAATTCAAAATCACCTAAAACTGCTCCAGGTTCGTATTTAGAATCGACCAACCCCCTACAAGTTCTAATGTAAAATCAAACCTTTAATCTATTAAAATTATACTCTTTTCTAGTTTATAGACATAGTAAAAAACATAAATAGTTATCGTACTTTTGACGAATTTAATATCCACTGCTTGGTACAAACTTAATTGACAAGCATCATGCTCAAAACCATAACAGAGATACAAAGTAATACATGTTGATATGCTTAGTGTGCATTGTTAGCCAGACTAAGAAAGTTGACTAAGAAAGTTGTCTGTAATTAAAGTTGTACAACCTCAGTAGCACAACTAAAAATTATCTTGCAAGTGTAATGACATCGTTATTATAGTTTTAGAAAGTCTAGTAACTTTATTCAAGTAGTTTGATCTAAAGTATATTTATGTTTCTTTTATTTATCCAATTTGAATTGTAAACAAGTCTAATCATGTAAAATTGATTTTCATAATACTTACATTCTTGTAGCAGTGTGTATAACTTATTTAATACAAAAGTCAATAAATCTAGAATTGAGATAAACTACGTCTCTCCAAAAAATTATGTTCAAGTTATTTTCATACTTAAGTTGCTAACTCTTGAGAAAGATAAAAGAACATAGATTTTCAGTAATCTTACAAATTTGTATGCTCATTCTAACTAATATGAATCATTAGTCCTTCTTTTATCTTTATATTGTATAATTCAAATTCAAATAAGTGTGATGTTTTAAAATATGTATAGACAACACTGATCACACTTTGTAACTTTCCAAATAAATGTAGTTCATTCAGTTTAGCATCACTAAATACCATAACACTTTTGTGAGTTGTTCTTCATCTGGTTATGCATATAAAAATTTAATATCAAAAGTCAAAATACATCCGCTAACCATCTTAGAACAAATAAACCGGACCTCTTGCACGGGCGTATAGATTATCATTATAATATGGACTATTTTATGAGAAAAGTGACTTCAACTACAAATATTAAACACTTCTTATTAATTTCACTAATATAGTATTTTTCATCATATAAGAGATACGTACATAACTAAAAAACCAATACCGAATATGTAGTGGTATTTTTGTATGAAATCATTCGTGTGAGTTCACATTTTTTCATTCTAATGATCCAATAATTTTTTTGTTATTTCATCATAATTATGAAGAACACACCAGTTAGCTTTCATTAATTGAGCATCATCAAGAATAATCGTAGTTGGATTAATACTGAATGGCTTCGTAGTATTAGAGCACACCAAAAGAGAAACATGATTATTATTTAAATTTATCTTAACAACTTCACATTTTTAAGCATTAATATGGAAACTACACTTGCAAGACATTGAAATATATACTTCTGCAATAGATACTTTAGGTATTACTCTATTTGCTACACATCTTTTATATATTCAAAATATCTTGTATAAAACTAACAATATTACTAAAATAATTTTGAAATAAATTATATCTATATTTTGAAATATTAGCTATTTTATTACCTCTCAATTGGATACATCCATCGAAAATGAATTGGCCAACTAACAATGACTCTTTTACTAAACGTACTATAAGATGTTGTACTATATAAAAATAACAGGGGTAAAAAAAAATTCAATCAACAAAGAATGATAGTTCTATCATTCTTGACTTTTTATATATCTTATTACTTCAATTTCTTTGCATAAGTGGAGAAAAAAATCTTCGCAATGCTACAGTGATCTCAACTATATCTCGCCATAAATATGGTTAAATACCAACTAAGAAGAATCGGTGTAGTAATACATGACAATCATGACTCTATAATCTATAAATTTTCTTGTCATCCATCTTCATGCATCGTGATATATTTGAAGCATAATCATACAGATATTGAATCATTTCATACAAATTAAGAAATATTTTCTTATGATTTGGTTTTAATGTATGCGAAAAATGTTTTATGGTCCACTTTATCCTTGTTTATTTAACCATAATTATTTTCATATATTCGTCCGTTTTAGGTATTGATGGGGTTTGTACATATCGTTTGCTTTTTCTTCAATTTTAATCAGTGTCTCAATAATATTATTATACATATTTTTTTATATATTCATTACATCAAGATTGTGTCTAATATTTAACTTTAACCAGTAGTCAAGCTTGATTTCTCTAGAATTCTTTGGAGGAGGTTTTCTGTATAAAACTATATTTAGATTTTAGAGCACTAAAGTGTCGTTTAGATTACTTAGACAATATTTTAGAGAGAGAAATGCATATTTCTAGAGAGAAAAAGTCAATATAATAATTGTTTAATCATTGATCAATCATCCATTTCCCTAAAAGGGAGGGTCTATTTATAATATAAATAGTAGGTCTCACAAGCTTAACAATTTAATAATTGTGGTCCCATCCTCAAAACTATTGTTTGGTTTACATAATTGATAATTTCTCCTAAGAAACTTTCTTTATAAAAAAAACACCCTTATCTTTCGTAGATCTTTAATCTTCCCTTATTAGTAGCCCCCCAGTCCTTGTGAAAATGTTTTAAATAAGGACTTTTGTATACTCTTAACTCCATCAGATTTTGCATAGTACTTTCTCATCGGATTCTGGCTCATCGAATTTTGTGAAAGTATACTAAAAATGAATCCAATCTCTTCAAATTTTAACAGACTTTTGTCACCCATACCAAACATTTTTCAGACCAAATTTGTGACGTCACATATTTTTCTGACGCCACTAATGAAAATTCTTCTGTACGTGACAAATATCAGCTGACTATCCTTTTAGTGTGCTTTTCTACTTGACAAAAGATAGTCTAAGGGTGGCGCATCAGTTCCCTAGGTACTCATTAAGCCTATTCTGGACAATTTTCCCCTACGCAAACGACTCGTCAGCTCCCTAGGCCTCGGTGCTTTCAGGCCCATCGTTTCCTTATAAATACTACTCGTCCATCATGACTCTCTCGCATCATTTTTAGAGGAGAAAGTTTTAACAGCTCATTCTAGAGTATGAAACAGTCGTCCATGCCAAGAAGCTCTCGCATACCGAAGCGGCTAACTATCAACCGAAAATTCAAAGAAATAAAAGTTTTTGGTTTATACGCTGCACGAGAGCCCCATCCCCCGGAAGTCTTTTAGTATCGTACTTGGCTTCAAAATATTTGCTCTCAGCCCCCTCAGTCCGTGTTGTTTGCCAATGTACAAGAGTGACTCCAAAATCATGGGGAAAGACAAAAAATCAAAAGGATCTTCTTTCTCACGAAAGAGGCACCATAAGGATAACAAGCACACATATTTGAAGAGTCTCTAAGAGTCCCCATCTCATATTCCTTCAACACCTTCTGACACCTCTCACGAAACTCTGAGGCCAACACCCAAGATTCCTCCGCGAAAACTTACCCGAGGATATGTGGCTCAGATGACCAAAAATCCTCTTGAAGCCATTCTAGAGATTAATTTTTCAAAAGAAGAAAAAGACCATTCAACTTCTGAAGATAAATGAACCTCTGTTTCCAAAGAAAAACCAACCACCTCTACTACTCTTTCAATTTCCGATGAGAAAAATGTTTCCAAACTAGTTCTTGGGGAAGCCTCCCACTTCTTTGTTCCTCACAATGTTAAAGAACAAATCACTACCATAGTCCTCCTAAAAAAGACAACTGAAGCTATTTATTCTCTAAAAAATAAAAACAAACCAAAGAAGACGTCCCACTTCCCCCGAAAATCAAGGCCTTAGTAGGAAAATATATGGAGAATGTTGATAACAGAAATCTGCTGACCTTGCATAGAATTCAATATCAATATTTCAAGCCATCCTAAGAAGAACTTTTAAGACTTCGATAGGGAATCATTTCGTCAATTTCTATCCGTCTCCCAACCGTCGGAGAAACCCTCTTGTCTGTTAAAGACAACGAGATGATAGTTTATACTGAAATATAAGAATGAGGCTTTTGCTATCCACTTGATCACTTATTCTTCGAATATTTTTTGACGATTGACCTATATTCTACCCAAGTTGGTCCTAATATGTGGTTCACTTTAATAATATGTGTCATGGCTTCTAGGATCTCGGGAATCCCTTTCTCCTTGGAGGAGCGGATCGGTCTTTATGGGCTAGAAAAGAATCCATACTTCCCCTTTTATTCTCTTACTTTTGGATGCGGTCACAAAGTGATAAAAAAATTATTGAATGGGGAAAAAAATGGAAACAATGTTTCCTCTTCTTCTCTGGTCTTTTGGAGGCTGGGTCCAAGAACACTCCCGGTAATCCTCACAAGATCGCATTAGTATGGACAAACAAAGGTATAGCTCTTCATTCATCGAAAGTTTCTTTTTTTACAGGGATTAACACTTTCCTTTTATTAACAGCAACGAGGTATATATCTAAGCCATACGCTGAATTTCTTCCTCACACTAAAGACTTTTTTTATGAGTTACATTTATGGCCCAAAACTGTTTGGTTTAATAAGTTTCGACTTTGCTTTACCCACACGAACCGTTCCAAAGGTTGTTTATGAAGACTTAACCCCTCAGAACGGCTAAAACTAGAGGAACTCATGCCTCCCATTTTATAACAAAAAGTGTTAGATACGCTGGAGAAGAAAGATGCGATTATTTATCTTCCAAAAAAATATAGGGCTAAAAGGCATCTTGATGAAGAATCAGATATTCCCTCGAAGATGGAAGAATTTTTTGAGAGAGTAACCACACAGATAAGAATAGCTAAGATTTCAGACGTAAATGATACTGACATTAGTGATAAAGTCAAGAAAGTTTATCCCCAAAAGCTTCCCACTCAGACTTCTCCCGAGAAGAAAGTACAAAGAAAATTGAAGACTATTTCTAAAGAATTTCCAGAGACTTCTGTTAATGCCACTCCCCAAAACATAGAATTGAATGCTCCAATCAAGAACTCCAGAAAACGTTCCTTTTATTCCGAAACTTAATCCAATTCCAATGCTTCACCTACAAGTTCAAAGTTCTCAAGAAAACGTTCAACCAACTAACTCTTCACCCTTGAATACTTTTGAGGAAGGGTCTCTCTCTAGCTCATTTGAAATTTTGATGGATGACAAATTTTCTCTTCGCATAAAAAATATTCTCCACTCCTCTATCACTATTGGGAAATAAATGAAATATCTCAAGGATCGAATGAGTCATTACAAATATGAACTCTCAAAAGTCAGATAAGAACTTGAAGAGCTTAAGCAAGAATATTCGACCCTTAAATTACAAGCTGACGCCATCTTCGAAAAGCTCTTTGCATCTGAACAATATGTCATGCTCCTCGAAAAGTGTTGTCATGATAAAAGGGAGCTTTTTGTGGAATAAAATGCAACTAAAGATAAGCTTATTGTAGCTTATAAGGAATCTAACAGCTTAGCAACAGATGGCTTCAACAAATGTTTTAAGGATTTTAAAAGGGTGGTAAAAGAAAAATAGCTCATATTGGCTAATGTTGAGAACAAAAAATTCGATGTTGTTGAAAACTATGCTGTTAAATGCGTTGATAAGTTAGATTCGAGGGATTAAACAGTTAGGTGTGCGTTAATCCAAGAAGTCCATACACGTTATCGTGACCTCAACTTAGGAAGTTTTTAGGAACATGTTCCAGCCAAATTTCACCCTCCTAGGATAGTGCTAAATGATAGTGAAAGTGAGAAGACAGAATCCGATAGTAATGACTCATCTGAATCTACTGAGTGACAAAGTATAGATGTTCCATTTAACATCTGAACATGTTCCATCTCAATTAATAACTTCTACTTGCCCATTCGCTTGTGGATGAAAATGAGTTAAGAAACACTGTTGTACCCCCTATAACTACAAAATATCTTCAAATATTTGTTATCGAATTGAGGCCCATTATCTGTAGTGATTTTCATTGAGACCCCAAAACGGTAACAATATTTGACGTAATGAATTTGATCACATATTTGGCCTTCATTCCTGCTAGTGGCTCTGCTTCTACCCATTATATAAATAATCCATTGCCACTAATATTGTCTGCCTCCCTTCGAAAGTCATTGGAAGAGGACCCACCAGGTCAATACCCCATCGGTCAAATGGCAATCCTTCTGATATGGTTTCAAGGGTAACTCATGGTTTATGAATTATATTAGCATATCTTTGTCATGTATCACATTTTTAACCAAATCATTTGCATCAGATGATACCGTGGGCCAATAATACCCTGCGAAAAATACTCTTATAATCACTGATTTATACCTGTAGTGTAAAGATCCTTCCTCATCATGAAGATCCGATAATATCACTTGTGATTCATTTTTCCCAAACACCGGAGCACAGGTCTACTAAAATAGTTTTTATACTTACAACCCCCAAAACAATGTACCCATGAGATTTAAAGCGTACCTTTTTTAGAAAATAACTTGTCAATTGGTAACTCATCATTTTCTCAAAATTTAATTATGTCTTGCCTCTAATCTTTACTTTCGCAGCTAGGTATTTAGCTGTCTTCATTGATAATCCCAACTCTCTGCTCTGAATCTTTACTGATTGATGGATTTTCTAACGTAATAATCCATGGGTATTTCTCAAAATATGAAATAGTATCCAAAGAATCTGCAACTGAATTTTCCTCCCTTCGAACATGTTCATAGCTTATATTTTTGAAACTTATAGATAGGTCTTTTAATTCTTTGAAGTATTTTACCAAATGGTTCATAAAAGAAAGTAGCCGATTTCCAGACGTTGAATCCACCAGCTGATCAATCTGTGAGATTGGGAAAGAATCTTTTGGGCGAGTTCTATTCAAGTCTATGATGTCTACGCACATTCGCTATTTACCATTCTTCTTTTTAACCAAAAATCTATTTGCAAACCACTATGAATAACGAGACTCTCATATATGTCCAACTCTGGTTAAACGTTCTACCTCCGCAGTTATCGCCTCAGATTTCTCATAGAAGAAAGGTCTTCTTTTCTGAATTATTGGTCTCACATTATTCTTAACTGATAGCTTATGAAAAATAATTTCTGAAGGAACACCAGTTACATCTTCTGAACACGAAGAGAATAAATCTAACTTTAACAAAAAAAATAAATAAATCAATCCTTGCTTTAAGTCTTGGGACAACTTTGTTCAAATTTTTAAAAATTTTCCTCCTGAGAATATATGATCTTCGTAGTCTTCATCAGGAACAAAAAAACTGGGGGACTCCTTTGGATCATCAAAAGAGGTTGGCTCAGAGGAAGTCCTCACTAGTTATTATGCTTTATCTGGCTCATTCTATCGAATTTTCTTGAAAGAGAAAGCAATTCGATAACATTGTCTAAGCATTTTGGATGCTTCTAATTGTTCCCACATTATTCCCCATGATATACTTTAGACATTGATGTACCATGGAGATAACATCTTGCATTTTTAACAACCATGACCTTCAAAAAATAATGTTGTAAGAAGTTGGTGCATCTACGAGAATGAATAAGATTTCTACCTCCTTTCTGAAAGGTCCTCGGCCTAATTCCACTACACTTTCAAATTTACCAACTGATGAGGGCGGAATTCGCCGATCCAAGCGATAGGGGTAAAAACGCGATAAATGGTAGTTGACGAGATTAATCGGGTATTTGAAGTCCTTCAAGGACCAATGTACAACAATAAAATAGTAAAGGGGCCTCATTGATATGTGATGAACGGCCCACTAAGAGATTAAATGGGTCCACCTTATTTTAGTATAAAAGGGTGACCCACTTGCCTAAAAAGGGTATTGAATATTACTGTGGACAAATCCCGTTTTCTCTCTCTTCACTTTCTCTCTCTAGTCACATCTGACACAAGATCCCAAATATACTCTTTTGACAATTATTGACTCATCATTGGCGCCGTCTGTGGGAACAGTGATACCGAAAAGGAATCTTTTGTTCTTTGAAAATCACATTTTTCGGGATGAATAGCGAAGCGGCGATAGAGAGGGCCGGTAGAGAAGTCGTCCGAACCGTTTCTGGTTCGGAGGACACGGGAGTCCCCGGTCGGGAATGGAACGGCGGACGGGATAAGCGGTCGACGTTGATTATGACCCGAAAGCAGCTCCTTGAAGACATTGCTCGGTTAGAAGAGGAACGAGAGCGGGCATTGGGCGAGAAAAGAGCTCGGGAAGGAAAGGGCAAAGAGCCCATCCTGGAGGATCGGGAAGCAGCCGGCCGCGGCAACAATCCGCGAATAGAGGCCCGACCTGTCAGGTACTACCGAGACTCTCCCCCCGACGATGAAGAAGCCGTCAAAACTCGTCGGAACCCTGAAAACCGTCGGGCTATGACATCGGACTACCCCTCAGATGACTCGTCGGGCAAGGAATACCTGCGCCGGGAGAGAATCCAACGAACACAAAAGAGCCGATCCCGACGCATTCGCGGGTCCAGGGCAGATCCCTCGCGATATAAGAAGGGGGGCACGGACAAGCCGACCCCGACATCATTTGAAAAAGAAGAAACGCACACCGCCACCCGCGGAGAGCGGGAAATATTACCACCAATCCCTTGGCAACCATCGAACGGTCAGAACCATGGGTACCGAACCAGTAGCCAATTCATCAACCCGGGAGCCGAAGGACTCTATGGAATTAGAACCGAAGGTCTGGGGGGAGGAGCTTTCGAGCTCGGAGTCAATTGGAGGGCCTCCCCTTTGTCCGATGAGATATTAGCAGGACCACTCCCGAGGCGGTTCGACATTTCCAAGCTGGAAAAATATGACGGGAAAAAGGACCCGGACAACCATTTGGAAGCTTTCAAGAACTTCATGCTGAGTTTCGATAACGACGACAAGCTCTTATGCAGAGCCTTCTCTATGAATTTCAAAGACAGGGCTTCTAAATGGTACAACCGTTTGCCGCAGGGTTGTATCCGGAATTTTGAGACTTTCTGGGAAATATTTAGGCAACACTTCGTGGGAAGTAAGAGTTTCCGTGCCAACGGAGATACTATTATGAATTGTCGACAGAAGCTAGGGGAGAGCCTCAAAGACTATACCAGGCGGTTCATTGACGCAAAAACCGATCTGGACCATTGTGAGGAGAATGTGGCTCTAACGGCGTTTCGATTGGGTCTGCTCCCGGGGCCAATGAAGCAAGCGGTCACGAAGAAGCAAGCATTCACTTTTTCCGCGTTATTGGCACAAATAGAAAAGCAGATATTGATCGAGGAAACACAAGCTTCTGAATTGGCGGCACAGATCCAGCAGAGCGCCCAAGCCTCGGTCGTGATAAAACAGAGTTCCCGACCAGACCATGGTAGGTATGTCCAACCGGTTAGCACGATACCCCCGAGTATGTCGTTGGTGACTAAATCTCCGGCCCCGACGGGTCCAAGGCCAAAACAAGCAGGGCAGGCCGCTTCTCGACCCATGTCCAACAAATGGATACGACCGGCTTACTTCGCGGACCTCACGGAGTGCGTGTCATCGATCTACGAGAAGACCAAGAAGAGCGGGATGTACCGAAGACCTTTCCCTATCCCAACACCTCGGGAGCAAAGGAATAACCGCTATTGTCGTTACCATGAGGACGTAGGCCATGACACGAAGGACTGCATAGCCTTAAAAAAGGAAATACAGATGCTCATCGAGCATGGGAACCTGTTGGAATATGTCAAGAAGACCCAGCATGCCGCAACCTCGAAAGAAGTGGTCATCGTTCCGAAGCCGGAGACGACCATGGCAATTTCAGAAGTTACCGACCATTTCGACGTTTCGATTGAATATCTAGATCCCGAAGCCAATCGTAATATCATCGGGGTCATAGAGGAAGAGGCGGAAGAAAGTATCGGGACCGTGCGTAGCCTCTGTAAAATGTTTGAGTCATCAATAATCTTCGGGGGAGGATCTACGACGGAAGCCGTGCGCGCATCCCGGAAAGGGCGAGTTGTCGGCCAACTCACTCGTTTGGGAACCCAAACTTGCTTCAAAACCAGAAGTATTTCTTCCCCGATCCCGAGCTACGACAATCCAGGGGCCAACCACGACATTATCGGAGTTGTTGAGGAAAATGCAGGAGAACGCGTCGGTAAGGTGCGGGGCTTGCGTGATCTTTTTGAATCTCTGACCATCTTTGGGGGGGATTCAATGGCGGGAATAACACATTCCTCCAGGAAGAGACACATCGTCAACTTGACCACCCAGCTGGAAGCCAGAACTTGCTTCCAAACCTGTAACGCCCCCTCGCCAATTTTACATTTCGATGACGACGACATGAGGGACTTAGCCGGGCCTCACGAGGATGCCATTGTGATTGGGGCAGCGATCGCGGGAGAGGAGGTTCGGCGCATCTTGGTAGATACCGGGAGTTCGGTCAATATCATCTTCGCTTCGACCTTTGCCAAGTTCCGAACACGACCAGTGCTTGAACGATCTGACCGCACCTTAGTCGGGTTCACGGGGTCGGCAGCCGACGTTGTGGGAGAGTTTGAGGGCGTGGTACAGTTAGGCCGCGACCCATTTAAAAAGGAGGTCACAGTTTTGTTCGTAGTAGTGGACGCGCCGGCCTCGGACAACGCCATTTTGGGACGATCTTGGATATCGCGCATGCATGCGGTGACTTCTACAATCCATCAGTGCGTAAAGTATGTGGTCGGGAACAACGTTGGAGTAGTACGGAGCAGCCAGAGAGCGGCGCGGGAATGTTACCGAGCTGCGTTAGCACCCAAAAAAGATCAAGAGATGCTTCAGGCTCAAGCATAGCAGTTAAGGGGGAGCTCCTCGGGTTCGCAGCCGGTAGACGACCCTCGGGAGGCCCCAAGCCTTCTAACGACAGACGAAGAGTGCGAGTTTTTTTATTTTGCCACCGGTAAATGCCTGCGGGTCGGGATAAACCTTTTGCCGACCCTAAGGGAGCAGCTACTGGTCTTACTCCGGGAGAACCTTGATTTGTTTGCATGGTGCTCCGGGGACGTTACAGGAGTACCGGAGTCCTTCGCGATTCACAAGTTAACCATAAACAGGAATGTCAGACCGATCGTTCAAAAACGTCGGGCCTTCTCTCCCGAAAAGGCAGTAGTAATTCTACGGGAAGTTGAAAGAATGACCAGTGTCGGGCATATAGAGGAAGCACGGTACCCTTTGTGGATCTCTAACCCCGTTCTTGTCAAAAAGAAAAGCGGGAAATGGAGGATGTGTGTAGATTTTACCGATCTCAATCGGGCGTGCCCAAAGGACCCTTTCCCGATGCCGAGGATTGATCAGCTGGTGGACTCGACGTCGGGTAACAAGTTACTGTCTTTTATGGACGCCTACGCCGGTTACAATCAAATTAAGTTGCACCCCGCGGACCAGGAAAACACCACGTTCATAACGGGTCGAGGGCTATACTGCTACAAAGTAATGCCCTTCGGACTGAAAAATGCGGGCGCGACGTACCAAAGGCTGGTCAACAGGACTTTCGAAAGTCAGATCGGGAGAAACATGGAGGTTTACATTGATGATATGTTGGTCAAAAGTAGGACCGATGGAGCCCACCTTGCCGACCTCAGAGAAACCTTTGATAATTTGCGAAGGGTAAATCTTAAGCTGAACCCAGAGAAATGTTCTTTTTGGGTCCGATCAGGAAAGTTCTTGGGATTCTTCGTCAGCGAGAAAGGCATCGAAGCCGACCCTGTCCAGCTCCGAGCTCTAGCCGACATGACCCCTCCTCGGAGTGTGAAAGAAGTTCAGATCCTGACCGGGAGATTGGCCGCACTAAATCGTTTCATTTCTCGATCGTCTGATAAATGCGCTCCGTTTTTTCAGGTCCTTCGACAGGTAAAAAATTTCGTCTGGACCAAGGAGTGTGACGTGGCATTTTTAGGGATCAAGAAGTACCTATCGTCCCCGAACCGCCTAACCAAGCCTACTGCGGGCGAAACCCTTTTCCTCTACATTGCGGTCACGGATTATGCGGTCAGCGCAGCGCTAATTAGCGAATCAGGGCCGGCTCCGACAGCGGTATACTATGTGAGCAAAAGCATGCTGGACGCCGAAACTCGGTTCTTAAAACTGGAAAAAATGGCACTGGCTCTGGTGACGGCGGCGCGGAAAATGCGTCCATATTTCCAAGCACACCCTATTGTCGTCCGCACATCATTTCCACTAAAATACGTTTTTCAGCGACCAGACATGTCCGGGAGAATATCCAAGTGGTCGGTAGAGTTGGGGGATTTTGACATTGAATTTGAACCCCGGACAGCAATCAAGGGCCAGGCCTTGGCCGATTTTTTGGTCGAATTTCACTCTGAACGGCCCGAACAGAAAGCGCTTTCGCAAGAGCCAACAGTGGGCGAATGGACCGTCCGCACGGATGGGGGAGCAAACGTCAGTGGTTGTGGGGCGGGAATTCAAATCATAACCCCCTCGGGTTTGAGCATGCTCCAGGCCATCCGCTTCGGTTTTCACGCGTCGAACAATGAAGCTGAATACGAAGTAGCTTTGGCAGGTTTACGATTGGCACAGGTGTGCGGGCCAAGACAAGTACGCCTCGTAAGCGACTCCCAACTTTTAATCAACCAAGCCTCAGGTAGTGCGGAGGCTCGGAAAGAACACCTGGTACAGTACCTAGCGGCATTAAGAATTCTGGCCGCTTCTTTCGACAAAATCACATACGAACATGTCCCACGAACTGAAAACACAGCAGCAGACTCTTTGGCAACGATTTCCTGCTCTGCCAGTTACCCATGGGTAATAGAGCAAGAAAGCCCGTCCATCGTTAAACGACATGAGTTGAGTAACCGACCTGAAATCGCGTGCCAGATCTCTTCGGTTTCCAGTTCGGACTGGCGACAGGGTATTATCGCTTTCCTGGCCGAAGGTCGGCTTCCCGATGACACCGCCTCGGCGCGAAAATTGCGCAACAAGGCGCGGGGATACGTCCTTTTAGGGGATGTGCTGTACAAAAAATCCTTTAGCCGACCTCTACTTCGATGTTTAGGATTTAACGAATCCCAAGTCATTTTGTCCGAACTACATGATGGGGAGGGCGCGGCGCACTGCGGGTATAAGGCGCTGATTAGGAGAATTTTTCTCGCAGGATTTTATTGGCCGACAATAACGGCAGACGCAAGACTTATGGTGAAAATTTGTGATACATGTCAAAGGTTTGGGAACGCGATCAACATACCTGCATCTACTTTAGAATCTATATCCGAAGGACTGCCCTTCGACCGATGGGGAATCGACCTCGTTGGGCCATTACCGATGGCTTCGGGAGGAAGACAGACGATTGTCGTCGCGGTAGATTACTTCTCCAAATGGGTTGAGGCTGAGCCCCTATCCGCCACAAAGACCAAGGATATTGTCAAATTCATCTGGGCGAACATTTGCTGCAGATTCGGGGTACCCCAGCGGCTAACTATGGACAACGGGCCACAATTTGATAGTGCGGAAATGAGGGCATTCTGCACCACTCATAATATTCGACAATGTTTCTCTGCTCCGTTTCATCCACAAGCAAATGGCCAGGTCAAAGTGACAAATCGAACCATTCTGGATGGCCTCAGAAAGAATCTCGAGGGAAAGGCCGGAAAATGGCCCGACTATTTGCAAGAAGTGTTATGGGCTTACCGAACCACACCCTGCACGGCTACCCAAGAATCGCCGTACGCTTTAGTATATGGCATGGACGCGGTCACTCCCGCGGAGTCTATTTTTCCCTCTTTCAGGGTCGGAACTTATCAGGAGGAGACAAATGACGAAAGCCGACGGCTAGAACTTGACCTCATAGAAGAGAAGCGTCGTCGCGCTCATTTAAACTCTTTACATTACCAGACGTTAATGAGAAGCCGATACGCAGCCAAAGTCCGACGTCGGGAGTTCAAGGTCGGTGATAAGGTTTTACGACGCGTTTTCCTCCACACAAAGGACAAGAGCCTCGGAAAGTTAGCGCCAAATTGGGAGGGACCCTATGAAATAGTCGAGAAAGTCAGGAGCGGGACGTACCGCCTACAGAACCGGCTCGGACACCTCCTAAGACTACCATGGAATATTGAGCACTTGAAGTTATATTTCGAATAGTTTGTAATTTACGATGTATTTCACATTATGTCCTGTTTGATTCAAATTTGTAATGGTCGGGGATGCACTCTTTCCTACCTCGGTGGCACGAGGAGGTTTTAACGAGGCATCAGTCAAAACCCGACCCGCGTTTTTGATAATTAAAAAAATCTTGCCTTCATAATATTAAATCATTACGACTTCGGACGGCTGACGAGCTGGACGTCGTCCATTTCCATTAATATAAGTTTATTACAGAACCCAAAAGGGATTTTTCGGTTTTACCGATCTACATTTTGGTTTTCCCGACCTTTTGGGAAAATTTTCGATAGTAAATCGATCTACAGAACCCTAAAGGGATTTTTCGGTTTTACCGATCTACATTTTGGTTTTCCCGACCTTTTGGGAAAATTTTCGATAGTAAATCGATCTACAGAACCCAAAAGGGATTTTTCGGTTTTACCGATCTACATTTTGGTTTTCCCGACCTTTTGGGAAAATTTTCGATAGTAAATCGATCCACGGAACCCTCAAGGGGTTTTTCGGGTTTCCCGATCTACGTTTTGGTTTTCCAGACCCTCTGGACAAACTTTCGATAGAAAGTCGATCTACAGAACCTTCAAAGGATCTTTCGGTATTACCGATCCACCTTTATGATTTTCCCGATCCTCGGGCACAACTTTCGGTAACAAATCAACCTACCAAACATAAAAATTTACGGTCTGTGAAACAATATATTCAGCAAAACAAAGCGTCATATAATCACAGGGGGCCCCGTGACCCCCAAAGAACAAAACAAAAAGTCGCGGTACAACACAAAATACAGAGGGCTCCACGGCCCCCGAAGATTAACAAAATATCTTTGCAAAACAGACAAAAGGGGAACGGAATCACTGCTCCTCATCTTCGTCCTCATCATCATTTTCATCATCGTCCGCATCATCGGACTCCTCACATTCAACTCCGTCGGGCCTGTCTTTTTCCGGAACATCAAGCCACAGCGATCCCAGGCGAAGGTCCGGGTAACGATTATGGAGTGACAGAACATATGCGGCTTTGGCATCGGCGGTTTCCTTGTCCGACCATTGCCTACATCGATTGATGTAGGCAACGTTTGAGGATTTCAACTTTTGAACCTCCAACGCCAAAGCTGAGGCACGGTCTTCCGCGGCTTTCTCGCAGCCTCTAACACACCCACCGCGTCCTCCGCGGCCTTCTGCGCTGTCTCCATTGCCTGTTTTGCCGTCTCCGCGGCCGTTTTCGCTTCGGTAGCCAGTTTTTCGGCTTCAACGGCCCGACCTTCCGCTAACGTCTGGGCCTCTTCAGCTGTGTTCACCTTAGCGGCAAGATTGGCAATCTTTGTTTCCGCTAAGGATAACTTCTTACCAAGCTCCTTCGCCCGACGTTCTTTCAAGGCTGCTGGCACCAGCAAGTTGTATAGCGACAACGCCAGCCCATCAGTTTTCCGTAGAGGGAAAGAGTGCGGGCTTCCAAGCATTGTTAGCACCGGGAGTTTGGGGCCACTGGATGACGAAGCATCGGGGTTTGCAGCCTCGGGGGGCTCGGTGTCATCCGGAACTGAGACAACGTCCTCCATAGCAGGACGGTCGCCAACCTGATCCAAGAAGTTAGGCCCTGCAGCGACCACATCCGCGCTAATTGCTGCCAGATCCTCTACCACAGCTTTGGCTTTCTTTAGCTTGGACCCTCCCGTCTCCGCACGGTTCTTCCTCTTCGGCACTACGGCCGGGTTCTGACTCGCCTCCGATCGATCTGTCACCGGCACCACCGCCCTGATCGGATCGCTTTCTGCCTCGGGTCCGACCTCCGGTTCCCTCCCGTCCTCCTCTGACTTGGGACGCTTGCTGGGCGCCTTATTGCGTTTGGGCAAGTACAATATGTACCCAAGACGACCGGTTCGGGCAAACACCTCGTCGAGGCTTGGAGGTTCCCGCAGCTGTTCAATAGTTAGCGCCTCGGATGAGCACCGCCAGAGGTTGCTCATGAACAGATTCTTGTCCATGAAAGTGCGGTGCATGCCCCGACCCCAATTCCTGCGGTCGTAGTTTTTCAGCACCTCGAAAGTGTCCTCCGCGGCTTTCGAATGGTCCTTCTTCACCCCCTGCAGCCAGTCCTTTGACACTACAAAAAGGATCGGAACACAAGGTAAAAAAAAAAAAAAAAAAAAAAAAATAGGAAAAGGCAGTACCATCATGGACCCAGGTCCGCAGCAGTTGCCTCGGGTTCTCCTTGGTGTATGGAAGCCCGTTCTCCCAGCACCCGCTCAAGAATACAAACCGGTGTTTCCACCCCTTGTCCCCCTCTAAAAAGTCATTGACAATTTTCCACTTATTGCCAAGAGAGGAATAGAAGAATGGTGACTTCGGGGATTTCGACAGACCCGACATGGCGATATACTCCTCCATCGGCATAACTCGACCGGAAAGGCGGGAGGCCATGATGCAGGACATCAGGGTATACCACGCATTGGGCGTCAGCTGCGATGGGCAGATCTGAAGGGTGCGGAAATAGAGCGCAATCTGAGGGTCCAAGGGGAAGCGCAAACCCCAGTTGAATAATTCGGTGAACACCACAATCTCTCGGGGTCTGACGTGAACAGGTGTCTCTCCCGGGGTCGGGAATCGAACGGTGACACACTTAGGGATCCCCCAACGGGTCAGCATTTCACCATGATCGGACTCGGGGAAGTAGAGGTACTTCCCTTCGAAGAGAGAAACCACGTCCCTGGTCAGAAGCCAGCTGAAGTACTTGGTCGAAATAGCAGCTTCAACCGCCTCGGGCAAGGGATCATCCTGGTTATTAGCCGCGTGGCCAGCTGCGGCAATACAAACTCCCGCGGGAGCAACATCGATTTCCGACTCTCCAGCTTCTTGGGTCGGAACTTGACCAGAGCTGCGGGCAGTAGCGGCATCTGTTTCCGATGGCCGGACCCGGGAAGAAGAAGCTTCGGCAGCATCGCGAGCCATGTTTCTATGGGCCTCCTCCGCCTGCTCGGGTGTCAGCCGCATTTTGGGCAAACCTAAAAAAGTGACCGCAGTGTTAATACCGGTCCGAATCCCCCTAATCGAGGGTGTAAGCTGAACCATTTCGGGACTATTACCTCCTGCTGAACGCTTGGGTAGGTCGTCTTCCCCCATTATCAAGAAAGTAGACTTACGAGCACAACGGGAAGAGGGTAAGCCCACGGACGGTAGGGTCGGATTGTTTGGCCCGACTGCGGAAAAATGGGAACTGTCACTAGAAGAAAGGATAATGGGTTCTGGGGATAGGTTACCCTCGGAAATAGGAGAAACCGGAAGATCGGGCACTCGGAAAGACTCTGCGGGAATTGGGGTGGCAAGAACGGGGTCGTGAGGAAGCGGAGCGGGAACAAAAGGTTTGGAGTTGAACCCCCAGATCAGACCAGCGCGTCGGTACTCCTCTGCTCTATCACCGATACTAGACCACTGTTCAAAACTCCACTCAGATCTCTTTTTCTTGGTTGGTTTTTTCTGTGAACGTCCGGGTTTCATACAACAAGAACCAGAGCAAGGAAGGGTCGGGCGAGCTCTTTCTCTCTCTAGAAATGTTCGGACAGCGTTTTCTCTCTCTAAAATGCCTCTGAGAGACACTAAAGGATCTTGGGGTATTTATAGGAAGGGTTGAAAGATCGGGGGATACCAATCGACGAAAACACAGCGGGAAGGCGAAGAGTCTCCCTAGGAGCCTAGTCTGACAGAGAAGTGACCCCTTGGCTAATGACACGTGCCGACCCCCGACTGACGAGGGATGACGTAAACAATTCGCCACAAGTGTAGCGTCGATTTGGGCCGCCGCTACCACGGCCGGTGAGAAGATAATGGGCCGCCTTGAAAGGCCAAAAATTAAAAGCCCAGCAGAATGGAAAGGCGCGGGAAGGCGTCCGAGGAGGTGGCCCCGAGCATCAGGAAATCACAACTAACAAGGCCTGGACCAGGAATGAGGTCGGACGATCGGCGATAGCTCTTTCGCAAGTCTCCGCTCCTAAAAGTTCCCGAAGACTGGGGGGCTACTGATGAGGGCGAAATTCGCCGATCCAAGCGATAGGGGTAAAAACGCGATAAATGGTAGTTGACGAGATTAATCGGGTATTTGAAGTCCTTCAAGGACCAATGTACAACAATAAAATAGTAAAGGGGCCTCATTGATATGTGATGAACGGCCCACTAAGAGATTAAATGGGTCCACCTTATTTTAGTATAAAAGGGTGACCCACTTGCCTAAAAATGGTATTGAATATTACTGTGGACAAATCCCGTTTTCTCTCTCTTCACTTTCTCTCTCTAGTCACATCTGACACAAGATCCCAAATATACTCTTTTGACAATTATTGACTCATCACCAACTGCTTCAGCAGTTGCTCCTGTGAATCCTACAATAGTTCTACCATACAGTCGGATAACATGTGGTTTAACAATATTCTTGTAAGTACTCATAAACAAAATTTTAATAGAACATCATGTATCAATTAATACCCTGTGTACATGATCACCGGCAATCCCTGCTGTCAATAACTACTGCATCTTCATGTGGGCCTGCCATATTTCTCATGCCATCGTCCTCGAAGTAGATTATTGGAGAAGGAACTCGATATTGATGTGTTGAGGATCCCACCTCTAACTGAGTAGTTAAGCTGACTATGCGCCTTTTCGGGGAACTGTTCGAATTTACTGCCAAAGTATCACCTCCAAAAATTGCTAAGAATTCAAAATAAGCACATAGATCACTAACCTTTTTTCTTGGGAAAATTTCCTCTACCATGATAATATCATTTCTACCTTCTTTTGGATCTATATACTCAGTCGCAATATCATAAGAATCAATTTCCTCGGAAATAACCAACGTAATTTCCTCTTCTTTTGACTTTTCTTTAATCATCGAATATTTGCTAGAATTCGTCTTTACAAAGTCTGCCAGCTTCCCATTTTAAATTAGCGCTTGAATTTATTTCTTTAAGGGAATGCACTCCTTTCTATCATGGCCAACATTTTCATGATACTTGCAAAACCTATTGTTTCTGTTTTCCCTCGGAATTTTAATTGGGAAAGGCTTTCAAATTGTACATGACCACGAGTTTTATCAAATATAGTTTCCACACATTCACTTATTTCTATAAAGTAATCTGGTCGGATCCATTTGTTAGGTATAGGCCTTCCCACTTGTTGTGTACTATATGTCTGCTGATTTACCCGGGGCCTCGGAGGATACTTATCCACTGCCTTTGGTTGAACATTAGTTCGAGGAGGTTAAACAGTAGCAACAGATCTTTGAAATTATTTTGTTCCAATTGATCACTAGATCCTATTTCTGAAGCTTGAGTTTCTTCCACCAGCATCATCTTCTTGACCTGATCATGTAGAGCTCCAAACTTCATTTCCTGACTTTCCGCCATGGTATTTTTTTAAATTCAGGGGAGAAGCCCCATTCGGTACGCTGCCAAAGCCACAAAGTGTTTACAATATTCCATATCAGTCTTTGCCTTAACAAAAAGGTTGATTTAATTTTTAAGACTTTCCCCAACCTTCTGTCTGTAATATATTATAGTATCTCCATTTGCACGAAACGTTTTACTCCCTACAAAATGTTGACAGAACAAATTCCAAAACATATCGAAATTCTTGATATAACCATGCGGTAATCAATTATACCATTTTGAAGCAACCCCATATAAAAAAATTTACCATTGTGACATCCCGAAGTAACATAGTTGAGATACAATCGACATGTCGGATAACATTTCGTGGACCGTGATTATACAATTCCATACGTGAGAGTATCACTTATAGTACACATAAGAGCTGGCTTTATGGTAAACATTGTTTGTTGACATATCATGAGTTAATACTTCATTCTCACACAAGTATTTAAGTTCATCAATAAAAAATCAAACATATATTCTAACGTCTTTGCGATGTGATTTTGGTCTTGGAATCAATACAACCATTATAGTGAATTATGTTTACATATGTTTATACGTATCTATAGAAGTAAGTAGTAAGTCATTACGACTACTGGCCAAGTTCTATATGATATGATTTGGTTCATTGATAGGATAAATCCACCAATTGTAAGTATTAGCCTCACATTACGAGATTATGTTGCAAATCGAAGATAAGTGAAACCAAAAGCCTCTCGTACTTCACCGTGTGCACATATTAATTTGTTGGCGTCATCTCATTTTTTAGTTGTAAGCTTTGACATTTATAAACACATAAATATTAGTTTTAATAGAAAATATCGTAAACTTTTATTGTGATTTTTTTTTGCTTGGAGAGAGATGCTTATAACATAATGTCATGCACACTAAACATGCTTCAATTTTTTTAATTCTAAATGAATAAAAATTATGTTGACATACATTGTTATTTTCATAATCTATTATGATATATTTAATATTTAATGCGCTTTATAATGGTTGTTTGGTAGTAAATTTCCTTTCGGAAGTATGTTTATGACTAATCATATAAAATAATTGAAATAATTATTTGATATTTTATATGTGATTTTTTTATGCTACAACCTTATAATCGTCGAAAGAATTGAATTATCTTTATAACCATGATTTTATATTTGTTCTGCATGGTTCAATAATATTTCAAACATATTTTTATCTTTATGATTCCATCTTGACAAATAAAAATCCTCTTCCACTCAGATGTTTGTTTCATCTCTTGTTGTAACATTGAATGTTGATTGATTTGGATAATTATCATTTATAATATACATTGTTACCTTGTTCATATTGAATTTTTTTATACTCTCATATGTATGATTCAAATTGGATGATGTTAAAAACTTATCAAATTTTGACCATGGTAAATCCATTGTGTATACCCATCTGTTATCCCACTTGTTGACACATGAAAATCAATAATTTCTAGAATAGTGATCAAGGTAAGTTGTTACACTATTGAAATAGACACCAAATTTTATTGTTATTACTAGTGATATTTCATTTGTAAATGTTATAAAGTCGATTATCTTGTATACATATGCTTCATTTCATTTGTACGAATATCCATATTATTCTTGATAAGAGAAACAAAAAGTACACGACATATCATTTTATTAATATCAATTTATTATGATTTAATTTTAATAATATAAACATGCCAAATTATATTATATATATTATTGACTGATAAGTGTATAATTTTTCCAACCTAAATGCATTTTCCCATCAATAAATCAAGACCCAAATATCTTGAATTTTCAGTCAAATATATTAGAACAAGAATTGTTAGCTTTTGACGGAATCAAATTTTCTTTAGATAGAAACATATCTTCTATTTTTCTAATATGAGAGATTAACTCACCTTATCTTATATCTAATCTTCTCTCATATATGAGAGCTGATACTGATTGATGTATTTAATTCATCTGATTCAGTCCATCAATAATAAATAATAAATTTTATTTTCTTTATTTGCCTCTCTGCTTGTAAAATTATTTCATATACGTCAAACAAAAAATCACCTCATCAATTGGCATCACATGTGGGAACCGATTCGTTCCTTGAGACTTTTTACTCTATAAAATACAAAAAGTCACGTCTTTACCAACAAAAACAATGATAGATCCATAACTTTGAATCAAATGAGAAAATATAAAAGTGATGACATATCCAAATCAAAGATTAAGTCCAACAAGAAGATCCGAGCATACAAATCACCCACATATATCGTAAAAACAACAAAAAAAACAACTAAGTTTTTTCACGCAACTATTATCATATTAAACTGTATGTTATGTATGGGTTACTATGTGAAATATCTCACTAACTATTACTTAGTAATTCATTCAAATGAAACTTTTTATATATATAAAATAGACCCGAGGGGTTATAAACTATTGATTTTGAGGTTGTAGACTTTTAATGATTTCACGAATTATGATACCAAAGTCATATTTTTATACTAATAAAATGGTTTATTTGTTTTGGTTATAACCGGTGGGTTTACAAGGCCCACCAAATGTTTTCTGTGTCGATCAACCAAAGAGAAAGAACAAACGAAGTAGAGCATAATCATAGAAAGGGATGGTTAGTTTTACGAGTTTAAAGATGAAAAACAATGACATAATAATAAGTTGAGATATTTGTTTTCTGCCAATGGATATGGGAGGAATGAATCTATATAAAGAATCGTCAAATTAAGAAATTAAGTCATTGATGGCATCAATCGATAACAGTGACATCGATTAAAAGTATCTAATAGTGAAAATAATTGAGTATAATTAGAAGAAAGGCTATCTTGTAATGACAAGAATTGGGCATGGAAGAATTAAAATTATCGGAGGTAATCACTGGTGAGTTAATATCTGGATTGACTCAGTAAAATTGAGAGAAGTTAAAATGTAGAGAAATAAATAACTTTTAGAGAGAGAAAATTAAGTTGCAAATGTGATCTATCTGAAAAAGTCAGACCCTTTATTAGATCAACCTTAACCTTTATATAGAGGCGCACAGACTTAGTTCTAACTAAAACAGTTACAAAAAGAGGGTTAATTACATGTTAGTCCTTGACTAAAATATAAAGTTCTAATTCTCTCATTTGATTACACGATCTGTTATAACAAGTTTTATTCTGTTACATTTAAGTCCTTGAAGTTCTATTTCCTTATCAGTAGCCCTCTTAGTTCTTATGAAAGTAAACGAATGAGAACTAAATAGCCTCGAATATCTTTTGAGGTGAAGAAAATCTCTTTATCCACAATTCAAACCGTTTCAAATGTGCTTTTTTTTTATCATATTTCAGGTTAAATGCGTCGAATTATTTAATGCGAAACCATTTATTTATATCAATTTTCATGATTCGAAGCTGAAGCCAAATAGATGGTAACACTCTAGATGTCAAGTCTATTTCTTATCAAATGATAATACCCTAGGCACTAGGTCTGCCACTATACCCATACGGTGATAGATGTTAGATCCTCATCTATGCAACCGCTTCAAATTCTATCCAATCACTTTCCACCTCTTCCACTTCCCGATACTTCTTTTATCTTCTTATAAATGCCTCTGTGAACCATTCTTTGATTCACAAACACAATTTATTGAGAGAGAAACTGAAAAAACTCAAAAAAATTTAGCTACCTTCAACGACTTCTTCAATCTGTTGGCTACATTTACCGGAAAACTCAGCTTCTCTGTTCAATCTTCAACTGGTTTATGAGAAAGCATCCTAAGACTAAAAGATCCAAATCTCCAAAATCAGCCAACAAAGTCTTCAGATCTTACAACTACTTCTGTATAGGCGAAAGAGCAGATGAATACAGAGTAGTTGGAATAATAAGCAATGCTCCTCTCGGTTTATCAATAAAGACAATACATTACGGTAGTTTCGATCCTAACAAAACTCGTGTATTTCCACCGCCCTTTTTTTTTCAGAAGAGAGTCAGTCATCAAGACTCCAACACAAAAAAACCTCGAATCTCACCTTCTCCTACTGGATTATCACCTAAAATCAGTCGTGAGGTAACCTAATCTTGTTCAAAAAAATCCAAAGGGACTCATTCTTCAACCAATCCTCCAAAAACTCGGCCTCCTCAAAATCCAAGAAGAAAAAATTTGATAACTATGAGTGATGATGCCGATGTCACTTCGAACGTTGATGTTGCTTCGAATCCATTAACCACTTCTCCTCCCCTGAGGGAGATTATTGAAACAATAACAACGTCTCAACAAAATCCCTCAACTAACCCTCGTCAATTGACCGACGAGGCATCTGAAGAAAAAATTGATTCTAAAGTTACACACTTAAATAACGAAGTTGAAGTAGAAGAATAGACTTCGAAAGAGTCATAAAGTAAAGCTGTGAAAATTACTTCAAAAGGAAAGGCTCGTATAACGAGAAAAAAGAAAGTTCTTGTCACAATATCCGACGAGCTACGTGCATCAGTTGGTGAGAGCTTAAGGCCTCTTGAAGAAAATTATATCTTGTCTTTGAAAAATATTCTCTATACATATTACGAGGAAAGCCAAGTAGTTGATCTAAAATACCGATTGAGAATGAGAGACAAAGAAGGGGAAACACCTTTGTATTGCAGAAAAGATAAATTAGTGGTCTACCGAGAGATCATCAATTAGGGTATTCGATTTCCACCGGGCCCTATGATAGTTGAGTACTTTGAAATCTTGGATCTGTGTCCAACCCAGGTGACACCAAATCAACGGTTCACTTTACTTTCTGTGATCATGGTTTTTCGTCTATCCCAAATTCTATTCTGCATCGATGACTTCATTTCCTTGACCAATATGTTAAAAGGACTATTACTTCCAATTACTATCTTACACTAGGTCATGATTTGAAGATGATCGATGAATTGCTAAAGGAAGTTCAATTTTAGAAACAAAAATTTGTCTTCATCCCATGAGCTTAGGAGAATGGTAAAAAAATATCAGAAGCCAATCTATTTAAATTGAACCTTGTCTAGAGGAGTAATCGTAAGTCATTCAATTCTATTTCTTGCAGTTATATTTTCAACTGATATTCTCCTTATTTCTTATCAAATTATATTCTCTGTATAGAAATTTTGAGGCGTTACACCATCATCGAAAAAATACAAAAGATACCTTTATTAAGCTTGTTGTCTATGATGAAAAAGAATAGAACAATGTTTTCCACACAGCTTTCCAACCTATAAACTTTCTCAACAACCATCTGTGGCGAATACAATTTGGAGAACTTCCCCTTAAAATCTGACGAAACCACCCAATCCATTATACAGTGTCAAAAATTTAGTACATCCTGATTGCAAAGTATATTTACCGCTTTGAAATATATCAATAGCAACCTTCCCCGGAAGAAGAAGGCAAAAAAGAATAAAAAGGCAGCTAGCACATCTCGTGCTAGCCTTTCGGAAGATCCAATGCCTAAAATATTTAAGAGAAAGACAATAGAAACTAATCCTTCTCCAAAAAGGAAGAAAACACACGCCCCATAAAAAAGAAAGGTACAGTTAAAACGACTCCTCAGAAAAAAAGGAAAAAAAGAAAGTTGTGTAAACCGTTGAAAAGGTGTTGTCTGACGGTGACGCGATTGTGGTCATGGAGAATCAACAAGGTTAACAAAAAGAAAATGAGGAAAGTGTTGACACCCGAACAGGGGAAACCGTATTAGAATTAATCAAGGCGATGGCCACTTTGATCATGATAGCATTATCAACTTCGATGAATCTCAAGAGGTTGTTGGGGATGAAGATCCAATCATTCAAGAAATTCAAGATCAACTGTATAATCTTGGTAAAAGACATGTACCTGCTACTTCCAAAACAATATCTCCTGAAGTTGTTTTTCGTACGATCTCCCTTGCTCTCGTACCTCGACCTAGCCCAATGGTCACCCCTCTTAGGGAGCCATCAGAGGAGGTTTTAGTTGCATTTCAACCTTTTTCTAATATCGATGCTGCAGCACAAAAATTAACTCAAGAAATCGAATCCTCTCGAAGTGAGTTAAAATACAAGGAAAAAGAGATGGTTTACCACAAGAAAGTTGTTGCTGCTGAAAAAAGTATGAGAAACATTTTAGGTGACCTCGTGGAAGAGCAGTTTCATGGATTTCAAATGGCCAGATCTGAATTTTTCAAAGCATTCATCCATCACAAGAATCACCTCAGAGTTGTGCATCGAAAAGAAAAGGAAGATTTCAATACTTGTTATCAAAACAACATAGATCTACTCTAGACCAAGCATTCTCAAGAGTTAGCTACAAAAAAGCAGAATTCTGATGGTCTTCAAATTTCTCTTAACAAAAATAACGCAAAGAAGACAAAATTAACAGATAACATGACTACTCTCAAAGCCCAATTCGATGAACAAAAGCAACTTGCTTTCAATACCGCTGAGAATGAATGTGCGAAAGATATGCTAGCAGCTATCAAAAATAGTGAAGAGCAAAAAACCATCACCCTCCTTTGCAAGATTCATTCTACATACCCTAAAGTTAACCTTCCCTGCTTTTGGGAGTGAATTCCCATCGAACGGCGTCCTAACGAGGTTTTGATCTTGTTCATAGATCTTCATCCTAAGAGGAAGAATCAGAAGAAAATGTTTCTGATCAAAGGAAAAAATCTGAATTAAACTTTGAAGACGAGTAACTCTATAATCTTTTTTTTTGTCATTCAATCATTGTAATCTTTTGTTTTTAATATATGTTTTTTCACTTGGTATCTAGGAAATTACATTTTTCTCATCGTATCGAATTGAATGCAGAAAGGCTTTGTGTATTCTTTATTTCAATCAGTCATGTTTGTTTTGCAATATTACTTATATTACTTATTCAAAGTAAAACTTTATTATGCATATCACATCGAATATTATTGTGCATTTAGAGAATGTGTCACTTCGAATTTTATAGTACGTTCAGAGAACGTAGCACTTCGAATTTTTAAGTGCACTTAGAGAATGTAGCACTTCGAACATTATATTGCGCTTAGAGAACGTAACACTTCGAGCATTATAATGCGTCTAGAGAATGTAGCACTTCAAACATTATAGTGCGCTTAAAGAACATAGTATTTTGAACATTATAGTGCATTTAGGGAACGTAACACTTCAAATATGGTTGTTTCTTCGAAAAGTGTACTCAACACTTCAAGATATTGTGTTGTTGGTCAACCTCAAAGATGATCCTAGTTACCAAAATAGTTTAACCAAATATTTGTAAACAACCATTGGCCAAAAAATGTATTTTTATTTATAGCTTCGAATATTTACATAGCACCTCATGAAAACCTCCATAGGCCAACAAGTTAGGAAAAAGTGTGCTAATTAATTAAAGAAAACAATTTTGAAAGCACTACACAGTTACTCTCAATACAATTTTAGATGTTGTATATTGCAAGGATGTTGAAGCATCTTCTCCTGATTGTCACAAAGGTGATAAGAACCTGGATTTATCTTTTCAACAACCATATAAGGACCTTCCCAATTCGGGGCTATCTTACCAGGATCTTTTCCTTCGTATGGAGAAATACCTTTCTTAAAAATTTATCACCCACCTTGAAGTCCCTTATTTTTTGTTTGGTTTATTTTGGGCTGGGGGTAATTTTGTAAAGTGTTTTGTGAAGTTTTTTTAGTATTAAGTGTTTGGTGTGAAAAGTAGTGAGATAATTGAGCAGCCTGATTGTATTAAATATTCATTACCCTCATTAATGAATATGGTTTGGGTATTTATACTCTTAATTAAGGACCCATGGGCGTACGGTCCAAGTTATGAAACTGGGTCAAGTTTAAGGACCCATTAATCTTTTATGTAGATTAGCAAATAGCTTAGTCAAAAGGTGTTTTACTTTTGTCATGTCTCGATTATTTAGTGCCATGTCATTGTCCGAATTACCCTTGTCCGGATTATGCAGTGGGCTGTATCTGAACTCATCAGTAGCTCATTTTTTAGGCCTTCTCAAAAATCTTTGGTAGGACTAAGCAATTCACTAAGCCAATAATGACTTTGTTCGACCTGCCTGTGCTGTCCGTATTATGAAGTTTATTTTCATCATTAACTTA
Organism: Limnanthes douglasii subsp. nivea; assembly: GCA_036936605.1. NCBI lineage: Eukaryota > Viridiplantae > Streptophyta > Magnoliopsida > Brassicales > Limnanthaceae > Limnanthes > Limnanthes douglasii. The sequence goes on from JAUPFV010000004.1 coordinate 34,049,147, forward strand.
GTTCGAAGTCTGTCCAAACTGATTTCTCTTTCCAGAATTCTAAGAATTTTCTTCTTGGATTGTGGGACACATGCCAATATCTGGTTCGACCTACCAACCGTTATTTTTCGTAGACCGGCGCACCCACTAAGTCTTGGAAGTTACCTAGGCTTTTAATACTTCACACGTTTGCGCAGCCTTTAATCATTGCACAACCCTCTTCAACTTCTCCTAGGTAACAATTACTTTTTTATTGTTATATAAATTCTCTTTAACTATTTCATTGTCTTCATCACTTAAAGATTTTCTAGAGAGATTTTCATTTCCACCTTCAACTTGTTCTTGTAAGGTTTTATGTTCACGGCTGGTTAAATCTATCTGAGTTCGAAAGAGCGAAAAAGGTAGAACGAGAGGAGCACATTGCTGCCGGCCTCTCAGTTTCACCAAGTGAGAAATCTAGTGAACCGACTCAAGAAGCTGATCAAGGGTCATCTTCATCTAAAAACCCTAGGCCAAGACAACTATTAAAAGCAAGCCTTTGGCTCCTTCCTTCAGGCCCTTCTGTTCAAGAGTCTCAACTTTCTGTTGTTAAAGAAAAGGTTGTTTCGAGTATCATAAAAAAATTCCCCCTTCATAGCCATGAGTTCTGACGCTGAGAAGTCTCCGGAGAATACAACCCCTCGTTGGATGACCCGTTTAACTAAAGCTAAATCTACTGCTTCATTGTCAAAGCCCTCCAGATCTGAGGCATCTAGATCAACTTCAAGAGACAAGCCCTTCGGATCAGAGGAATCTAAAGTAGTCCCAAAGGCCAAGCCCTTCGGATCCCAACCTCAACAGGACACCAGGCCTTTAGAGGCAATAGGTGTTCAACCATCTGAACAGCCTCCGGTACCAGAAACTAACCCCCATCCATCCAAGGCAGCCGATAAACCTTCCACAATGATGGAAGAAGTAATGACAGATAGTATCGAGGAGGCTCCCTTTGAAACTGAGGCATCAGGTCAAACGGGGGATGATACTTCTGACAAGAAGGAAAAAAGAAAAGTCAAGGTCTGTTTGACTCATCCGGAGCTTCCAGATTTCCTAGAGGGAAATGTAGGCCCTTGCTTTAAAAATGTCAGTGTTAAATACGTGTTGGCTCTACAAAATATAAACTACATCTACACCCATACTGTTGAGTTGGCCAGATCCTGATGAAATGAGGGATTCCGTAATCAGTGAAGGGAAGAATATCAATCACTCCAGAGACTCTTATAGATTGCAAGCTCAACGAGGTGGTGGTTTTCACCGAGGTGCTAAATTGAGGACTTTGGTTTCCATTAGACCCAGAAATCGTCAGGTACTTCCACCTAGTTAAACTCCGCCAAGCCAGCTAAGCCCAAATGCCTGGTGTTTCCTTTTTGCTTGCATGATGGCGTTAAGGTTATCAAAAATCCCACTCCCAATGGAGCAGTTTGCCACTGTGGCAAGTCTATGCAAGAATCATCCAATTCCATTCTACCATCACAACATGGGGAACAACTTCAAAGTGATAGATGACTTGTTGGAGTCCAAAAAGAATTAGAGTACATAGTTTCTGTTTGTTAGTGGGATATGGGAGAACGGCAGGAAGATCAAGGCCAACACCAACTCTAGCATGCTGACTAGCAGGTGGAAAAGTATGGCTAAGTTTCTTTCCTATCTTTGTTTCTCTTTCTTTTCTCCTTTTTGAATTATAAGTGCTCCCATTCTGATTGTTATTCCTTTTTTCAGTGCTGCCGAAGGAGTTCACCGGACACCTAGAGGAGGGGGAAAAAACCCGTGTCAAGCTTAACGCATGGGTTGCGGAGCATTGGGGGAATGCCTTCCACAATTTCTTCACCTCGGGCAAATTTGTGAGGTCCCATCTGTTTTACACCACATATCGGAGGGACCTATCATGGGAAGAGCTAACTACACCGCATCCTCCTGGTGTAATTCACAAACGAACAGAGGCCAAGGATGGTAAATTGGTCGTACCTTCCAGAGCAAAAGCTCACAGCAAGATGATAGGGAAGAAGAAGAAAGGTGCAACATAGCCGGTTCAAGCAGCCACATATGGGACTAGTTCGGGGAACCAAGGGGGAATTGACGTTACCCTGCTCAAAGTGGTAAAGGTTGAAATAGTAAGGGAGGCGGGGGAGTCGCAGAATCCACCAAAGCCTCCCAAAAAGGACAAAAAAAGAAGGTCCAACAGTGACGAGAAGGCTGCTAAAAAGAAGAAAGTCACCTTAGGAGAACAAATAATTCTTCGCCCTTCGGAGACTCTACCTCCAACAGCCCTTGTTGATCCCACTTTACAAGAGAAGATCCCAACAGGTCTGCAGTCCGGAGAGGATCCTGGGGGAGGAAATGAAGAAGTGGAGATCAGTGCCCTTCAGGGCATTGACTTATACTTCAATGATTCTGAGAATGATGATTTAGGTCCCTACCACCCCTCCAGCTCTGCCAATATGGTGACTTTCAATGGTAAGTCTTTCTCCGTATCCATAGAGCAAGAACTCAATGCCAATCAGAGTATTGAAGAACTGAAGAAGGAGATAGAGGCATTGAGAAAGGACAAGGAAGATTCATCAACCAAGTTGCCTACTTCTGAAACTGCCAGAACTAAGCTCCAGGCTAAGTACTACGACTTGGAAAAGGACCTCACAACATTAAATGATGACCTGAAGACCAAATATGGTGTCATCCAAACCATATCCGATGTGAAGACTTCGTTAGAAGGTACTGCGTCGAAGATGGCCAAAGAGAAACAGGATTTGGTGAAGCAGCATGAGAAAGTTATTCAAACAGGTACTGACCAATATACCAACGAAGTGATAGACTCCCTAGAGAAAAGATATGATGAAGTCAGGTCAGACATGGTGCTGCTCTTCCATGAGACTTTTCCGAAGAGGACCATTGGTCCTTTGTGGAAATATATGGAATACGACGACCTTCCAGTTCACACCATGGCAATTGGAGACAAGCACAACTACTCCAGTAGAATCGATTCCACCATTGACGATAAATAGGGAACTGGTGAGAGTTAAAGTGTTGAACTCAAAAATCTCAAGAAAGGTGGTGGTGGTGAAGAAACATCTGAAGGGAACAAACCCTAAGGTTTAATCATATCTTTATTTTCTTATTTTATTTTTGTGAACAGTTAAAGTTCTTGGATGGCCATGGCACATTTTGTAACGTTATTCGGTTAGAGTCCGAATAAGTCTTTGAAATACTTAAATTCCTTGGATGGCCAAAGTATGTTTTGTTTATCATGTTTGGTTAAAGTCCAAATAAGTTTATTTATCAAATCTTCCTTTATTTAACACTTTATTTCCTTTAAATTTTAACGGCTAATGTTTAAATAGCCCCTAGTATTTCAGAAGCATTGTAGTGAGAGTGTTTAATATCTTCGATGACATGTATTTAATGTCCATCACACAACCAGGTTTATCCAATCTACTAAAGATCTAACGATTTGTACTTGAATCAAATTCTAGTAAAAACACACCGGATGTTTTAAGAAGGCATCACATTTTATTGAATGAAAAAACCGGACACCTCATTAAAACCTCCCCGCGCCACCGGGGTAGGAAAGAGTATGGCCCCTAATATTTACATTGATATCTAACAAGTAAATATTTACACACAACTTTTATTCTAAATATAACATGAGATGTTCAATATTCCATGGGTGCTTCAAAACCCTTCGTTCTTTATCCTGAAGCCTATATGTCACATGCGTAAGTTTTTTGGAGACCTCATAGGGGCCTTCCCAGTTCGGAGCTAGCATACCGAACTGCTTCTCCTTGGTGTGTAAGAAAACTTTTCTGAACACTTTATCTCCCAGTTGAAAATCTCTTCTGTTGACCTTGGAAGCAAACCTGCTCCTCATCAAGACTTGGTAGTGGGCTGTTCTCAAGTGAGCTTTAACCCTTCTTTATTCTATTAAGTCCAACTAATTCCTAATTGCTATCTCATCAGCTTTTTCGGAATATTTATGGAACCTGTATGATGGTAGGGTAGCTTCTATGGGGATAATGACATCCATCCCATACACAAAAGCAAAATGAGATATTTATGTAGCAGCCCGAGGAGTAGTTCGGTATGCCCACAATACTCCTTGCAGATAGCTTGGCAACTTCCCTATAGCTCCTTCTAGATTCCTTTTTAATCCGGAAAAAATGGTCATGTTGGAAACTTTAAACTGGCCGTTTGTTTGTGGATGGAAAGGAGAATAAAAACAGTAATGAATGCCCATGAAAGCACAAAAATATCTATATCTTTGTTATCAAACTATGTCCCATTGTCTATGGTAATCTTTTGAGGAATCCCAAATCTGCAACATATATTGGATAGCATAAATTTAACGACGGACTTCGAAGTGGTTCCATCCAAAGAAGATGCCTCTATCCAATTCGAGAAGTAATCAATAACAACTATAATAGTTCTGCACCCTGCGAACGCCATTGGCAGAGGCCCAACTAAATCCAGTCCTCAGCGAGCAAAAGGTACTGGCTCAGAAATAGACTCCATAGGTACTGATGTCACATGAATTTCATTGCCATACCTCTGACATGGATCACACTTCTTTACCATTTCATTAGCATCTGTCATTATGGATGATCAATAGTACCCAGCGAACAATATCCTCTGGGTTAGTGCCCTGTAGCCACAATGTGCTAATCCTTCTCCATCATGTAGTTCAGATAAAAAGACTTGAGATTCTTCAACTCCGAAACAACGCAGGAGAGGTCTGCTGAAAGATTTTTTTATAGAGAACTTCCCTTATGATAAAAAAAACCATGAGCCTTGTGTTTAACTTTTCTTTCCATAGCTTTATCCGGAGGCTAAACCCCATCAAAAATGTATTGAAGAAGGGAAAATCTCAAATCTTTAGATTGAACCACTTGTATACTCAAGATTTCCTCCTCTTCCTTGTTCTTATTTGATTGTATGGATGGGCATTCTTGTATATGAATCCAAGGGTAGGACTCATAATATGCTATGGTTGCCAAGGAATCTGTCAATGTATTCTCTGACCTAGGAATATGCTCATAACAAACACTTTTGAAGTTGGTTGCCACCTCTTTCAAGATAAGTAAGTATTTGATCAGCTGTTCCTTCTTGGCCTCAGACTGACTTGAACATGATGGATGAGAAGCTGGGAGTCACTCACCAACCTAACCCTTTTAGGCCCACATAGAAAAGCCAATTTAAGACCAGCTATAGCCACTTCATATTCGAACTCATTGTTAGAGGACATGAATCCAAAGCATATAGCCTGGTACATTTTATCACCGTACGGAGAGGTTAGGTAAATTCCAGCTCCACAACCCATTGTACTTGATCCTCCATCAGTTCGGACTACCCATTCTTTCTTGGTTTTTTCTTCTGAAGTTTGTTTAGAGCTCATGCCTGAGTGGAACTCTACCAGGAAATCAGCAACTGATTGAGCTTTGATAACAGTGCGTGGGGAAAAATCAATGTCATAATCACCCAACTCTACTGACCACTTGGTCATCCTGCTTGATATATCTGCCTTCTGAAGAACATTATTCAATGGGAAAGATGTCCAGAAAATGATGGAATGAGACTGAAAATACGGCCTTATTTTTCTTGCTGCAATTACTAAGGCTTGTGTCAACTTTTCAAGCTTCAAGTACCTCTTCTCAGCATCTATCAAACTTTTGTTGATGTAGTACACCGAACGAGGGTAGTTGTCCACTTCCCTCACCAATACTGCGCTAATAGCACATTCTAACACTGCCAAGTATATGTAGAGTGTTTCTCCTTAAATGGGTTGAAAAAGCATCTTTGGTGAGGATAAGTGTATCTTTATTTCAACAAAAGCTTGGCTGCACTATGGAGACCAATTAAACTCTTTAGCATTCTTCAAGGTTTGGAAAAACGGAGCACACTTGTCTGAGGACCTTGAAATGAAAATATTCAAGGCAGCCAACCTTCCAGTGAGTCTCTATACTTCTTTAATATTTTGAGGAGGATCCATTTCTAGTAGAGTATTAAGCTGATCTGGATCGGGCTGTATCCCTTTCTCACTTATTACATACACCAAAACGTTTCCGGATCGAACCCCAAAGATACATTTTTTATGGATTTAGTTCAAATTCACAGTTGCCAAACTAGCAAATGTCTCTTGAAGGTGAACTATGTGCGAATTCTCCTCCAAGCTTTTAACCATCATATCATCTATGTATACCTCCATATTTTTGCCAATCAGGCTAACGAATGTTTTGTTCACTAACCTCTGATAAGTAGCCCCAGCATTTTTAAACCCAAAAGGCATCACCTTGTAACAATAGAGACCTCTATCTATTATAAAGGTAGTATGATCTTGGTCCTTTGGATCCATCTGTATCTGGTTGTACCCAAGGAAGGCATCCATGAAAGACAACAACTTGTTTCCAGATGTTGAGTCTACCAACTCATCTATTTGGGGGACTGGATAAAGATATTTTGGGCAAGCCTTGTTGAGGTCAGTAAAATCAATACACATACGCCATTTCTCATTCTTTTTCTTGACCAAAATCGGATTGGCAGTCCATAAAAGATATTAGGACTCCTTTATGTGCCCCATGTTGGTAAGCCGATCAACTTCTTGGACTATTACATCAGCTTTCTCCTTAGAGTAAGCTCTCCTTTACTACACAACAGGTGCAACATCGCTCCGGATTGACAGCTTGTGTGAGATAACTCTTGCAGGTACTCCGGTTACATCAGCATTGTACCAAGCAAATACATGTTGATTATTTGATAAACAGGACAACAATTTCTTTTTCAACTCTGGCTCCATCTTGGAGCCAACCTTGATATTTCTACCCTCTGCCAACGAGGTTTCAATCTCTTCCACAAGTATTATAACACTACGGGCCTCTCTGGGGTCATAAATCTCACCCTCTCCCTCAGAAGGTCCCAATAACTGCTAATCTTCATTAATCCGAACTGCTCCCAAAGTTTTGGGAGCAAGTGTAGTTGCATAACACTCCCTTGTTATCTTCTGACTACTTCGGACAACACCCAGCTACCCTTAAACTCCATACTTCAAACACTGGTGGACTGTTGAGGCTACAAGATGCATTCTAGAGAGCCAGGACCTTCCAAATATTGCATTGTAGCATGTGGGCCAATCTACCACAACAAATAACACCCTAACCATCTTTTTTAAAGTCCCTTTGCCAAACATCACCTCTTCCTCAAACTCCTCGATTATATCCATAGAGCTCCTTGTGAAGCCCACAATTGTTCTGTTTTCCCATTGAATAACGGCTAGATTTTCATCTGCTTGTAGGAGCTCAAGAAGATGATGTTTGCTGAACTCCCTGTATCTATCAAAATTCGTCAAATATCATTGCCCCCAATAGGATGCTTCTATCACCACAACATCCTCATGAGGTCCAAAAATATTTATTAAATCATCCTAATAAAAAACTATAAATGAAAAAGGGGTTTGGAACTAATAAGAAGACATGCCCCCTTCCAACAGAGTAGCCAGACTATGAATATTCCTCTTTCTCGATGAAGAACTGGGCGCTGTCACGACATCTCCTCCAAAGATGGTGAGTGACTCGAAGAAACTGATCAGTCTGGAGGCCATCTTGGTTTGCTCTCTTATGACTCCTATTTTAGTCCGAGTTGGATCAGGATCCAAATACTCAGAACCAACGTCAAATCTTTCAAGGATCACCATTGCCCTTTCTTGAGCAGATATTCCCACATTGTTTGTAGGACTTGTCCGATGAGCATTGACAGGCCTGTTTCTACTTCTTCTTTTGACATAAGCTCCTAGTTTGCCTCTTTCAATAATATTTTGTACTTCTTGTTTCAAGGATATGCAGGCTTGAGTATTATGGCCTATATCATTATGATATTAGCAAAAGCAAGAATTTCGACTCTCTCTATGGGACTACAGTGCTGCTGGTTTCCGGAAATGAACTTCATCCTTGGTCTTGTCATATATTGTGGCTACATTATATTTTAATTATGCAAACCACTCCGCTTGAACCCAATGGCCTATTTTACTCCTTGATTGTTGGCTTTGAGATTGATTCTGGTTGGACTGAGTCTGTTTAGCCCCGTTGGAGCCTTGTCCGGTCTCCTTAGCTTTGCATCCGGACTGGTTTTGAGCTATTGTGGTGGACCTCACCTGACGGTGCACCTTGGTTTTCTTGGTTTCATCCACATTAATTTTCTTTCCCACCTGATTTAACAAGCCACCCCAAGTTATGGCTTTCTTCCTGGTTACCAAATCGGCTGAATTCCCATGGTTCAACCCTTGTCTCAAGGAAGCAATTGCCACATGTTCGAAGCAATCTGCTAACCCGTTCTTGATATTCACGAACCAACTTATGTATTCCTTTAAGGACTCATTAGGCTCTTGGGCACAATGGACAATAGTATCTATATTGCCCTTAACCTCTTTACTTCCCACAAACTGCCTTCGAAAGGTAACCCAGAATGTATCAAAGTTTCTGATACACCCCTGGGGTAAACTGTTGTACCACTTAAGAGAACTTCCCGTAAAATATTGAGAAAAGGATCTACATAGAAGTTTGTTATCATCATCGGAATTCATCATGAAGTTCTTGAACTACTCTAGATGGTTGTCCATACAGTATTTTGGAGCTGTCAACCCTTTGGGGTAGGTTTCTGGACAGTATTTTGGCAGAAAAATGTGACTGTCTCTAATTCCTATTACGACTGAAGACTATGTCTTCGTTAGGCGTTGTGAAAATAATTAGTTCGGTCTGAAAAGCAAAACGATCGATCAACAACTGATCAACATACCTGTGGCTGTGGCTGTGGCTGTGAGATGACCCTTTGCCCATATGTCTTTTAATCCTCCTATGCCTATCTCTCTTTCTTTAATATTTTTTAACTAGTTTCTGTTTCTTTCTAGACCTCTCTTGATCACTGATTGATGCCAAAGACTCCTCAAGCTCAGCCTCGTTCGAAGAGCTGTTGGAGGACTCAGAATCTGAACTTTCAATCGGCTTAGACCGGTGAGTCTTCTTAGAACTAACATGGGTCTTTTTGAACTCAAATGAGTCTTTGCTGATGGATCATTTTCCCTAGGGTTGTCAGTATGATGAATAGTTGACGCCCTTGACTTTTCCCTTATACCCTTTCCTGCTTGTTTTATGGCCCTTAACGCCTATATTTCTGCTCTCAACTTGTTTCGATCTTCGATGGTGCGCTCTTTGTTTTCCCCAACTACTTCCACCACAGGTGGTGGAGTACCATGCTCGTTCGGATCCATCAGAACTGGTCTTTTCTACTGGTTTTGAATGCAAGATTCAGGCGCCCTTGCACTCCCACTGTGGTTGCCGATTTGGTTTGGTTTATTTTGGGCTGGGGGTAATTTTGTAAAGTTTTTTCTGAAGTTTTTTTAGTATTAAGTGTTTAATGTGAAAAGTAGTGAGATAATTGAGCAGCCTGGTTGTATTAAATGTTTATTACCCTCATTAAGGAGAGTGGTTGGGGTATTTATACTCTTAATTAAGGACCCATGGGCTTATGGTTCAAGTTATGAAACAGGGTCAAGTTTAAGGACCCATTAATCTTTTAAGTAGATTAGCCAATAGTTTAGTCAAAAGGTGTTTTACTTTTGTCCTGTCCGGATTATTTAGTGGCATGTCATTTTCCGATTTACACCTGTCCGGATTATGCAGTGGGCTGTGTCTGAAGTATCCGAACTCATCAATTTTAAGACTTTGATAATGAATCATATATAAGTGAGCTCAAAATTATTTTTCTTCAATCAAATCCAAACTTCTTGTATTTGCCTTGTCATTTAGGTCCTCGGAGTAATGAGCTATTCAAAAAGAAGGCAATATGGATTCTGCAAGACTTACAACATTCATCCCATATTCCAAAGCAAAAGGGGTTTCTTTATTAGGTTCCCTATGGGTTGTTAGATAAGCCCATATCATCTCCTCCAAATAGTTAGGCCATTTTCCTACAGTCCATGTCAGATTCTTTTTCAAGCCTTTAAATGAGATCTGTTTGTCACCTCTACCTGACCATTTACTTGAGGATGAAATGGCGTAGAAAAGCACTACTTTATCCCATTTGAAGCGCAAAAATAGGTTATTTCTTTATTATTAAATGAAGGACCATTGTCTGTAGTAATGTTTCGAGGTACTCCAAAACGATAACAAATACTGTTCACAATGAACTTAATCACATCCTTGCTTTTGTTCCAGATAAAGGTTCAGCTTCCACCCACTTCGTAAAATAGTCCAATGCAACAATTATCATTTGTCGTCCTCGAGACGCCATCGACAAAGGTCACACCAAATCTATTCCCCATCTATCAAATGGGACGACCTCGGTAATAGACATAAGTTGAAATATTGGTTTATGAATAGAATTAGAAAACCTTTGACAAGTATCACAACTTCGAACTAGATTCTTGGCATCATTCATTATCGAGGGCCCATCAAACCCTGCCAATAAACCTCAACGAGTCAATGCCTTGAACACGCAATGTGCTGAACCTTCACCATCATGTAATTCTGACAAAACTACATGTAATTCGTGCTTGCTTAAACATCGCGATAAAGGCCTACTCAATGTTATTTAATACAAATTCCCCTCTAGCATTATATAGCCAGATTCTTTGCCTCACAATTTCTTAGCCAATTTAACATCTTCAGGAAGCGCTCCTCTAATAAAAAAATCGAAATTTTAGTTCTCCACTCTCCTCGAAATATGCTCACATTGCTCTGAATGAGTTAAAATCGATGGACTCACCTGTAATAAAATCCAAGGATAGTCATCTGTGTACGCTACAGGGGCTAAAGAATTAGTAACTGTATTATTCTCTCAGCTTATATTCTCTACAACAAAATGATCAAACATAAGAGGCGGATTTTGAAGCTCTCGAAGATACAAAATTAAGTGGTCCTTTTTCGCCTAGGAACCTCTAGATACTTGATTTTGTACTAATTGAGAGTCTATCTCTAATCGTACTGAAGTTGCACCACATATCTTTGCAAGCCCCAAACCAGCTAACGCAGCTTCATATTCAGCTTCATTATTTGATGTGTGAAAGCCAAATTTAATAGATTTAAGCATTGTTTCTCCAGATGGAGCAATCACTTGAACCCCAACATTTCATCCCAAAATACTAGAACCCCTATCAATTCGAACTACCCACATCAAATTGGTTGCCAAAAAATCCATGTTAACTTCTTCATCAGATGTGCTTGAATGTAACTCAACAAGAAAATCTGCTAAGGCTTGCGCTTTAATCGTTGTTCAAGGTGAAATGATGATATCAAAATCTATCAATTCAACTGACTTCTTAGTAATCATCCTAGAAATATACAGGCACCGTAAAACATTATTCAATGGAAACAAAGTTCGAACCTCAATGGTACGAGCTTGAAAATAGGGGCACATTTTTCTGACAGCAACTACCAACGCCAAAGCCAATTGTCGAGCTACAAATACCTATTATGTGCTGTCACCAAACTCTTGCTGACATAGTACACTGGCCTCGAAATTCTTGTGTTTTCACTTATCACTACTCCACTTACTACAAAATCATATACCACAATGTACAAAAAAGTTTGTTCTCCACTTCAAGGTTTAGACAATATTTCTGGTGATGATAACAAATCTTTTATACTTAAAAATATTGCTTCACACTGGGACGTCCATTCAATTTTTTTTTGTCTTAATTACACTTGAAAGAAAGGGAAACATTTATCATAAAATCTAGAAATGAATCTGTTAAGAGCAGCTAACCTTCCTGTCAAGATTTGTACTTCTTTGATAGTTTGAGAATATTTCATTGATACTACAACTTTTAACTGTTTTGGGTCAGCTTCTACCCCATTCTCGCTAATTACATAACTCAAAAATTTCCATGATAAAACTCCAAAGGTACATATTTCAGGATTCAATTTTAGTTTTATTGCCGTTAAATTAAAAAAGGTATCATCTAAATCTTCCAAGTGTGCATCATCTGTTCAGCTTTTGACAACCATGTCATTGATATACACCTCCATGTTCTTTCGGATCTGAGAATTAAATGTCTTATTCATTAATCTTTGATATGTATCCCCAACATTCTTTAATCTAAAATTCATAACCTTGTAACAGTGCAAGCCTCAGTCTATGATGAAAGTGGTACTCTGTTGATTCTGTGGATCCATCTGAAATTGCTTTTATCCTGCAAAAGCATCAATAAAGGTCAATATTTTACAAGCTCGATTCAAGTTTGTAAAATCGACGCACTACCGGATTTTCCATCCATAAAGGATAGTGTGACTCCCTTATATATTTGATAAGCGATCCATTTCGGAAACAATTGCTTCTGCTTTTTCAAAACAAAATGCCCGCCTTTTTTGTATAACGGGTTTCACCTACGGATTAATGGCTAGGCTATGGCAAATCACTTCGATTGGAACTAATCTTACATCTTCTGTTTTCCAAGCACAAAACATCCAAATTGTGAGATAAATACTGTAATTGTGAGTCCGGTCCGCATATTCCTCCTCCGTATATAAGTACGGAACCGATCTCAACACTAGAATGATATTGTCCGCTTTGGGCCCACTGGCCCGCACGGCTTTGCTTTTGGTTCACTTCCAAAAGGCCTCATACTAGTTGAGATATGTTCTCACTTATATACCATTGATCCTTCCCATGTTTTACCGATGTGGGATGTGGAACTTTGGTCGCTACCCTAACAAATCCTCCTCTCGAACAAAGTACCACTTTAGCCTCCTCTCAATTGACATCCATCCGCTCACTCTAATCAGGTTGGGGCTGCCTGATCTCTAGAGCCTTTAGAGTGGATCTATCTGATTTCGACCATCCTGCCTTGTTCCTTAGCGCTACTCCAAACAAGTACCACCGTCTTGATACACTCCAATCAAGCCACACTGCTTGATGAGCAACGGGCACTCCAAACGAGGATCTCTCCAATCAAGCCACAATGCTTGATGAGCCTCAAATCAAGCCACACTGCTTGATAAGCCACGGGCACTCCAAACAAGGATCTTGAGCATGGCTACTAATTCATCATGTTCGACTAATGAGAATTTCACCCACATCACCCACCACATCGCGTACTGTCTGGGCCTGGAGCTCTGATACCACATGTTGGGAATATGGAGTCCGGTCCGCATATTCCTCCTCCGTATATAAGTACGGAACCGATCTCAACACTAGTATGATACTGTCCGCTTTGGGCCCACTGGCCCGCACGGCTTTGCTTTTGGTCCACTTCCAAAAGGCCTCATACTAGTTGAGATATGTTCTCACTTATATACCATTGATCCTTCCCATGTTTTACCGATGTGGGATGTGGAACTTTGGTCGCTACCCTAACAAAATTGGGGTCAGTAAGGTTCTCATTCGAAGTACTCTTCCATCAAGAAACGCATATTCCTTTATTTCTTCACTTACTGTTAAAGACCCTAGGGTTTCTCTCGGATCTTCAACCCCTTTTTCGAGGTCCGAGGTCAACCTCCTTGACTACTATTCATCCATTTTATCATCACCACTAGATCCTCGAATCCGAAGAGTAGTGGCATAACATGCTCTGGCAATCTTTTGGTCACTTCAGACGACCCCCACTTGGTCTTTAACGACATACTTAAAACATTGATGGACTGTTGACACAACATCATACATCATTGATAGTCAAGATCTTTCTAAAATAAGATTGTAACTTTGTAAATAGATGTGACATACCTTCACTTATCTTTTCCATCCTTTCGTGAAGTGTGACGCTCTTTAGAAGATCCGAACCGCGCCTTTTTGTTCACCTTTAATCTGATGAGTAGTACAAGATCAATCAGATTGTTCGCCAGCATCAACTTTGTTATCTATTTTCCTTACTTCTGATTTCAGTCTAACTGACTGAATTTCATACTCTCTCTGATTTTACTTCTCATTCAGCGCACTTATTTTGTCAAACAATTGATTCATTCGAATTTCTACGTCCGATTAAGTTTGTCAAACTATAAAAGATTCTTCTTGTCTATCACCAGCCCCTTGCAAAATATTATTTTAATGTTTCAACAGCCGATCGTACTAATGGACCGTTCTCACTTTTTGGATTCATCGTCAAATCTAAAGTTGCTTCCTAAGATTCAAAAATGAGAAAATAGAAAATTTGAACAACACACTAATCAGTGATCTATCTCAAAATTAAGAGAAGTAAAAATATAGAGAGAAATAGTTTTTAGATAGAGAAAGTTAATGTTTAAAAAGGATCTATCTCAAAAAGTCAGACCTTTTATTACATCAGTCTTGCCCTTTATATAAAGGCGAAAAGACTTATTTCCAACTGAAATAGTTACAAAAATGAGGTTAATTACATATTAGTCCCTGACTAAAATATAAAGTTCTAATTCTCTCATCTGATTATAAAATCTGTCATAACAAGTTTTATTCTTTTACGTTTCAGTCGTCAAAGTTCTCTTTTTTTATCAATCACAACCTATCGTATTGATTTTACATAAAATCAAATAAAATTTGAATGGAAATAATGAAAAACGAAATTGAGTCTCAAGTAGAAAAAGAAACGTCCAACACAAAAGAAAAAATAGATCAAGGCGGAAAAACAGATCTCAAGCAAATAAAAAATTGGTCGATGCTGAACAGAAAAAAAATCTAAATCAAAAGAAAAATAATGGACAAAAATAGAAAAAAAAACTTGAAAATAAATAAAAAATAGACTCAGGCACAAAACAAAGTCTAAAGCAAAATAAATTATTTTGAAAAAAAAGAGTCCACCAGAACTTAAACATATGGCTCCAAAACAACACAAAGCTAATCAAACTATTGGTCCAAATGAGAGGAAAAAACTTAACTAGTGGGCGAGACGAGCTTCAGCTTCATGCATACGCGATTTTGTAACAAATATCGCTTCAGTTCTACAAAAGCTAAGTTTTTAAATATTTTATTAGACTTTTTTAATTAAATTTTTATTAGATTTATGAGATAAACAATGATATGCAATAAGTTTAACAACAAAAAACCAAATATCATCGATAAGTATGAAAAAAAACTTAACATATTAAAAGTGACAATGCCCAATCAAAAAATGAATTACAAGTATAATTACTTGTGAACTAAAAATGATGAAGCAGTTATCATTCTCAAATTCTAAGGATTCGTAATTTATAAGTAATAATTTGTTCTCTCCTCTACGGAGGTTAGTTTGAAGTTAGAATAACATGAATATCTTAATAAGAACCCGTAATTTATTAATATCAATCTGAAATGGCCTAAGTTCATGCTTTCAAGCTGAGGAATAGCTCCGAATTTTGCAAGAATATTGTGATTAAAGAATTCACAATTCATATTATGTTCAATATTCCATTTTAAAATTCAATCTGCTAAATAATTTTGTTCTCTGAATATGAATTTAAAAGTCACTTGAGGTTTGATTAGACTTCTACAACAAATTAGAAAAGATTTGAGATACCAATGACTACTTCCAGTACTAACCATTTTGATAAAAATCAAGGAGTCTGATTTAATATCAATATTATAATAACTATTATCTCTACATGATATTAGACCATCTATCGAAGCTCTGCGTTCAGCTGTTAAATGAGTATTTTTACCATATAGAGAACCTCTAGATTTGATTAAGTCACCCTTATGGTTTCTTATAATGAATCCACCACTGGATTCACCATTAGAAAAACATGACCCATCATAATTTAGTTTCACTCTATGAATGCAAGTGAGGTCTATTTGATAAATTTAGGTTTTAATGAGACCTTTAAATGACAAAAACAACCCAAGTATTTAGCAATATTATTATCACTAATCTAGTGTTTATGTTTAATCATATTAGAGAAATCTAAACAAGTTATTAGTTTAAGTACTTTATCTATAATTGTTTTAAAGTTATACTCTAATTATTATATTTTACCTTATTCCTGGTAGTCCAGATGGACCAACAGATTAATGAAGGAATTATTGTTCTGATATGGACTGTTTAATTAAAAGACATAAACCATCTAGTTATGAGATGATTAAAGGACATATGTTGACCAATTAAAATACCAAATAAACCAACAAATTATTTCCATACTTCCCAAGTTATTTGGCAAAAAACAACGAGATGGTTGATGTTTTCAATGTTCTTGTAGTGCTGGCATTTTAATGCTGGAAACAATTTATCTTCTACATGATGGAGTCTTTATAAATATAGTTGTCTAGGATTCTCCAAAGTGTAAAGGAACACTTTGAAGGTGTGATGTTGTTCCAAATTTTAATGAATTGAATTGATTTATGATGTTTTTCCCTTATGTTTTGCCAAGTTTCTTTGAAAGAAAAGTCGTCAGCAAAGAGAAGCTTTCGAAATAATACTATCATCAGTTGAGGGGTTTAAATGAATGTTACTTATTCTCTCAATATTAGAAGTAGGCACATTGTATTGAAGTTTTTCATGCTTCCTAGTACCATTGGATCATAATTCATCAATTATATTTCCATATTACTATGATTTATTTTCAGTAGGGGAAAGGGTGATGAAGGGGTGATTATTGTTCCATATATCAAGGCATAAATCAATTTGGCCATGGCCAACTTCCAAGAAGATAAACTTCTCGGCAATCTCCCTTATTTTGATCATTCTTTCCAGATTTTAGAGTTCGTAGGTTTAATTAAGATTTGAAGAGGATGAAATGCAAGACTATATATAGAGTGCATTAAGTTAGCCCATAATTATTTTTTAAACCTCATCTGTAATATACATGACGCAATATTTTGAGAAATCAGCTATTGTTCTTATATTGAGACCTTCTTCACCAAAAGGCTTACACGTTTTAGACCATTTGGTCCATATAATTGACTGAATATCTTCTTTTATGCCCTGTTAAGGACATAAAATATTAAGGGCTTATATATCATAGAATTAAGGTCTTATGTGAGAAGTTGTATACCCGTTGGATGATTTTTAGACTACTTATAAATAAAGGGGCTGAAATGCAAGTAATCCATTTATGTAACTGAATCAGTTACACAAGTCTTTTCATATCTATAAATAAAGGCAGAAGACAATGAATAAAGGGTTACTCTTTCTAACTAGACAAAGCTTATTTTCTCTCTTTGAGTTTCTCTCTTTACAAACTTAATACTTTCTTTACTCTCTCTCTCTCTCTCAATAAACCAAATTTACGCTTAACAAATTGGCGACCACAGTGGGAGTTCTATTTGACTGGTACCTTGATTTCATGTCAAAAACAAAATATTTTAGAATTATTGCTCAATTGTATCACTCTAGATCGATATGGAACCACCAAAACAACGTTGATCCAACGGCTCAAAAAGAAATTGAAACTTGGAGTTTTGATCTGCGTAGGGAAGAAAGTGGAGAAGATGATCAAGCCCTGGTGTAGCAAGGTCATTCAGATATCGAGGTCAGAATGAATCAATTGTTGGATAAAATAACAGCATTGAATGAAACTTATGTTCAAAGAGAAGAGCACATTCAGTCAGCAAGGCTAAAATCTGAGGTACAATAAGTTAAAGAAAAATACGAGCTAGAAAATCAATCTGATCAGTCGTATACAGCTCGTCGAATTCGAAGTGATCGGAAGAAAACACATTTTGAATCTGATATAGAGCATCGTACCTCATGAAATAAATAAATAAACAAACACAACTATATTATGTCTAGTGATGACAAATTTAATTGTTTAGACTCAGAAGAAGGATCATCTAAGCAAAAGAGGTATCATGGATCTTCGAAAAAAGAAAGAGACCAACCTCGAAAATCGCATATAGAATATAGACCAAAAATAGACAATTTCCCTCATTGTTTGAGGGAAACATAATGGTGTGAAGGAAATACATCAAATCAATAAACAGGAGTGGTTGATCGAAATTTGTATATTATTATAGGAACAAGAGGAGATGACAAATATGTACAAGGAGTTGACTTGAGAAATCCACCTTCAACAGCTAAATAAGGTCTATTATTCTTCTGAAGCGTTTTAACATTTCTAAGATTGAGAAATTCGATGGGATGCAAGATCCTGATGCTCACATCAAAGAATTAAAAAACTATATGATGAATTTTGAAAATGATGACAGGCTAGTATGTAGAACCTTTTCTCAGACATTCATGGGTACAACATTGAAGTGGTATAATAGGATTCTTAGAGGATCTATTTCCAACTTTAGATATTTATATACAATTTTTCGAAGATATTTTGTGGGAAGTAATGAAATGGAAGCAAATAGCGACACAATAATACAATATAAACAAGATGTGGGAGAGAAAGTAAAGGAATATACAAAGCGTTTTGTGTTAACCAAAGTAGGGTTGGATAATTGTGAAGAGCTGGTAGTTATGGCTGCACTTCGAAAATGTTTATTGCTATGTGATCTGGCAAATGAAATAACAAAAATAAGAGTCTTGAATTTTGGAGCAATGATTGCTCAAGTCGAGGATCAAATTAAAGTGGAGGAATTAACTATGGTTCGAGGAGTGGTTGGACCTAGTCAAAAGAATTTAGGGAAAGTATCAAATAATCAAGGACGCTCTTCAAATTATCAGCCACCTCATCCAAGGAATAGAAATAATTTTCCTCCTTGAACTGGAGAGTATCCCACACAAGCTACATGTTATTAGTTTCAAAGACCAAGGCCAAATCAGTGGATAAGGCTAGATTATTATGCTGATTTAACTAAGAATGTTGTTGTGATTTATGAAAAGTCCAAAGGTTATGTAAGCTTTAAAAAGCCAGCTCTGATAAATAGACTAAGAGAAGAACGCAACAGTAGGTTCTGTTAGTATTATAATGATGTTGAAAATGATATTGTAGATTGTATAGCTTTGAAAAAAGGAGGTACACAT
Source organism: Limnanthes douglasii subsp. nivea (assembly GCA_036936605.1). Taxonomy (NCBI): domain Eukaryota; kingdom Viridiplantae; phylum Streptophyta; class Magnoliopsida; order Brassicales; family Limnanthaceae; genus Limnanthes; species Limnanthes douglasii. Next base: position 34,067,988 of record JAUPFV010000004.1, read on the forward strand.
TTTAATAAAAATGGCAAGTTAGCTGCTTTTGTTTAAAGGCAAAGCAGTGGATCAAAATCTCTGAGTACATCGATTCCACAAGTAGTAAAACTGAATTTGAAAGAAGAAAGTGCACTAATGATTCTAGACTCTAAGTTCGTTAAGTTTGACGCAACCTCGAAATATTTGGTTACAGATCCAAATCGATTAATTTTGATGGTTGTGGATGAGCTGGTAAAGCAAGGACGAGTTCGAAGCTTATGTGAGTATTTTGAGTCCTTGGAAATCTTTGGGGGATATTCTATGACTTGTAGCACTAATAGTTCCAAGAAAAGGTATGTTGTCAGTTTAGCAACTTAAGTAAATGGAAAATGTCTACTCATTTATATGGCAAGTATGATACTTCTTTTATTCTGTTTGTTGATGATGATTTGAAGGGAATATTTGGTCATCATGAGGATGCAATTGTTATAGGGGCAGATATATATATATGGAGTTGAAATTCGATGTGTTTTGATGATACAGGGAGTTCATCACATGTGCTATTCAAATCTATGTATGATAGGATGCGTAATCCTCCTTAAACTTATCAATGTGATCGTACTATAATTGGGTTTATAGGGGGTAAAATCTCAGACTATTTTTGGGAAATCTTGGCTTTCAATAATGTATGTTGTTGTGTCTACTGTACATCAATGTTTGAATTATGTCGTTGGGGATCGAGTTGGTGTGGTTTGAAGTGACCCAAAAATGGCCAGGGAATGTTATCCAACAACACTCAGGGTTCAACGTTCTAATTATGAGGATTGAATGGTTGAATAGCAACGAAGAGGGTTGACTTCAGATGAAGAGAAAATAAATGATCCGAGGCAAACCTCGATTTTTTAACCGCGAGTGAGGATATTGAAGAGCATATTTTGTCTAATGGGAAAACTTTACGAATAGTAACATTTTTGTCTACTACCGTACGCGGTCAATTGTTAAAGTTTTTGTTTGATTACTTGGATGTTTTCTCTTGGAAAACACAGAATGTGATAGGAGATCCATTATGAGATAATATGCCATAGCATAGCTATAACTCTGATGATAACGTCTGTTATTCAGAAGAAGCGAGCTTATTCTGTGGAAAAGTCAAAGGTTATTGGTCAAGAAGTGAATCGCCTCTCTAGGGTCGGACATATTAGGAAGGAAAAATATCCTTTATGGACTGCCAACCCAGTATTAGTCAAAAAGAAGAACGGAAAATGGAGAATGTGTGTTGACTTCACATATTTGAATCGAGCATGCTCTAAAGATCCATTTCGTGTCCCTCGAATAGATCAGCTGGTTGATTCTACTTCAGGGAATAAAATTATTGTCTTTTATGGATACTTTTGCAGGTATCATCAGATTCAAATGGATCCAAGAGATCAGAAAAATACTGCATTCATCACTGACCAAGGACTACATTGTTATTCATATCATTTGGGTTGAAGAATGCTGGAGAAACATATCGAAGGTTGGTGAATAAGGATTTTTCTCCTCAGATCGAAAGGAATATGGAGGTGTATATTGATGATATGCTGGTTAAGAATTCTAAAAATGGTGAACACCTCGATATTTAGAGGAGACTTTTCTGAATTTGAGAGTCATTCGTTTAAAGTTGAATCTTGAGAAATGTACTTTTGTTGTTCGATTAGGAAACGTGTTGGGGTATATTATTAGTGAAAAAAGAATAGAAGCAGATCATGAACAGTTGAAGGCATTGAAACCAATGACATCGCCTCGAACTATAAAGGAAGTGCAAGTCTTAACATGAAGATTAGCTGCCCTTAATCGTTTTATTTCAAGGTTTTCTGACAAATGTTTCCTTTTTTCCAAGTATTACGAAGACCCAAAGAATTTGAGTGGACACTAGATTGTGAATTAATCATTTTAAAAATTCAAGATATTTTGTTATCACTAGAAATTTTGTCTAAGCCTCGAATTGGAGGATAGTTGTTCTTATATATAGTAGTGATGTTTTGATATGTAACGAAAAAAAAGTTTCAAAACTAGTTTATTATGTTAGAAAAATTTTATCGTCATCGGAGAAGAGGTACTTGAAACTTGAAAATTGGTTTTATCTTTAGTGGTGGTTGCTACGAAAGTGCACCCTTATTTTCAAGCTCACACCATTGTGGTTTGAACTTCTTTCTCCTTGAAGAATGTGTTACAACAACCAGATATTTCTGGTAGAATAACTACATGGTCAGTAGAAATGAGAGATTTTAACATAATTTTTGCTCCTCAAATAGCTATTAAAGCTCAACATTTAGCTGATTTTCTTATCGAATTTCATTCGAGCTGATCATATGAGGAGATAGATAAAGAGATATTGCCAGAAACTTTGATGTGGGTGGTTCGAATAGATGGTCAGTCTAGCATATTGGGGTGCAGTGCAGGGGTATAATTAGTAGCTCTTTCTGGGGAGGCAATATATCAGGCTAGTCGATTTTGTTTTCATGTATCGAATAATGAGGCTGAATATGAGGCTACGTTGGCTGGGTTGAGGCTTGCAAATATCCATAGAGCAACAACAGTTCGTTTGGAAACAGACTCCCAGCTAGTGGCAAATCACAAAACAAGTGTATCCCAGACTAAGAAAGATCAGTTAATTTTGTATCTACACGAGCTGTGAAATTTCACTATTATGTTTGATAAAGTGATTGTAGAGAATATTTACCGAGGATATAATATAATTGTTGATTTTTTAGCAACAATTGCTTATACAGAAGAATAACCATGGATATTGTTACATGAGAGTCCTTCGATTTTAACACGATCAGAGAAATATAAATATGTTGAGGAATTATTTGTCACTCCATACATAATTCAAAATGATTGGAGGTATGATATTCTTAATTTTTTACTAAGAGTTATGTTACCTCGAGATCCACAGTTGGCTAAAAATTAAAGATATAAGGCCTATAGTTATGTGGTATTGCATGGAGTGTTATACAAAAAATATTTGAGTTGACCATTTTTGCGTTGTTTGGAAAAGCAAAAATAACAAGAGATTTCATCTGATTTGCATGATGGTGAAGGTTCAGTGATGCAGACAGTTCGGTGAATTGATAGTTTGGAGCTCCGGTGTCAGATTTGGACCCACAGCACCTTGTTTCGAAGGAAACGACGTCACGAACGCAAGTCACCAGCTTTGCTCGTGAGCTATGGGATTTTTTGGGCATTCGGGCTCATCTATCCTCTTGTTTTGCAATTTTAATACTTTAGGCTATTTTTGTAATTTTCATATTTTTAGTTTTAGGGTTTCGCTTGAACCCTTATATAAACCTATCTTCTATACACTATTCGGGGAGTTGTTTTTATTTAATAAAACTAGGGTTTTTATCCCTTTTGGCTTCTCTTGCGTTTCACTCTGAGTCCTAGTGGTATCAGACACATGCATTCCTGCGAGATGGTGCGAGGAAGAACCAGCGGTCGCGGTGGCGCTGCAGTGACTAAAGATACAAGTGATTTAGACGATCGTGAAGTTGCTGACCTACGCCGTCAGGTAGGCGATCTAACCCGTCAGATGGCTGATCTTAACGCCAGACAACAAGGCACGGAGGTTGAAGGTATTGATAACCCTTTTGGGGAGGGGTTCGAACTGAATACTTCTCACGGCCGACGCTGGGAGCTTGGATTTAAGATAGACATCCCGGACTTTGATGGTAGCCTTAAGGCAGAGGCACTTATTGATTGGCTATCCCAGATTGAGGAAGTACTGGACCTCAAGGAAGTTCCTGAGGAGAGAAGGGTCGCATTGGTCACCATCCACCTATGCGGTAGGGCACAGGCTTGGTGGCAGCAGGTGAAGCAGAACCGCGCGCGTGAAGGCTAGGATAAAGTCCGCAGTTGGGAGAAGTTCAAAAGAAAAATCCGCAAGGCTTTCCTTCCTTACAACATCTTCTAGTCGAGTTGTACGATCGGCAGGAAGGTGTGCACCTTCATCATTAATGCTGGTAGCTGCGAGAATGTCGTCTCCGAGACAGCGGTTTCGAAGCTCGGGTTGAAGGCAGAATCGCACCCCAAGCCTTCCAAGCTCGCCTGGCTTTGTAAAGGTACTGATATCACTGTATCTAAACGCGTGCTTGTATCTTTTTCTGTGGGGCAAACATACCAGGAAGAAGTGTTTTGTGATATTGTACCTATGGATGCTTGTCATCTACTGCTTGGCCGTCCTTGGTAGTATGATCTGTCTGTTGTGCATGATGGGCGTGCAAATACCTACTCATTCCTCTTTCGGGGAAAAAAGATTGTTCTTATGCCAGCAAAGCCTCGTCCCCTAAGCATTGGTTCTACTCCTTCCACATCGACTTTGCTATCCCGTGCTTCTTTTCAGAAAGCCATGGAAGAGGCTGGTGTGGTTTTCATATTGTTCTGTGATCCTGTTGTCCCTAATTCCCATGCGGATCATAGCCCTGTCATTCAGTCTCTTTTGCAAGAGTTTGCAGATGTGTTTCCGGCGGATTTGCCACCCGAGTTACCTCCTCTGAGGGATATTCAACATCAGATCGACCTGGTCCCTGGTGCTGCTCTCCCAAATCGGCCCCACTATCGAATGAGCCCGAAGAAGCATGAAGAATTACACCGACAGGTGGAGGATTTGTTGGATAAGGGACATATTCAGGAAAGACTAAGCCCATGTGCAGTCCCGTCATTACTGACACCGAAGAAGGATGGTTCTTGGCGTATGTGTATGGACAACCGAGCTATCAACAAGATCATTGTTTGCTACAGGTTTCCTATACCTCGCTTGGATGATCTGTTAGACCAATTGGGTGGTGCTTTTGTGTTCAGCAAGCTTGATTTGAAGAGTGGATACCATCAGATTCAGATTCGTCCTGGTGATGAGTGGAAGACGGCGTTTAAGACGCGTGAGGGTTTGTTTGAGTGGATGGTGATGCCGTTTGGTCAGTCCAACGCGCCTAGTACATTCATGCGTATTATGAATCAGGCATTGAGGCCTTTCATCGGTAAATTTGTTGTTGTTTACTTCGATGATATTCTGATATATAGTTCTAACCATTCTGTGCATCTATCCCATTTATGTGAGGTATTATTGGTGTTGCGTCGGAACAAGTTTTATGCTGCTACTGCCAAATGTTCGTTTATGTCCCCAGCTGTCCAATTTTTAGGTTATATTGTCTCTGTTGAAGGGTTACGAGCTGATCCGAGCAAAGTTGCTGCTGTGGACCAGTGGCCACGACCTACTTTCATGACTGAGGTTCGCAGTTTTCATGGTTTAGCTTCGTTTTATGGGCGTTTTATTCCCCATTTCAGCAGTATTATGGCCCCGATTACGGATTGCATGAAGGGCACGAAATTTGGTTGGTCCGAAGATGCTGATGCAGCATTTGTAGAAGTTAAACGGTGTCCCACCACAACGCCTATTCTGGTGCTGCCCGACTTTTTCCAGCCAATTGAGCTTCATTGTGATGCATCTAAATTTGGTATTGGGGCAGTTCTCTCCCAGTCAGGGCGTCCTGTGGCTTTCTTCAGTGAGAAATTGGCAAGTGCCAAGCTGTGATTTAGTACTTATGATATTGAATTTTATGCGATAGTTCAGTCTATCAAACATTGGCGTCATTACTTGTTTCAGCATTAATTTGTGTTATATACTGATCATGATTCTTTGAAGTATCTTGGTAGTCAAGACAAAGTATCTCATAGATATGCTTCTTGGATAGCTTACTTGCAGCAGTTCACTTTTGTCATCAAGCACAAGGCCGGTATTACGAATCGGGTTGCTGATTCTTTGAGCCGACGTCACACTCTGTTGACTGAGATGCGCGTTTAGGTTCCTGGCCTTGATTCTTTTGTTGACCTTTATGTTACTGACTCATTCTTCTCTCGGGTTATTGAACTGATTCAGCAGGGCGAACATTCTGATTTTTTATTGGAGGATGGCTTTCTCTTTCGTGGCATACAGCTGTGTATCCCTGACTGCAGTTTGCGTCTTCAGCTGATCAAGGAGCTGCATAATGAAGGTCATGTGGGCCGTGATCGAACATACCAGTTGCTGTCCTCATCCTATTTTTGGCCTTCGATGCGGAAGGAAGTTGGTCGTTTTGTCGCCCGTTGTCGAATCTGTCAGTTGGCCAAGGGAACCTCCACAAATACAGGTCTTTATTTCCCCTGTCGATTCCTGCTCAGCCCTGGACCTACATCAGTATGGATTTTGTTCTTGGTTTACCCCGGACTCAGCATGGATTCGACTCTATTTTTGTGGTGGTTGATCGTTTTTCTAAGATGGTACACTTCATCCCCTGTAGAAAAACATCTGATGCAGTGTGTGTCGCGCAGCTTTTCTTTCGAGAGATTTATCGTATTCATGGCCTTCCTAGTACCATTGTTTCTGACCGTGACACCCGGTTTGTGAGTCATTTTTGGCGCAGCTTATGGCATATGGTGAATACACAGCTCAACTTCAGTAGTGCTTACCACCCCCAGACGGATGGTCAAATAGAGGTGGTTAACCGATCCCTTGGTAACCTGTTGCGCAGTCTGGTGGGAGATCATCCGAAGGCTTGGGATCAGCGCCTACCGCAGGCGGAGTTCGCCCACAACCATGCCCTTAACAGATCCACGGGTTTTTATCCTTTTCAGGTGATGTATGGTATTGTGCCTCGGGGTCCAGTAGACTTGTTAGCACTGCCTAGCAAGATTCGTCTCCATCAAACTGCTGAGGAACTTGTCTCACAGATTCACCAAACCCACCAGCAGACTCATGATCAGTTGGTCTTGAGCACCGCCAAGTATAAGTCTCAGGCAGATTCTCATCGTCGTCATGTTCAGTTCGAAGTTGGTGACTATGTGTGGGCAGTTTTAACAAAGAATCGTTACCCTGCTAGTGAATACAACAAACTGGCTGCCCAGAAGATTGGTCTAGTAGAGATTGTGGAGCGGATCAATCTGAATGCTTATCGACTACGTTTGCCTAGCCATATCCGCACGACTGATGTCTTCAATGTTAAGCATCTGATTCCTTATGCATGTGACTCTTCTGATGGGGAGACCGGTTCTGATTCGAGGGCGAATCTTCTTTACCCCGGCGGGAATGATGCAGACAGTTCGGTGAATTGACAGTTTGGAGCTCCGGTGTCAGATTTTGACCCACAACACCTTGTTTCGAAGGAAACGACGTCATGAACGCAAGTCACCAGATACTTTAGGTAAGGTGATTAATCGGTTTGAAGGAAACGACGTCACGAACGCAAGTCACCTTCGATTTTGACCCACAGCACCTTGTTTCGAAGGAAACGACGTCATTAATCGGTTTTGACCCACAGCACCTTATCAGATTTCGGGCTCATCTATCCTCTTGTTTTGCAATTTTAATACTTTAGGCTATTTTTGTAATTTTCATATTTTTAGTTTTAGGGTTTCGCTTGAACCCTTATATAAACCTATCTTCTATACACCATTCGGGGAGTTGTTTTTATTTAATAAAATTAGGGTTTTTATCCCTTTTGGCTTCTTTTGCGTTTCACTCTGAGTCATTCAGCTCATTGGGGTTTCAAGTCTTTGACTCGTCGGTTTTGTTGGCAGGTTATTATTGGTCTTCAATTATGAATGATGCTAAAATCTTAGTCTGAGGTTGTGATATTTATCAACATTTTTCTAATTCTATTCATAGACCAACAATACCGCTTATTTCTATATTCGAAACTATTCCTTTTGATAGATGGTGATATTTTGGTAGGGCCATTGCTTATGGATTCTGGAGGACGTCAGATGATTATAATAGCGGTGGATTATTTTTCAATGTGGGCTGAAGCTGAACCACTATCTGGTACAAAAGCCAATGATTTTATTAAGTTCATAGTGAATAATATATATCATCACTTTGGAGTTTCTCGGAAAATTAGTACGGATAATGGTCTTCAATTCAACAACAGAGAAATGACTTCTTTTTGCGCTTCGAGAGGAGTAACACACTGTCTTTTTAAACCTTTTCATCCTCAAGCGAGTGGTCAAGTATAATTGACTAATAGATCTATTTTGGAAGGTTTGAAAAAGAATTTTACAGGTACTGTTGGGAAATGGCTTAATTATTTGCAAGAGGTGTTGTGGGCTTATCGATTAACTTCTAAAGAAGCTACTCAAGAAACACCTTTTCCTTGGTGTATGGTATGGATGATATTAGTCATGCAAAGTCTATTTCAACTTCTTATAGAGTAATTCATATTCCTAAGAAGTAAATGAAGAGGCAAAAATAATAGAACTAGACTTGATAGGGGAAAAAAAGGTTAGAGTTCATTTGAATATGACTCATTATCAGACTTTGATAGGAGTCGATATAATTCAAATGTGAGGACGGATTTTAAAGTGGGAAACAAAGTGTTAAGAAAATTAATCCTTCATTCAAAGGACAAACAATTTGGAAAGATGGCTCTGAATTGGGAGGGTCCTTAAATGGTGATGGAGAAAATAAATTCAGGTATGTATCTTCTTTGTGATGAGTAGGAGAAAATACTTCAACATCTTTGAAAAATAGAACATCTAAAACTATATTAGGAATAATTTTGTCTTTTAAGACTTTTTTGAATAATCAACACATTCTTTCCTACCATGTTGGCCCAGTGAGGTTTTAATGAGGTGTCGTGTACATATTCAAGGTATTAATAATATTATTTTTTGGCCAATGGTTGTTTTAAATATAATTGTTTATGAAATTTTGGTAAGTGGTCAAAGACTGATCATCTTTGAAGCTTTTAACCAAAATTAACTATTTTGTTTCGAAGTGCGATACCTTTATTATAAGCATTGTTCGAATATACAACCATATTCGAGTTGTTATGTCTTTTAAACGCACTCATGATTGTTCGAAGTACTACATTCTTTAAACGCACTTATTTTATTTGAAGTGCTATGTTCTCTAAAGGCACTTATTTTATTCGAAATGTTACGTTCTCTAAAGGCACTCATTTATTTGAGGTGCTACATTCTCTAAATGCACTAAATATATTCAAAGTGTTATATGTGACATATGCTAGAATTCGTAGTGCTAAAGACTTGTTAATAAGATTAAAATTATTAATAATATGGGAAACAACTGAGAAAAGAGAAAGAGTACTTATTCATTGAAGTTAAAATTCGATCTTACAAAAGATGTTTTGAATAACATACAAAAATAAGTCACCAAACAACATCCGATGACTTTATAACTTCGATAAAAAATAGAACAATAATTAATTGACTTCTTCAGAGTTCTCTTCAGATGAGTCTCCTTGATCAATGGCATTTTCTTCTGACTCCATCTCTTTGGAAGAATCAGTAGAGATATGATCTAAGGCTTCGTTGGGACGGTTATCCATGGGGATTAATCCCTAAAATCTTGATAAATTTGCGTTTGGGAACGTTACGTGGATCTCGTAGAGTATATTAATTGTTTCATGCTCCTTGTCAGCTTCTTATTTTCTTCTTCACTCTTATTTAAATATTATTGAAGAGCGGAGTATTTTTTATGATCAACAGATAATTTATTGGCATGCTTGGCCTTAAGATCATCTATGACAACTTAATGAGAAGTCTTGAGTTCTTTTATTTTGTGATCATGGATAGAGCGTAGATGATGTTTTAGCTCGATGGCTTCGTGAATATATTGCGATCTATTTAGCCATGTTTTTCATGGCTTCGAGAAGTCTTAAGATCATCTATCACAGTTTAATGAGAAGTCTTGAGTTATTTTATTTGGTGATCAGACCATCTCTTTAGCCATGTTTTCCAAATGGTTTGGAGAAGAATTTACTTCTGTGCAAGTAAAACTTTCTTGGATCAGTCTTGGACAGGGATGAACCTTTAATTATTATAAGTCATGAGAGCTGATGAGAAAGCCAGTGGAGTATCTGAATTCAATAATTTCATGTAAAAGAGGAGCAGTAACCTGATAGCCAATTTGTCGAAGTTGTTCCCGGATTTGTTGAACCTTTAGATCCATATCTTTGTAGAGAGCTTGAAGCTCCTCTTCACTAATGGAATCATCAGGAAAGGGATGGTCATCACCTCGGTGATGTTCAGCTGCCATTTCCCATCAATTATCTTCTATCGTAGTTCCTCCTCGATTATCTTCCATTGTGGTTTCTTTAGCCACTGTAGGAGGAACTTCTAAGACAGTTTCTTCAGATGTCTTTTCTACTCTCTTAGCTGGTGAAGTTTTTGAAGTGTTCTTTTTTTTATCCGCTAGTCTTCTTTCTCTTTGAAGAAGTTGTTGGAAGACTAACTTCAGCTCTTTTCCTTTTGGTTTTATCCTCTTCCTTCTTTTTTTCCTTCGGTTTTATTGAAGGGCTAGCACCAGATGTGCTAGCTGTTTTTATCTTTTTCTTTTTCTTTTTCGAGGATATATGACTGTTAGATCTGTTTTGCATAGGAAAAATAACCTTATTATCAGGCGCTAACAATCTGTTCACAACAAATTTTTAGATTTGGTGGCTCCATTAAATTTTTGGGGAGGTCGGCGCCCAAGGAGATTGTCCATAGATGACTACTGATAAAATTTATGGCTTGGAAAGCTTAGTGGAACCTATTGCCCCATTCATTCTCTGACCATGTGGCTAGTTGAGCAAAAATATCTTTTGCATCCTCTTTACGACTATTGTACCTCTTTGAAATTTCTAAATACAGTAGCAAGGCATGTAATAAAAGCTTATTTAACTTATAAAAAATAATAAAAGGTGACAATAATAAAAATCATTGTTACTTCTCCAAACAAGGTTAAGTTTGGAAGGTTTCTCCTTGAATATTTCTTTACCATTCTCCCAAACTCTTGATATAAATAAAAATTTCAGCTCTCAGAATTTATCAGCTTCGAGCGGCTCATTGATTATTTTGAATTCGTCAACCAGTGTTAGTTAGTAAAATGGCAGAATTGGTACATTCGAAAGTCCAATCATGGCGAGGAAGTATTTGATATTATAGAGGGGTTTGACTTAGTCTAAAAGCCACTGTCGCTTGTGTAGGGCAGAGGTCCAACATTTCAAAGTACTCCACTATCATTGGATCTAGTGGTAATTGAATACCCCAATTGATGATCTCAAGATAGACCACCAATTCATATGCTCTACAATCTATTGGTGTCTACCCCTCCTTTTGTAGTCGAAGTGTAATGTTATCTGCCATTCCCCATAGCTTCTTCAAACAACCAGCTTGAGCTTCGTTATAATAAATGTATTTCATATGTTTTAGCAGCATAATGTATTTGGGGAGTAGTGGTTACAAGTTTACACTCAGTAAGGCAGCAACGTCTTCGAGAATCTCGACTGGACCTTTATTTTTCTCCCTGCTTCTCCCTGTTTTGAGGCATCATCTCTTGTGTTAGATGCAACATCACTTACTTTGGCCTTGACATTTGAATTATTCGCTTTTGAATCATTTTCATCCTTACACGCTTCGTCTATTAGTTGAGGAGGATTTGAGTTTGTTAAGACTATGTGATGGTCTTAGCAATCTCTCAAAAGAGGAGATGATTGTGTAGGATTATTTGTGATATTTTGTGAAGGAGTGTCAGCCTTAATGTCTCCCATAGCTATGAATGTTTTTTAACATAAAAACTATGAGAAACATAAGCTTTTGGCTGAATCCGAAGAGTTACCTTGTGTGATGTTCGAGCAGGATTATAATTGATAGGTGATGTAGCTTATTCTGGACTTCTCTGAGTATATGAGCTTTGTATTATTTTACAATTCTTTTTTGGAGGAACCGACGTGAAGCTATAAAGCATTGGAGAAGAATTTTGAGGTGTTGATTATAAAAGGTTTGTTGGTAAAAGCTGTTAAGATTCAGGGGTGGATGAACTTGGAAACACATGAGAAATTTGATTAGGGTTGAAATTATCGTAAAAAATGGTTCGACTAGAGAACTACGGAGAGTTGTTTGTTACACATATTGCCTTGTATTCAACAGCTCTTTCACTAATACACAGATAGTCGTAAGCTCTAAAAATTAGTTTTTTAGTAGCTGGAGATCTTCTCATAAACCAAGATGAAGAAGAATCTTTAAATTAGTTCATAAAATTTGAAGGTTGGCTGGGAAATATGAGTTTTCAGGCGAAAGTAGCCAAGAAATTGAGTTCTCAGGTGAAAGTAGCTAAGGATTTTCTTAGGCGAAAGTTTCTTTCTCTCACTCGAAGTTATTTGTGAAGGACAAATAGTAGGTGGAGGGAATATTTATAAAGGAAAAGAAAGAGAGAGAATGGTCAGAAAAGTGGAAGAGGTGGTGATGGTTATTGGGTAGAAAGAGGGAATATCCAGCGGTTGCTTGTTAAGAAGTAAGGTGAGACATGTTAGCTGACAGACCTAATGACATGCCTAATGGATCATCACACGCATTCTTGACCATTCAAAACTTTTTTTATCGTTATGAAAAAGCCAGCTCATGATGTTGTAGGTGAATATTCAAAGCGCAAACAAAGGGTCAAGCTAGTTTCAAGGTAAGCATGTGTTCGAGTTCATTAGAGAAGAATAACTACATCGCTTGACATTTTTGAGTCAGTTGATAAATGTTCGAGGAAGAATTCAAATATGTTTTTATTCAAAGAAAAGATATGTTGTCAAAATAACTGTTGATAAGGAGAAGAGAAATTATAATTCGAAGCAGATAGAGTTTTGGCAAAGAACAGTTTTTACTTACCAAGATGTGTGATATATACTAGTTCTTATTCATTATCTTTCATAAGAACTAAGGGAGCTACTGATAATAATATAAAATATTGAAGGCTTAAATGAAATAATATTAAAGTCATATATGATAACTTGTATACCTATTGGACATTTTTGGACTACTTGTAAATTAGGGGCTGAAATAAAATTAACCCATTTATGTAACTTAATCATTTATACAAATTTCTGCATAAATTTTGTTTTAAAGATTATTGATTCTCTTTATAACATATTTGGTATTTGTAATGGTTTGAATGTGATAATTGGGGATAACAAGAAGGAAATATTGAATCATGATCAATCTGTATCCAAACGAGGATGCTTGTTATCCAGTCCATGATCTTGTTTCAGATTTTGGTTACCATGTCATCTAATAAATTTATCATATTGGTGTTGTTGATGTTAATACCAATATAATGAAAAAGTAGATAACTATGATTGACCACTGATATGTTTTATTGAAGTAATTCTATCTTTGTTCAGATTTTTCGAAGAGATAAAGATAAATTTCTGTTTATTGATGATCTCACAAAAGACAGATTAATAGTATTCAAGAAATTCACATATCTTTTTAATGTTATTGTTTGTACCATTCATAAATACTATAACATCATCAACATATTCTAAAAATGTATCTTAATTGATCATCCAAAAGAGTAATTCATTGAACTTTGAGATTGTAAAAGAAGTTTGATACCTCTTATTAAGAATTCTTCAACAATAATGAAAATGATTGGTGATAAAGGATCACTCTGCCTTACACCATTGCTGGATTTAAAGTATCCATGAGAAGTTGCATTAATTAAGGTGGAAACATTAACATTGTCTATTCCTTTTTTAATTAACTCAATGAATTTATGATTAAATCCGATGCATTTTACTATAGTATAAAATTGAATGATAGTGTGTCAAATGCTTTGGTCATATAAAGTTTTAAAATGATAAATCCTCAGCTAACTTTCTTATTGAGCTCATGAACCAATTTATGAGTGATTAAAGTGTTATTATGAATTGGCCTACCTTCTATAAAACCATATTATTCAATATGAATTAGTTTTGGAATAATAGTGGCTAATTTGCTATTTATTATTTTTGAGATAATTATGTTTAGGACATTACATAGACTTATTGGTTTGAAGTCCTCCAAAAGATTAAGGGATTCTTTCTTTGGTATTAAGCATATTGTTGTGGAGTATATCCCACCATAAGCTACGTTACCATTGATGTAGGCCCTGATAGTTTCACTTAAGTCATTTTTAATGATAAACCAGTAGGATTGGAAGAATCTGAAGTTGAATCCATCAACTCCAGATACATTGTTTGAGTTAATGGAGTTAATAGACTTAAGTATTTCAGCATCAGATGGTAAGTAAATAATAAATTTATTGTCTTGAGAAGCCCCAAGTTCAGGGATTATGTTGTTGATATAATTTGGGATTGAGTTGATTGTTTGGCAACTTTATAAGGTTTTATAATGATCAATGGCTTAATGCACTACTTAGGAGTAGTTTTCAGTCCATTTATCATCAGTTTTTTTCTTTACTTTTTCTTTCACGTAGTTATGGTAATTTTTAGAGTTTATATATCTTGATTTGAGCCCATTAGTAGAGCTTTTATGTACATAAGATTTCATCTCTAGCTAGAAGATTTAAATGGATGGCCTTAACTTTAAATATGTTGATTTAATCTTCCATACTTTTAGATTGTTCTAAGAAATTTTCAGCATTCTACAACGATTTCAGCATTTGCAATGTCATCAAAGATGTTTCCAAATATGTCTTTGTTACAAGATATAAGTTTATACTTTAATAATTTTAGGGCGTCCATTTAGAATTTCTTTCTAATTGTTTTCAAAAGTTTTTTAAAAATATTTGTGAAGTAACCACATATTTTACAATTTAAATGGAGTTTTGGGTTTATTATTTTTTAAATAAATTGAGATAAGAAAAGGTGAATGGTCAGAACATTTTATGCCCAAGTGTTTCAACTTTTTTTATTTCAAATTATTCTCTCGAGGCTTCATTCTGAAGGGACCTGTCAAGTCTTTTCCATTTTATGTTGTTTGATCAAGTGTATTTAGAACTAGAGAATCTAGGAACCTCCAGTTTGCAATCCAAGATTATATTATTAAATTAATTAACATCATTTAGATCTAAAGATGAGCAGGATAATTGTTCAAAAGCATTATATATGATGTTGAAATCACCAACAACTAACTATTCAATGTTAGTTGTTGATATCTTTATGAGATGATCCCAAAGGATTTGTCTTTGGGATCTGCTACATTTGACATAAATGATGGTGACTAAAAATTCTTTATTACAATAATAATGAGTCACCATCATGTAAATAAATTGCTCATTGTTAATTAAATTTTTCACTTGGAAATTGTGTCTCTACAATATCCAGATTTTATTATTTAGATTTGTTATGCCATTGTTAAAACCAATTTTGTTTTTTATTGGGTCCAATTTTCGGTTGATATTATTGGCTCTTGAACTGCAATGGAATCAACTTTTTCAGTTTTAGTAATTTTTTAATTCTTGGGATAGAACCTTTATTTTAATGCCATGGGCATTCTAATTTAATATAGATTGTCATTTTAATGATGAGGCAATGATCTGGATGATCCTTTGAAATGGAGAACCACATTGAATAAGGGGGCCTTGAGGTTTTAAGATTTTCATTTTTAGGAAATTGTCTTTCCACTGGTGATAATGGAAGACTGGTAGAAGCTGTGAGTTTATGAGATCTTTGGTCATTATTGATGTGATTTATTTTGGGCTGAGGGTAAATTGGTAAAGTGTTTTGAGTATTAAATGTTTTGGTGTTAAGTAGTGAGAGATTTGAGCAGCGTGGTTGTATTAAATGTTCATTACCCTCATTGATGAAAGTGGTTGGGGTATTTATACTCTTAATTAAGGACCCATGGGCTTTCGGGTCAAGTTATGAAACCGGGTCGAGTTTAAGGACCCATTTATTTATAAAGCTGATTAGCACATAGCTTAGTCAAAAGGTGTGCTAGGTGTTTCTTTACTTTTGTCTTGTCCGGATAGTTCAGTGGCACGTTTATGTCTGAATTACCCTTGTCCGGATATCTCAGTAGGTTGTGACTGAATAATCCTAACTAGCCCTTTTTTTAAGTCTTGTCAAATATCTTTGGCATGACTAAAACATTTACTTAGCCAGTGAAGATTTTGTCCGACCTGCCTGTGCATCTTGTTCGAAGTTTGTCCGAACTGACTTTTTCCCAGAATTCTAAGAATATTCTTTTGGATCGTGAAACACGTGTCACAATTTGATTCGACCTACCAACCGTTTTTTACCTAGATTGGTGTTCTTACTAAACCTAGAAAGTAACCTATGCATTTAATTTTCCAACATTTGTGTCGTCTCTAATCATTGCAAAACCAATTTAACTCCTTATATGTAACAGTTACCTTTTTCTACTAATATATAAATCATTTTTTCACTATTTCATTGTCTTCAACACTCAAAAACCTTCTACAGAGCTTTCCACCCTCTCTTTCAAACTTGTTCTTGGATAGTTTTATGTTCACAGCTAGAAACACTGTTGTAAAAGGCGGCTGGTTGAATTTTTCAGAGTTAGAGAAAGCAAGAAGAGTCGAAAGGTAGAATCGTATTACTGTTGGTCTACTAGTCTCCCCAAGCGAACAGTCTGGTGAACCACCCTAGGAAACTGAACAAGGGTCATCCTCCACCAGAAACCCAAAACCCAAATAGCTGTTTAAACCAAGCCTATCTCAAATTCCATCAGGTTCTTCTGTCCAGGAGTCCCAACCCTCCACTACCAAGGAAAAAGTAGTATCGAGTGTTAGAAAACCCTCCCCGTTTTTAGCGATGGGTTCATATATTAAAAAGTATCTAGAAAAAATAACTCCACGCCGGACGACTCATCTGGTGAAATATCAAGCAACTACCTCACTGTCAAAACCCTCTAGATCGGAGGCTTCTAAGGCAACATCTAAAGATAAACCCTCTGGATTGGAGGTGTCTAAAATAGCACCACAAGATAAGCCCTCCGGATCAGAGGCATCCAAGGTAGCCCTTAAAGTGAAATCCTCCGGAGCTCAATCCCAACCGGACACCAGGCCCTTGGAAACATCAGGCGATCATTCATCCGGAGAGTCTTTGGTGACAAGAAATATAAGCAAAAACGAAATCTTCTTTCTTGTATCAAGTATGATAGAGATAACGATCCCAAAATTATCAAGTCTGAATAAAATAAACGCAAACAACACAGAACACTTTTTACGTGGAAAACCTTCCCAGTGTAGGAAGTAAAAACCACGAGACTGATTTCGGAGTCCAACCAAATATTCACTATCAGAAGATGGATTACAAAACTATTCTCTAGATAAAACTAGAGCATACGCCACAAGAAGTATGACAACTTCATACAAAACCCCAATACACAAGATAATGAACCAAAATCAGAAAACTCACTGAAATATCCCCAAAACGCAGTTAGAATAAGATGATCGAAAAACACACTTAGATGACTCCAAATCAAAAACCCTCTGGACAGATTATAGAGGACAAGTAGACAAGCCTTCTCACCAAAATTGAAGCCGATCGGACAACCGGAGACAGTCCGATTGAAAGCACAAAGTTCCGCCTCGGATCACATTTTTCTCTCAAAAACTGCACTATAGAATACGATGCTCATCACAGAAAGACACTGTATAAATATATATTTATACATAATCCAAAATCCTATGTGTTATCCAAATTGGGCTTAGCCTATATGATAATTGGACTCCCACATAGGAAGAGCCCAACAAATCTCCCCCTCACGACTATGTGGGAGGATTCGCCATCCCGGCGATCAATCTACATAGTTCAAGCTTTCCCCTAGGCAAAGCCTTTGTCTACCAATCTTGCTTTGTACCGAGGTTGCAGAGAACTATCATCTTGCTTCAACCTATACACCCACTTGTTACTCAAGGCTTTTCTCCCTTCAGGTATCTTCACTAACTCAAATGTATGATTCTCATGAAGTGATTGCATCTCTTTATTCATCGCTTCAATCCATTAATTTTTACATACACCACTAATAGCCTCATCATAACACTCAGGCTCACCTGCGTCGGTTAACAAAATATATTGATCAGAAGGATATCTAGTAGAGGGTTGTCTATCTCTAGTAGATCTCCGCGTTGGAACTTCAAATTGTTCAACATCTTCTTCATTCACTTGTTCATCCACGAAATCATTATCATGATCACCAGTATCAAAAATATGTGAATCTCTGGAAGCAGGTGAGTCACCATCCGAATTTTCTTCAACTTCTGTAGGAGTATGTGCAAGCGGAATATGCCCCAAATCTACCAAGTCATTCTGAGACATAGGCACTGAATTTTGACTCTTATCAATATCATGAACTATCTGATCTTCCATAAACACGGCATCTCTGCTCCTAATAAGCTTCTTATTAATTGGATCATGAAATCTGTAGCCGAACTCATCAAGACCATAACCAATGAATACACATTGTCTTGTCTTCGAATTGAGTTTAGATCTCTCATCTTTAGGAATATGCACATAAGCTTTGCACCCAAAGACACGCAAATGATCATAAGAAACATCTTTACCTGTCCAAACTCTATTTGGGATATCTCCATCTAAAGGTACAGAAGGACTAAGATTCAAGACATGTACCACTGTATTCAAAGCTTCACCCCAAAAGTATTTAGGGAGTTGTGATTGTGAAAGAAGACATCTTACCCTTTCAATTAATGTTCGGTTTAGTCTCTCCGCTACGCCATTCAACTGAGGGGTCTTGGGAGGTGTCTTTTGATGCCGAATACCTTGTTGTCTACAATAATCATCAAAAGGACCAATGTATTCTCCCCCATTATCACTTCTAACACACTTCAATTGTTTCCCAGTCTGTCTCTCAACTGAAGCTTGAAACTGCTTAAAGACATCTAACACTTGATCTTTTGTTTTCAAAGTGTAAGCCCAAACTTTCCTGGAATGATCATCAACAAAGGTAACAAAGTACAAACAACCACTAAGTGTTCTCGTTTTGAAAGGACCACAAACATCAGTATGTACCAAGTCAAGCAAACTTGGTTTTCTTGAAGGAGCCGAGCTCTTGAAAGATACTCTATTCTGCTTTCCAGCCAAACAATGTACGCATTTCTTTAAATGAGCTTTGCGTATCCCACGAATGTACTGTTTCTTACTTAGAATATCTAATCATTTTTCGCTAATGTGACTGAGTCTTTTATGCCATAAATCAAGCATTGCTTCATCATTAACAACATTGATTTTCTCAGCAGACACCCTTGCAGACATGATGTAGAGGGCTGAATATTTTTGTCCTCTTGCCACAACCAACGAGCCCTTAGTAAGTTTCCACTGCCCATTCGCATAAATACTGCAATAACCTTCATCATCTAGCTTCCCTGTAGATATCAAATTCAATCGAAGATCGGGTATATGTTTAACACCCTTCAAAATCAATCTTGCACCCATGCTTGTTTCTAGATAAACATCACCAATACCAACCACTTTAGACAAATCATTATTTCCCATCTTTGCAGAACCAAAGTCACCAGAGGTGTAAGATGAGAAAAATTCTCTACGAGAAGTGGCATGAATTGTAGCACCACTGTCAACTACCCAACCATTTTCATCAGACACAGAATTCACAACAGCATCATCAATAACAACGAAGTAGCTATCTGAAACTGCAGCAACATGTTTCTCGTCACAACTTTCATCATAATTTTTCTCCTTGTTCTTTTCTTCTTTACCATTATTAGATTTCCCAAAATTATTCTTCTTTCTCAACTTAGGACAAAAATTCTTAGTGTGCCCGATCTCATGACAGTAGTAGCACTCCCAATCTGCAAATTTATTAGACTTGTTCCGACTCTTGCTTCTACTTTTACCTCTAGTTTTCCAACCGCGATTTTCATTTCTACCACGTTTCTCAACGACTACAGTTTCTGAATTTGAAGAGAAGCCAACTGTTTTTCTTCTCATATCTTCATTCAACATACTACTTTTAGCTAATGCCATTGAGATATTGCCTTCAGGAGCTGAATTAGAAAGAGACATTCTGAGAGTATCCCATGAGTCTGGCAGCGAACCAAGCAACCATAACGCCAAAACCTCGTCATCAAATTTGATACCCATAGCAGCCAACTGATTAATCAATCCTTGAAAGGTATTCAAGTGATCTGTAAGAGGTGATCCATCTTGATACCTCAAATACATCAACTGTTTGAACAAAAGTAACTTACTATTTCCTGTCTTCCGAGCATATAACTCCTCAAGTTTACTCCACAATTTACTTGCATCTGTTTCGTCTACAACATGATTCAGCACATTATCATCAACCCATTGCCGAATAAAGCCACAAACCTGTCGATGAATAATTATCCATTCTGCATCAGACTTATCTTTAGGTTTTTCATCACCGAACACTGGTAAATGAAAACTTTTAACATAAAGAAGATCTTCCATCTTCGATTTCCATATATGATAATTCGAACCATTCATCGTTACCATTCTGCTTGTATTCACCTCCATATTTGATACAAGACAAGTACACAACCTCTCGCTCTGATACCACTTTGAGGATATGCGGTTTGGTCGCTACCCTAACATTTGGTGCCAGAGGATGATCCCCTCCCATCCACAACAACTGATAGACCTTCCACGGTGATGGAAGAAGTGATGGAAGACAGTATCGAAGAGGCCCCCTTCAAAACTGAAGCCTCAGGACAAACTAGGGATGCTGCCTCTGATAGAAAGGGCAAAGGAAAAGTTAAAGTTGTTGTAGCCCATCTGGACCTCCTTGAGTGCTTGGAGGGCAAGGTAGGGCCTTGCTTCAAGAAAGTCGATATTAAATATTTGTTGGCCTTGCAGAATATAAACTATGTCTACACTCATACCGTTGAGTTGGGCCGGATCCGGACAAAGTAGGGGATCCCAAAATCAGTGAAGTTGAGGATACTAGTCACACCAGAGACTCCAATGGACTGTAAACTCAACAAGATGGTCATCTTTACTGAGGTGCTAAACTGGGGACTTCGGTTGCCACTAGACCCAGAAATTGTCAGGTACTTCCACCTGGTGAAGCTTTGCCCAAGCCAATTGAGCCCGGATTCCTGGTACTCTCTTCTCTCCTGCATAATGGCATCGAGGTTATCTAAAATTCCTCTTCCCATGGAGAAATTTTCCGTTGTGGCAAGTCTATGAAAAAATCACCACATCCCATTCTATCATCACAACATGGGGAATAACTTCAAAGTGGTGGATGATTTATTGGAGTCTGGGAAGAACAGGAGGACACAGTTCTTGTTCATCAGTGGGTCATAGGAGAATGGCAGGAAGATCAAAACCAATAGCAACCCAAGTATGTTGACTAGCAGGTGGAAGAATACGGGTAAGTCTTTTGTCTTTGTATCTCACGTTGTTGGTTTTTTACCTACAAGTATCTTTCTCCTGATTTAGCTGTTACTTCTTTTTCAGTGCTGCCGAAGGAGTTTTCCGGACACCTGGAAGAGGGGCAAACAACTTGTGTCAAGTTGAATGCATGGGCTGCAGAGAGTTGGGGGAATTCCTTCCACAACTACTTCACTTCTGGCAACCTGGTGAGGTCCCATCTGTGGAACACCACAGGTCGGAGGGATCTTACATGGAAAGAACTAACCACAACCGCTCCTCCTGGTTTAATCCTAAAGCGGACTAAAGAAAGGGATGGTAAATCGGTCTTGCCCTCTAGAGCCAAGGCTCCCACCAAGATGAAAGGGAAGAAAAAGAAGGCTGCAACAGAGGCAGTTCCAACTGTTACAGAAGGGACCGATTCGGGGAACCAAGGGGGAATCGACGCTACATTGCTCAAGGTAGTAGAAGCTGAGACGGTCAGGGAGGTAGGAGAAACACAAAACCCACCAAGGCCTCCCAAAAAATATCGAAAATGAGTGCAAGCATTGATGAAAAGGTTGCCAAAAATAAAAAGGTCACCTTAGGGGAAGAAGTAATTCTTCGCCCTTCAGAGCTTCTACCTCCACTAGACCCTATTGACCCCATTCTGCCAAAGAAAGCTTCAACTGGCCCCCAGTCCGGAGAGGGTACCGGAGGAGAGATTGATGGAGTCGACACCAGTGCCCTTCAAGATATCGATCTTTATTACAACTACTCTGAGAAGGACGGCTTTGCTGGTCCCTTCCGTCCTTCAAGCTCTTCAAACATGGTAACTTATAATGGTAAGTCCTTCTCCGTCACCGGAGAACAAAACATTTTGGCCCACTCTTTTCTTGGTCACATCCAACAAGTGCTTGACTTAGAGAGACAAGTGAAGAGTCAAACTGCACCCATCAATACTCTCACTACTGATAAAGGGTATCTGTTATCCAATCTTCTTAATGCTAATCAGAGCATAGAATAACTGAAAAAAGAGATCGAAGCACTGAGGAAGGACAAAGAATATCTGTTAACCAACCTTGCTACTTTGGAAACGGCCAGTACTGAGCTTTAAGCTAAGTGCTCCGGTTTGAAAAAAGATCTCATAACAATAAGGGAAGACTTTAAGGTTAAAGATGACACCATTCAAACCTTATCCGGAGAGAAAACTTCCTTAGAAAGTACTGTGTCTAAGGTGATCAAAGAGAAAGAAGACTTGATGAAGGAGTAGGAAAAAACTATTCATGCAAGCATTGATAAATACACCAATGAGGTCATAGATTCCTTGGAAGTAATGTATGTTGAGGTCAAGTCTGACATGGTGCTGCTTTTCCATGAAACATTTCCGAAGAGGACCCTTGGTCCTCTGTGGAAATTTGTAAACTATGAAGAGATCCCATTTCACACCATGGCAGATGGTAACAAGCATAATTATAGTAGTAGATTAGATTCTACCACCGATGAAGAGGAAGGAACCGGTGAGAGTTCGAGTGCGGAACTCAAAAGTACCAAGAAAGGAGGTGATAAAGGACAGTCTGAAGGGAACAAGCCCTGAGGTTTTAAATATTTTTTGTTTTCTTACTTCTCTGAACTACTAAAGTCCTTCGATGGCCAAGGCATTTTTGTAATGTTGTCCGGCTTGAGTCCGGATAACTTTCTTCTTATAATACTTAAAAGTCCTTGGATGGCCAAGGCATATTTTGTTATTTAGTAACGATATCTGGTTTCCACCCGGACATGTTTATTCATCAAATCTTACTTTGTTTCATACTTTGTTTCAATTTGAACAACTAATGTTTAAACAGCCCCAATTATTTCAAAAGTATTAAAGTGAGAGTGTTTAATATATTCGATGATATGTATTTAATGGTCATCATTCAACCAGATTAATCTGATCTGTCAAAGATCCATAGTATTAAATCAAAGACTTGTACTTGAAAATAATTGTAGTTAAACCACATCGGACGTTTTAAGAAAGCATCAAATTTTATTGAAAAATCTGGACACCTCATTAAAACCTCCCCGCGCCACCAGGGTAGGAAAGAGTATGCTTCCTAATATTTACATTGACTTTTAACAAGTAAATATTTACACAACTTTTATTCTAGATATAACCTGAGGTGTTCAATATTCCATGGGTGCTTCAAAATTCTTCCATCTTTGTCGTGAAGCATATATGTCCCATGCTTAAGCTTCTTGGAGACCTCATAAAGGCCTTCCCAGTTCGGAGCCAGCTTACCGAACTGCTTCTCCTTAGTGTGCAAGAAAACGTTTCTCAAAACTTTATCTCCCGGTTGAAAATCTCTTCTCTTGATCTTGGAAGAAAATCTACTTCTCATCAAGCCTTGGTAGGGGACTGTTCTAAGATGAGCTTCAACCCTTCTTTCTTCTATTAAGTCTAACTGATTCCTAATTTCCATTTCATTGGCTTGTTCAGAATAGTTTTGGACCCTGTATGATGGTAGGTTTGCTTCTATAGGGGTAATTTAATCCATCTCATACACCAAGGAAACAGGAGATTCCTATGTAACAGATCTAGGAATAGTTCAATATGCCCATAACACTTCTTGCAGATAGCTTGGCCACTTTCCTGCAGCCCCTTCTAAATTCTTTTTTAACCCGGACAAAATAGTCTTATTTGCCACTTCAACCTAGCCATTTTCTTGTAGGTGGAAATGAGAAGAGAAGCAATGTTGAATACCCCTGGAGGCAGAGAAATTCTCCATATCCTTGTTATAAAACTATGGCCCATTATCAGTGGTAATCTTTTGAGGAATCCCAAATCTGAAACATATATTAGATAAGATAAACTTTATGACAGCTTTCAAAGTGGTTCCTGCCAGAGGAGATGCTTTTATCCACTTTGAAAAGTAGTCAATAGCTACAATGATAGTCCTGCATCGTCCGGATGACATTGGTAGAGGCCCAACTAAATCTAATCCCCAACGAGCAAAAGGCACCAGCTCAGAAATAGATTCCACGGGCACTGCTGGGACATGAATTTCGTTACCATACCTTTGACAAGGATCACACTTTTTCACCAATTCTTTAGCATCTGCCATTATGAATGGCCAATAGTATCCAGCCAACAAAACCCTCTGGGTTAGAGCCCTGTAACCACAGTGTGTTGATCCTTCTCCGTTTTGTAGTTCGAATAAAACGGTTTGGGATTCTTCAACCCCAAACATCACAGGAGAGGTCTGCTGTAGGATGTTTTATATTAAACCTCTCATATGATAAAAAAACCACGAGCCTTGTGCTTAATTTTTCTTGCCATAGTTTTATTTGAAGGCAAAACCCCATCAGAGATAAATTGAAGGAGGGGAAATAATTCTATACTTAAGCTCACATTTTCTTCCTTGTTCTGATTTGATTGTATGCATGGGCATTCTTGTATATGAATCCAAGGGTAGGACTCAGAGTATGCTATGGTTGCCAAGGAATCTTCTAGTGTATTTTCTGATTTAGGAATATGCTCATAGCAAACATTTTAAAATTGGAAGCCACCTCTTTAAGGATATATAAATATTTGATCAGTTGTTTCTTCTTGGCCTCGGACTGACCTTGAACATGGTGGATAAGAAGCTGAGAATCAATCATCAGCCTAACTCTTTTATCCCCATACAGGTGAGCTAACTTAAGACCATCTATAGCTGCTTCGTATTCAGACTTGTTGTTAGAGGCCCTAAACGCAAAGCATATAGCCTGAAATATTTTATCACCGTACGGAGAGGTTAAGCAAATTTCAGCCCCACAGCCCATTGTGCTTGATCCACCATCAGTCTGAACTACCCATTCTTTTTTAGTTTTCTCCTCTGAAGCTTGTTTGGAACTTATATCCGAATGGAATTCCACAAAGAAATCAGCAACAGATTGAGCCTTGATAGCAGTTTATGGGGCAAAATCAATGTTATAATCACCCAACTCAACTGACCACTTGGTCATCCTGCTTGATATGTCTGGTTTATGAAAAACGTTCTTTAATGGAAAATATGTTCGGACAACGACAGAATGAGACTGAAAATATGGCATCATTTTCCTTGAAGAAATTACTAAGGCTAATGCCAGATTTTCAAGCCTTAGGTACCTCTTCTCAGCATCTATCAAGCTCTTGCTGATGTAGTACACCGGACAAGGAAAATTGACCACCTCTTTTACCAGCACTGCACTTATAGCATATTCTGATATGGCCCAGTATGCATAAAGTGTTTCTCCTTCTACAGGCTTAAAAAGGGTTTTTGGTGAAGACAAGTGCTTCTTTATCTCATGAAAATCTTGGCTCATTGTGGAGACCAGTTGAAATCTTTAGCACCCTTCAAGGTCTGACAAAATGGAGCACACTTGTCCGAAGACCTTGAAATAAAACGATTTAAGGCAACCAATCTTCCTGCTAGCCTCTGGACTTCTTTAATATTTCGAGAGGGGTCCATCTTCAACAGAACATCAAGCTGATCTGGATCAGGCTATATCTCTTTCTCACTTATTACATACCCCAAAATGTTTCCGGACTGCACACCAAAGACACACTTTTCTGGATTCAGCTTTAAGTTTACCTTAGTTAAGTTGGAAAAATTTTCTTGAAGATAAATTATGTGCAAATCTTCTTTTAAGATTTTAACCATCATATCATCGATGTATACCTCCATATTCCGGCCAATCTAATCAGCAAATGTTTTGTTCATCAATCTCTGGTAAGTATCCCCAACATTCTTCAACCCAAAAGGCATCACTCTGTAGCAATAGAGACCCATATCTGTAACAAAGGTAGTGTGGTCCTGGTCTTTCGGATCCACCTGAATCTGGTTATACCCAGAGAAGGCATCAATGAAGGACAATAACTTGTTTCCAGATCTTGAGTCCACCAACTGGTCTATCCAGGGGACTGGATAAAGATCTTTTGGGCAAGCTCTATTGAGGTCAATAAAATCGATACACATACGCCATTTTCCATTTTTTTCTTAACTAACACTGGATTGGCAGTCTATAAAGGATACTGGGACTCTTTTATGTGCCCCATCTTGGTAAGTCGATCGACTTCTTGGACTACTACATCAGTTTTCTCCTTAGATAAAGCTCTCCTTTTCTGCACAAATGTGCAACATCACCCCGGATGGACGGCTTCTATGATATAACACTTGCAGGCACTCCGGTCACATCAGCATTGCACCAAGTGAAAAGATGATGGGAATCTGCCAAAAAGGATAACAATTTCATTTTCAACTCTGATGCCAGCTTGGAGCCAATCTTAACACTTCTACCTTCTGCCAAAGAGTGGGTTTCAACTTCCTCAACCGGTATTAAAACACTAGGGGCCTCTCTGGGGTCATCAATTTCATTCTCCCCCTCAGAAGGCCCCAATAACTGCTAATCTTCATTAACCCGGACTGCTCCCATAGTTTTAGGAGCAAGTGCAGTTGCATAACATTCCCTAGCTATCTTTTGGCTACTCCGGAAAACTCCCACTTGCCCTTGAACCGCATACTTCAAACATTGGTGGACTGTTGAAGCCACAACATGCATCCTAGGGAGCGAGGACCTCCCAAAGATTGCATTATAGCATGTGGGGCAATCTACCACAACGAATAACAACCTGACCAGATTTTTGAATGGCCCATTGCCCAACAGCACTTCCTTTTTAAATTCCCCGACTACATCCGCAGAGCTCCCTGTAAAGCCCACAATGGTTCTGTTTGACCGTTGAATAACGGCCGGATTTTTCATATGCTTCTAAGAACTTAAGAAGAGAATATTGGATGAGCTGACAGTGTCAATCAAAATTCATTTGATGTCGTTGCCCCCAATAGATGCTTCTATCACCACATTATCCTCATGAGGCCCAGCAATGTCCCTTAGATCATCCTCATCAAAGACTATAAATGGAAAAGGAGTTTGGGACTGGTAAGAAGACATGCCCCTTCCAACTTAGTAGCTAGATTATGAACATGCCTCTTTCTTGATGGAGGAGTGGGTGCCGTCATGGTGTCCCCTCCGAAAATGGTAAGTAACTCAAAGAAATTAATGAGTTCGGACACCTTTTTGATCTGTTATATTATGACCCCCACCTTATTCCGAGTTGGGTCAGGATCCAAATACTATGAATCAACATCAAATCTTTCATGGATCACCATTGCCCCCTCCGGAGCTGATGTTCCTGCAGTGTTCGTAGGGCCAGTTCGAGGAGCATTGTCAGGCCTGTTCCCACTTCTTCTTTTGACATAGGCACCCAGCTTGTCTCTCTCAATGAGATTCTGCACTTCTTGCTTCAAAGCAATACAGTCTTGGGTATTATGACCAATATCATGATAATACTAGCAAAAACAAGTATTATGACTCTCTCTTGGAGATTGCAATGCTGCTGGTTTCCGGAAATGGACCTCATCTTTGGTCTTGTCATAAATGGTTGTCACACTCTCTTTTAATTCCGTAAACCACTCCGGTTGAACCCAAGGACCTCTTTTATTCCTTGATTGATGGCTCTGAGCTGGATTTGGGTTGGACTGAGTCTGCTTAGCCCCGTTGGGCCCTTGTCCGGTCTCTTTAGCTTTGTATCCGGACTGGTTTTGGTTTTGAGCTGTTGGGGCAGACATCACCTGTCGGTGCACCATAGCCTTCTTAGTCTCATCCACGTTGATTTGATTTCCCACATGGTTTAACAAACCACCTAGTTCATGGCCTTCTTCCTTGTCACTGAATCAGCTAGATTCCCAGGGTTTAACCCTTGACTTAATGAAGCTATTGCCACTTGCTCGAAGCAATCAGTTAACCTGTTCTTAGTCTTTACGAACCGACTTATATTGTATTTTAATTACTCATTTGGTTCTTGGGCACAATGAATGATAGTATCTCCATTGCCTTTCACCTCTTTACTTCCCACAAACTGTCTTCGGAAGGGAACCCAAAATGTATCAAAGTTTCTGATACAAGCCTGGGGCAAACTGTTGTACCACTTTAGAGAACTCCCCCTAAAATATTGGGAGAAAGCCCTACACAGAAGTTTGTCATCATCATGAAAATTCATCATGAAGTTCTTGAACTACTCCAAATGATTGTCCAAATCTTTACTCCCATTATACTTCTCCATTTTAGTACTGTCAAACCTCTTGGGTAGGTTTCCGGACAGGATCCATCTGAACATGTCTTTTTGTTGGTTTTGAATACTAGATTCAGGAACCTTCTCCTCCCACTATGGTCGCCAATTTGGTGTGATTTATTTTGGGTTGAGGGTAATTTGGTAAAGTGTTTTGAGTATTAATGTTTTGGTGTTAAGTAGTGAGAGATTTGAGAAGTCTGCTTGTATTAAATGTTCATTACCCTCGTTAATGAAAGTGGTTGGGGTATTTATACTCTTAATTAAGGACCCATGGGCTGTCGGGTCAATTATAAAACAGGGTCGAGTTTAAGGACCCATTTACTTATTAAACTGATTAGCACATAGCTTAGTCAAAAGGTGTTTTAGATGCTTTTTTACTTTTGTCTTGTCTGGATAGTTTAGTGGCACGTTTATGTCTGAATTACCCTAGTTCGGATATCTCAGTAGGTTGTGACTGAATAATCCGAACTCATCAGTTATCAGAATTGGTTAAGTCATTTGGTAATGTGAATGTTTCTCCAAGTTTCTATGGTTTCAATTGCTTCAATGATATCATCTTTTTTGTCAGGATCCAATATTTATTTTGTGAAAGAGAGAGATGCGTTTCTTACTCTGTATAGTAAGTTGGTTTATTACTTAATTCTAAACTACTGGAGGCATGATTTGATGGGAGAGGGGGAGTTTTATTTTACTGTTTTTAGTAGCATTGTTGACGGGATCATTTTGAGGAGATTTGGTATTCTTAGAGGATTGATTGTTATGGTGAACAATCACTCATTTGATTTTTTAAACCCAAATCTTTTTTTAAAGGGGAGGCTTTTGATTGGGATGAGAGGAATCTGAGGTGAGCTGTTTATCATTTACATGTGACTTAACATAGAGGTTAGTACCTTTGCTTCATAAGTCAATATTATGACCAATATGTTTACACGAGTTACAATAATGAGGCATAGTCCCATAAGTTATAGGTTGTCAGAAGTCTTCTCCTTCGCCAAAACATATCTATAGTTTTTACGGAAGAGGTTTGGATATATCTAAGATGATAACCTTACAACAATTGTAACTAGCTTTGTTGAAGGAAGGGATACAGATTTACAGAGACAATCTCATTGCCCTTGCAATCTGGGTGATGAAATTTTGGTTATAAACATTTTCAGGTATATTTGGGAAGGAAACCCACACTGGAGTCTCAGGTGACTCCACTGTAGGATTGAAATCAAGACTCCACTTAAGTAGTCGAAATGTATATTTACCAATACTATTAATATTACATTTCCTAATAGTTTTTAAATCATTTTGGTTGTCTACTTTTATAAATATATGTATGTATTCCCATACATATATATTATAGTTACTTATTAGAGTTAAATATTACATATAGTTACGAAATTCAAGAATAGAAGGTCTACCAAATGAAAATTTTACAAAAAAAAATATTTAAAAAAGTTAAGGAGAGAATTCTTATCTCAGAGGTTGAAGATTACTTCATGGTGCTCTCATTTTCTCTACTACTTGTCTCATTTGTAAAATATGTTTTTGATTTGGGGTTTCATAATATCAATGAATATTTTTTTTAGCCTTGATTTATGAGTCTTTTGGTTAAAGAGGGATGGAAATAGCTTCAAACATGATTTTGATGTAACACTATATTAATGGTCGTTTTGATTGAGCTTGATAGAGGAGGGAAATCATAATTTGAAGAATCTTATGTAGTGTTGTTGAGATCTTGTGCGTGACTAGGTAAATCTTGAGTTGCGACAATAATTTCTTCTGCTCTTGAAATATGTTTGAAAAGAAAGGAGGTTTATTTAACGATTTGATGTTTATCTATCGAAGCGACGACCTCGAAATAAGATTGAGGTGTCTAAGGTTAGGGTATTGATTTGGGTGATTCACGAGAGAAAAACTATTCTAATATCTTCCAATACAATAAACAAACATTCAAATTTCAAATGCTTTTTTTTAATATAGAAAATCAATTTTTTTTAATCTAAGAAATACAAAACAAATAAAAAAAATATGTTTATTTAATTTCATTTTATCAATAATAACTCATTTACAATACTTGAAAGATAAATATGGTTGATACAACTAGTGGGTAGAATAAAAAGAAAAAAAATTACTATAGTTACCAAAATAAACCTTATCAATTTGTTACATTAACATATATATTTATTGTTAGTTCAAGAATTATTTTGGCAACAGTTTTGTTACAAAACAATTGATTATATTGTAAATATATTTTAAATAGTAAAATTTAAATAGCTTTTCAATAACGATTGTTTTCAGATCATATGGTCGTTTTATATAATAAAATTTCGTTAATGAGCTACAGAAAACACTTTAAACCAAAATCTGCTGCACAGCCAATATTCATTGTGCTCCAACAATTAAAAAAAATCACAACTTCCTATAATCTCTTAAAACAAAACCAAACATTAGAGAAAGAAAAAAGAATTATGCAACCAATGACACAGTATAGTATCAATGTCATGTTTTCTTCTAGCTTAAGACTATAAATCTAAACATCAGACCGGATAAAATCAAGTGCCTTATTGTTGTGTTCCGATTTAAGAACACGATAGTCTTCCCATGTTATTGTCCGATACATTGGACGATCGTCTGGACCCTTCAGTTTGGGTAAAGGTGAAATTGCTACACCCTTGGGTGGGCCATAAAAATAAGCGATTGAAATCCGATGACCAATCTTACTCGCCATCGCGCGATGCAAAGGACTATTATATCGACCGTTGGATAAAACGGTCATCAAATCACCTACATTGACCACTAATGCACCTTGGACGGGCTCCACCGGTTGCCACCCCACGTTTTCCCGATGGACTTGGAGGCCAGATATGTCTCCTTGGAATAATAAGGTGATCAGTGCCGAGTCTGTGTGTGGTGTTAAACCCACGGTATGTTCTGGATCCGGACATTTCGGGTAGGAGTTCATTTGGCAAAACGACTGAGGTTTTGGTTTTGATGTTGATCCATCTTTCGGCTTAATCCAATCCAAATCTTCGAGAGTGAGATCCAATGATTTTAGTATCAGCTCTGTTACTTTTTCGCTAACCCATTGCATTGTAGTCTGATAGTTTACCATTACTTCACTGCATGTAATATATATTATAATTTTAATTAATTCGTATTCAAATTCATATTAAAATTTATATAGACGTACCAGAACTCGGAGTAGTCATTTGGCCAGACTTTGGACGCATGGTGAGCTGGTGACCCGACCAGGTTAAACCCTTCAGACCACAGGCTCTTCTGAGAAAATTTGGCTAATGGAATGACACCGTAGCCGTCGGTCACCACCCCTGGTATACGGGCGGCGAGGAGTTTTTGTTGTAACGGCAAATCAAAAAACTTTCTGGTTTGCTCTTCCATTTGCTCGAACAAAGACATGGGAACTCCAAAGTTAACGATTTGAAACAGACCCCATTTCTCACAGGCATATCGTATCAGTGATACGGCATTTGGGTCGTTCAGGTCGATGACGGAGACGGGTTCTTGGTTCATGACGACCGGGATGAATTCGTCCCATGTGTGGGTTTCCGGTAGTTGGGTGGCGTTTTCGAAATCAAGAGGGATAATCTGATCCATTTTTTTATGTTGCTGCAATGAGTACAAAATAAATAAGAGTATGGGATTGGTATTTGAGAATAAGTATATTTATAGTACAAAATCAATATTATCTCGTTTATATTCCAAATATCAAATATGAAGGGTTTAAGGTTATTTTAAAAATATTAAGGAATGTAATCACATTGGTAAAAGTTCAATCCACACTAAATTAGGTATAATATTAAAAATTACTTAAAACTGCATTAAAATCCTAATTTAAATGTAACCCTTATCTTTGTTACACTAATTTCACCGCCAAACTTTTAGTAGTTTTATTAATATGATATTTTATCCATGATTTATAAAAAAAACTAATCTGGATATATGGATAGGAAGCGAACTAATTATAAATATAAGGAAAGTTATATGCTCTGGGAAGATATTTTGAAAAATAACTCAATTCTGTTTTTCAAACTTCTATTTTTAAATGCCATGTCCAATTTTTATTTATAATTGTAGCCTAATTTTGAAACAGAATTTTATGTTGATTTGTTTGTGTTGGTATAATTGGATTTTGTATTTATAGAAACACAAAATATATGGTAAATTAAAAAATTGAAGGACCCTTCTCATGATACGGATACATCCATGCATTGAACAGTAGATAAATGGAAATGGGAAAGGTTTTTAGTAAATTAAATATTTTATTATTAAAAAAAATTAATAATTTTGAGTAAGGTCGATGAACTATTCTTTAAAGATAAAATTTATTCTATTCACAAATTGAACCGGTGGAATATTCCCCTCATATCTAGTTTGTAATATAAACCTATTAAATATATAACACTAAAATATTTTGGGTAACCAGAAATAATTATATTTTTATATAATGAATTAGTTAGGCTAATTAGTCTCAAGTAGATTAAGTGACAAGAACTCATAAAACTCTTTAATCAGGCGTTAGCGGAGATTTAAATCGTGACGGGTTATTTAGTTTAAAAAGAAAAGACTGAGTTGAAACATGTAGTTATGGACTGGGCTGAAAAACGTGGTCAAAGAAATAGTTTAAAACATCTATGGTATTTGAAATTTATTCTAAACATTAATTAAAAAGATTTAATATGGAGTGTTTATTCTATTAAAATTTAAATATAGTTGATTAGTGTTTTAACTTGTAAGACCTGAAGTATTATAATTTTATCTGAACCATTTGATTTGAGCAGCCTATATAAATAGAAAAAATAACACAAAACATAATATAAAGATGTGATTGATCAATTGAAGACATCATTTCGATTCAATTGTACGTATGTTTATTTTTTACGTAAAAAGAACATGGCCTCATCTTTTAAAGAGTGAATTGAGGTCAGAGATAAACATTGAAGAGAGAATTCTAATTATTCGATTAATCATGTTATCTTTGTAAACTTTCAAAGTATTGTAAGAGAGAGTGATTAATTGTTTTGTGTTGGGAGACTCTTTCTGCAACCTCATTGATAATAAAAACATATTCGTTTTCCGTGGGCATATGTGATAAGAGAATTTCTCTTCAAATAAATAGCCAAGACAATGAATTGAAATTGAAAAAGAAAGGAAAATGTATTTAATATATTTTTCTTATTAAGTGTGTGATGAGTCTCCAAATGGACATATTGGTTTCAATATATAGAGTTTACATAAGATATTTGACCAATCATTAAATTAAATATATTCCTAATACTAAGTTACACGCGTTATTCAGTTGTGATCTTCTAACACATTTTCTTATAACCTCTAATATGATGGCACATGTAAATACTTTCTACATGCTCATAATAATTCAGATGACCCTCG
Source organism: Limnanthes douglasii subsp. nivea (assembly GCA_036936605.1). NCBI lineage: Eukaryota > Viridiplantae > Streptophyta > Magnoliopsida > Brassicales > Limnanthaceae > Limnanthes > Limnanthes douglasii. Next base: position 34,101,582 of record JAUPFV010000004.1, read on the forward strand.
TTATAATTCTTCATATGACATTTCCCGTAATTCTTCATATGAACCTCGTCTCATACTTTAATTTATGATATTTCGCATTGCTCCACCTTATGACCATCCTCACTACCTGAATTTTATTTATTTGTTAGCCTTATTTATTGCGTCTTTATAAAGAATATATGTTGTGCACAAAATATAACGTTATCAGTATGATTATTTCCATAATCTAAACCACGTTAAATATTATTTTGTGCGTTTGGTTTTCTTTATGTTTATTCTATTTGTTGTTTCCATCAAACATGTAGTTCTATCTTAAAATGAATGATTTCCCGGTAAGTGGTACGATGAGCATGGAGCAACAGACAAAAGATCTAGATTGATCGGTGATATAAAGGCTGGAGAAATATATCTAATTTTGGAACCGAAAAGCCATAAAAATGAGTTACCTGAAACTTAACCTAGGAAATATTTGACAGATCGAATAACTTTAAGCGCTGGAAAATTAAGGTTGATGCGGTGGTAGTTCCTAAAGCTCATAGTGCATTCATACTAACTTTGGGAAATGCTGTATTGTGTGAGGTATCCGAAAAAATTATTGTGATGGGGTTAGGAATCGGATAGAGACAATTTACATGAATAAATCATTAGCAAATAGATTATATCTCAAACAATAGTTGTGCACGTTATGTATGGATGGTAGCAAAGAGATCCAAAGGTACATAAACAACTTCAACATAATCATACTCGACTAGAATGGAGTTTATCTAAAGGCTGAGGAAGATGACCTAAAATTCACCCTCATAAGATCTATGTTGAACGTGTACGAATGCTTTGTGGACACCATGCTCTAAGATAAATAATCTCTTACAATTGTTGAAGTGTAAAGCACTTTCAACTCCAAATATGTTCAATTTAAGAATATATTGAGCATATCAAGCGACCATATTGCATTTCTTTGATGTTTGGGTCTTTTAAAATATTGGTGGCTATGGCTCTTGAAGGATTTATCATATCAAGAGTCCATATAGCATTTCTTTAAAAATATTGCTAAGAATTTGTATTATATACACATTTAGATTTGTTTGATTTTGACAAATCGTATACTTGGCTAGTAGATTTAGAGTTACTAGGTTTCTCATTTAATGTATGCTCAAAATGCAACTTCTGTGAATGAGTTCCTTATAGACTCTTGAAATAAGATGATACGAATGGTTTATCATATACCTAATTGTTTTTGGAACTTTTTCATAGGCTTCTAGTGAAAGGGATATAATAATATATGTTGGACATTCAATAAGCTGTAAGAGCGAATTGTGATATTGGATGACATTGGCGCATGCAGTAAGACTGTAATTTTTAATTGATCTAGCGTATGAAACTGCTTAAAATGGAGTTGATATTTTAATTGAACAATTTGAAACACACCCTATTTCTTACAGACATTATGTATCGGTGATATGGCATTTGGGTCGTTCAGGTCAATGACGGAGACAGGTTCTTGGTTTATGACGACCAAGATGGATTGATCCCATATGTGGGTTTCTAGTAGTTAGGTGGTGTTTGTGGAAATTAAGAAAGATAATTTGATCCATTTTTTACGTTGTTGTAATGAGTACAAAGTACAAAGTAACAGAGATTTTGGATTGGTGTTTGAGAATAAGTATATTTATTGTACAAACTAAATACTATTTCGTTTCTATTCCAAATATTAAATATGAAGTATTTGAGGTTATTTTAACAATATTAAGGAATGTAATCACATTATTAAAGTCTAATCCACATTAAATTAGGCATAATATTTCAATATTAGTTTAAAATATATTGAAGTCTTAATTTAAATGTGATCCTTATCCTTAGTTCCACGAATTGCACACCCCAAACTTTTACTAATTGTTATATAATTATGAAATGATAAGTTATAATTTAGAGTAATATAATTTGGATATATGTATAGGAAGCCAACTAATAATTGGTTAAAATTATATGGTAAGTTATTTTTCATAACTTTTAAAAAATTCATATAGAATAGGGTTAAGTACCATTTAAGAACCAAAACAATATTATTATCTATTTAAAACCAATAATTTCATGTATTTTTGAGAAATATCAAATTCACTCAAAGATTTATCATTTAAGACCCAATAATACCCTAAATATCCTTAGATGATAAACATGTGTAATATATATATATATATATATATATATATATAAATTCAAAAATATAATATAATTAGTGTATTAGTTTTAATCGTCTTAAAAATACAAAACTAATGATATTTTTGTTTTTTTTTTGAGTTACCATTTAAAAGATACGAACTTTTATTTTATTGAATATGCAAAATCTTCTTTGTTTTGCTAGATGCAAAACTTTCTTTGTTTTGCTAGATGCGAAACCTGTTTAAATTTTGTACTGCTAGATGCGAATTCAGGCCCACTATGAGAGATGCTAGATGTGAAATTAGTCCACTATGATAGATGCAAAATTATATAATGTTAAACATGTTTAAATTTTACACAGCTAGATGAAAAACCATTCCACTATGATAGATGGGAATCCTGTGTCAAATATATTTTATCGTTAAAAAAATCAAAACATGTCACGAGTGGTACTAGTTTTGTTCGTCTTAAAAAAAATTAAAGCAATGATATTTTTGGATTTATTTTTCGAGTTATGGTTTAAAAGATACTGACTTTTAATTTTTTTTAAATTTATAGTGTAAATGAAGAAGATTCGAAACATTCTTTGTTTTGTTATATGCGAAACCTTTTTGTTTTGTTAGATGCGAAGTCTATTTTAAATTTTGTATTGTTATATGCGAATTCATGGCCACTATGATAGATGTTATATGCGAAATTATCCCACTATAATAAATGTGAAACCATATAATGTGAAACCTGTTTAAATTGTGTATTGCTAAATGCGAAACTAGATAGATGAGAAACCTGTGTAAAATATATATATTTTTTTTAAAAACATATCATGAGTGGTACTAGCTTTGTTCGTCTTAAAAATAAAACTAATGTTATTTTTCGGATTTGTTTTTTTGAGTTACAGTTTAAATTAAGAATCTTTATAATTTTAAATTTGAAAAAAAAATATTAAAAAAATGGATCCAATTGTTTACTAAATCTTATTTTAGATCTAAAATAACTTAAATTTTGGGATGAATCTTAATTGGTAATTGGTAAGTTTCCCTATAATAATATGGAATAGAAATTCCTAATTCGTTCAATAAATAATGCATTACATACTTTTTTTTATTTTTATATAATACTATATATGATTTAGAAAGATTTCTTGGAAAAATAGTTTAATTGTGTTTTTTTATATCTTTAAACGTCATGTCTATTTATTTTTACCATCGTAGCCTAATTTTACAAATAGAATTTCATGGTGAGGGTATGATTTGATTGTGTTGGTATAATTTGATTTTTTATTTATAGAAAAAAAACGTAGATAACAGAAATTGAAGGATAGGTCGATCCATTTAATATTAATTAAATGATAATATGCAAAATATTTTTAAATTAAATACTTTACTATTAAAAAACATAATTAATAATTAATCATTTTATATATTTTAGTAATTTATTAATTATTAATTTATGAAAAAAAATAAGAGTATATGAATATTTTTATTTATTTTGTTTTCATCAATTATATTTTTTTTATAGCTGTAATGGTTATGAAATTTTATAATGGTTTAAATGACTTAATGTTATAACTAAATTATATATATAAACACGAATGGAATAGAAGTAGAATGTTAGATAGCGGATTAGCAAGTCGAGAATATAAATGGTAGTTACGAATGAGACTTTTTAGGTTTTGAATATTATATCGTTTCCGGACTATCACATTTGGTAACATATATTCTTGTAATTTTTAAAAGTCCATCTTTGGACTATCAGCTTTGGATAAAGTTAGTCCACTAGATTCTTTGGTTCTTGTGAAACTGCCACCTGTCACCATAGTCACCATAATTTTGTATCACCAGAACTTTGCATCACCAATGGTCCTTTAAATTTAGGTCAAAGCCAAACTGTAGTCTACAACTTGTGACCTAAAGTTAAGGGACCAGCGTGATACAAAAAATTTGTGACTTTGGTGACATGTGACAAGTTCACATGAATTAAAATATATGGTAGACTAACATTATCCAAAGCTGATAGTCCATGGACTATCAGTGGACTTTTGAAAGTCAAAGGACTATATGTCACCAAATGTGATAGTCCAGGGACGATATACTGTTCAAAGCCAGACTTTCTAGATGAAAGTTAGATATTTATAAATGGGGAAAAGTTAATTTCTCCCTTATAATTTTTATTTTTTACTTATTTCTGTATGATTAATTATGTTGTTATTTCTTTCGTTAAGATAACAATCAATTTTATTTTTATATTAAGTTTACATTTTTTTATCATCTTTTTTGTGAATAAAAACATTAAATTAAAGTAAAATAGTTTATACAAGTACCTAAGGCATACCCCGAGGAGATACAAAGACTTATAATAAGTCAACACAGTGGAAGTGTGAGGAAAATAGATAGAGGGAGAAGTCTAACAAGAGGATAGAGACGTATAATAACAAATAGATGATCCAACAAACGAGCAATAACGGTCGAAGAAAAACGACGAGGAGCTCCCGGAACAAACCGAGTGAGAAAGCGCAGGAGCTGCAAACAACAAAACAATAAGTTAGTAAGGGTTTACATAGGCCAACGAATCTTGGTGTCATGGTATCTAAACCGAAGATCTGAGAAGATTTGGTTAGAAACCAAAGAGGAAATGACATGAGGGGAACCAAAGACTGTTGAGTTCCTCTCACGCCAGACGTGGTAGATAACCGCACTGAAACAAGTGCGCCAAATATAACGGTTTCGAGAATGAGACCAATTTGACGCCTCTCCGATCCAAGATTGCCAGCAAGGGGCGGTAATAGAAAAACCCACTTTAGAACTTGCAAAGTTCCAAAGACTCTTAGAAAAGCTACAATCCTAGAGTAAATGAGAGATAGTTTATGAGCCATAGTTGCATAAGACACAACCTAGTGGAGTGCTTATACCCCAGTACAATAGTTTGTGCCGAGTAGAGAGTTTGCCCTAGATGGTGAGCCAAAAGATGAAAGAGTGACGAGGAATGTTATATTTATTCCATATTATCCCGGCCCACCCAACAATGGGGGAGGGCATACGAATGGCGTTGTACATGGCCTTGATAGTGAAGGTAGGAATTCCACTCTTTGCAGTCCATAAGGGAATTTCGTTAGAAATAATATTCGGCGAAGGAAGAGTAAGAATGAGGTTGTTGATCTCTTTGAGGTTTAAGCGATTCCTTGTAGAAGTCGGCCTCAGGTTGGGGGGCCAGTTCCATTTCCCGTTGAGGATAATGTTGGCCACCTTGAGGTTTTTACCAAGCCTAGAATCACCGATGATACTAGAGCCATAGTGTTTAACCATGGAGGTAGAAAGAAGTCAAGGGTCATACTAAAAAGAGGTATTCTGACCATTACCAATAGCAACTCTGTACAGGTTGCTAAAAATAGGGCGAAGACGGAGAATTTTCCTCCAAGCCCACGATGGGGAAGAGCCAAGATTAAGGTCCCAAAAATTATTATTTTTAATGTTTTTCTAGCTTAATCCAATCTCTCCAGATAATGTGCTTATTATTACTAATAATAGACCAGAGATTCTTTAGTTAGACCGCCTGTTTCAAGGTTTTAAGGTTTAGAATCCCAATGATGCCCTCTCTTGTGGGAGTGGTGATATTGGTCCAGGAAACTCTTCAAATGTGTTATCTTCTTCTTTTTAATTTTTCATTAAATATAGAACCTATTATATAGAAATTCTGCCCAACAAACCCTAAACTATGATGAATATACAACTGGAAACATGAAGATTTCGAACCTCTTCAAACAATTCTTGTGCAAGCCTAAATGATGTTGGATCTTTTGATTCTAAAGAATGATATGATTTTAATGCATGATCACTATATTTGTGGTACTAAAAATCTAGAGATACCGCCCTATATTTCAATTAAGTGCTTTTTTAGGGCGGTACGATTACTTAAAATATGTCGGGAAATGTTAACCTTAGTTAGTCTACAAGAATAACTATAGGCTGCATGGTTGATTTTGTTACCCATCTAAGTATATCTCTAAAATACTTTGAGCTTTTTGAGTTTTTTAGGTTTAATTTTAGATATTTTAGAATATATATTGGATTTTAAATAAAAAGATCGTGTGTTTGTTAGAAATAAAAGTAAATAATATGGAGTGAAAACCTAAATTGGAAGTTAAATTAAGGGTAAAGGTGTAAAAGCATGTGTACAAATTTTTGTTAAAAAATTTAGATTAAGGAAATAATAAATTTAATGGGGAAAATAACTTTTCCCTAAAAGTAAATATGTTTGCTGGAATGTAAGGGGTGTGAAAAATTATGAGATTTTTGGCTATTGAGCCGAAAGTTAAAAGACTCAGTTGAACCATGTAGTTATATACTTGGCCAAAACATGTGGCCAAAGGATCAGGCTGAAGCAATATGCCAAAGCTACATAGGTGAAGCTTCAATACTACTGCGTTTTGTTCCTAGTTTAAATTGAGCTTCTTCATATCGAATTTTAAGTATGATTCTAGTCTCATCCGTTATTGAGATATTTAATCTAAAACATATCTTGTATTTGGGCTTTATTATAGGTATTAATTAAATGGATTTAATATTAAGTAACAATCTTATGAGGGTTTTAATATAGTCGTTTACTAAAATGTTTTAATCACGAGAGTCTGAAGTATTACGTTTTTATCTAAACCGCCTTATGTGAAGTGAAGCTAGATATTTACTTGAGAAGCCTATAAATAGAAAAAGAAATACAAAAGATAATATAACGATGTGATCGATTAATCGAAGACATAAAGTCGATTCTGTTGCAGGTTAGAATATTCTTTAGATAAGGTGAACATATGCTCGTCTTTTAAAGAGTGAATTAAGGTGGGAGATAAACACCAACAAGAGAATTCTATGAATCACGTTTTTTTAAACATCCAGGTATTGTAACAGAGAGTGATTGATTGTTTTTTGGAGAGTCTCTATGCAACCCCATAGAAGATAAAATCAACGTATTCGTTTCCCCCAGACGTATGTGATAAGGGAATTTGTATTCAAATAAATAGGTAAGACAATGACTTGAAATTTAGAAAGACATGAAAATATATTTGATGGGGATTTGATATTGTTCATAAAGTAAAATCAAATAATAGAGAGAAGTAATTTCTAGAGAGAGGAAGTCAAGAAGTGAATGTGGATTTATCTCCAAGTCAGAACCCTTTATTAGTTCAGCCGTGGCTAATATTTATAGGTGCGAGGACTTAGACATAATAGAATCGGTTATATAAAGTGTCTAATTGCACATTAGTCATTCACCTATTCATAAAGCTTTAAATCTCTCATATAAGTATATAATTTATCATACAACATTTTATTTATTTATATTTTGATCCCTAAAGATTTATTTCCTTGTGATTATTTAATATATTTTTCATATTAAGTGTGTGACTAGTCTCCAATTGAATACATTGGTTTCTATTTATAGAGTTACATAAGATATTTGACCAATCATAAAATTACACGTGTTCTCAATCACTATTTTACATCTTTTATTCAGTTCTAATCGTCTAACAATCTTTCTTGATAACTTCTAATATCATGACACATGTAAATATGGTTATAACCATATAACAAAAGTTTTACATGCTCATCTTAATTCTTCAGATGACCCTCCTTATAATTTTTCCTATGACCTTCGTCAAAATTCTTCATTTGAACCTCATCTCGTACTTAACTTTATGGCCTTCTCTTTGCTCAACTTTGTAATTTCGTCTCAATCTTTACAATCTTTATCACCTTACTCCTTACCTACATTTTATTCATTTTAGCCTTTCTTACCTTATTTTCTAGATAAGGTAACATAGGGTATAGCATTTCCATATGATTACTTCCATAATCCAAACTATGTTAATTATAATATTATGTGCTTGGTTTTCGTTATATTTTTTCTATTTTTTTCCATTCAACATGTTGGAGAAAATGTCTTAAGACAGACGATTTCCCAACAAGTGGCGCGGTGAGCAAGGAGCAACTGAAAAGCAAAGTAGATCGATCGGTGATATGAAAGTTGGAGAAATGTATTTCAGTTTGAAACCAAAAAACCATAAAATATAATTTACAAGAAACTTAGTCTAGAAAAAAATTGACGGGTCAAATAACTTAAACCTCTATAAAATTATAGTTATTGTACTTACCTAGTGCATAAGAGAACAATTATTGCAATTGGCAAAAAATGTGTTGAGGTTGATACGGTGGTACTATATAAAGCTCATAGCACCCTCATACTGATCTTGGGAGGTGAAGTATTGGGCGAAGTATATGAAGAAACCCCTCTAATAAGAGTTACAAATTGGATAGAGGCGATTTATATGATGAAATCCTTAACAAGTATATTTTATTTTAAGAAACAGTTGCACACGCTATTTATTATAGTAGCAAAGAGATTCAAAGGCATATAGATAACTTTAACATAATCATACTCGGCTAGAATAGAGTTGATCTAAAGGTTGAGGAAGGGGACCAAACAATCATTTTTCTAAGATCTATACCAAAGGCGTACGAACATATTATGGACACCATGCTCTACGGTAAATATTATCTTACGATGGCTGAAGTGAAGAGAACCTTGAAGTCTAAGGATCTTCAAAATAAACTTGTATTGAAAGGTGATCTCGAAGGCCTTAGGCTGAATGTGAGGGACAAAAGATGAAAGAGAAGATTCAAGCAAGGGGAAAAGAAACACTCGATCTGATTCAGAAAGACTTGTGACTGGTTCTAAACTGACGTGTTGGGTATGAAGGAAGAAAATGAATATCAGTGGGAACTGTCAAGATAGAATAAATGGTAACAACTATGACCGAATTCTGAGATGATATAATGATATATGTTTACTTTGTGTACGTTGGTGGCTTAATGACTTCTTATTCTTGCAAGTGCCAAAATAAATAGTTGTTGGATTACGGTGCCTCACTCCATACGGTCTCCAATAAACATTAGTTTGAAGACTTAAGAATACTTGATGGTGGAAGGATTATCTTCAGCAATGATGAACCATGTGATGTTGAAGGATTGTCGATCAAGTTTTCTACATGATTTGACAAAATTTAGAACAAATATGAGGTAAATGCCAAAATTAAACAAAATATTTTGTCTATTGGGATGTTAGATGAATAAACGTTTACATTTAAGGTTAAAGATGATAAACGGAGAATTTGGTAAGGATTACTTTATGTAATGAAACCATATATAACTAACATAGTTCTAGTTTTTGAATTCTCTATAGTAACAGAAGGTATGTCTATTGTGTAAAAAGACTCAACCATTTTGTGGCGTATTTGGTTGGGGCATATGAGTGAGAAAAAACTTTGGGAATTTCGCGAATAGGGCTGTTGAATGGTAGTATAATTTAAAAACTGAGTTTTTGTGAAAGTTGTGTGTTGGGTGAGAGCAAGGAAACTTTTCTACCTAGTATACATTTAATCGATGAAGTGCTTCAGTATGTTTATAATATCCTTGGAATCCGATACAGGAACCTACCATAGGTAGTGCAATGTACTTCATATCACTGATGGATTACTATTCTATAAAACTATGGTTTATACTTTTGAAGACCAAAGATGAAGAATTTAATGCTTTTAAGAACTGGACGATTTCGATGGAGAACTAGACTAGAAAAATGCTAAATAGGCTTCCGAATGGAACTTCTAGTGGTTCCCAATTCACTATACGAACAAGGAGTTAACTATATATTGTAAAACATTTGACATTGTTATATAAAAAACCGTGAGTTGGACTCTCCAACAAAACGGGCTTGCCGAAATATTGAATTGATCATTGCTGATAAAAAGGTATGTGTATGTTTCATACAGGTGGAATGGGCCGAAACTTATGGGGAGAAGTCCTGAAAACAGCTATGTATATCATTAATGGGAGTGTATCTATGTATTTTAAGGTTCTTACTCCTAAAGAGGACTTGACTGAAGAGAAACTTAAACTAGAGTATTTGAGAGTGCTTGGATGTGCTATCTACATACATATGAAGCAATATAACTTTTAACTGAGAACAATAAATAGTATAGGTTGTTATGCCTTGAACCTGTACGTCATAAGGTTGTGATAAATAGATTGTGATTTTCAATGAGGGGGAAATTTGACTATGTAAAGCGGTAGAGGCCCAACCTAATATTGCCGAGAAGAGATATGAAGTTGATGATGGTGTGATATAGAGACTGGAGTAGGGGATGTTTTTACTGAAGATGATTTAATACTTGGTCCATCTTTTGTTCACGTCGAGGAAGTTCAAACACAACATGGGCCTGAATATTAGTCGAGTGTTGGATGTTACAAGGCCTTCCAGATGATCAAATTGAAGAGCAACATAATCTTGGTGGTTATCAATTGGTGAGAGACAGATTCAGGAGACCAACCAGACATCACCAATGGTATGGTTATGCTGATATTATTGGTTATGAATTATCTATTGAAATGCATAGATATGTTCTTGAACCCAAAAGCTATCATGATGCTATGAATACCAGTAATAAAAAGAAGTGGCTTATGACGACGATAGAAATATTGAGATCTCCCAAGAAGATGTGCCCTTTAATTCTTGTGAATAATCCAAATGGTCATAAGCTTGTTAGGATAAAATGAATAATTAAAAATAAATCATATATTCCTAGTTTTTTGAGTTACCTAGATACAAGGCTAGGTTGGTGCCTATGGACTTTACGCAAAAGGAGGATGTTGATTTCAATGAGATTTTTGTGCTGATTTTGAAATAAACTTCAATCAAGGTTATGTTTTTATTTATTCTAGGTTTGATCTAAAGTACGATCAAATTGATATTACTATTTTTTTTCCTGCATGGAGAATTAGAAGATACATCTACATGTGTCAGCCAAAAAGGTTTGAAGAACGGAGTGAATATCATGTGTGTTTGTTAAAGCGAATTCACGATGGGATGAAGCAGTCGCCGATGTAGTAAAATAGAATACTTATATTTTATTATATACATAAACTATTTATGTAGTTGCCATGACAATGTGTATATTGGAATAAGGAAACAAATATGAAGAGATAAGTCGTATTGCTGTTGTATGTGGATGACTTACTAATAGATGAAGGAGATAGAAAGAGTGTTAAGACTAAGTGAAAATGAGAGTTTGAGGTGAAGGATATTGAATAAGGTAGGAGGATACTTGGTGTTGAAATCAGAAAAAAACTAGACGTGTAGATATTTATTCTTATAACAAAAACATATACAGAACATCCTAAGGAGATTCTAAATGAGTGAATCCAAAGCAATTGGAACTCCCATTGATGCCCAATTCAAAGCCAATGTCACTCAAACACCACCAAAACTGCAAATAAGAATTACACGCTTGAGATATACAATGCCAAATTTAATGGTAGCATTATGTATGTTGTGATTTACACGAGACCTGATCTTGACTACATCGTTAATGTTTTGAGAAGATTCGTGTCTAATATGAGAAAGCCACATTGGCATGCACTAAAGTGGCTCATAAGATACTTTAAAAGTTGGTTGTTATAAGGTTATCTTACAATAAGAATGATACAAATGATATAGTGTTGAGGCGGTATGTGGACTTCAATTATGCAGGTTGTCTTGACATAATGAAGTATACTTCATTTTATTTGTTTATTATTCTTGGAGTAGTGGTTAGCTAAAATTTTGTATACAATTTTTTGTGCTATTATCTACTGAAGCTATATATATGATTGTTACGGAAGAGATGAAAAAATATATTTGGTTGAAGGGATTGTTAAGTGAAATTACTGATATGGAACAAGATGTGACTATGTTTTGTAATAATATTAATGCTCTTCATTTAATTAAAATCTAAAGTTCTATGAGCGAGCTAAACATATAGATATCAAGCTGCACTTCATCCGTCATTGGAGAGCAAGTGAATGTGGCTAAGATTTATGCCAAAAAAAATCATTCGCATTATACAACCAGGGTTGCATAATTCAAGGCTCGTGGACTACATGAGACTTGTGCAAGTCTGGAATCTTGATGAACTGTACTCTAAATAGTAAAACATTAGAAATAAATTGATATCGAAGTTAATAGAACATTATGAACAACAACATTTAGTCCGTTAAAATGTTTGAAAGTTGATGCTACAAATTACCTCGTATTTTCTTTCTTACAAAAATCACCCTCAAAGCCAACCGCCTTCAAGACCACATTAAGCAAAAGTAATAATAAGCTTAAGTTTAACGTTGATAAAACAAATCACTTAATCTAATTTAAAAAAAAAAATAAATGTTCAAACTATAGAAACAACAATCAAACCAACATACAAACAATGAACTTGAAAAGAACAACCTTTATGTTCATAAAAAGTATGGAACTAACTCTTTTACGGTTTCATATCACATTCTCGATCTATCAAACCAAAAAGGCATTAATAAATTAATACCCAAAATCAATTAAGACTAACAAATTCTAGGTTTTTCACCCTAAAAAGAATTCCAAATCAGATAAGAATGAACTAAAACCTATATGTTTGAATTAATTTCTAAAATAAAGATTAAAAAATAGACACGTATAAATATCGAGACACATTTATCATTTATATAATGAAAATGAAATATGTACTAGATACATATTTTTTTTATTGAAGCGATGACGCTTCCGCATCTAATACTTGGTTTCATTGACCCATGATCGCAATAGAGGCTCTATGTTTACCGATTTGGGTTGAAATCTTGAATTAGGTCTTTAACCCGCCTCATGTTTACTTCTCTTTCAGTAGGTCCTCCCTTTCTCTTTCACCAGACATAAATCCAATTAATATATTTTTTCTTTTTTTTCTATTTTTATCCTTAGAAGATGATACATACAACTATGATAGAGGTACACAACTATGATAGAGGTGTGGGAAAATCTATTAGGATTATTACCAAGTTACAAAATAAAAAAGATAAAACGGTAAATAAATTCTACCTAGAGGAAGAGAAAATTAAAAATAAGAGATAAATGAGAAAGAAGAAGCGAGAAATGAGAAAATTAATTGTTGTTAGTCTATTATAATAATCGATTTGAATTGGATTTCACATATCAAAACAAGTCTCGTTGCAAAATCGTTATAGATTCGTTTTTACTAATAATCGATTGTCCGCGATTTAAATGGCGGGTTGTAGAAGGTTGTTTCTCCGATATTCTTGATCCACAATTAAGAATCATAAATTTTTATGGATATACAAAAATTCAATGAATCATTTACCGTTACACCAATGAATTTGTACGTTACGATTTAACAATATAATATTCTTCATATCTCTAATGGATCTTCTTACGAGCACTATTTCTTAAGTTTTCATTTTTTGGGATGTAGAGTTTGATCTTCTTAAAAATATTCATATGATTCCCTGTGTGGAATAAAAATATCATCTTGAGAAACTTCATGTTCTAATCGGACTGAAATAACTATCATTGAAACCAAATCACATGCTACCAAAGTATCAATTCATTAATATGGATCATTATGGTGTGATGTGTTAGCTACATCATCTGCTAATATCTGGATATTAATTCACCAACATGGATGATTTTGATGATATATTGGATTCATGACCTACTTATCTTTATCAGATTCCTCATGAATCTATATGGATTCTTCCTCGTAATGAATATTTGTTAGATTCTTCCCCAAACTAAATATTCTTAAAGAACATGGATGTTCCCATCTTAGACTTACTTATAGAGGAAGAATCATAAAAATTATAGCCATATGATGGTTTTGATCGACTTGTAATGCTTCACTTCATATGGCCATCCCTAAACATGTTAAACTTTATGTTAGGCATGCCCTCAGACTTAAGTTCACATGGGATCTTAATTTTCTTAGTCGCGCCACTCGATTTCTAATATTATCCCAATTTTATTTTCTAAGGAATCCTATAATTACCCCTTCCCTATAGTGAGAAAAAATAATTGTTAATAAGAGAAAATACAACAATAAAAAAACCTCTCCAGAACCTACCACTAATGAAAACTGAATAGAACTGGATCCTTACGAATTTCCTAAAGATGTGGTAGAAGATCAAAACTTTTTGCAAGAGTTCTTTAGTAACATAAGAAGACTATATAAGTATATGACTTAGGAAGATCATCAGTTTTTCAGGTTTGAATATGGCATCCCATATTATATATTAACTCGTTTTCCTAAACTTGATGACTTACCTCGTCATGTTAAAGATGACAAAATATGTGTTTCCCTTCATCACTTTCAATGGGGCATTCGTTTACCGTTTCATCCTTATATTACAGAAATTTTCAAACATGTTCGAATATGTCGTACTCAGCTGAAAACTAATGGGTGGTGCGCGCTACTTAGCATACTATTATCCTCAAAGCTTTTATATCTATTTAATTTCTTTTTCATACGTCAGAATTTAAAAACTTACCGATTGTACTTTATATTATTTAACTTTAAATCATTTGATCCGAATTATCCTTCTCTAACCATACATGGAAACTAAGTTTCATTTATGTTAAAAGAATTTGGGAGTCTAGAAACTTTTTTGGTGGATTTGGTCAAATAAAAAAGAAGATTAATGCAAACACATAAAATAAGATCTACTCGACTTTATTGTATCTTATTTTTTATTGTTATTTTTCTAATGCTCTTCTCAACTTTTAATTATTTTGCAGATCAATAACAATTTCTCAAATTCTTCAATAAAAAAATTGATGATGAGAAGACCCTATAAATATTATATATCGCTTCTCGATAAACTTTCAACTCTAGTTTCATTATTAATTTATAACCAAGAATTTCATCCAAATTAGTATTTGGCCTCTTTCAACAATCCAGAAGAATCCCGACGACAAACCCATTGTACACAAAACTTGAGAACCAGTTACAAATAATGTCATTGTTTCTATACTCCGACGATGAGTTCAAACAATGAATCAATATGGAATTGGAATAGTTTTTCCTGAAAAGAAAATGACAAAAGATACTAAAAATACCATTATTGCTGAAGCTCCCCTCCAAAAAAAGGTCCGCAAAGACATAAAAATCTTTCTGTTGTTGAAGTTTATGCTACAAGATCTATTCAACAAAAAGATGATGTTTACGAACCTCTTTTAATGAAAAACTTAAATAAAAAAATGCAAAGTCATAGCGACTAAAAAGTCTGTCAACACCAATGATATTTCTGAAAATCCTGATGATTTTCTTTTTACCAACACCAATATCGAATGTCCCATAAAAAAGGCGGATCTCCTCCTTCCTTACTTGATCAACCAAACAAACAAAAAGACAATGAGAAACAAATTGTAGATGAAACCCTTCCCTCAACTGAAAACCAAAATAAAGTTGCACAGATAAAAAAATACTAATGCTGTTGGCAACCTCTCTTTTCGCAGAGCATCATCTTCCTAACCTAACACATAAATACCTATTTTAGTCTACATTCAAACCCTATCACTGATCATATCTCGTCAAGTCTTATATTGTCCCAACATGGCTCAGTATAACAACATTAAAGCATTTAATATCATCTGTAGATTAATTTGAAATCTAATCATAGGTTCGTATTTTATTATCACATTTATTTTTACATTTATTCTTTTACTTTTCCATATTTATTAACATATTTCTATAGTATTCACAATTAGATTACACTTGCCCATACCCAATTAAACTCAGTGGACGTTGATACAATGGTTAACTTTAAGCTTGACCAAATAATATCGAATCGAGGAAAACAAGAGATGAATTAGTAGTCTTTCAAAATCAACTTCACAACTTTAATCAAGCTTGTGAAAAATTGAAAAAGGAAAAAATTGACACTAACAACTTTGTTACCAGTATGCAAGCTCAAAAATATGGTGTAGTTGTAAATAACAGACAATTAATTCCTCAAAATATAGTTTGAAATAAACAATGTGTCTCTCTTAATTATCTTTATACCAACCCGATTACTCAGAGTGTTAGTTTTTTTAATAAAAAATCTTTAAATAATCAAGTTGAAACTCATACTAATCAAATCATTGCTCTAAACTCGAGGTATTATGTGTTAAACTCTTACTAAGCATGTGGTATAAACAGGCTAATACTATCTGACCATAGTTAACCTACCCGAGCTAGTATAGTTCTCAATGAACTATAGATAATTAAGAAAAATAACATTCTCAGTCTTGTTACCAAAATATAACAGTCAAACATATGTTAAAAAATAACCACATGTGACATGAACAACCATCTCTAGAGTGGAATCAGCATCCGAATAAGCCTTTGTTGTATAAGTATCATATGACCACGTCATGCGAATATTTCTATCACTTTTACTATGTCTTGCATACAGTTCACTACTAAGGTATACATGATCAACATCAAGTAGTCGGGCTACGGTTTCAGCCCTCTCAACTTGACTATAAAAAATGAACAATATCAAAACTATAATATGTTATAGGAAGACCAATGATCGTGTGGTTGTCGTTTAGTGTCACCACCATCTCACCAACAGAGAAATGGAACGAATTGATATGTGCATGTCATCGCTTAAAAAATATCTCAAGTAAGTTAATGTTGTCAAACAAACGTACGAGATTGTCTAAAAGAGGACCAAATCATGTCTTCATAACCTCGACTATAAGCCAATTCCGACTCATAAGGTCCAACCAGCGATAAGTATCGGACATTGTATAACATTATAATGATAGTCTAGCCTATAAACATAAAAAAACATAACGACATAATTTAGTATTTTTATTCAAACATATAATTTTAAAAATCTTACATCATAGTTGAAGACGATATACACCTCGTGCTCCTTGTAGTCACTAGACTTAGAGTACAAATCAAGAACGTGAAGGTTAACGCTACAAAACGCGTCATCCTCTGTCGTAGGTGGAACACTAGCACTACGCTGTCTGAAAAATGATATATCCAAATGGCAATCGACTCCTAGAAGTTGAAGGACGTGATATATCATTATCTACCACCATATATCGACTGTTGACATTGCTACGACGGCTACTGCATAACGTCTGACGTGTCGTACTATTTTTGGTTGCTCGTCTTCAGTTTCAAATCGTACGTGAAAAATAAAATTCCGTAAGGAGGTATCCTGAAATTATATATGAAAATACATTTACGAATAATTACAAAACAACGAAAAATATAAAATTAATATAAACGAAAAAAATGTTAACAAAAAAATATAAACAAAATAAATTCATATCATGTTACATAAATTTCGGACTACACATAATAAAATTAAATTAAATGACGCACCACTCGTATATAAAATAGTGAAACGCGACAATATGTATTGCGACAAAATTTCTCAAATTTTACACTTTGGGTACTAAATGACGCGCGACAACCATAATTTTAACGATGCGGTAAAATCCGACTTTAATAACCACACACTTTTAAAATGGTATAAATTAAGAGGGTTTGAATTTCTTTTCAAATATAAATATTGTGGCAAGATTTCTAATAAAACAACCATAGATAAAATTATTTAGAAGAATTTCAGAAAAATATAATATCTAAGGGTGTCTAAAAAGTATTACCTAACCTGGCTTGAAATTATTGTCCTACCCTACCATCAAACCTGGACTTGGTTTGGAAATTAATACATTAAATGCATGCATACTTACCGAATTTATTTAACGAACTTTAACTAGTTTACTTTCTTCTGGTTTTGCAATATATGTTAAACGAGGTACTAAGTAAACGATTTAATTATTAAAACGAAAATCTCTGGGGTACAAGCACCTAATTTGTAATACTTAACCTACCATACAACTTAGATGTCAAGGCGAATTAACTCTAGGGCTTTGTCATTATGTTTAGACTTTAGGGCACGGTAATCTTCCCATGTCACCGCGCCATACATCGGACGATCGTCGCTGCTCGGGGATATCTCCATCCCTTTAGGTGGCCCATAGAAATAAGCGATGGAAATACGGTGACTAGTCTTATTAACCACTGCACGATGTAATGGGCTCTTGAATCGGCCATTTGATATTATATGCATCAAGTCACCCGCATTGACCACTAGTGCACCATAGACAGGATCCACCGGTAGCCACCCTACGTTTTCGAGGTTGATTTGAAGTCCGGATACGTCTCCTTGGTATAGCAAAGTAACTAGTGATGAATCTGTGTGTGGTGTTAAGCCCATCGCTCTTTCAGGGTCCGGACATAAAGGGTAAGAGTTCAATTGGAGGAAAGATTGTGCTCCTGATGGGGATCCATCTTTGGGTCCGACCCATCCGATATCTTCAAAGTTTAGGCCCAGTGATTTAATCATCAACTCTGTTATTTTCTTGCTCACGGAGAGCATCATATTTTGGTACGTAACCATTACATTGCTGCATGAAATAAATAAAGACCGTAATTATAGGTGCGTATAAGTGTGATTAATTATAGTTTCTATGAAATGATTATTGAACATAAAAGATAAGCTAGTCGGTTACCTATCAATGAAGGAAGCCCTGGTTAAAATTTTGTGAAAATAGAAGATAAAGCGGTGCAAGAAAGCAGACAAATATTTAATATTTCAAATGAAAGAGGCACAATTTTTTTGTTTCAATCATTGGAATATCTTGGAAACACCAAAAGTTAATAAAATATTATATCTTTCTGTCCGTCTGCGAATGACCAATAAAATATATATACACTGGAGCGGCTAATAAATCGGACCAAAACGGTATAGAGTTCAAAATTCGAGCGAATTTTTACCGTTTAGTTTATAGTTTGATTAAAAAAAAATCAAACGGATAAGATAAATAAATATGTAAAACTGATGTGACACCGAACCATAAAATTAATAAATTGATAAAAACGATATGGAACCAAATCAATGAACCGATAAAATGTATCCAACTAGCTGTCAATGTGATTTTGTTTTTTCTTTTTTATAAATTGTATCATTAAAATTATTAAATAATGGCCCATAAAAAATCAAAAATTAATTTTAAAAATTTAATTTTTAATATTTATTTAAATAAAATATTCTAAACTATATAATTAAATTTAATTGGATCGAAACTGTCCAAACCGGACGAAACATAATAGAAAAAAAAAAATCGATTAGACCAAACCAAATCAAATATCAATAAAATTCAGTCGGATTTAACCGAAACCTAAACCAAACCGAATAACAGCCGTATATATTATTGGAGTAATTACAGATCCAACAAATTTATGCAGTGAGAAAATGAAAAATAAGCTTGTTGTTATGTTATTATTTGGAGCGTTTGAGCAATCTCATTGCTACCTTTCTAATTTTGATAGATATAATTAGATTTATAACCTAATTTGTTTGGGACAACTAAAACAATTAGAAATAATATATAAAAGAAAAACTAATTATCAAAAGAGATATAAAACAAAATTTATGATTTTTTGGTTGAATTAAAATAGTATTGGAATGATGTTTCTCAATATGAAAGTATATTTCTCATTAAAATTTCATAGTACTTACCAGAAAATGGAATGATCATTTGGCCAGAGTTTGATAGCATGATCAAGTGGTGACCCTATCATGGAAAATCCTTCCGACCACATGAGTTTAGAGAAATGTTTGGCTATCGGAACCATACCATAACCGGTAATAGCCTCCGGTGATCGGAGCGTCAGTAGTTTTTGCTGCATGGGCAACGAAAATAACTTTCTTACTTCATACTCCACTTGATTTAAGAGAGATATAGGCATTCCATGGTTGATGATTTGAAACGCACCATAGTTTTCACAAGCTTCTCTTATGAGTGACAATACGTTAGGATGGTTTAGATCGATGACAGGTACACGCTCTTGTGTTATGACTGGTAAAGGTTGAGTCCAAGTATGGGTTTCAGGTAATTCAAAGGTGTGTTCGAAATCTAGTGGAATGATGCTGTTGTTCCCTTCCATGGAAGGGAGAGAACTAGGCTTTGGTTTTGCCAAAAGAGAGGACTATTGAGCATGTTAGGTGCTGTCCATTATTCTTTATATAGAAGTTCAATTGTAAAGTTAATATATATTGAATTGTTAATTAATGTATATTTGCTAGTTAAATATAAGCTACAAAAATATATCTTGTTTTTGTTGTGTTTTACTATTTCTAAAAGTATCCATCTTTTATATTAATATTTGTCCATTTAGGTTTCATGTACTTTTCTTGATGTATTTGTATGGATTCGAAAAGGATACCCGAATTACTAGAGAAGAGATAAAAGTCGTGACCAAAAGTTAATGTGTCTAATATTTTTTATAAATATTTTTTTTGAATCAGTCATTTTATGTGATTTAATTCTGTAGTTGTTTGCAGATTATTGCGTTAAAATCAAAAAAAAATTCTGTGCGCATTCGTTAAATAACGGCTGTATGTATTCTTTAAACAAAATAAAAGATAAAAAACATTCACATTAAACCACCTAATTTTTGTCTACATTTCGTTTATTTAAAATTATTTAACATCTTACCGGTGCTATTTATTATTTATTTATCTATAAAATATTTTTCCGATTTCTCCTAATAACTATCCAATAAACACATAAACTATACCGCGTATTAGGTTAAAAACAATTACCATCATGAATATTATAAACTATTACTGTACACGTATACAAACAAATAAATAATCACGATCAGATATATTTATTAAAATAATCAATGAGTATTAAACGCAATATTACTACATTGTTAACTATTGTTATAATTTAAACTATTTCAGGAAATGACTTCTCTCTCAAGAAAAGCTCCAAGAAAAGAGTTGGTTTCTTGGTCTCTAAGAAACCTTCTTCTCTCCTTCTTTTCTTCTTCTATTAGATCTCTCTTTGTTTAAAGGTTGTTTAGGGGCTGATTCCGATTGGTTGTCGCTGGTTCATCGCCGGTAGGCTCTGCCTTTTCAGGCTGGGCCTGTGTTTGAGTTGAATGGCAGTCCTTAATAATGCAGGTGACTTTCCTCCGTTAAGTAAAAAGGATGGTGTGAGTTTCTCTATTGATTCGAAAGCGGCCTCAATGGAGAAGTTGTTCACTGATGTCGTCAGAAACAAGGAAGAAAATGCTGGTCCTCATCCTGATAGTGTGATGATGAATGATGATCACAATGTGATTAGGTTTTCTAGGCAGGTGATGTCTGATTTGAGTTCGAAATCAAGGTCTACTCTTATAGTTAAATTTGGTGAGGGCATTCCCAAGAGGCAGGCTTTTCAAGCCTTTCTTGATTCTTTCAAGTTTAAGGGGGCTTTTACTTATGTTACCATTGACTCAAGGCAGATTCTTGTGGAGTTCTCGGTATTGGAAGATGCTACTAGACTATGGGTGAGAAGGTTCTGGAAGGTCGATGGAAAAATTATGAGAATTGTGAAATGGTGCCCTCAAAGTAATAGGAATTTTGAGAGCCCTGTGACTTTACTGTGGGTAAGGTTTGAGAGGTTGCAGGAATTTATGTATAACAGATATGTTATACATGAATTGGCTTCTACTCTTGGGCTGGTTCATCAAGTGGAGGTTCCAGACGCAAACAGAGCTAATGTTAATGCATGCTATGCTTTAATCGAAATCGATGTTTCAAGACTCTTAAAGAGGAAGCTAAGGGTTGAGTTTGGTGAAGGTATGGGGTTTTGGATAGGTGTCAGTTATAAGAACGCACCTAGTTATTGCCAGTCCTGTCATCATCTTGGACATGACTCAGAGAAATGTAAAAAAAATAAAGAAATAGGTTCTAAGAATGATCAACAAAGTAATGATATTATTGCAAAAAAGGTTGCTCAACCTGAGCTGTTACAGGACAAAGTTCTTGCTCCTATATCTACCAAGGTTCAATCTTTCACACAAGTGTACAGAAGGAAACTTAAATCTACAGTTACTACTAAAGACATGTCAATTGTTTCCTGTCCCTCAACTAGTGTGGTGAGCCCGATAAAAGAGAGAAACGTCTCCAAAAATGACCCTGACCTCATTAGCGCGCTCCAGAACTTAGAGGAGGAGGATATCTCTCAGGATAAGAATCTGTTTGCTTCTCCTTGTGGGGGAAATGCTGGCAGCTACAATCCTTCTCCAAGAGGGAGTTCAAATGATCCTGAGAATGATTTTGAGACTGTTATAACTAGGAAGATTAAATCTGCAATCAAACACAGCAATTCAAAGAGGTTGTCTATAAACTCTCTTAAAAAGAGAGAAAAGGTACACAAAAGATCATTCTTTGATAATGATTAAAGTTATCAGTTGGAATGCTCGAGGTATTTATAATAATCCTACAATTGCTAGGCTAAAATTTATTATTAAAAATGAAAATGTTAAATTGGTTACTATTCAGGAGCCTATGGCCAGTAATGATAAGGTTGAGTTGATTGCTAGGAGGATTGGATTTGATAACTGTATGGTTAATATTTCTAATAAAGTATGGTTGTTCTGGTCAGATGACATTAATGTTACTATTATCGATGATTTGGATCAGTTATTACATGTTAAAATCAATTATGCTTCATTCAATTGTTATTTAACTTCTGTCTATGCTAAGAATCTGAGAATGCAGAGAAGGATTCTATGGAGTCAGCTTAGTAATATTACCTGTGATTTGCCTTGGATCCTTGCTGGAGATTTCAATACCACCAGGTGTCCTGATGATCAGCTTAATTGCAAGCAATTTGATGGAGCTAGTGCAGAGGGGTTTAATGATTTCATTAGGCACTGTAAGTTGGAGGTGCCTGGCCACAGTGGATCTCGTTATACCTGGAGCAACAGCAATGTTTGGAAGAGATTAGACTGGGTGTTAGTTAATCAAATAATGCTTAAGGATTTAAGTGTCCAGGTTTGTCACATGGTCAGAACTTGTTCTGACCATGCCCCTCTATTAATCACTATTAACAAAGTCTCTAACGTTAATTCTCATTCCAAGAAGAGTACTTTTAAATTTATCAATGCTTGGACAAACCATCCTGACTTCATGAATTGTGTTAGTCAGAATTGGTCCAAGCACTGTAATGGTGAGGATAACACCAAATTTTGGTACAAGCTTAAAAGATTGAAGAAGCATTTAAAAAATTGGAATTTTAAAACTTTTGGAAACATTTTTAGTAAGGTTAAGGATGCTATTACTGAAGTTGAGAATTGTGAGCTTATTCACCAGTATGCAAATGATAACAATTCTAAATCTAAGCTCTCTAAAGCTAATAGTATTCTCATTCTTGCATTAAAAGATGAGGAATATTATTGGAAGCAGAAATGTTTCAATTCTTGGCTTAATAATTGTGATGGGAATACAAAACTTTATCACAGTTATGTAGCCAAGAAAAGAAAGAAGAATTTTATAACTGGTATTAAAGATAAAGATAGTTGGCTTACTGATCAATGTGAAATTGCCTCTTCTGCTGTGTCTCATTTCGAAATTTCTTTATCCAATGTTCTTGATAACAGTGACACTGTTAATGATCAAGATTCTATTCTAATTAACATTCCTAAGATTGTCTTGGACAGGGATAATGCAGAGATTACTAAGCCTACTTCTAAGGATGAAGTCAGATCGATCATTTATGATATGAAGAAGGACAATGCCCCATGCACTGATGGGTTTAATACATTTTTTCTTAAGCATTGTTGGAATATAATAAGTGATGATCTTTGTAAAGCATTGAATGCTTATCTTGCTGGCAGTGATATCCCAAAGGGTTTTTTTGCCACCGGGATTGTGCTTGTCCCTAAAGTTGCAAATCCTATTACCTGGAGCAATTAGAGACCGTTAAGTATGTGCACTATTATGAACAGATTAATTTCTGCCCTTATTAATAGGAGAATATCTTATATTCTACCTAAAATCATCTCTAGGGGGCAGAGTGCGTTTGTTAAGGAAAGATTAGTTCATGATAACATTTTAATTATCAAGGAAATGCTTCACAATATAAACAGGAAGCCTTCTAAGGGAAACATTATCTTACAGCTTGATATGACAAAGGCGTTTGACAGAATGTCTCACACCTTTGTCATTAATATTCTAAAACGTTTTGGGTTTTCTGAGGATATTGTTTCTTTAATTTCCAGGTTGATTACTAATGTCATGATTTCAGTCTTAATTAATGGGGCTTGTTCTGGTTACTTCCCTCAAAGGACTGGTCTTAGATAGGGAGATCCTTTATCTCCTTGTCTTTTTATTTTGGCTCAGGAGGCTCTTTTAAGAGGGCTGGAAAATCTTTATGAGACTAATAATAAAATGCAGTACTATTTAAAGTCTGGATATATCTTACCTTCTCTTGCTTTTGCAGATGATATAATCATCTTTGCCAACAGTGCTCCCTCGTCGATCAAAAGTCTGTGTCACCTGCTTAATAAATACCAGCAAGAGTCAGGACAGTTGATTAATAAAGACAAGACAAAAGTTATAACCTCACCTAGATGTTCAAGTGTCAACTCTGCTAGAATCAATGCTGCCATGGGGTTTAAAACTGAGAATGCTCCTTTCTGTTACCTGGGAATCACTATAGCTGCAAATAATAAAGGAAAGCATTACACACCTCTCTTAGCTAAAATTTATAACAAGATAAATGATTGGGATTTGAAGAACCTGTCTTATAGTGCCAGATTGTCACTTATAAGACATGTTCTTCATCCTATTATTGCTTTTTGGATGCAAAATAGTTTTATTCCAAAAAAACATTTTGAACAAAATTGAGCTCTGCTTTAATAAGTTTCTTTGGAGACCTAAATTTAACGAGAATGCTATTCATTGGGCTGGGTGGAGAAATCTGTGTAAGCCCTTTGAAGAGGGGGGTTTGAATATCAAACTTTTGTCTGATATTCAGCTCATTTATGCCTATAAGCTTTGGTTCTTATTTAGAAAAGGGAATTCTTTATGGTCTGACCTTATTTCTAAAACTTACTGTCTGAATAAGCACCCTCTTATTGCTAAATGTAGTGTTAATGATTCTGTGGTTTGGAAGGGTCTTTGTTCTGTTAGAGATAGTGCTGATCCTTTTATTCATTGGAAGGTTGGTCGTGGGGAGGTTGATTTTTGGAGAGACTCATGGCATAAGATGGCTCCTATTGTTACTGATCAAAACTTTTGGTTTCTTCCAGCTAAAGTAAATACGTTTTGGAAAGATGGCAGATGGGATTCCAGTCTTACATCATTCCTTTCTCATGATAGATATCAGCATATAAGATGTGTCAAAATCAATCATGAGGTGGATGATAGTATAGAGTGGAGTTTTTCAAAAGATAAAAACTTTAGTACTAAAAAGACTTGGGAAAATATCAGAGAGAAAAGTAACAGATCCTTTTTTTTTAAAAAAATGGCACAATTTCATTCCTACTAAATTTTCTTTTCTAAGCTGGAAGATACTAAATAATTTTGTCCCAGTTGACAGTGTTCTCTCCAAAAATCATTTTCATATAGTTTCTAAGTGCCAGTTCTGCTGCAATTGTGAAGATATAACTCATCTCTTCATCAATTGCAGTTATGCCTGGTCACTATGGAACTACTATGGTATAATGTTCAGGGTGCCTGTTAAGAGGTTTATGAGTCTGAGGCATATGTTTCTTGTTTGGTTTAGGTCTACTTACAGCAAATTTTATGTTACACATATTGTCCCTCAACTTATAGTTTGGACAGTATGGTATAACAGAAATCACTGTAAGGTCGATAAGCCAGTGGATAGTTTTTATAGTGCTGTTATCAGAATTAATAGGTTCATTCTTAGTATTGACTCTAATCTCAAGTCTAAGCACTGGGTTCGTGTGGTCGATGCAGGAGCTAAGATTGGGGTCCTATTTATATGCAAGAGGAAGATATCATACCTGAAGTGGAGAATGCCTACCTCTGGTAGACTCAAAATCAACTCTGATGGTGCCTGTAGCTTCAATGGAGAGGCGTCTGGTGGCTTTATCGTTCGTGATGACCAGGGGAACTGCATTGAAGGGGCTGGTTTCTTGTTTGGTAAGATAAGTCGTCTCCAAGCTGAGAGGAGAGCGCTAATGGAGGCTCTTCTGCACTGTCACAGAAAATGGTGGAGGAACGTCGACTTGGAGTCGGATTGCTTGACTCTGGTGAGCAGCTTATCTTCTGGTGGTGCTGCTGAGTGTTCTTACCAGAAGATTTGCAGAGCTTTGCTGCTCCCTTCTATGAGCCTTAGCCACATTTCCAGATCGGAAAATGTGGCGGCCGATTGGATCTCAAAGTGGATCGTGGATGAAAGAAGAAATCGATTCTTTGCCGGTCACGACATTCCCAACCCCCTCATGGCTATCGTTGTTCTCGAAAGCTTAGGAGTTGGGTACATCGACCCGGGCTAGATTCTGGGGTTTTTCGAGAATTGATTCTTTGATTGGCAGTTTGATTTGGTTGAGGTGGCGATTTTGGAGCTTGATTTTATGGTTTGGGCGAGAATGGAGGCTAGGGTTTGTGTTTCTCTGCAATTTGGGGGCTGTGGTTCGAGTTTGTGAAAGAGAGATGTCATTGTATTCTGTAGAATTAGGGTTTCTAATTCTGTTATTGTGGCTTTTGTTTTTGGGCCGGTTCTTTGGCCTTGGTGTTTTTTTTTAGCTTTTGGGCCTGCGTCTTTAGTTGTGAAGGCCTTGTGTTTGTGGGCCTATTGTAGTTGGATCCAGATTTTATCCGATTAATAAATAGGAATTTTTGCTGGAAAAAAAACTATTGTTATAATTTAGTCTAATTAAAAATATTGATAATCATTTGGATTTTAAAATCTATTATAACGTATTTGTAACATAAATTTTTCCAGTAATATTTCTTAACGCACAAAACACGTACAACCTTAAACAATTAGTTATTTTGAACGTTCAAGACTTTGTATGTTTCAAATCATAATTAAAATACACATATTTTAATTTTTAAAGGCGAATAAAAATAAATTTATTAGTGATATTTTTGGAGAATTGTTATATTTTTAGACTAATTTCTCACCTTAAGTACACGTATTTTTGCACTCGGATGAAGTATTTTTTTTAATAAAGTTTTTTCAACACAAAATGTACATTTTTAACTACAAAAGATTAGTTGTTTCACACACATTGAACACTTATTTTCACAAAAAAGTTTGTATTTTATTTCGTTTCGCACGAGCTAGATGACTCGCTACCTCTGGTTGTGCGGTCAAATCCCACATTTGTAGCAAATTATAATGTGCCTATATACCTAGAGTATTGTGTGGCTGTAAATAAAACAGTAAGTAATAGAACATACATAAGTTAAACTTAAATTGTGTTAACTATAATAACTTAATACTTACATGACCGACGAGACGTTATACGCCTCATTCTCCTTGTAGTCTAGGAAAAGCTGTATTTTGTTGCATGTCAAAAATATAAACAACTTTGTTTGATTCTCCATATAAATGGAATCAAACGCCTCCTCATCCAAAACATCATGCTCAAGGTCACCAGTATCATCCACCCTAACGCTAGCCATATCTATGTGGGGTGGTAAACGGTGAGTAGATGGTGGTGGTGGTGGTTGTGTATGTGTCGGTGGTGGTAAACGGTAAGCACGTGGTTGTGGTGGTGATGTATGCGTCAGTGGTAGTGAATGGTGTCCCGAATGTGATGGTAGAGGTGGTGCAGCACGCTTAGACGATCCACCACCAGCGGGATCAACTGTTTTGTTACTACTTTAGCATTCATATGACCTTTATGAATGCAACATCATAACATTTCGCTATGCTTCTCTAACTCCTCCTCTATGGATGTTCGATCATGTTTTTTTCCCGGGTCCTCTCGGATTCAACGAATTTTTTCCAAAATTATTTCTAGGGTGAATCTCCCCCATTCGGGGGAGACAGTCCTTCTGAAGGCCATAAGTCTGAGTACTGAAATAAACACGGAAAACGTTATTAGTAACAAAAATACATAAAAAATTATATTAGTACCTAAAACAATGACTATTAACTAATTTTTTCTATCAAAAATATATTATTATTATTAAAATATAGTACAAAGTTGATACACAGTTGAACACTAGAGATAGCTTGAAATTCATAAGTCGCCAAAAACAAATTTCAAGCGTTAAACCAAATAATTACTTTTGAGATAAAAGCTAGACTAGGCTAAATCAGCTACTTAAGAGTCAATGAAGAAACTTGAGTAACCATATTCAAATTTGATGTTATTAAGAAAAGAATCATGAAAATTGAAGATGAATTTCAAGTAGAAAATAGAGGGAGATACTAGAAGACTTATCGAGTTCTTTAGAACTCGATTTTTGGAAGAAGCAAGAATTTGAGAGAAATTGACCGGAGCAGAGAAGATAAAGACTGAGACACACTTGATGAGAAGCTTAATAGACCTGGGATCAGCTTTGAATAATACGAGATCAGGACATGTTATGCTTCAAGCAAGAGGATTGAATCATGGTAGATGAGCACCAACTTCTAGATATAAGGTCATAAGGACAATTTTCAGGATATCCAAGCAGCTCGATACTATTGAAGATTTAGCTTGATGGGCTGATGATTCAGAGATGATTTTAAAACAGCTCTTGGAGTTGAAGTAAAGCTATGGATGATGATGGCTTGATGATGATATAAAAGAGAATGAACCAGAGATGCTAATATGATTTCCTGCATTTATTCTTGTTAAGTTAGAATTCCCTACTTTGAAAATAGTTAGTACTTTATATAATAACTAAAAATATAACTTCAGAATCCTTAGGAAAAGATACATAAAATTGGCCAGAGTTAGTTTATATCTTTGAAGATGTCAAGCTCCAAGTTGTTCAGAAGAGCAATCGCCCTTAATCTACTCAGAATTTTGTCTGCATTTAGGTCTATTTTAAGCTTGAATTTGTGTGTTCATCTTGTGAGTCAATCCGCAACTGTGTTTTTATTAATTGATAAAAGGTTCCTGCAACAATTTACAAGATGAGAAATATATCAAGGGAGATTTTGATTATGTAACATAGTGTTTTTTAGAAGGTTAGCCAAATCAAGCCTTTGGATTAAATTTTTGATTTGGGAGATAATTGAAGAAACACTAATTTTTTTTATGTTAAACTTTGTTTCTTTTAGACCATATAGTCCAAAAGATTATTGCAAGGAGAATATTACAAAATACGATTTTCCTTTGATGTAGATTAGAATCAGAGTCTAGTTATATGCTGAATGGTCATGCAATTACCAATAGGTATATTGAAAATGCTGCTGAAATACAACCAAACATCCCAAGAGTTCATGCAATGAACGAAAATGTGAGAAATAGTCTCATCATTTTTACAATGTTGAAATTTAAAGGCAAGAGATATCTTCTGTGTTGAAGGACTTTGTCAACAAAAATCTAGTTATTCAAAGTTCTCCAAAGAAGGAAGGAACAATCCTTTGGAGTGATTGAATTCCAGATTTTATTGAAATGATTGGACTTGATGCATTTAGTTCTTATTTTGTTCAAGGTTACCTTTGTATTGAATATTCCTTGATTAGTGAGAGTCTATTGGATAATATCATCGACAATATATTTGATGGAGAGTTTGTTAATTCTGTTTATGCTTGAGGGAAGAACTCTCATGATGAGTTTCTCATAATTCCAACTGTTTTCTGAACATAAATTCTTTACTTTGTCTTGGACATACAAATGAGTAGGAACACTAGGATTAACTGAGATAACATGCCTATTTTAATACCATGAGTCAAGCCAAAAATCTATTTCACCATAGCCTTGAGGAGTCCGGATTTGTTCACCACTACTCACTGAGAAAACCAGACAGGGATAATTCGGACGATAAGTGCCCACTGAACTTTCCGGACAGGACAAAAGTATTAAAATACTAAACATCTTTTGTTTAAGCTAATTGTTAATTAGCTTATTGATTAAACGGGTCCTTAAACTTGACCCGGTTTCATAACTTGACCTGAAAGCCTATGGGTCCATAATTAAGGGTATAAATACCCAAATACTTTCATTAATAAGGTTAATGAACATTTAATACAACCAGGGAGCTTAAATCTCTCACTACAAAACACCCAAACATTTAATACCTTTAAAACTCTCCAAAAAATTGACAAAATTACCCTCAGTTTAAAATAAACCACACAAAATTGGCGACCACGGTGGGAGGAGAAGGTGCCTGAATCTAACATTCAAAACTAGCAAGAAAAACAAGTTCGGATGAATCCGGACGAGCAAGCAGTGCCACCATCTTTGATAGAGGTGGTGGGAGAGAACGATGAGTACACGATCGAAGAACGAGACAGGCTGAAAGGTGAAAAGCGTAGAGGGACACTAAAAAGGCAGAGATGGGTTTAAAGGAAAAGTCGAAAGTGTCAGCCATTCACCATACTGACAACCCAAGGGAGAATGACCCATCAGCAAAGACTCACTTGAGTACAAAAAAGACCCATGTCAGTTCCAAGACATCTCACCGGTCCAAGCCGGTGGAGAGCTCAAAATCTGAGTCTTCCAGTAGCTCCTCGAATAAGGATGGGCTTGAGAAGTCCTTGTCATCCAGCTGTGATGAGGGGAGATCCAAGAAGAAACAAAAGTTGGTTAAAAAATATTCAAGAAAGAGGGATAGGCATAGGAGATTAAAGAGGTATCTGGGAAAAGGGTCGTCCCACAGCCACAACCATAATCACATGCATGTGGATCAGCAGCTGATGGATCCTTTTGCTTTGCATGATGAGCCAGGTATTTTTACAATACCTAATGAAGACACAGTTTTCAGTCATGGCCGGAATTGAAGGCAATCCCCATTGTCATCCAAAATACTATCCGGAAACCTTCCTAAAAGGTTTGATAGTACTAAAATGGAGAAGTATGATGGGAGCAAAGATCCGGACAACCATCTCGAGTTTGTGGGGAGTAAAGAAGTGAAGGGAAATGAAAATAATATCATCCATTATGCCCAAAAGCCAAACGAATTACTGAAAGACTATAAAATCCAGTTTGTAAACAAAAAGAATGGGTTACTTGATAGCTTTGAGCAGGTAGCAATAGCTTCTTTGAGACAAGGATTAAACCCTAGGAATCTTGCCAATTCAGTAACTAGGAAAAAGGCTATGACTTGGGGAGGTTTGCTAAAACCACGTGGGAAAACATATCAACGTAGATGAAACAAAGAAGACTAGGGTACACAAGCAAGTGAGGTCTACCCCAGCTGTACCAAACCAGAACCACTCTGGATACAAGGTCAAAGAAGCTAGACAGGATCCCAACAGGGCAAAAAAGATTCACTCCCACCCAGCTCCAGCTCAGAGCCAGCAGTCCAGAAATAAACGAGGACCTTGGGTCCAACCGGAGTGGTTTGCTGAGTTGAAAGAAAATATGGCAACTATCTATGACAAAACAAAAGATGAGGTACATTTCAGGAAGCCGACAACGCTTCAATCTCCTAGAGAAAGTCGTAATACTTGTTTTTGCCAATATCATCATGATATTGGCCAGAACACAGAGGATTGCATCGCTTTGAACCAAGAGGTGCAGAATCTGATTGAAAGGGGGAAGTTGGGAGCTTATGTCAAGAGGATAAGTGGAAATAGGCCTGAAAATACTCACCAGACTGGCCCAACGAACAATGCAGGGACATGTGCTCCAAATGGGGCCATGGTAATCATTGAGAGATTTGATGTCGAATCAGAGTATTTGGATCCTGATCCAACCCAGAATAAAGTGGGGGTTATAACAGAACATACCAAGACAGTGTCTGGACTCATAGGCTTTTTTGAGTCACTTATTATATTCGGAGGAGACACTATGACAGCGCCAACTCCTTATTCAAGAAAGAGACATGTTCACACTCTAGCTACTCAGTTGGAGGGAGGCATGTCTTCCTATCAATCCCAAATTCATTTTCCCTTTATTTTTTTTATGAAGATGATCTAAGAGACATAGCTGGGCCTCATGAGGATGTTGTGGTGATAGGAGCATCGATTGGGGGCAATGACATCAGGAGAATTTTGATTGACACTGACAGCTAAGCCAATATTCTCTTTTTAAGTTCCTATAAGCAGATGAAGAATCGAGCATTGATTCAACGTTCGAACATATCCATTGTGGGTTTCACTGGGAGCTCTGCAAATGTGATCGGAGAATTTGAGGAGGAGGTATTGTTGGGCAAAGGCCCTTTCAAGAAGATGGTCAGGGTACTTTTCGTTGTGGTAGATTGCCCCACATGTTACAATGCGATCTTTGGGAGATCCTGGCTCTCCAGGATGCATGTTGTGGCTTCAACAGTTTACCAATGTTTAAAGTATGCAGTTCAAGGACAAGTGGGAGTTATCCAGAATAGCCAAAAAATAGCAAGAGAATGTTATGTAACTGCACTTGCCCCTAAAACTCTGGGGGTAGTCCAGATTAATGAGGATTAGCAGTTGTTGGGACCCTCTGATGGTGAGGGTGAAATTGATGACCCGAGATAGATCCCTGGTATTTTGATACCAATCGAAGAAGTTGAAACCCACTATTTGGCTGAAGGAAGGAGTGTTAAAGTTGGCTCCAAGATGGCACCAGAATTGAAGAAACAATTGTTGTCCTTTTTGGCAGATCACCAACATGTTTTTGCTTGGTGCAATGCTGATGTGACCAGAGTACCTGCAAGTGTTATATCACACTAGCTGTCTATCCAAGGAGATGTTGCGCCTGTTATGCAAAGGAGGAGAGATTTTTATAAGGAGAAAGCTGATGTCATAGTTCAAGAGGTTGACCGACTTACCAAGATGGGTCACATAAAGGAGTCTCAATATCCTTTGTGGACAGCCAACCCAGTGTTAGTAAAGAAAAAGAATGGAAATGGCGTATGTGTATCGACTTTACTAACTTCAACAAAGCTTGCCCAAAAGATCTTTATCCAGTCCCCCGGATAGATCAGTTGGTAGACTTCACATCTGGAATAAATTATTGTCCATCATGGATGTCTTCTCCGGTTATAACCAGATACATGTGGATTTGAAGGACCATGAATACACTACTTTTGTTACAGATAGGGGTCTCCATTGCTACAAGGTGATGCCTTTTGGGTTGAAAAATGTTGGGGCTACCTATCAGAGGTTGGTGAACAAAGCATTTGCTGATCAAATTGGGAGAAATATGGAAGTATATATTGATGACCTGATGTTAAAAAGCTTGGAAGAAGATTTGCACCTAGCTGATCTTCAAGAAACTTTTGCCAACCTGGCAAAGGTTAATTTAAAATTGAATCCAGAAAAATATGTGTTTCGGGTGCGATCTGGAAATTTTTTGGGGTATGTGATAAGTGAGAAAGAGATACAGCCTGATATGGACCATCTTGATGCCTTGTTAAAAATGGATCCTCCTTGGAGTGTTAAAGAAGTACAAAGGTTGACAGTAAGGTTGGGTGCATTAAATCGTTTTATTTCAAGGTCTTTGGACAGGTGTACCCTGTTTTTTCAGACTTTAAAGGGTGCAAAAGACTTTAACTGGTCTCCACAGTGCGACCAAGCATTTAATGAAATAAAAAAGCATTTATCTTCCCCCAAAACCCTTTTCAAACCTGTTGACGGAGAGACACTCTACATATATTTAGCTGTGTTTGAATGTGCTATAAGTGCAGTGCTGGTAAGAGAAGTGGACAATTATCCTCGTCCGGTATACTACATCAGCAAGAGTCTGATGGATGCTGAAAAGAGGTACCTGAAGCTTGAAAAACTGGCACTAGCCTTGGTGATTGCTGCCAGAAAGATGAGGCTGTATTTTTAGTCTCATTCTATCATCGTTCGGACGTCTTTTCCTTTGAAAAATGTTCTTTAGAAGGCAGACATATCAAGCAGGATGATCAAATGGTTAGTAGAATTGGGTGATTATGATATTGATTTTGCCCCACGAACTGCAATCAAAGCTTAATCTGTTACCGATTTCCTGGTAGAGTTCCATTCGGGCAGAAGTACTAATGAAGCTGCAGATGAGAAAACTAAGAAAGTGTGGGTTGTCCAGACAGATGGTGGATCAAGTACCATGGGTTGTGGTGCTGAGATATGTTTAACCTTTCCATATGGTGATAAGTTATACCATGCTATATGTTTTACTTTTAGGGCTTCTAACAATGAGTCCGAATATGAGGCTGTTATAGCTGGTCTGAAGCTAGCTTTTCTGTGTGGGGCTAAAAGAGTCAGGTTGATGAGTGATTCTCAGCTTCTTATCCATCATGCCCAAGGTCAATCTGAGGAAAAAAATGAGCATTTGATCAAATACTTGTTTATCCTTAAAGAAGTGGCAGCTAACTTTAAAAATGTTAGCTATGAGCATATACCTAGATCGGAGAACACACTAGCAGACTCTTTGGAAATCATAGCATACTCTGAGTCCTACCCATGGATTCATGTGCAAGAATGTCCATCCATACAACCCAATCAGAGCAAGGAAGAGGAGGAAAGTTTAAGTATACAAGTGGTTCAACCCAAAGACTTGAGATATCCCCTTTTTTAATACATCTCTGATGGCATTTTGCCTCCGGAGAAAGCTGTGGTAAGGAAAATGAAGCATAAGGCTCGTGGTTTTTTTATCATAAGAGATGTCATTTACAAGAAGTCGTTTGGTAGACCTCTCATGCGTTGTTTGGGGGTTGAAGAGTCCCAAATTGTGCTATCCGAACTACATGATGGAGAAGGGTCAGCACATTGTGGCTATATAGCTTTAACCCGGAGGGTTTTGTTAGTCGGATACTATCGGCCATCCATAATGACAGATGCCAAGGAGTTGGTGAAGAAATGTGACCCATGCCAAAGATATGGTAATGAAATTCATATCCCAGTTGTTCCCATGGAATCGATTTCTGAGCCAGTGCCTTTTGCTCGTTGGGACTAGATCTAGTTGGGCCTCTACCAATGGCATCCAGAGGGTACATGACTATTATTTTAGCCATTGATTATTTCTCAAAATGGATAGAAGTGGCCCCACTAGCAGGAACTACTTCAAAAATTGTTATAAAATTTATCTTATCTAACATTTGTTGCAGATTTGGGGTTCCACAAAAGATAACCACAGATAACGGGCCACAATTCGATAACAAGGATATGTAGAATTTATGTGCCTCCCGGGGCATTAAACATTGTTTTTCTTCTCCTTTCCACCCACAAGCAAATGGTCAAGTTGAAATGGCAAACAGGACCATCCTGTCTGGTTTAAAAAAGAACTTAGAGGGGGCTGCAGGAAAGTGGTCAAGCTATTTGCAAGAAGTATTATGGGCATACCGGACTACTCCTGGAGCTGCTACACAAGAATATCCAATTTCCTTGGTATATGAGATGGATGCAATTGCTCCTATAGAGGCGACTCTTCCATTATACAGAGTCCACAATTATTCCGAACATGCTAATGAAGTGGTAATCAGAAGTCATTTAGACTTGATAGAAGAGAAAAGAGTTAAGGCTCATCTTAGAACCACCCATTACAAAAGCTTGATGAGGAGCAGATTTGTTTCCAAGATCAAAAGAAGGGATTTTCGTTCAGGGGATGAAGTATTGAGAAAGGTTTTCTTACATACTAAGGAAAAACAGTTCGACAAGCTAGCTCTAAATTGGGAAGGGCCTTTTGAGGTCTCCGAAAAACTCAAGCCTGGGACATACAGACTTCAAGGTAAAGATAGAAGAATCTTAAAGCACCCTTAGAATATTGAACACCTCCGGTTATATCTGGAAGGTAAACATGTCCGGTTAGAGCGAAAAATGAGCAAGGTAAGCATGTCCGGCTAAAAACGGATGATGATATTTGAACATAAAATATGCCTTGGCCATCCAAAGACTTTAAGTTTAAAGAAAGGCTTAACCAGACTCAAACCGGACACGATTAAAAACATTCCTTGGCCTTCCAAGGACTTTAACAGTTCACATAATAAAGAAAACAAAAAAGATAGTTAAAAATCTCAGGGTTTGTTCCCTTCGGATGTTCCTGCATCGTCTTTTTTCTTGGGGCTTTTGAGCCCAGCACTTGAACTCTCCCCGGTTCCTTCTTCTTCATCAGTAGTGTCATTAATCCCACTAGAGTAGTTCTTTTTATCACCATCTACTATCGTATTGAATGGGATGTCTTCATACTCAACATATTGCCACAAGGTACCAAGCGTTCTCTTCGGAAACGTTTGGTGGAAGAGCAAAACCATGCCAGACTTAACTTTGGCATACCTTTTTTATAAGGAATCTATCACTTCGTTGGTGTATGCATCGACGTGGGCCTGAATTTTATGATCCTGCTCTCTCACCAAGTCTACTTTCTCCTTGGTTACCTTGGACACGACCTCTTCAAGGGAACTCTTGTCGCCGGACAAGGTCAGGATGGCTTCATCTTTAGTCTTCACATCTTCCTTCAAGGTGGAGAGATATTTTTCTAAACCAGAGCACTTAGTTTGGAGCTCTGTGTTAGCATTCTCCGAACCGACTAGCTTGGTTGACAGATCTTTTTTGTCCTTCTTCAAATCTTCCAGTTTCTTCTTCAATGCCTCAATGCTCTGATTGGCATTGAGAAGGTTAGTTGACAAAGTCTCCTTGTCGGTGTTGAGGGTATTGATGAGGGCAGACTGATTTTTTACTTGCCTTTCCAAGTTGAGTATTGGTTGAATATGACCCATAAGAGAATAGGCCACCACATCGTGCTTCCCAGAGACAGTAAAGGACTTTCCATTATAAGTCACCATATTAGAAGATCTTGGAGGAAGGTATGGGACGAAGAAGTCATCTTTCTCAAAGTCGTTAAAATGGAGACCAATATTTTGGAGGCCACTGATGTCTACTCCATCAATATCCCCTCTAATACCTTTCCCGGATTGTAGATCGGTGAGAATCTGCTCTGCTAAGGTGGGGTCAGTTGGGTCTGCTGGAGGTAGAGGCTCCGAAGGGCGAAGGATTACTTTGTCCCCCAAGGTGACCTTTTTCTTCTTAGCAGTTCTCTCATCACTGCTTGCTCCCCTCTTTCGGTCTTTTTTAGAAGGCCTTGGTGGATTTTATGATTCACCTACCTCCTTAACAGTTTCATCTTCAACTATCTTGAGCAAGGTAGCATCAATCCCTCCTTGGTTCTTCCCTCCTGGATTATCCGGAGCATTCTCTTCTGCAACACCCCAAACTGCCTCTGTTACAGCCTTCTTTTTCTTGCCATTTCCTTTCATTTTGCTTGGGGCTTTGGCTCTGGAGGGCAAGGCCAGTTTTCCATCTTTTTCCTTTATTCTCTTCAGAATGACAGATGGGGGAGGGGGAGTGGTCAATTCCTCCCATGAGAGGTCCCTCCGGCCCGTGGTATTCTATAAGTGATATCTCACTAAGTTTCCAGAAGTGAAACAGTTGTGGAAAACATTCCCCCAACGTTCAGCAGCCCATGCATTCAGCTTGGCACATATGGTATGCCCCTTCTCCAAATAGCTGATGAACTCCTTCGGTAATACTGACAAGGGAAAATGGGTGATTCAGGAGTGGAATGTTTATAAAAATAAGAAAGAGAACATAAAAAACAAAACTGAATACTTACTTGTGCTCTTCCATCTGCTGGTGAGCATGCTAGGGTTAATATTAGCCTTGACCTTTCTCTCATTCTCCCATGTCCCACTGATAAATAGGAACTGAGTTTTCCAGTTCTTCTCTGATTCCAACAAGTCATCCACCACTTTGAAGTTGTCTCCCATGTTGTAGTGGTAGAATATGATGTGATGGTTCTTGCACAGGCTGGCCACATCGGTGAACTGCTCCATGGGGAGGGGAATGTCGGACAACCTCGATGCCATTATACAGTCAAGGATGGTAAATCAAGCATTTGGACTTAGCGGGCTTGGACAAATCTTGATCAGGTGAAAATACCTAACGATTTCCGGATTTAAGGGGAATCTGAGCCCCCAGTTGAACAGCTGGGTGTAAATGACAATCTCGTTGAGCTTACAGTCCATCGGAGTTTCCGGTGTGACTGGTATTCTCACTTTCACTGATTCTGGGATCCTCCACTTAGTTCGGATCCGGCCCAGCTCAGCGGTGTGAGTATAAACGTAGTTGATGTTCTGCATGGCTAGTAGATACTTCACGTTAACCTTCTGAAAGCAAGGTCCCACCTTGCCCTCCAAGCACTCCGGTAGCTCCGGATGAGCTAGTCCCACCTTCACTTTGCCCTTCATTGTTTTGTCAGAGGCAGCATCCTCAGTTTGTCTAGAGGCTTCAGTCTCGAAGGGGGCCTCTTCGATGTTATCTTCCATCAGTGTGGAAGGTTTTTCAGTTGTTGAGGATGGAAGAGTGTTAGCTTGTGGCTCAATGGTCTGTCCGGCGGGCTGAGTACCAGTTTCTTCTAGAGGTCTAGTGTCCGGTTGAGGCTCAGCTCTGGAGGATTTGGTGTGGCAAGCTACTTTGGATGCCTCTAATTCGGAGGGCCTATTTGGAAGAGCTCTAATGGAAATCTCCAATCCGGAGGGTTTGTCTTTACTTGCTGACTTAGAGACCCCCGGCTTGGAGGACTATGATTGAGAGCCAGTTCCAAGCGTGTTGTCCGGCGAGGATTGGTTTTCACTGGGTACTTTTCAATGTCAGAACCCATGGCTATGAACAGAGAGGGTTTCCTAACACTTGATACCGCTTTCTCTTGGGCAGTAGAGGGTTGAGACTCCTGAACAGAGGAGCCTGATAGGATTAGCGAAAGGATTGGCTTGAATAAACGTTTAGGTTTTGGACTTTTGGTAGAAGACGATCCTTGATCAGCTTCTAAAGGTGGTCTATCAGACTTATCGTTTGGACAGACTGGAAGACCAGCAGCAATGCGTCTCTCTCGTTCAACTTTCCTAGCCTTCTCTAGTTCAGAAAGATTCAGCCAACCGCCTTTTACAAGAGCGTTTCTCGCTGTGAACATAAAACTATCCAAGGAAGATTTTGAAAGAAAAGGTGAAAGCTGTGAGAAAAGAAATTGTAGAGTGATGAAGATGGTGAAATAGTAAAAGAAAGTAATTTATATATTAAGTAAAGGAAAAAGTTACTGATACCTAGGAGAAGACGAAAAGATTCAAGTAATGATTGAAAATGGCGCTGACGTAAGAAGCATTAAATGAAGAGGTTACTTTTCAGGATTAGTGGGAGCGCCGTTTTAGGGAGAAAACGGTTGGTAGGACAAACCAAAATACGACACGTGTCCCACGATCCAAAGAAAAACTCTTAGAATTCTGAGAAGAAATCAGTCCGGATAAACCTCGAACCAAGCACATAAACGGGCCGGAAAATGTTGG
This sequence comes from Limnanthes douglasii subsp. nivea, assembly GCA_036936605.1. Classification (NCBI taxonomy): domain Eukaryota; kingdom Viridiplantae; phylum Streptophyta; class Magnoliopsida; order Brassicales; family Limnanthaceae; genus Limnanthes; species Limnanthes douglasii. Next base: position 34,140,782 of record JAUPFV010000004.1, read on the forward strand.
TATTGACTAAGTAAGTTTTTTAGTCCTGCCAAAGATTTTTGACAAAGCCTAAAAAAAGGGCTACTGATGAGTCTAGATTTGTTCACCACTACTCACTCAGAAAACCGAATATGGGTAATTTGGACAATAAGTGCCCACTGAACTTTCCGGACGAGACAAAAGTATTAAAACACTAAACACCTTTTGACTAAGCTAAGTGCTAATCAGCTTATTAAGTAAACAGGTCCTTAAACTTGACCCGGTTTCATAACTTGACCTGAAAGCCCATGGGTCCATACATTTAATACAACCAGGCAGCTTAAATCTCTCACTACAAAACACCCAAACTTTTAATACCTTTAAAATTCTCCAAAACACTTGACAAAATTACCCTCAGTTTAAAATAAACCACACCAAGCCTAATTTCCAAAATATTGATTCTTCAACAACTTTCTAATACTAAACATTATGTTCTATATTTTTGAGTTTGTAGATTTATTTTGAGTTTGCATAGGATGGACGTTAGAGCAGTATTTGGAGTGCATAAATCTAGACCAAATACATTTATTTTCTCTTAATTTGTACCACATCTTGCATGAGTAAGATTGGGAGAGATCATTTAAGCTTCTGATATTTAGACCTTTTTCTTCACATGGCATGCAAATATTGTCCCAACTGGTCCATGATATGTTGTTATGGTGATTGTTTGTTCCCTAAATAAATTTGCTGAAAATATTTTCAATTCTTTTTATGACAGCTCTAGGAATAATGGAGCTTTGAAGATGGTAGTTTAGGATGTCTAGGAGGAAGTTTGGATGAGAGTGAGTTTACCACCGAAGGATAAAAGTAAGTTGTCCCATTCCTGAATTTTCTCTCTCATTTTGGTAATAATGTCTTCATAATGAGATGTTATAGGCTTTTTTGTGAAAGTTGATGCCCAGATGCTTCATATGAAGAATTCATTTCTTAAATTCAGTAGAATTTATAATAGATAGGAGCCTTGTGTTATACATTTTTTTCTAAAAGGATAAGAGAGGATTTGTATTTGTTTGGTAGTCTCGCCTCATAGATCTTGGTAAGTTTGAAGAAAGTTTAGGATTTTGTTTATTTTTTATTAGAAACATTGCAGAATATGATAAGATCACCTGCAAAGCAAGAAAATGTATTATTACATAGCTTTTGGTATTTTATCTGACTTCTCTATTAGCCTGGTAAATCTATTTTAAGCCTATGATTAGGAACTCTTCTGCTAAGATGAATAAACTATGAGATAATGGGTGTCCTTGTCTGCGCCCATTGATAGATTTGAAGTTTTCATTAGCCTCACCATTGCTTATGATAGAAAACCTGTTAGAACTTATTGAGCAGTTAATCCTGTCAATAAATTTGTTTGAAAACCAAAAGCATTAAGAATTTTAAGAATAAAACAGAAAGAAATCTTATCAAATGTTGTTCACATGTCTAGCTTAATGATAATATTTCCTTCTATGGTTTTTGTTTTTGAGGTGTTTCAGCACCTCTTGCATTAGAAGAGTGTTTTCTTGGACATTCCTCCCATGAACAAAACGAGCATGTTCCTCAGACATCAACTTTGATAATAAAAGAGTTAACTTGTCATCGATGATTCTAGAGTGATATGATTGAACACGTTGGAGATACTGATTGGTATGTAGTCATTCCAAGTCTAGCATAGACACCTTGAGGGACTTGAGTTCCATTGAAAAATGCTTTTATGGAAGCACAAAGATCTTTACCAATGATAGACCAATAATTTTGATAGAAAAATGTATTAAAGCCATCAATACCAGACACACTAAAGGAGTTTAGGAATTTGATATAGTTGTGAATTTATTCATCAGTAGGGTTCATCATATGAGAATTGTTGTCTTCAGGACTGATGAGCTTGGGTATAACATAACAGAGATTAGGGACCTCACTGTTAGTTTTAGATGTGAGTAAGTTTTAAAAGTGAGAGATATGAGAGAGGACAATATCTTTCTGATTTTTTATCCAATTAATCCCATGAGATATTTTGTTGATTCTATAATTCTTCATTTTCTTGTCAACGTAATTGTTGAACACTTAAGTATTTTTTTACTCCATTTAGAAGCCAATTATTACTGCATATTTTCCCAAATAACTTTTCTCTCTAGCAAGTAATTGAAGGTTATCAGTCGTATCTTTATCTAGGTTAATCTTGTTTTCTATAGTACTTGAGTCTTTATATGATATTTATAAGGACCTGACTTCAATTTTGGAGTTTGTAGTAGCATTGAAGATTATACCAAATGAGGTTTCCTTCTAATATTTAAGCCTTATCATTAGTCTTTTCAATTTATTCTAGAATATATTAATAGGGTTACCATACATGTCTTTGTTTTAGCATTCCTCAATCACATTGTGAAATTCAAGATGATCCAGCCACATGTTTTGGAATCTAAAAGATGATATTATTTATTCATATTAGTGAGAGATGAAGATGCCTATATGGATATGATCTGATCCCATTATGGCCATGTGAGTGATAGTGGTGATTTCAAAGAGGTTGAACCAGGTCTTGTTGGTAAATACTTTGTCTAATATTTTCCACTTGTGAGAATTAGTATAGATGTATTTGCTGCCAATATAGCCAATATCAGTGAGCAGAGCAGAGCAAAGCTAGCTAGCAAAGCCAATATCAGCTTGGTTAAACTCATTAGTATTTCAGACACAAAGAGCAGAGGAAGCTAGCTGATCACAAGGAGTTGTTATGGCATTAAAGTCCCATCATCACAATCCATTCATATGAAGAATTAGCAATCTGCCTGAGGTTATCCCAAAGCTCTATTCCAGGATCTTTCTTACACTAAGCATAGACAACAGAAATTAGTATTACCAGAGAATGGTTTCTTGCCGAGTAACTTTAGATTTGGTATTATCAGATGGTGGATTTGAAAATTCCTTTTTTCATGCCTTTGAACAATGATAGATTTGATCATGAGTAGATGATTGAAATGCATTTACTTTAGGTTGTTGATTATCATTAGGGTGGATAGATATTGTTACTTCTTTGGATTTTCTCCAGTCCTTGCTATTGTGCCTTATATGATTGTATTCCAATAAATAGTCAGGTTTGTTCTCGTAGACTATTTGTTGCCATAAACCATCATTTTGGCCAAAACCAACCCAAATCTTATAAAAAAAAGGTTTGGCGAGATTAATCTCAATCCAAGCCTTATAGCAGTTGTACATGGCCTGATTTTTTGATGGAACCCATATGTCTAGAGGAGCTTATATAGATTTAGCTAGCACATTGATATAATAATCATCATTATACATGTAACTGGGAAGTCTGGGAAAGGTAATCCATATTGGTGAGATAAGTGATTCCTTTTTAGGAGTGAAATCTGGTGTCCATTTCAAGATACACATGGTGAATTTCCCAATCTGCCATACATTTCTTCTCCATATCTTCTTCAGATTTTCTTGAAGGTTCAATTATATTGTGACATGTCTTTCACTAAAGGTTACTAAAGAAATTTTGAATGTCTTTCACTGATGGCATACCATTAGAAAATTTTCCTATCAATGTTACCTTAGATTTTTCTTCTAGGTTGATCTTGTCCTCTTTCTAGAATTTTATATAATTGTAGCCAACTCTATTTTCTATTCTTGCGTGAACTTGAGATGTAATATTTCGCAATGGTCTTATTACTTCTGCATAACTTTTAGGTTGAGGGATTGGATTGCTTTGATTAATGTTGACATTGTTATATGTTCTTTGTTCTGCTTCGTTGACCTGTTGACAATCTTGATTCAAAGTTTTGTTGGGAAATGTTTGGATTGGTTGCTTAATAATGACAGAGATTTCAATTGATGAAGGACAAATTCAATGAAGAAACATGGAGAAGATGAGCTAGAAGATTAAGTTTAAGATTCTTGATTTTCGTGGAGTTTTTACCATTCTTTCAATTGTTGTTACAACTTTTTTTATAATAAAAATTTGATAGTAAAACTTATCTTAAATAAAATAAGTTAAAATTTCAACAATTTTTTAAAAAAATCGATAAATTTCCGGAATTAAATATAAAAAAATTTAAAAACTTATCTAGGATTGTACACCATAGAGCAAAGCACCTACACCGATAGGTGCATGTATTACTCGCTGATCAGGCGAGACTTGACACCCAATCGGTGCGTAAGTACCATACCAATGCTGCCACCATATGGGCACCAATGGGATGCCTAGCCTCGCTCCATCGGTGCGACTATTTTTCAGCCGATTCTGACAAGGTAAATGGCCAAAAATAGCCACTTACAATAATGAAAACCTTACCTTAAATGTCTAAATTTGCAACCCTAAATCTAACCCATAAAATTAACACAACAACTAATTCAAGTCAACAAAAACTAATCTAAAACCACCTAAAATATAAAATGAAAAAGATGTAAAAATCACTTTGGTGCTGGTGGAAGAGGATAAGCTTCATTTTGTGTCCACTATAATACAAAAGGAGAGGAGAATGCGGTGGAGAAGGAGGCTGAAAGTTTGGAAGGTGGAATTCTAAAAAGAATGAATGGTCTCAAAAAATCCGTGCTTCAAAGAAAAAGAATGTGATTTAAAAAAAACGTTTTATATATCCTAAAAATGATATTTTGGTCTATTTAAATAGTAAGCTTATATAAATGGTCAATGAAATTAAAATTAGGTAAAAACAAATACAGTTTGAATGATTTTAATCTGGCATTTGCATATCTACTTATGCGAATCCATTAAATTAGAAATACATTTCAATAAAGTTAGCTACTAGATTGGCAAATCTTAACTAAATTAGTCATTGATTTACTGAGCAATAAAATTTATCGAAATCAATAAACTAAAAAGGATAACCTCTTTAGTTTTAAAATAATATAAAAAAATGTTAAAAAATTCGTTTTTAATCCCATTGACAATCATCAATTAAAGCTCGAAGTAATTAAATAGTAAAATAGGACAATATAATATTTTTTACTCATAGACGAAAATACAAATTCTACGTCTTATCTTTCATCTTAAAAATTTATTCTTTCAAGTATTTTATCAGTTTAATATTCCTGACCTTTCATATACTTTAATGTAGTAACCAGTAGCCAATAGGCCCAAGACCTTCCTTCACACACAGGTAACCGACTATAGCCTATTTTATTATTTTAATGGGTTTGGCTAATCGGTATCCATAGACATGGCTAATCGGTGCCATGGACACCGGTTAGTAAGCATTTATTATCCTACTTTTTATTAATTTTAATGTACTTTTACCTGAGTAATTGTTACTGTTTGTATTTTATTTTATAGACAAGATTACCTTTTCCCTTAATTGAATAACGCCTAAGTTTTGATTTAACAATAAAAAATCAAATTAAAAGTTAACGTTATTTATTAAAATTTAACTTTATTTACTATTCAACTGAATAAAACATCTTTTATTAAAGAAAATATTAATCATGGGATATAAAAAAAATAGAATTCTCAAAACGAACATCAATACTAATAAATGAACCAAGTGATTTGGAAAATATTGTTTTAAATTATAAAATAATCACTTCTAAAATTTAAAATTTAAAAAATATGTATAAAATTTATTTTTATGGACCTATTCTTTTAGAAAATTTGTTTTTATAAAAATAACAAAAAATCTTAATATATTATTTTTTAAAAATATTTAAAATAAAATAAAATATAACTAAATTAAATTTAATATTTGAAATATATTTTAAAATACGATAATGAAAATTATATAACAATAATTTTGAAAAATACATAGATATAAAATCAAATTTTTTATATAAAATATATCTCTGTAAAAATAAAAAGAAACCTTAATATATTACTTCAATTATAGTTTTTAAATAATTTTTATTTATAAACTTTTAATAAAAATTACGTTCTCAAATAACTTTAAATTTTAACTTTGATTCATTTCCTAAATCAAAACTTAGATCTATAATATTCACTATAATTGAAGGGTTATCTGGTCTACAAAATAAAATATGAACAGTAACAATAATCACTCAGGTAAAAAATACATTAAAATTAGTAAAAAATGGACTAATAGATGCTTACTAACCGGTGCCCATGACACCGGTTAGTCAAACCCTATTTTAATCCCCATCTCTTAGAAATTATAATTTAACCGCTTAAGGCACTTATGTCTATTTCATATGTAATATAGAGGCATACAAACATAATGTTGTTTAACCGATCCATACCTTACCCACTCCGTCTCGTACTATATAGTATAATTGATTTTGTTTGCTTTCGCTTTTTTCAGAAAAAAATTCTAACCATTAATAAAAAGTTTTGAGGATTTGGTTGTTACAAAAAAAGTTTATTTATTTGGTCTAAAATAAAAAAAATGTACAATCTTTTTAATAAGAGTAAAAAAATAATGTCTGAGTTTTTAAAGAGATTATTAGTGAGATTTTGTATCTCTCGGAGCATTATTATTTGGTTGATTTGTGGTAGAGTTTTTATTGGAATTGATGATTATTATTTTATAATTTTTTTTGTGAGGTCATTGGAACTTTTTTTATGTGGATAACATAACAATAATCATCATCTATGGATAGATAAAAATCTTTGTATCTGTAAAATTTTGAGATCTATGAAACAATGTAGTCATGTGTTATCGTGATTTAAAGTGGATTAGTAGCAAAGTGATAATTATAGAGATTTTGAGCAAATGTAACTTATAATCTGGAGATTGAAACCTATATGGTTGTTAATCTATCGATTGTCAAGTCTTAGATAGCTCTTAGTGGAGCCTAAGCTGAGTTAGTGTAAAGTCACGGTTTTTTTTACATTTAAATGCTAATTTCAAAACACAATCAACAAGGTAATTCTTCTTTATATATGTCTTATATTCATTGATGATATTATTAAGTTTCCACAACAATTGATGACTGATTTAATACCCTAGGGAGCCTTACAACTCTAAGAATTTCAAACAAAATCAATGATTATGTTTCAATAACTAATAGTTTAAAACATTTGTCTTTACATAGAAGAATGTCATCTAAAAAATCTATAGATTCAGCTATAAGAGGAGATTATTTGCCATAAAATATTTCAATAGAGTTCAAAAAATCACTTTTATTATTTCTAATGATAATACCTCTATTTGATTCACGATTAGGTAAAAAAGCTCCATCATAGTTGAGTTTCCGTCTATTGATTGATGAAGTATTCTATTTGAAAGTTGTAGCTTTCCTAGTATTAGAGAGATGATGGAAACAACCTAGATCATGGGCTGTTTTTAGATCTTTTGGCAAGAAATCCTTTTTAATTATGTTAGATCAATCAAATTAGGAGAGTATATACAAAAAAAAGTTCTACTATAATATTTGTGAAGATGATTTGATCATTAAATTTTGAATTGTTTCTAGTTGACCATATTATTGGAGGCAATATAGTTCTTATATGTATAGTTTCATTGGTTAACAGAAACAAACAACTAATTATGTGATTGAGAGATAAATGTGAGCCAATTAGATAATCAAAGAGGCATATGAAGTATTTTCATACTTCCCAACTAATATTACAAGTGACAAAGAGGTTATTTATGGATTCAATGTTATTACAGTATTGACATTTAGAGACAATACTTAAATTTTTCTTTGTAACAATGTGTTTATATAAATTAACCCTTTAAGTAATCTTCATATAATGAATGAACAAAGGGGGTAGCCGAGTTGGTTGAGTAAGGCATGCTCGTGACCAAAGTTCATGAGTTCGAGTCCCTCTACTACGCTTTCTCGGCTGAGCCTGCCACCTTGTGTGGTTTACCTTCTGGCGTTGGTTTGCAGACTATTGCGTCAGACTGAGGGTTTACCATGTGCGCGCTCATTGCACTCTGAGTATCGGTTGCGGGTTCCCTCTGGAAAAAAAATAGTTAATGAATACTTCTTTGGAGTGGTCTTATTCCCTTATATAAGGTTGATTTTGTCCCATTTTCTCTAATGTTATTCCAAGTATCTTCAATAGTGAAACATCCATCAGAAGAAGCATTCCATAGAGTAGTCTCTTCTTTGTCTTCATATAGTGTGAATTTCATTATTTTGTCAATATGAGATAGTAGAACGTTTTCCTTGAGTTTGGCAAGATCCCAAGAACCATTTTGCCAAAATTCAAGTATCTTATCTACCTTATATCAATCGTTATTATCATTGTTTGAGAGGCTGATTAATGGATGAATATGGCTCCATCTTTCAAGCTAGAATTCAATACTACCTTTGCTAAAATTCCAAAATATAAAATTTTCACTAATGTATCTAATATTGACTAGTTTTTCCATGTTTTAGAGTCTTTTACTTTGATATGAGTTTGGAGTGGGTGGATTAAGGGGTAGTAGATTGAATGCGTGAATTTAGACCATAGAGTTTTATGAATTCTGAAATTCAACCAAAGTTTACAAGATAATGATTTTTGAGTATCTTGTATCTTCCTTAAGTTAAGGCCTTCCTCTTCAAATGGTTTACAAAGAGTATACCATTTAGACTGGATTAGGGTTTTAGTTTTTTCTTTGGAACCTCTTAAAATCTTGTTGAGTAACCTATTTATTCTAGTTATTACTGTTTATGCAATGATGTAACTTTGGGTATTGTATATAGGAATGGCAAGGAGGACCGATTGAATTAAAATCAGTATACCACCAAAAGATAATATTTTGTTATCCCACTCCAAAAAATTATTTTTTATTTTTATAACCAATTCATCAAAATAACATGATTTGTTACTTGGATGAATTGTAATTCCAAAATATTTAAAGGGTTCGTGACTGTGTTTGAAACGAGATGTGGTTTCAATAGATTTAATCATGTATTTTGGCATATTTTTATGAGAGGTGAATGTTATTTTTTTCTTGTTTATTAGTTGCCCATACATATTTTGATAGTGGTTAAGAAACACATAAAGTTTCATTACATTATTTAAGTAACCATTCATGAACACGGTGAGATCATCTGCAAATGCAAGAAATTGAATATTGATTAGGCTTCTTGAGTGATATTTTATACAGTTGTTGTCATGAAATAACTTTTTTATACCTCTTTGGATATATTACTCATTAATGATGTAAATGTTGGGGATAGAGGATCACCCTGCCTTATACCATGAGAGAACTGAAGTAGTCATGTAAGGTTCCATTGATAATTATTGAGAAGTTAACTGAATCTATAACCGTTTTAATCATTTTTATAAATTGAATGTTGAAGCCAAATGATTTAATTATAGTGAATATGAAGTTAAAAGATATTATGTCAAAGGCTTTAGCTATATCAAGTTTTAGAATTATATTTTCTTCTCTGATTTTCTTACTAATGTCATGAGTTAGTTCATGGGTAATTTGTTTATTTTTATCGATGTTCTTATTCTTAACGAGCCACCCTGCTCCTCTGAGATTATCTTAGGAAGTAAGTTAGACAGACTTTGGTTTATGATTTTAGACATATATCTATTGAATGTTGTGCAAAGGCTTATAGACTAAAATCTTTCCAAGTTTTAAGAGAATCTATCTTAGGTAATGAGCATATTGTTATAGCATATATAGCCTTTGAGAAATATTACCATTGAAAAAGGCAATGAAAGCTTCACACAAGTCTTTGTGTATAAATCGCTAACAATTTTGGTATAATTTAATAAATTGAATCCATCAACTCTAACCATACTGTTTGGATTTAGTGTGTTGCTTGAGTTCAGTATTTCCTCAAAAATGGGTATAACTAGAAGGGTTTGGTTATCTTGGTATTTTATAAGCTCTATGATAATGTGATGTAGGTTATTAATGTTTGAAGACCTAGATTGATAGGATAGAGCTTTGAAGTGCTCTTTGGAAAAGTTCCCTAGTAAGGATTGATCTTCAACCCGTGAAATATCAATCCTTATACGATAAATTCTGTTTTTATTTCGTCTCTTTTTAACATAATTATGGAAGCAGTTAGTATTATGGTCACCATATTTGGACCAGTTTGTAGCACTCTTTTGTTCCCAGCTTTCTTCTTCTCTGGGTAATTAGTTGAGATAAGTTTTTCTAAATTTAGATAATTTGATTTCGTTATCCATACTTTTAGACTCGTCTAAGCATGATTTAGCATATTTAACATCATCTCCAGCTTGAGAAATACTATCAAAAATATTTCCAATTACTTTTCTGTTCTATAGCTTTAACATTTGTTTTAGTCTGTTAAGCTTTGACCAAAATACATTTATAGGATGACCGGAGATATACTCTTGCCAATTGATTTCTACTACTGTAAGAAAATCAGTGTGGAGAGTCCACATATTAAGGAATTAGAAAGAAGGTTTCGGCTTATTGGTAAAATATGACATTGATATGTACAGATATGAATTATCCGAGCTAATTCTTGCTAGATTCTTAACCTTTTTTATATAAAAAAGTCTCCTCAAGCAGCATTATACAATGCCATGTTAAGACGTTTCTATTTTTTTTTTACTATATAAACTTGGAACCAGAGAAACAAAGATCCTTTAGTTGATAATCAAGGATCATGTTGTTAAACCCATCTATAGTTTTCAAGCAACGAGTTGAGCAAGCCAACTGCTCAATGTCATTTGTTATTACATTGAAATCCGCTACTGCTAGCCATTCTTGGTTGGTGACTCAAATTTATCTTAATTTATCCCAAAGCACTTGTCATTGTAATCTTGATCATTTAGGCTTACAATAATATGGATTAATTGTTCATGTAATGAGGATCTTAACGTGGAGCTCTTTTCAGAAGATCTAAATTTTGTTACTTATGTTAGCACACCAAAAGTTGAAGCAAAATTGTTTTGAGATTTTGTCAAGTTTATCATAAGATATCATTGGCTTTTCTAGAGTAATGAAGTTTGTTTTTTAGTTTTAATAATTGATTCGAGTGTATGGATTGTCCCTTTGTTTCCTATTCCATGAGCATTCTAATTTATGAATGTTAATATCATTCAAAGATGGAGTTGAGGGATCTGGAATATCCTTTTAAGTGAAAATCATTTGTAACAAGAGAGCCTTTGTAAATTTTACCTTTAGTTTCTTTAATCTTTTTCTAAATTTTTTTTGTTTTCTTTTCTTGCAGTTATCTTTTGAAGTATTAGATATAAGGGTAAAATGCATGTTGTTAAAAGTTTTATCGATTATTGGTCATTTTCAGGGTTTTCTAAATCATTTGAAAGTGTGGAAGTGTTGTCTAATTCTATTGGGTGTGGTGCCTTTATTATCTCATTGCTTGTAACCTTAATAGATTCATGTTTAAAGAAACGTTAGTTAGTATTAGAGCTTTTATTCGACTCAGATGATTGACGTTTATCAATTGCATCTAGCTTGTCTTTGTACTTAGAAAGCTTATTACAGTTTATATATTTATATCTTAAATGCTTACATGTAGGGTAGTATGATGGCATATCACCATAGGTGATATCTTGCCAAAATAAATTTGTATCCCGAAATCCTATCCAGATCTTTTGGAGAAGAGATTTAAAGATACTTATTTTGAGTTAATATATATATATATATATATATATATATCTTGCAAAAAGTTTCATAAGCTTTGCTAGTTAGGAATCAAATGTATGCTCAAATTTTTGCAAGGTTGGACATTGCATGTGTGGTCGTGCTGTTAAAAAAGTATGTAAGTAGTCTAGAATTGAGCCACTAGGAAGCGATAAAAAATGAGTCTACGGTATAAGTAACAAACAAAATGACACATGTTGATATTTAGGAAGTCAGGATAATATTGAGATGAATGCGTATTCCGACTCAAAGTTTAGTAGGTTGTGTGGACACATTTTGTAGCGTGTTAGGAAATATCCTCTTATTAGTCAGAGATACTATGTTATGGAAAAATGTAAAGTAACACTAGTTGCATCCTCTATATGGTAGTGAAAATTTTTATATGCTTTAACGCGTCAAACCAGTCACTCTGTTATAGATTTAAGTCACTGTATAAGGGTAAGAAGGTGCCTTAACTTTATGATATGACAATAATTGTACTATTTGGTAAAGATAAAACCTGATCGAAGGGTATTTTTGGTAGTTGTTTAAGTGGTGTATTAAATTCAGGGTGGAGAGTAGAGAGATAATAAAGGTGTTTGTCTTTTATGTCTAGAGAAAGAGTGTTCATCTCATCAAATGTTGTTCTTGGATCTATTTATAAGACCAGAAAGATTCATTAGCCAACCGGGTCGGTTAGTATACTGGGGTCAGCTTGGTGGGCTTGGAGGCCCAAGATTTAAGTAACGTAGGTACTCAGCTGAATATACTAGACACACAACTTACTCAACATTATTTTCATTATAAGTCTAAATTTCCCTCTAAGAAAAATCCAAACCACTTTACCTTATTAGCCTCCAACAGAATCTGACCCTATCATCTAGCCCCCTTAGCTCTTTCAAAATCTTATGGGAGAGTTAATCATATGTGAACTAAATCTAAACCACATCTGATGCACTTTCTTAGAATTAGTTACCAATTTAAAAGTTATAACTTTTAGACCAGTAATTAGTAGTGACATGTCAACTTTTGATTGGACCCACGGACTTGTTTTGTTCTAGGTAATCCTTGGTAGCCCCCTAGCTACTTTGCCGATTCCCTTTCCTTAATAGGGTACTCAAGTGCATTTTAACCTTTATAAGAAATTCTTTTCTTTTTTACAGTTTCCAATTTGAGAACAATACGATAGTCATTTTTAACTTTCCAAAGAGAGAAAGTGACTTACTTAAGTTTTCAGACAACATTCTTCCTTCTCTTTCAACTTTTTTAGGTGTTTGGTATGTTTCCGACGCTTTCTAGTGTATTTATGTTCACATCCAGGAACACCCTTACTAAATTAGGTTGTCTTGATTTATTGAGTTAGTAGAAGAAAAAAAAGAAAGGCTAGCGTTGTTCCAGGGTTATATGCTTCATCGGGTGGAGTGGTTGTTACTCGGTCTATAGATTACGGTGGAGTTTTTCCATATAATAAACATCGACTTTATTCTGAACCTAACTCAACAACGCAATCATCTACATCTCGTACTCACTCTGCTCAATCAGTTAAGTCATCCCACACCAAGTCATCCACATAGTCGGAGGACTCCTTCAATTTTCATAGTCATGGGAGCGGATGTTGGTGAAAGCACCCCACACCGAGTCACGAGGATTTCTAATACAAAAGACACGTCTCTAACATTGGACAAATATACTGAAAATTTAGTTTATCAACCCTTTATTGTTGGTGACCCCTCCATACATGTTCTGATCATGGGGGAAGAAAACACTCCAACCGAACTTCCATCAGGGCTGGTTATAACAGCAAATCCCTAAACTGCAGCAACTGAGCTTCCTTCAATTGAGAAAGAAGATTATGGTGTTCCTTCAGAAGAGAGACCGTAAGTGATGTAGCCGAATATGGACGAAAATGGTGAAGATACTTCTTTGGATACATATGGTCAAACAAGGGATACTCAAAATATAACACGATAAAAAAGTAGCAAGGCGACCATACCCAAATCCGAACATTTTCCTGAGTCCCTTGTTGGGCGAGTTGGGCCCAACTTTACTAAGGTGAGTCTCAAGTACCTTTTGGCCTTATAGAAAATATTGTATGTTTATTTTCATGAACCCGAACTCGTAGGGATTCGAAAAAAACGAGGATTTTCTGAATCAGTTAAGATCAGGCTACCCCAACCTAGAGATACTCTGATGGACAGTAAGGCTGGAGAATTGGTAGTTTATACCGACATACTCAAATGGGATCTTCGGTTTCCCCTAGACCCAGAGGTAGTAACATATTTTCATTTGGTGAAATTATGCCCGAGTCAATTGAGCCTTAATTTCTGGTTTACATTGTTAGATAGCATCATAGCTTCCAGGCTATCTAAAATTTGGATGCAAATGGAACAACTAACTGTTTTGGCTGGTTTGTGTCGTAATGGTTATATCCTTTTTTAACTATTTTAATATGAGAAATGACTATACGGTAGTAGATGACCTTCTAGAAGCAGATAAGCCTTAGAAGACTCAGTTCTTTTTTGTCAACGGTGTTTGGGAAGATGGTACAAAAATTACTTCTAAAGGAAATCTGAGCATGCTCACAAGATACTGGAAAAACTCACGTAAGTTTTTAAGCATTTCTTCATTTCAATAGTTTAAAAAGTATTATTGCTTCCTCTGGATTCATTTTAAGAAGTGGTCAACCGAGTTTCACAATTTCTTTACTCCAGGAAATTTTATGAGAGCCCATCTATAGAGAACAAATTTGATCCGTGAAATTTCATGCAAACAGTTTAACACTCCTCCCGATCCGCTGAAATTCTCAGAAGAACTGAAACGGTTGATGGTAAACTATTTCTACTAGTTAAGAGTAGGGCGCCCAGCCACACTGACAAAAACAAGAAAAAGAAAAAAGAAAAAGAAGAAGAAGGATAATTCATCTCAATTCGTCCCCAAACTAGGGAGTGAGGGGCAACCTAATGAAATTGATGCTACTTTGTTGGATGTTTTTACATTTATTGTTAGAGAGGCTGAAATGTCGTCGGAATCTCTTGTTGCTGAGAAGAAAAAAGGACAAACGAGAAGTAAAGAAGGTTGCTACAAGAAAGAAAAGAATAAAAATAAAACTATGGCTGGTTCAGAAATTATTCTTCAATCAGAAGTTCCTCCTTCAACCACTCTCACAGCGATTCCTCCTTGAATAAATGCACAAGTCGATCCTCCTCCTCCTCAAACAACTACAGAATCCGATTATTTTTCTTCACTGCTTCCTACAGATGATATGGCAGTTTTTAAAAGTGGTGATTAGATAGTTGACTTATGGAACTTTAATTTTGAAGAATTTGAGCATGCTTTCCTTGAGTCCACCAGGCATGCAAATGTTGTGATATATGACGAGGTTTCTTTTGAAGTGTTTAAGGATAATAAAGAATTGGGGTATGTTGTTTTGGGCTATGTAAGGTCAATTATTGAGTTAGAGAGACAAGTGAGGGATCAGGTTGAAGACATCGATCTTCTTCGGGATGAGAATCAAAGGGTAAATAATTAGGTTGAGTCAGAGAAAAGTAAGGTTAAAAGTCTGAGTGAGGAAATAAAAACCATAAATAAGGAGCTGGTTCAAACAAATTTTAACCGTGATAACTTGCAATCTGACTACAAAGATTTGCACCCATTGAGTTCCAAGGAAATCACTTATTTACAAAATCAGCAAACTTATGATAAATCTACCATTCAACACGTTTCTGATAAGAAGAAAAAGTTTGAAGATCTCCTTAAACCAAAACAAGATGAAATCATATCTCTCAAGGTAAAGATTTCTCAAGAGGTAGCCGATGTTGAGGATGCATATGCTGAAAAAGTGATAGAGTATATGCAAGAGAGTGATGAATTGATTAAATCGGATATGGTGTTGTTATTCCATAAGAGATTCCCCAAATTGTATTTTGGGACCTATGAAGACATGTGTCGGCTGATCTAATTCCTTACCACAACTTGGCTTTAGGTGATAAGTATAATATATATGATGATTCATAAGAATATGACTCTGATGAAGAGGATTCTGATAGCGAGAACCCAGAAGATAAAGAAAAATGAAAGACCGGTGGGAATGATTCCTAAGTTCAAAATATCTGGATATACCTTTTTAAAATCCTTTAATGTATACAAGGTGTTTCTTTTTATTGATCGGATAAGTTCGCGAGAGTCTTTGGTTTGGCCAAGGCATTTTGTAACTCTTTTATCAGATTTTATTTAGCCTTTATGTTATTCAAAAGTAATTTTATACTATCGTATATCCTTATTAAATCAGACCATGATTAAATATGCTCTATTCGAATTCAACCCATTCAAAGGAAATTTAACTTAGCCTAACCAAGCCATGCAAATGAATTTCCTTTTAGTGGCTTGGCCAGATTATTCAATTTACTTCAAGTGGATTACCTTCGAATGGCTTGGTTGGTTAATCCATTTGAAGGCAATAAAATTTATCCCAACCAGACCACTGGAAGGTAATCCACTCAAATCATATTAACAAATCATATTGAATGGGTTTGTTAGGCTAAGTTAAATTTCGTTCGAATGGATTAACTTCGAATAAAGCATATTTAATCATAGTCGGATTTTATAAGGATATATAATAGCATAAAATTACTTCTGAATAACATAAGGGCTAAAGAAAATCCGATAAAAGAGTTATAACATGTCTTGGTCAGGCCAAGGACTCTCACAAATTTATCTGATCAATAAAAAAACACACACGACAAAATGACTTATATACATTAAAGGCTTACCAAAAGATATATCAAAATATGTTGACCTTAGGGCTCGTTCTCATCGGTATTTTCTTCTTCTTTCTCTTTTGGATTCCTGCTATCAGAATATTCTTTATCAGAGTCATATTCTACTGACTCGTCATATATATTATACTTGTCCCCTAAAGCTAGGTTGTGATAAGGAATCAGATCAGCTGGCACGTGTCTCCATAGGATCCTAAGAGACAATTTGGGGAACCTCTTATGGAATAACATCACCATATCTGATTTAAACAATTCATCTCTCTCTTGCACAGACTTTATCATTTTTCAGCATATACATCCTCAATATCAGCTACCTCTTGAGCAGTCTTTGCATTGAGAGAACTGATTTCATCTTCTTTTGGTTTAAAGAGATCTTCCAACTTTATCTTCTTATCGGATAAGTGTTGAATGGTAGATTTATTCTCAGTTTGCTGATTTTGTAAGGAAGTGATTTCCTTGGAACTAGATGACTGTAAATTTTTGTAGTTAGATTGCAGTTTATCACGATCGGATGTTATTTGAACCAGCTCCTTATTAATGGTTTTCATTTCCTCACTCAGACTTTCAATCTTACATTTCTCTAACTCAACAGAATTCTCTAGCTTTTAATTCTCATCGCGTAGAAGACCGATGTCTTTAACCTGATCCTTCACTTGTCTCTCCAACTCAATAATTGGTCTTACATAGCCCAAATCATCATACCCCAATTCGTCATTCTCATCATATATCACAACATTTGCATGCTAGTGCACTTAGAGAAAGCATGCTCAAATTCTTCGAAATTAAAGTTCCCTAAGTGCTCTATTTGATGACCACTTCTAAAAACAACCCTATCATCAGTAGGAAGCAGTGGAGAAAGAGGATCAGATTCTGCATTTGTTTGAGGAGGAGGAGGAGGATCGGATTCTTCAGTTGTTTGAGGAGGAATCGTTTGGGAGTAGTTGAAGGAGGAACTTCTTATCGAAGAATAATCTTTGAACCAACAATAGTTTTTTTCTTCTTCTTTTCTCTATTTTTGCTATTTTCTTTACTTCTCTTTTGTCCTTTTTTCTTCTTAAAAATATAATATTCTGATGGAATTTTAGCCTCTTCAGTGATTCATGAAATCCCTATTTATTCTGAATCATTACCAGTTCAGATTCATGAAAATAAACATACGATATTTTCTGTAAGGCCATGAGTTACTTGAGACTCACCTTGGTAAAGTTGTGCCCAACTCGCCCAACGATGAACTCATGAAAAAGTTTGGATTCGAGTATGGCCTTCTTACTACCTTTTTCTCAAGTTACAATTTGAATATCCCCAGTCTGACCAAATGTATCCAAATAAGTATCTTCACTATTGTCGTCCATATTATGTTCCATCACTTGCGGTCTCTCTTCTGAAGGAACACCAGAATATTCTTCCTCAATTGGAGGAAGCTCGGTTGTTGCAGTTGAGGGATTTGTTGTCATAACTGGCCCTGGTGAAAGTTCATTTGAAGTGTTTTATTCCCTCGTGATTGGAAATTGTGTGGAGGGATCACCAACATCATAGGGTTGATCAACTAAATTTTCAGTTGATTTGTCCAATATGGAAAGTTTTTCTTTTGTATTCGAAAGCCTCGTGACTGGGCGTGGGGTGCTTTCACAAATATCCAATCTCATGGCTATGAAGGTTGAAGGACTCCTCTGACTAGTGATCCCTCTGTGTTGGGATGATTTAACTGATTGAGGAGAATGAGTAGGATATGTGGATGATTGCATTCTTGATCTAGGTTCATAAGAAATTCGATGTTTATTATATGAAAAAAATCCACTATAGTCTATAGATTGACTAACAACCACTACATTTGAAGAAGCAAGTAACCCGGCATCAACCCTAGACTTCTTTTTTTCTTCTTCTAACTCAAATCAATTAAGCCAACCTCCTTTAGTAAGGGAATTCATGGATTTGATCATATATACCTTAGACAGCGTCGGAAACGTACCAAACACCTAACAAAGTTGAAAGAGAATGAAGAATGTCGTCTAAAAACTTAAGTAAGCCATTTTCTCTCTCTCTAGAAAGTTAAAAATGATTATCGTCTTTTTCATAAATTTGTAACAGTAAAAAAGAAAATAATTTCTTATAAAAATTGAAAAATACTTTAGTACTCTGTTAAGTAAATGGAATCAGCAAAGTACCTAGGGGGATACAAATGAGTGTAACAGTTTCTCTCCTTTCATTGGGTAGTTTACCTAGAACAAAACAAGTTTGTGAGTCGAGTCAGAAGTTGACACGTGTCACTACAAGTAACTGGTCTAAAAGTTGTAACTTTTAAATTGCTAAATAGTTTTAGGAAAGTGCATCATATGTGGTTTGGATTCATTTCGCATATGATTTCCTCTCCCATTAGCCTTTGAAAGAGCTAAGGGAGCTAGATGATAGGGTCAGATTCTGTTGGATGCCAATAAGGTAAAGTGGTTCAGAGTTTTCTTAGACGATAATTTAGACTTATATTGAAAACAATGATGAGTAAGCTATGTGTCTAGTATAGTAGTTGAGTACTTGCTTCACTTAATTTTGGGCCTTCAAGACCACCAAACTAACCCTGGTATAATAACCGACATGGTTGGCCCATGGATCTTTATAGTCCTATAAATAGAGAAAAAAACAGCATTTAATGGGATGAACATTCTCTCTATAGACATAAAAGGCAAGCACCTCTATTATCTCTTTACTCTCCATCCTGAATTTAATACACCACGTAAAAAACTACCAAAAATACCCTCCAATCAGGTTTTATCTTCACCACCATTAAGTAGTAAAATCTTATCTAGTTCCAAACATATAGATATCAAGTTTATGTTTATTAAAGAGATTTTGGATTTTTCAAATCAGTATAGTGCTCTATACTTCATAAAAACAGAAAATCTTACTAACATAGTATTATCTACGGATTTTAGGGAACACCATGTTTGGATGTATGTTGTTTATTTGGGGGATCCTTAATTTCAGTGAGAGTTTTGTAATAGGAACTCATATACATATTTTTAGTTTGATTGAATATACTTTGGTTTATTGTAGCATATAGCTCAATTAAAGTTTATTTAATTCTATAATTCATTTATCACATCTTTACTTAAGTATGATCAGTTAAGAATAAATATATGTGATTACGTTTTATTTTATTCTTATGTTACACGCCATAATTAATCCATGTAGTTTATTGATAGCAATGACGTGATTACTATTGCGTTAAGTTGTTCACATTGCAATTAAGAGGTTTTTAGTCCTTTGTTGTTCATCATCATGTGTGGGATTTTTCAGTTTACCTATTGACCATAGAATAAAGATATGAGTTAAATAAATACATATTGTTGGAAATTTATGGATCAGTATGCTAATGATGTATTTAGCCACTGTCATAAGACGGTCCAAATCTATTATGGAGGTATAAGTGTAGATGTTATGTTTAATTTTCTCTCTATGAAGGATTAGGCCCATTTATCAACACGTAAGATTAAAGTGATAAGTTCATGGACTAAATTGATAGAAATCAATTTAGTGGGTTATGGTCCCCAATCACAAAGTGAAATAAAATGGTATAATACAATTAAGTTTATTATTAAAAAGAGTTGCTCTCCAATTTGAGGTTTAGAAAATATCTATGGTGATGACAATAACTTCTTCATGTTTGAAAATGTTGTTTCACCCTCTGAGGTCCACTCAAACTCTTTTGGCCTTCGTAATACTCGGAAAAAACAAAATATTTATCAGAAAACCTCGAAATGAATCTATTAAGAGCAACTAACCATCCTGTTAAGATTTATACTTCGTTAATAGTTCAAGGTGATGTCATTGATACCAAATATTTTGATTGCTCTGGATCAGCTTCTATCCCTTTTTCACTAATAACATACCCTAAGAATGTTTCTGATCGGATTCCAAAGGTGCACTTCTCAGGATTTAGCTTCAATCTGATAGCTCTTAAATTCAAAAAAGTCTCCTCTAAACCCTCCAAGTGAGTCTCATCTGCTAGACTCTTCATCAACATGTCGTCAATATACACCTCCATTTTTCTTCTAATTTGAGAAGTGAAGGCTTTATTTCTTAACCTCTGATTTGTTGTTCCAGCGTTATTTAACCCAAAAGTCATAACCCTATAACAATGCAAACCTCGGTCCGTGATGAAGTTGGTACTCTCTTGATCCTTTGGATCCGTCTGAATTTGGTTATACCCTGCAAAAGCATCCATAAAGGACAAAATTTTATTTTCTAAAGTGGTATCAATCAATTGGTATATTCGAGGAACAAAAAATGTATCTTTAGGACAAGCTTCATTCAAACCATATTTCTAAAAGTTCTCTTCCCCTAACACACCTTACCCTCGAATTCTCCAATCAAATGGGCCGTTAGATCTGTAAATCTGATTATAGTACGTTCTGATTGAAAAATTTGAGGAGGATTACACATCTTATCATATGTTGACTTAAGACGAACATTTGCAAAGATTCCCGTATCTATCAGCACGCGTCGAATTTCAATACCAGCTACTTCTAATCCAGTAACTACTGCATCTTTATGAGGACATGCAATACCTCTCAAATCATCCTTATTGAAAAGCATACAAGAAATATCTTTTTTACCATACAAATGAGTAACATCCCTCCTTCTATTTGAGTAGGTAAACTCACCACATGCCTCTTTCTAGAGCTGTTAGTATTTCCAGTCATAGTATCCTCTCCGAAGATTGCCAAGGACTCAAAGTATTCACATAAAATTCGAACTCAGCTTTGTTTCACTGGCTCATCCACTTCCATAAAAAAACAGTTGATCCGGATTTGCATACAAATATTCCGATGCAGCATCAAAATCATCAATCTTAGAATCCAGAATCATTAGATTTTCTACGTGTGAATTTGCAATCGTTTCCTGTAAAGTTGATGAAACGGGAGCCTTTGATCTACTGTTTTTCCCTTTAACAAAGGCCAAGAACTTTCCATTTTCAATTAAAGTTTTCACCTCTTTCTTCAAAGCTATATAGTTTACAGTGTCATGTCCTATGTCGTTATAATATTTACATAACCTGTTATTACGCTCTTCTCTTGGTCTACTTATCGGAGCATGATTTTTACAATTCATATATCATTTCGCCTTTTCATAAATTACAGTAATTTTTTAGTTAAATCAGCATAGTACTCTAGCTTTATCCACTGATTTGGCCTCGGTCTTTGAAATTGATACCATGTAGCTTGAGTTGGGTACCCTCCTTTTCTGAACATGTGTCACATTGTCTGAACTTTTTTTATTGGATCCAACCACTCCTGGAACTTTAGTTAACTCTTCCACTTTAATTTGATCCTCCACTTGAGCCATCAACGCTCTAATGGTCAAAGCTCTTCGTTTTGTTGTTTCATTTGCTAAATCTCCTGGTAACAAACCTTGTCGAGATGCAGCCATAGCTACCAACTCTTTACAATTATACAAACCAGCTTTTGTTAACACAAATCTTTTAGTATAATCCTTCAGCTTTTCTCCTACTACTTATTTGCACTGTATTATTGTGTCTTCATTTGCCCACATCTCTTTACTTCCCATAAATTTTCATCGGAAGGCTATATAAATATCTTTGAAATTGGAAATGGATCCCTTTAAACCATTCGATGTGGTCATTAGGATCTTGCATCCCATCAATCATTTCGACCTTAGAGATATTGAACCGCTTTAGAAGAGTGATGGACCTTATCTCAGTTTTCAAATGGGAGTTTCTCCAGTTGAGTCCTTGTCTATACTAATTATCAATTCATGTTCCCATGACAGCATACAAGTTTTGATCATCCATCCTTGTGTACTGATTCGACGCGTTCCCTTTACACCACTATGCTTCCCTCAAACAGCGAGGTACATTATCGTTTCTTGTTTTGTATTCTTTTCATCACTGGACGTAACATACCTTTGCTTATTTTTTTCTCTTTTCGTGAAGTATGACACTCTTTATTAGATTCAAAATGTGTTTTCTTCTGCTCATTTTGAATATGGCAAGTTGTGCAAGATTGATCCAATTGGTTGTCAACATCATGTGTATCATCCATCTGCTTTAACTCAGATTTCAGCCTAGTCGATTGAATATTTTGCTCTCTTTGATCATACTTCTCATTTAGAGTCGTGATTTTATCCAGCAAATGATTTATTCACATTTCAATATCTGAGAGAATTTTTCAAACAGGAACTGATTCATCTATTTTACCTTCTCCTCCTTGCAGATCAAATTTTAACGTCTCAACTGCCTTTCGAACCAAAAGATCATTTTAATTCCTTGGTTCCATTATCGATCCATAACAACTTCGAAGAATCGATCAAGAACAATCAAAATAAAACAAGAAAGTCAATTGCTTTTGGTTTTTGATTAAGAAATCAAGGTACCAATTAATCAACTCCCACTATGGTCTTCAATTTGGTGTGGATGAAATTTGGTTCCAGAGAGAGATGTAGAGGGAAGTTGATTTTAGAGAGAGAAAATTAAGTAAAGAAATATAGTTCACAAAATGAAAGTCTTGTGTCATTCAATTCAACTTTAGCCTTTATATATAGGCGAATCAGACTTAAAATTACTGAAGTTGTTACAAAAATGGATTAATTGCACCTTAACCCCCTATCATTACAACTAGACCCAAATCTGTCCTATATTTTTACAATTATTCGTACAAGACTTTACTTATTACATTTTAGTCCTCAATAGTTTAAATCATTATCACAAAGAATTCTTCTTCACAAAAATTATTAGCTTCCTATTTTTTATCAAGGCATGTATCTCTTTTTTCAATGTCACGCAATCCTTTGTGTCATGCCCAATGTCCTTATGGTACTTACACTATCTAATGTTTATGTTCTCCTTCGGAGTCTGTATTGTACGTGCGGATGTTTTATCTCAAAGATCGTCGCTGCACACTCTATTAGCTCTGCAAAACATGATGGTTGGACCCATTTGTTTGATATGTGTCGAATATGAGACTGAGTATTCACAACCGGTGCGTACTCTTTCATACTTGTGGTACTTGAATTATTGTTTGAACTGGCGATCGAATTGTTACGTGGTACCATCTAACACTTGATGGATTTGAATTGTTACGTGGTACCAACTAACTTTGACGGAATTGGTTTTGCTTAAACTTTGCTAAAGAATTCCTTTCAGATACTTGCGTTTCATCCACCATAATTTATTTCTCTATTTCATCCAATAACGCCCAAATTGTCATTTCTTGCCTTTTTGTTGCGTTATCCTTCATTATTTTGGGCAGGAGTCTCATTCGCAAAGCATCTAACGCCACTTTATCCTCACAACTTTCCATGTCAGTCTTAGTCTTGATAAAACGGTTTGTATAATCATTAAGACTCTCTCCTATTTTCTATCGACAGTAAATAATTGTATCACCATTCGCTTGGAATTTTTTTTCTTCCCACAAAGTGCTAACAAAACATATTCCAGAACGTATTAAATATTTTGATGCAACCCTCACGCAAACGATCGTACCATTTTGAAGTTGTATTCTTAAATATCTGGGAGAAGGCTCTACATAAAATATTGTCATCATCATAGTTAATCATAAAATTCTTGAATTGCTCTATATGGTTATCCGGATCTTGCGTTTCATCAAACTTTTTCAACTTAGAAATATCAAACCACTTAGGTAGATGCCTAAAAAATTCCAGGGAGAGGAGAGACGACCTCCAATTGTGACCCACTTTATACGCACTGCCCCTGGCCTTCATTCATTTTTGTGTATAAACCTTCTTCGGATGGATAAGTAAATTGATTACTCATATGATACTCTAGATTATGGCTTCCAAAAGGAATCTACATGTATGTATTTACTTGTTCATGTTGAACTATATTCATAACCATGTCTGGTTCCTTGGAACTAACTCTTTTTTCCCATGCTTGGACTTTTCCCTCTTGAAACCCTTGGCTTTATGAGATGTCTGAGGACCACCTCTTCGCCTCGTCAAATTTTTTCACTTGTAACTTTTTAGACGCTGATTATTTTTTTCTGAAGACAAGGATTCATCCGAACTGTATGATGAATATTCACTCGATTCTGTTGACTCATAACGATGTATAAATTTAACTCTTCTTTTCGTAGAATAATGGCTTTTCCTTTAACGCCTCTTCTCGGTACGAGGAACGTCTTCTATGTGCTCTTTTCCAATTGTCTATTCTCTTCAGACCTCTGCTTTAAGTCTCTGTGAACTAATTATCACTTTCTTTTCAGCATTCAATCTTTCTATATCTTCCAAAAGTTCTTTTTGTCGAGCTACTAAAACATATACTTCTAGCAACTCCTCGGTCTATCGATCATTCTCATTTACTTCATTTATTATTTATTCCTCGACCAGGAGATCTCCAAATGAGTCTTGGATTACACGGTTCTTCGTACCAATCTCTCGCTCTCCTCACATTTTCGTCTTCATTACTCTCACAACGTTTTAGGATAATATTATGGTTTTGGACCAGTGATTCCGGGTACCAGTCGTTTATTCCCACAGACGGTATCGATGATGTGTTGCAGAGATTTCTTAGTGATGTTTCTTGTCACGACAATATTCGTATGAGGGTATCTGTCACAACAATGTTTGTATGCAAGCGTTTTTAGAGAGAGAAAGAGAATGATTAGAGAGAGAAAGAGACAAAAAAAGATAATGTAGTAATAATTGACTGATGATTGGACCATTTTCCCCAAAAGAGGTGGTCCTTTATATAGTACAAGTCGTAAATCCTTTATTTACATATTTACCCCTTCTTATATGAGTTTTTACACCCCGCCATCTTACTAACTTTAACCATAAACATTACACATAACCCCCTTAACATTACATACTTGTTAAGTTTTATCCTCAACACTTTATTACATCAAATCAATTCATTTATTTATCTAATATTCCTTATTATCACAATATTTTCTCCATTTATCAACTATCACTTAATGTATCGTTATATATTATTGGAATGCATTATTCACTGTCACTACGATCATCAACAAGCTTTGTTGGTTGTTCCTATACTTCATCAAATTATGACATGTCTAAATCATCAAATAGTGAATGTTCAAGTCCTTATAGACCATCAAGAGCCTTGAGAACCTCCTATATTAACATCACTTTCAATACAAGCTTCAAAACCCTTTCCATCAACAAGTCTTCCAACACTATCTTCAACACCTCTTGAATCAACATGACCATGGTCACCAGAACCATTCTAAACACCTTTTACACTTGTACCAACATGCCCAATAAAATAAGTTTAAACACCTCTACACCAACATCAATACCTTGAACCCCCTTTACAATTCTAATGCTACTAGATTTACATTTACTCCAACATCAGGATCAACATCAATACCAACACCACCCTCCTCATTAGAACCAACCATAATTCTTACACTAACTACATCAGTATCAACAGGCACACCCTTCTCATTATACACATGTACGTTGCTTACACCAACTTTATTATAAATATAAACGCCAGCTTCAAAATCAATATCCTTAACAATAATACTAGTTGTTCCATCAAAATCCATAGTATGGATTGTAAAAGAGTTTCTTTTCATTTTGCTAGGGAACATAATTTCTAATAGATGAGTTATATTCGGGTATATATTAATCAATCTATTAACATATATTCTCTAGGTAAATCATAAGCATATGCATCACTGTTTATTAACCTCATTTTTTCACCTGCTTCATGAAACTTGTAAGAAAATTTAAAATGTCCAATCGTTCTTGTTGCATCAGTTAGGCCATGAATTTTATAAAGCTTTAAAATGGAGAAAATATTTAGATTTATGAAATCAAACAAAGTTGATTTCCTTCCTGTGTATTTTAAATATTTATCCTTGCTATTTTTTATTCATAATGGTAAATAATCGCAAAGAGGTGTTTGTTAACAACTGAGAAATAAATAAAAATTTAGGAGTGAATAAAATATTTATTTCTTGAATTTATCGAATGCAGCGAGAATAAATTGTAATTGTATGACATGACTAAATCTTGTATCTACCCATTTTATTTAATTCAAGCGATTAAGATCATTATGATCATGAGTGGCGTGATTATGAGCATCGAATGTAAAAAAACAAACTTGAAAAAAATAACAACATTACTATTGTATGTATTAAAAGTCATGGTTTCACCAAAATGATTACGAGCGATTCACTAAGAAGTTAAGAGTAATATTGGGGTTCTGATTTTGGATGCTTCTCATTTTTGGTTTAGGAGATATTTTAGGACTGATTTCACCAGATTTACGATGATTAACTAGCGACCAACTAAGAACGGAGAGTAATTTTTGGGAGTTTTGGTTTTAGGAACATGAAAATTAAAATGGGGATTTGGAAGTTTCTAATTTTGAGCTTGAGGTTTGTGTATCTGAATGCTTAGCGGAATTTTGATTTTAGAAAATTGAATCAGGTTAAGACTGTCCAATGAGTTAGGTCTGGATTGCAGCGAGTTATTTTATTAAATTGAATTAAATCTGATCCGGTTCAGTTAATTATTTAGTCTAAATATAAAAAAATTGAAAAATAGTAAAAAAGAAATGATAAAAAATTAAATATAAAAAAAATAGATAAATACAATCAAATAAATTTTAAATTGATGGTATTTATCTCGATTAGAAAAATACTACTTGTACATAATTTAAAATAAATATTTGTTGGTTATTATATTACTTGTCAAATTTTAATAAACTAAATGCAACAAATAATAAATATAAAAAAATGGTTTCAATACAAAAATAATATAAAATACCATGTTAGAACAAGCTGTGTACATTGGGCGAATGATGACTTTTAGCTACTACTGAAAGGAAACAAAATGTTGGTTTTTAGCCAATACTAAATAAAACTATATTAGTACTAATGTTTCTCACTTGTTACGGTTTTCAAAACTTTTTTATACAAATTTCCAAGTATTTACTTTTGTCTTAAAATATTTACTAAATAAATATTCACACACCTCAGTGTAGACAGTACCAAGACCTTCCTTCACATATAGGTAACCGACTAATTTTTCTTTAGTCACCATCTTTTAGAAACAAAAACTTGTCAACTTAAGTCTTGCATTTATTTGACGAAGCAATGTAATAGAGAGGTACTAAATTACAATGCAGCCACTAAATTAGAATATGACACAGCTGGATTATCGAGCTTAACCTTGGAAAATTTGGAATAGTTCTCCTTATGGCCACAATTTTTGCAGCAACCCAAATAAATAAATAAACAATCTACAAATGTTGTATTTAGAATTTGCACAAATATACAACACATGATATTTTATTTGTTATATATATGTATATAAATATTTAAATATATAACAAGAAAATATAAATATCTTTGAGTAGTTATCGTTTTTACATCATTTATAAAAAAAGATCGTTTATTAACATTTTCCGAATGAGAAATCCACAAGATGATAAGAGAGGTTGGATTTTATAGTTTGTAATCTCACAGTCACAGATTTGTTTCATGTGTGAACAATTGTATATTCGATTTTTAAAAAGAAAATTTTGATAGTTGTTGGAAATGTGGATTAAATATGGATAGTTGGAAGATGAGTTTCGATCATTGGAGTTGGTGAAGCAAACAAAATAGATAAATTTTGAAAGTCTTAGGGTGAATGTTTGTCATGATTAGCACGAGGTTAGTTACGACAAAAGTGCCACAATTTGTTCCAATAAGTTTTTAATATTATTAGCACAAGGCTGATCACTAGCAATAGGCAATATGAAAATATTATGTTTTGCCATATGCACCTTTGATTGTGACCATATGTTAATCACTGCATAGATTTGCTTGCCGCTATCAGCATACACTAATTACGGTCAACACAGCTTTGATCACATAAAGATGTGTTTTTAATAAAAAAGAATTGTTTTCTCCGAATGAGTGTTTCTTGAAAGATTTTGAAATTAGATATAGATTTCATAAAGATCATAACCCTTACAAAAAATTTAACCATCTCTTTAAATAGGTAATCCATCAAGAATAAAAATATATTCTTGTCAAAATCTCTATTAGGTTAAACCTTTTTTTTATATTCAAATATTGTCATCTTGATTCAGATTTTTTAGTTGTTTGCAATTTAAATCTAAAAGCTTGTTATATCCCAAAATAACTTACTCAAATTTTTTAGTTGCTTGCAATTTAAATCTAAAAGCTTTTTATATCCCAAAATAACTTACTCAAAGTGTCTAAGCAATGGAGGTGACCATAATTATTTATTTTCGAAAGCGTAATCATATGTGTCTCGACCTTCCATCTTTTCCTGCGACTTTCCGACGAATCTCATATAAACTGTCTTGATCGAATTGTAAGTTATTATTTCCAAGCTTTATTTTCTAATAATAATAAAAGAACAAACAATCATGAAAGTGGAAACAAATCATGTCATCAATAAAATATCAGGTTCAAGTAAATTTATATTATTGAGCAAAACATACAAGGAAGAATGACAAGATGACATCCTCGACATTGGAATTCAGATTTAGAGCATGCGGAGCATAAATATAGGTATGCCTAAATCTCATATGACTAAATGCATAGTTCATAATTTTTTAATATAAAATACTTTTCTCTCCTAAATTATTGGATGTAGAAATATAGTTAAAATACTCATGTCAGCAGAGACGGAGGAATGTTCTAGAGAAAGAAATTCTATGAGTATTAACATAAAATACTTCAAGTCGAGTGGAATTTTATGTCATAAATTTGGTCATATTGTAAGAAACTTCAATCTTCAAAAGAAGAGTAAAATTATAAAAATGTAGAAAGGAAGTTGTGTAAATGGTGACGGAAGTCAATATTGCAGAACATAAATCTTCGAACTGGTGGTATGATACATGTGCAGTGATACATCTTCGGCAAATAGGTAACACTAATATATCAAAAGTAGAAATACATGAAAACGTCGAGTTAATGTTTACATATGGAAAAATGATAACTCTCACCAATGTTTTATATGTTTAAAAATAAACAAAACTTAGTATCTTGTGATATATTATCCACTACGAAATTTATATGGTATACGAATCCGGTAAACTCATTCTAACAAAAAATGGTATCTTCGTTGGGAAATTATACTCAAGTACAAAATTATGGACTATGTATACCGAAAAATCAATGAGTAAAAATGAAGAATTTTATTTATGTTTGTTCTCGTAATGACTATTTGTTATGGTATGATAGACATGTTTATATATGACATAATACAATGAATAGAATTGTTAACAGGGCTTATAAAATATGATATAGGTTCATATAAAAAAGTGAATTATATGAAGAATCAAAGATGATTAAAAAACCAAGAATTAGCTAAAAGATGCACTAAATTGTTAAACTTAATACACATCAACATATTTGAGTTAAACGATATCTTAACGCATGGGAGTAAAAGATACTTTATAGCTTTTATTGATGACTACTCTAGATTTACTTATGTTTACCTTGCTTAAACATAAGGATGGTGCATTTAGCATGTTTAAGATCTTCAAAGTGGAAGTAGAAAATCAATTAGACACTAAGATAAAAATATTTTGTAGTGATAGAGGTGAGGAAGATTTCTTGGGAGAATTCTCTTATTTTTGTGAAGAGCATGAGATAATTCATCAATGCTCAATGCCTTACACACAATAGTAAAATAGATTAGTTAAATGCAAAAATAAAACTTTAATTAAGATAATCAATGTCATTCTAGTTAATTCAAAGTTGCATATTAATTTATGGGGGGAGATTACTTTAACTGCATGTTATATTTATAATCGTATTCTTCTTACGAAAACTTAGATTTATCCATATGTATTATCGAATTGAAAAAACCAAACATATATTATTTTAAAGTGGGGGATGTTTAACTTTTTGTAAAAACATAGATTCAAAAAGAATAAAGTTAGACTCTAAAGCTATAAAATGTATGTTCATTGGTTATGTGGTCAATAGTAAAGCTTATAGGTTATTAGATTTGGAATCTAATATGGTATTTGAATCAAGCAAAGTGAATTTCTTTGAATTCAAATTATATTATGAAAAATAGGAAATGAATTTGAAAAAATAACCTTCGATTGATGAACAACCAAAAAACCTCGTAAGATTCAAAAGAAAAAGAGTTATAACTTTAGGATCCGAAGATATAGATTCTTAAAGGATTTCTTTCTACTTAGTACAAGAAGTTGTGAAGAAATCGAATGCAAATTTTGATAGTGATTTCTTTAGAAGACGACGCTAAATCATATAAGGAAGAAATAACATCTTAACAAGAGACCATAATTATTATATGGAATCAATAATATCAGCAATCGAAACATATAAAACCTTTTTCATTTTCTCAATCCCAACAGAGTGGGATTGTGAATAAGAATGCCATCGCCTAGACGTGGGAAAGTTTCCTTGCGGTCAAGTCTAAACATAATGATAAAGCACTATCATTTATTCGCTTTGACATCTAGGACACATGGCAGTTAGGCTTTAAAATATTTAAAAACTAAGTGCTTGTACTCAGTTTTGCTGGTGTTTTAATCACAAGTCATCTATTTAGACCTGGATATATATCACAAAATGAGGCTAAAGTAAATTAAGCTAAAGTTTGTAAATTAAATTCGGTATATATGCATGCACTTGGTGTGTTTTTCCAAACTAAGCCAAGGTTTTGATGCAAGGGTAGAACTATAGTTTCTCAAGATGAAATGAACAAAAGGAGGAGCTACCATACAGAGAAAGTACATATGTCTCTTTTGCAGGGTTAAAGTATTAATCCCGTTTTGTAGGGTGAAAGTTGACAAAAACTTGCAGAGGTTTACTTCCAGAGCTTGACAAACTTGTCATGGCTAGCTGAAGCAACCATGCCCGTAGCATTTGAAACCGATAAAGCAGATACTAATTTGTCATGAGCATGCAACGTCATTGTCTTGTTCTCAGCCATGTTCCAAAGCTCCAGTGTCTGAATGACAGAAAACAAACGAGAGCTAAAAAACCACACAATCAATCTATTCACTTGAAAGTCTAAATACCACAAACCTTATGGACACCAAACAATCCCTTGGTCAACATAGGCAATATAGATAAAGCAAAAATTAGACAACTTGCCTCATAACAGCCAATGACCAATAAAGAAGTATAAGTGGGATGGAAAACGCAGGTGTTGAATTTGTTGCCAGTCTTGATCAACTCGTGAATACACTCCCCTTTGTTGCCAGACCCAATCTTCCAGACCCTAACCATGTCATCGCTCACTGAAGCAAGATACTCTCCCGATAGATCCCAGCACACAGAATTGACAAGGGTTTTATGACCCTGCAAATATAGTTACATCACATTTCCATCACAAGGCAAAGACATATAAATAAATAGTATCAAATCCTATAAATCTACTTTGTTTCGTGTTTTTGTTACACATTAATTCACATCAGACAACTTTAATGCCAAAAGAAACAACTACTATATCTCTACAACAAACCTGTAATTTCAGCACGCAGACTTGGGTTTCTACATCAAGCATGGATATATAATTATCCGCAGCAGCTGCAAGAATCCTTCCAGCACGTGGTTGGAACCGCAAATGAGTGGCACCACCCTTGAAAGATGCAAGAGAAACATAGGCTTATATATAATGATTGCCAAGATTATATGTTTAGGTATATGTTATGTTGTCGAGATCATGTTCTGTACCTTGGAAACTCCAGCACAGGTACCATTTCTTATGCTCCAATATCGTATTTCACTATTGTTATCGCACGAGCAAATAAAATCCTCTTTACTGGGATGAAAGTCCACTGACATGACAGCTGTTGAATGCCCAGTAAAATTACGAAGTGAAAACCCAGGCTGCAATAAACAACAATTGGTTAATATAAAAACATTAAACCCCAATCATGTGACTTGAGAAAGATAATACAATCTGTTAACTAACATTGTCGATATCCCAAACCCTGACGGTTTTGTCAGCCGAAGATGTTGCCAGCCTTAACATGCTCGGGCTGAAACGCACGTCGGTAACCCTTTGGGCATGTTCTTCTACAGTAGATTTAACAGTCATTGAATCTGTGCTCCACAGCACTGCCTGCATGGAAAAAGAAGGAAGATGAAAGATCTATATTTCAAATTCCTGCAAATCCCAAATGTCAATGACAACAGTGATTACCTTTCTGTCATGGCCACCAGTAGCAAGCAACTTTCCATCGGCTGAGAAGTCACAGCACTCGATCTTATTCGTACTTGCCTCGATACGCTGGATTTCCGTAAATGTAAAGCCTAATATTATAGTGCAATTGCCAAAACCCAGAGAATCAATTATTGGAATTACAAGATCTTTAAGGCTAAAAATGAACATGCGAGTACACAAAGGATCTAACAGGCAACTTAGTTGTGGCCATACCTTTACTGACAGAAACTTTGTCTCTGGTATCCACATCTTCAAGAGATAAAAATGACTCCACGTTGTCTTCCAGAGTTCCATCATCCACAAATTGATCTAAATTAGCCTGCAATTAATTATTTTGGTTATCGAATAAAATGTGAGCCCAGCGACAATAGCTACATGATAGTCAAAATATATTTTTAGAAAAGAACATAAAAAGCATCTACGAAATTTATTGCTCTCAACTGTAGATGAAACGCAAAGTGAAACAATAGATGCTCATATTGCAAGTGCTTCCTTATAAAATTCTTACGGAGAGGACAAACTAAAGTACTCTGAGCGAGAGAAAATACTTGATTTATAACAAGGTAAGGGAAAACTTAAACATCTTTTCTTGATCACCCTATGTAAAAGGGCATTCATGATCCTTCCTATACCAGCTTTCAAGAGCAACTTAAGCAGAATTGCACAGGTAAGTTTCGGACATTATCATAGAAAAGTAATTAATTTCCATGAAAATCGTTATTTTCCCACAAAATTGCTTACCAATTGGTTTGGTGGTGATGCGAGAGATCCTAAACCCTCAGAACCATACAAATGCATAATCTTAGACGTTCCACCAGCAGGCATAGACATTACATCTCCTTGTGTATGAGTAGAAGGTGATGACGGCGAACTCGGAGATGGTCCTGTGGTATTTCCGGTTCCTGAACTATTTGCAGGACCTGAAGATGATGCTGCTTGTTTTCTCTTTCTTGTTATTTGACTCTTTGATGCCTACAACCCCCAAACAAAAAAAATACAAATGATAAAAAGGTAAAAATAACATTAAATATCTGAAAAGCTTTTAAAAGTTCAAGCCAACTTGTTCATTGCCGTGAAGCTTGTTTGGAATTCCAGCGTCCATAGCAACATTCATTTTCTCTTGCTGCTGAAGTCTTGAACTCTGAGACTGCTGATTCATAAGCAAATTATGTGGACTCTGCTGCATTTGCTGTTGCTGTGCCTAAAAATCCAGTTTCAGGCTTTAGAGCAAAGAGGAAGCTAAATCATCGGGACAACATCAGTCACCTAAAACTATTGAAATAAGAAGCCGAACACACCTTAATTAGCATATCAGAATCT
The DNA here is from genome assembly GCA_036936605.1 of Limnanthes douglasii subsp. nivea. Lineage (NCBI taxonomy): Eukaryota > Viridiplantae > Streptophyta > Magnoliopsida > Brassicales > Limnanthaceae > Limnanthes > Limnanthes douglasii. The sequence goes on from JAUPFV010000004.1 coordinate 34,174,533, forward strand.
CCACGAGGAATCGGAGGAAACCCACTTTGTGTAGGTAATCCAGCATTAAGACCAACTTCACTAACGGATTGTAAAGAGCTGTTATTTGCTAAGCCCATGTTCTGATTGTTGAGAAGCATTTTAAGTTTTCTGACTTCTAGATCACTGGAGGACGAGGGTCCTGAATTCCTTTGTGCTTGAAGCATAATTTGTTGCACCTGAAGCTGATTGAAGGGTTGTGAGGATGACATCGGAGACTTCTGTTGTTGGAAAATTCCAGATCTAAGTTGATCCAATCCCTGAAAAATATACTAGAGTTATTATCTAAACAAATTTTGGTTGTCCTTTTTAAAAATTTATATTCAAGGGATCTGAAGGTTATAACATCAAAATTTATACTTCAGTGCAGTCCAATCCTTAAAATGAATGAGAATCCACCTTGATGGGGAAGAAAAGAAAAAACAATAATGGTATGGCTACTGAAAACTTACCGTCAAAGGCCATCCATTCAAAGGCAAACTGCTACCACCTTGATTTAATCCTACACCAAATGTAACAATAAAAAATATACACAAAAATCAATAGAGAGATAAGTTTGATATGATGAGCTTCAGGTGAAACTGAAAAACTAAAATTGAGTTAACAATTTTTTTTTTTTTTTTTAAAAATGAAGTGGAACGCTAGAAGAACTTGTTAATGTGTGAACTTATATATCATAATCCTTTCAAGATATACAAGGTAAAAGACCTTTTCATGTGTGATAAGATGAGTACCAGACTATTAGTTTAACTTTTATTAATCTTTGCACAATGTTTTGTTATATGCATGAGCAACAAGCACTTGTGGCATAAAGTGTCCTAAGAATTTATACCATTAACTCCAATCAGCGATCCTTCTGGGCCACCTGCTCTGGAGTTCATCTTGGTATCCTGTATCAGCACACAATAAAATACATATAAGTATATTATCAGACAGACAAGAAAAGGTAAATGAAAAATGGGATCTCTGGGTACCTGTAGCTGCTGATTTCGCATTTGTGCTTGTTGTATATTTCCAGAAACACCTGACATACCATTATGTGATTGCCTGCGACCACATAATACAAAGACATCACATGAGTATCCCAACGACATGTATAGGATAAAGTTCGGAAATTATCACCAAGTATTTTATTGTAAAAGGTTCAAGTTAATAAGATAGTCAGATAAGGGTAACACGTATTTCCAGTCAATCAGATAGCCAGAGAAGGTTTCTTAGTGTAACTGAAGGACTGTGGTATCCTTATTTCTTAGGTTATTAAGCTATATAAGTAGCTATTGTTTAATTCAAGACCTATTGAACAAAACAAAGATTGCTAAGGGTAGAAAAATACCCATAAGGCTGGCCACCTACAGCAGCAGTAGCTTTCAACAATTGAGCTTGATTAGGATCCGTAAGTTGGCCCATATGCTCATCTAATCCTTGCTGTAAAACTGAGAGAGTTAGAAAATACAGTCTCAAGTATGGATAATTATTCTACGTCAAAATTATGGGGTTGTAAAATCTAAAGACCTTGGGGACCTATATCGAAGGAATGGAGTAGGACAGCCCATGGAGTTTTACAATTTAAAAACTTTCAGAAAATACTTTAAAACCACTGTATAAAATAAATTCTAATAATCAGTTTACATAAAAGAAGTGGACAGGAGAGATTAACATTTCTTGAAAAATAAATTTCAGTTTAAAAAAAACAGTTGCTGAAAGCAGTTTTCTAAACCGTTTTTTTCTCTTATAATTTAGATATTTTTTTAAATCTAACCGGTCCAATAAAACCCACCATGTCATAGTTCACGCTTCTTCACGCGTCCAAACTTACGTGAAGTCCAAGGTTACTTACGTGTCAAGTCCAAGGCTCATGGGCCCCAAAACTTACGTGAAGTCCAAGACTCATGAGTCATGGGGCATTATAATTGGTGCGCCGTCATTAGGATTCATTAGGATTCGTTGATTTTTCTAAATTTAAAGGTCCCTATAGGGTTAGTTGGCTGGCCAGCAAACTAATTTGCATTAAAAAATCATTCATGCAAGTATATAAAAACAACGTCGCAAAGAGGCATACCTTTCCAACAGAATTGTCTAAGGAATCCCTTTGAAGAGGAAGGTTTAGCCTGTCTTCATACATCTTTGTCCCAAGACCGCTCAAATTAGTAGAATTCTGTCTTAAATTAGAATCACCCATATGTGAACTACCATCTCTCTGTTGCTGCTGCTGCTGCTGAGCATGTCTCTGCAATAAAAGTTTCTGCATTTGCATGTGTTGCTGTGATTGTGTTTGTGGTATCTGTTGCTGTTGTTGCTGCTGCTGTTGCTGCTGTTCTCGAACTTTCATCATTTGAGTCTGCCATTTTGCATATGTTCGGGATCATACACTTCATAAATATTTAAAAAATTATAAACCTTAAACAGTTTGTAAAACCCACCTCTATGTAAGAATTAGCATTCTTAGACTGAGTTTGGTTAGTCCTCGCAATGAATATGTCCCAAAAGACAGACCACCATTCGAATAGAAACCCACAAGGAGCATCAATAGCTGGAGTTTATTTACACAGAGAGTACATAACATAAACAAAGAATCGCTGAAAACTGATAATAATAAACGAACACTATTAGTTCTTACCAACTGGATCTGTTGAAACTTTGGCTTCCACTTGAAATTCCTTTGCAGATTTTTCCAACTTCCTCTTCATTAGGTAATCATATATATAAACATCCAACCTAATCCATAGTAACAGATACAGAAATAAGAACCCTAACACAAATAAAGAGAGACGGTACTCAATTTGAACTCAGATAAAATCAAAGATCAATTTCCCACCATGATAAACTAAACCCTAGACCCAAACACAAATACAAACACAAACCCATAAACTAAATTACTGAAGAATCAACAAAACTTATAAGACAAATCATTTAGCTGATAAGATAAACCACTCAGTCAAACACCACACCAAACATCAAAAACTAAAAAGAAAAATCAAGTAACCACACCAAACCCCAAAAAAGATTTAAGCTCAATTACTCACATTTTATCAGCTTCCCAATTTGTATTCGACATGGTTCTTTTCCAGGTGGAAAAACAACAACAGAGAACTAGACGAGCTTCCAAAAGACCGACGTCTTTTAGTAAGATTCCAAGAAAAATGTGCCCTTTTGAATCGCTTTGTTCTTTCAGATTCTTGTTTTTGTTTTTCTTCTTCCTTGATGAGAGAGAGAGAGTCACGCTGCAAACGGTGAGTCCCTGGCGGTGGTTTTATAGTCAACTTGACTCAATCGTGACCGTACAGCGTCGTGGTCGTGGAGTATTATTTTTGTATCATTCGAGAATTGAGAGACGATCCATATGCTAATTATTCTTTTAAATCGTTTAAAATTGGTTCTTATTCGGTTTATGTTCAGACCTAGCTACTATTATTCGTTCAATTTTTTAAAAAATCGTGTGGTTTTGGAAATTTTTTATTTTGCAAGTTGAACACTTCATTTATTTTTTTATCTAAATAAGGTAAATGAGCTTACTTTTAAAACCGTATTTTCCCACTTTATACTTTACAGCCAATTGAAATAGGCTATATATTTATAATCACACGTAAGTACTGATTACCATAATTACTGGTTTAATAATAAATACGATATATATTTGTCAAATATACTGCTCTTATTTAACTAACGATGCATTTTAAACATTATGAATAAAATTTATTATGATTAAAGGCTGACAGTATTTATTTTTGTTGGTAGTACGGAGTTAACTACAATCTTGTAAATGCATTTCCATCATATATATCTATAGGCAGGCTATATCTCAATTTATTTGGGTTGGAGATGGATTTAGGATGATTTTTTAAAAAAAAATTACTAGATTTAAAATTATCTTATTCTTTTCAAAAAAATATTCATAAATATATTTTAATAAATCTAGCAATTTATTTTTTCAAATTTCTTTAGAAATCTAAATTTCAATATTGTTTTTATTTACTTTTTCACTTTCAAACCAATGGACAATTAGAGGTTGTTAATAGAACCATTCAGATGGGTTTGAATAAAAAAATCATAGATGTCAGCAGATAAGTGTTCAAGTTATTTAGAAGAAGTGTTATGGGTTTATCGTACTACTTCTGAATTGTCATTTAAGAATCTCTTTTTCCCTTGGTTTATGGGATGAATGCTGGTAAAATCAATTGAATCTACCGTTTCATCTTTCTGAATTGAAAATTATTCTAAAGAAGATAATAATACAACTATAAGAGTTGAATTAAACTTCATTGGGAAGAGAAGAATAAGAGCTCACTTTCAGACTTTTCATTACTAAATCTTGATGAAAAGCACATATGCATCTCGATTTCGAAGAAGGGAATTCGAAGTAGGGGGCAGAGTGCTAAAAAAAATTCTTACGTACCAAAAACAAAAGGTTATGAACGCTAGCACCTAATTAGGAAGGGCGATATACGGCAATTGAAAGAGTCCAGCCTTAAACTTATCGATTGGCGGATCCGAAAGGAAACTTTTAGAGGCATCCATGGAACATCAAACACTTAAGGCTTTACCTTGAATAATTGTATACAATGTTTATTTTGTTTTCACTTATTTAAATATTTAGAAACATAATATTTCCTACCTTGGTAGCTCAGGGAGGTTTTAATAAGGTGTTCAAACTACTTGCAATCTATCGTATTTGCTTTTAACCATTTTTATTTTATTTTTATACTCGGTATTTTTTATGGTCAGATATACCTTCAAATGGATTACTTTCAAATGATTAAAGTAATTGATTGATATACATACGAATAGTTAAATTAATTGATCGATATACCTTCAAATGGATTACCTTCGAATAGTTAAAGTAATTGATCGACATACCTTCGAATTGATTACCTTTGAATGAAAATTAATTGATTGATATACCTTCGAACGGATTACTTTAGAATTGTTAAAGTAATTGATTGATATACCTTTGAATGCATTACATTCAAATAGTTAAAGTAATTGATTGATATACCTTCGAATGGTTAAACTAATTGATTCACATGCATTTGAATGGTTAGTATAAGCTACTTATATATCTTCGAATGACTTACTTCTAAGTAATTGGATTAGTTAATTTACACACTTTCGTATAAGATTAAACAATAAGAAATTTGAAAGAAAACAAAGCATGAATGATTTATTGATGACACACCGAGTAAAAAAATGACTTAGTTATGCTAAGGGATAATAATACTTTTTTAATAAATAGTAATACAAAATGCATTGAATAAACCAAGGGCAAACTGGAATCCAAACAAAATACAACAAAATGTCTTACATATGCTATGGAATTACACATAACAAAATATGAAATCATTTATCGCCGGACTTATCTTCATCGCTGCTCTCTTCCTATGAACCTCCACCTTCAGAGTTTTTCTCATCGCTCTTTTCTGAACCATCGTTAGATGAGTCCATAGATATGCATAAGTAATCATCTATGGGCATATCATTAGGCAAAAATTCCTCTCGGACCAGCTCCCACAAAGATCTAAGGTTCAACTTGGGGAATGCCTGATGAAAATTTAACACTATGTTAGACTTAATTAAAGTTTCCCGCTTAGAAAAAGGACTTCAATATTTCATTGACATATTCATCTACTGCATCTTCTTTGTCTTTGACACATGGGTTTTGACAGTGGTTGGCTCACATTCGTATTTCTTAACAAGGGCTTCTTACTCTTTTAGTTCCTCTGACAAGAATTATATAGCAGCCATGTCACTTGTTTACTGATCTTTTAGTTTCTGAATCTCTCGGGAACTAAATAATTGCAACTTTTCACAAGCATATTTTAGCTTTGTGAGCTCATCTTTGACCAATTCGTCTTCGTTCACTAATCCATAAACATGAGTTTTTTTCCTTTCGAAAGACTCTTTGTGATTTTTTTTTAAGTGAGGCAATGGTCTCGTTTTGTGCTTTAACCTCCCTCTCTAATTCGACAATTGGTTTTATGAAGCTCGACATTATATATGCTAGCATACTGTGTTCCTTTATCAACTCAAAAGGCACGTAGTCATAGAGCACATTTGTGACATTGTCAATGGTTTCAAAGAAGTATTTCTCGAAAGCTTCAAAATCAATCTCATCTATAGGCCCCATTGGATTATCTTCACCATACGCTTCTCCTTATATTGTTAGGAGCAATGGAAAATATGGGTTGGATGCTGGAATATTTGGGGGGATAATAGATGGGATTGGAAGATGGACGATCTCCAAACGCAAGATGATCTCCGAAGTAGTACATGTTTTTTTTCGTTTTTTTCTCTTTTGGCACTACTATGCTTGCTTATCTTGTGTGACTTTTTATTCTTCAATACACAAAGTTCTATGAGTGTCACCCTTTTCAACATCAGTAGTGACTTGCAAAGACTAATCGGGTTGCTCTATAGTTTCAACCTCAATTGTGTATTTTTTCGAGCCTTGCGTGGTCGTCTTATCCTTTTTAGCCCTGTGGTTGGGGGCTCTGGTCATTGTTGGAAGAAACACTTTTGCATTTGCAACATCAATTCTCTCAAAAATAATCATCACCTGATGAGTAATAATTAATTACTCATATGTTAGATCACATTCGGAGATGGGCCTCCAAAGATCACTCTGAACCAAAACGTTGGGGGTAAAGCATTGGACCAATTATCTTCGACCCATTAATGTAGCTTCTTAAAATTAATATTAGCATCCTCTAGATGATGTCGATAGGATTTCAGTATTAATATAAAAGAAAAATTCAAGGTAAGTTACGAATAATAAAAGATGAGCAACAATATAAGTTCAAATGACTATATATGTTCTTCCAAAACCTGGTGAGCCGACTCAGATTACCCTTTAAGGTGATTTTCTTCTCATTCTCCCACCAAGCGCTAACAAAGAAAAACTACATCTTCCGCAACTTGTCAGCTTCCAACAAGTCATCCACCATTTTGTACTCATCACCCATGTTGTATAAGTAAAAAAGGATCCGAGAATTTCGAGACACCCCGACAATGGTAGCAAATTTCTCCATTAGCATTGATAATCTTGATAACCTATATGCAATGATACATGACATCAGGGTAAATTGAGCATTGGGACTAGCCTGTCTTGGGCATAGTCCCACCAAATTGAAGTAACTAACAATTTATGGGTCCAAAAGAAACCAGAGGACTCAGTTCAATACATCCAGATAGACAACTAATTTCTTTGGACCATAATTCATCGGAGTTTCACCTTGAGTTGGGTAATTGAAACTTCACCTTCTTTCAGGAATCCTCACTTCTCACGTATGACAGTCATCTTACTATCTTGAAAATAGTTATAAGAAATGTTTTCAATGCCTAAAAGATACTAAATCTAACCTTTTGAAAGTTATGCCCTACACGTCCGGCCAGTGATGAGGGAAGTGTTTTAGCCTCTGCTTCAGTGGATTTAGCCTTGCCATATTTACCATATTTGGAATTTGAAGTATTTTTTCTAACCAACTTAAAAATCTCAAACATTATCCCTGGATTGACCAGATATCTCCAGAGAAGATTCCTCATTTAAATTATCTTCATCTTCCAACTCTATCGGATTTGATTCATAAGGTTTTTTTTATAAGAGATATTACTTCTCTAGTTGTTTAGTTTTTTTGATGGAAAATCAAGAGAATGTTGAGTATGTTAGAAGGTAGTTTGTGTGAACATAATCAAGTCTGACCAAGCTTGAAGGTGAATTTTCTTTTGTATTTGAGCTTATGGTTTTAAAAGTGGAAAGACGTCTATAACTGGTGGTTCTTGAGATTATGTTGGTCTTGGTGAATAACTTTGTAGGGTAAACGATTAAGTAGTGGAAGAAGTTTCTGGTGGGATGTTGTATCTATTTTATGTATATACACCCTCGTAATCAATTGTATGAGAAATAGTGAGTATGTCTTCGGATGCAGACAAGTCCTGCAATAACCCTAGCTATCTTTCTCTTTTTGTATTTTTTTTACAGAAACAGCAGTCAGTTATATCAGTTCTGGCTAGTTTACATACAAACTAAAAAATATCACCAGAGGTTGAATTTGCGGTGGTGATATTGGTGGATGAAAAACAAATACTACCGACGATTAGTTTTATAGTGGTAGGAGGCACAATTTATCTATCTATAAGTACACTTTCTCTCTCTAAAAATTGTTATAATAATAGAATGAGAGGAGAACTTATATAAATTACTGTAGAAGACCATCAGTTTTGATTCTAGAGAAATGGGAAAGCCGCCAACAGTTATAGTCTCTAAGAGAGTGAACCATTTCCAATTGTTGACATATCTCACCTATTGCGGTGAGAGATTTTGGGTCTAATGAAATGATGACACATGCCCAATGATGTGTCCGGTTAACAGTCATAAAAATGTACCACCGATACATCCAAATGATTCCACCGGATAAATCTGATTATTTCTCTAACTAGTTTGAAGCAAACTTTCAAAGGGCTATATCCGGAAGGATGATCAACCTATAATCAAAAAGTTTGTTTGCCAGATCTCCCCAAGAGTCTTTGAGAGGACTCAATGGGTTATCTGATGAGGGCATAAAATATTCGAAGAGAAAATCGGACTAAAGTTAATATTTATTTTATCATTTATTGTTATATAATTATAATGTAATTATTTGATTTTATTCTATTTACTAATGGGTTGAATGGGCTTCAAACTTTGGGCTTCGGTAATTAAAAGTTAGCTAATGGACTCGATTCAACATGTTAGGCCTATTAGGATAATTTATCCTATAAAAAAGATTTTAGGAAACATTTAAGTGAAATGAAGCATTTACTGTTAAAATCGGACTCGCTCTCTTTAAACATTTTCTTAACACAACTCGTTTATCTCTATGCTTACTACCAAATATTAATTACTCCTTAACAAATTACTAAACAACCCCTCAGATAAAATTGATCCATATCAAGATTAACAACAACAATACATAATACAATAAACTCATTAGTCGAAATCATATCTTAGGTTAAAATCAACAGGTGAGCAATTAGTTATCGTATCTGCTTTATCATCAAGATCTCTCCAAATAAGCTAGCATGTCTCTTTTAATGAAGCCAGTAATTTTCAACTACCACATCTCAAAGGCCTCTTACCTTACTTTGTACATCAAGTCGAACACCTGACGCATTGATTTAGATTTTAAAATATTGTACCTAATAGAGACTTATGCATGACTGCGCGGAGTTGGATATGGAGCTCCTAGACGTCCATATTTATAGTAAATCCTACAAAATAATTCATCACAAAAAGTGTCGGTGGTCTCATCAGACAATGTTCTATGAACAAACTTGATAGTTTGAAGTAAGTGATGATATTTATCAACAATACATTCCATACCTAAGATACTTCAAGTTTTACATACTTTGGAAGATTTGGTAGATAAATTAATATGATATGACTCAGTAGCTTTCTAAAGAGAAATCCAGCATGTGCGGGAATCTTAAATTGGCAGGAAAGCTAACTTGGCGGGAAATATAAATATGCAAGAATTCAAATGAAAACGATAACAAAAATTACGCGGGAATTCAGATATTACATAATTAAGTACTAACATAAGTTGTAGTCAAAATAAATTAAAATAGTACATCATAAAATGTTGCCAAAATAAGTTTGAAAACATAAAGTAACATGAGATCAATTTTCATCTTTGGTGAGATCGGTACACATTGGCTCTTCATTAAGATTTATTTTCATGGCCATCATAATTTGGATATATTTATTGAATCTATCGTAGTACGCATTCGTCCATTGACTCACTTTGTCGGTGATGTGGGAACCCCATATAGAGTATAATGGTGACAACGATCCATTATGATGAACCTACATAAATGATAAAATTATATTGTAGTCAAAGTGATATACTTACATTTACGAAGTGGATACCATGTATGAAAGCTATTCCAATCTCTATAATAGTTGAAAAACTAATATGTAGACTTCCACGAATGGGTAGATAAGTTAAAGACCTGATTTGAGAGACATGGTATACCACACATTGATATCTTATGGTTATCACTGATCGATGTCGAGAAATGTCATCTAATAACAGCTTAACAGATAACTTATGATGCAACCCAACCTACATTATATCATCCAAAGCATCGAACGAACTGTAAACCTTCAACCATAAAGCACATTGATCATACGATTCTGACAAAGAATATCGTCTAGAAAGTTACCAATTGTCCTCGCTATCGTATATCACTACCGATACATACCGATAACTGCATCGTCCGTCTGAAATAACATATACCAAATTAGTAATATAAGAATGTAAAAACGTCGGGATGGATTCTGGGTACTTTGTTAACTTTCTTTCCTAAGTAATTTTTTTGGACTGTACTTTTTTTTATTGCGGCTAGAGGTTTAGGTACAAAAAATAAAGACACTTTTGAGGCAATCGTGCTGCCTATTATGTTCGTAGATGTGCTTCCTAACGTATTCGTGGGTGTGCTAGCACTCGTGGTTTGTTTAATGCCATATTCCCATGGACTAGGGTTCTGTTTAATCAATCGGTCCACACTGGATTTTGGCCTACATTTAGCTTTAATTGGTTCTTAAGGGTCTTAGGCGTAATTGGTGCTGGGCTTCAAGAGTTGTCTAACCCTATTGATGAAATGATCTTATTTTTTAGGGCCGTAATTACGAATGTAACAATCTATGATGGATAGTTTTTTAATAAGAAATCTTCATGTGTTGTGGCATCTATATGAACAATATTTATTCGTCTCCAAAATGTATCCATATCTTTCTTATGAATGTATTTACCTTATCTTGCTATTGAAGTAATTTTACATGCGTAAAGTGACCCATGTATTTTCCTAAGGAAGCATCCACCACATGATACCCGGTATACACCTATATTTTTAAAACGTATAATAGTGCAGGATAATTCTTTTAGGCCCGTATACGATAACTGACTGACTAGTTGAAATGTCGAAGGATTTGCATTACCCGATTGAGTACAAAACTTACTTTGCTCAAAAGATTTGAGAATCCATGAATGATACTTCGTTACGATCTTGTGAACTTTTTCCCAAAAAAGTTCAAAATCGCATAGGTTAGTATTAAGGTTTCTTTAAGGGTCGTTTGAGCACTCTCACACCTAAAAAGGAAATAAATAATTATGACATTGATTTTTTGTGATAAAGAAAATGAACAATTACAACGTAATCAATTTAACCTATTCGTTGTTCTATTGCCATAGTATTTGATATTGTTGGTGTGATGATTAAAAGACTTATCATCATACTTTGTTATCGATGTCGACATAACATATTCAATACATTTAAAGCAAGCGAAGAAAATTTTGCACAATATTGTTAGATTATTATCATAAGTTTTGATCGTGGTTGGTGAGTTTGATTATTTGGAATTGCCTTAGTAAACAAGAGAAGAAGAGTTTTAGAGAGAGAAATAGATTCTAGAGAGAGAAAATCAAAGTATGCAAGTGATCTAACTTAGAAATCCAACCCCTTTATTAGTTCAGCTTTGGCCTTTATATAGAGGCACAAAGACTTAGCTTACAACTGAAATCAGTTATATAAAAAGGGTAAATTGCACTTTGAGTCCTTAGCTAAAATATACATTATGAATTTCTCCTCTAATTTTACCATATGTTACATTACATATTATTTACACTTTTAGCCCCTGAACTTCCATTTTCTTATCAGTAGCAAATAATTTGGTCATTTTCCTTAAATTGCACTTCTTGCAAATAATTTGGCCATTTTCCTGCTGTCCCTGTTAAATTCTTATTTAGACCTTCTAAAATAGATCTGTATGTCACCTCCGTTTGTCTATTTTCTTAGGGATGAAAAGATGTTGAAAGACATTGTTGAATCATTTTCAAAGCGCAGAATGAAGTCATTTCTTTATTATTAAATTGAGGGCCATTATCCATGGTAAATCTTCGAGGTACTCCAAAATGACAAAAAATATTGTATACAGTGAATTTAATCATATCCTTTTATTTCGTTCCAGATAATGGTTATGCTTCTGCCCACTTTGTAAAATTGTCTGCTGCAACAATTATCATTTGATGCCCTCCAGATGCCATTGGCAAAGGCCCCACTAAATCAATTCCTCATCTATCAAATGGTATGGCTTCGGTACTAGACATAAGTGGAACTGCCGGCTTATGAATAGAATTAGCAAACCTTTGACAAGTATTACAGTTTCGAACCAAATTTTTGGCATCGTTCATGATCGTAGGCCAATAGAAACCTGCAAGCAAAACTCAACGAGATAAAGATTTAAACCCACAATGAGATGATCCTTTTCCATCATTCAACTATTATAAAACTTGATGTGATTCTTTCCTATTCAAACATCATAATAATGGTCTACTCAATGCTTTCTTATAAAAAACTTCATCCAAAACTATGTATCCAAAAGCTTTGCCTCACAATTTTTTGGCCAATTTCACATCGTCGGGCAGTGCTCTTCGAATCGAAAAATTTAAAATATCAGTTCGCCAATTGCCTCAGACTACATCTGTAGTGACAAACAATTCCTCCATATAATCACACTGGTCTGACTGGGTCAAAATCGAAGGAATCTCTTGTAGTAAGATCCAATGATACTCTTCCTTATAGTCGATATTTGCTAACAAATCAACCACTGTGTTACTTCTTCGAGTTATATGTTCCACAACAACATGATCAAATAATAACATCAAGTTTCGAAGCTCTCGAATATACAAAATTAAGCGAACCCTTTTGGCTTCGAAGTTTCTAGATGCTTGATTTGCTACTAATTGAGAATCCGTCTCTAACCGCGCTGATGTTGCTTCACATATCTTCGCAAGTCTCAAACCAGCCAAAGTAGCTTCATATTCAGCTTCGTTTTTCGAGGCGTGAAAACCAAATTTGATAGACTAAAGCATTGCTTCTCCAGATGGAGCAAACTAACAAAACTCCAGTGTTGCATCTCAAAACACTAGATCCACCATCTGTTCGAATAACTGACATCAAATTTACTGGTAAAACATCTTTACTGTCATCTGTATCCGATCTGCTCGAACGAAATTCAATGAGAAAATCTCCCAAAGATTGAGCTTTAATTTCAGTTCGAAATGTGAACAAAATATCATAATCTCCCAACTCCACTGACCACTTGGTCATTCTCCTGAAATATCAGGACGTTGCAAAACATTTTTCAAGGAAAATGGAGTTTGAACTTCAATGGTATTGGCTTGAAAATAAGGGTGCATCTTTCGAGAAACCACCACCAATGCTAATTCTAACTTCTCGAGCTTTATATATTTCTTTTCTGCTGCCACCAAACTTTTGCTGACACAGTATACCGGCTTCAGAATCCCTGAATCTTCGCTTATTAATACTGCACTTACTACAAAATCTGACACCGTAATGTATAAAAAGAGTTGTTCTCCACTTGGAGGCTTTGATAAAATCTCTGGTGATGATAACAAATTCTTGATGATTGTAAACGTCGCTTCACAATCCGAAGTTCACTCAAATTTCTTTGGCCATCGCAACATTATAAAGAAAGGAAACCATTTATCAGAAAATCTAGAGATAAATTATTAAGTGATGCTAACCTTCCATTCAAAACTTGCACTTCTTTGATTATTCGAGGTGAATTCAATGATACTATAGCTTTCAATTGTTCTAGGTCATCTTCTATCCATCTTTCACTGATAACATAACCCAAAAACTTCCCTGATCGAACTCCAAAAGTACACTTCTCAGGATTAAGCTTTAACCTTATTGCCTTTGGATTCAAAAATGTCTCCTATAAATCTTCCATGTGTGCAATATTCATCTATATACACCTCTATGTTTCTTCCGATCTGTGTGGCAAATGTTTTATTCATTAATTTACGATAAGTAGCTCCAGTGCTTTTCAATCCAAAAGGCATAACCTTGTAGCAATGTACATCCCTGTCAGTTATGAAGGTTGTATATTCTCGGTCATTCGGATCCATCTGGATTTGATTATATCCCGTAAAAGCATCCATGAAAGTTAATATTTTGTTTCCAGAAGTGGAATCAATCAGTTGGTCTATACGACAAACAGGAAATGGGTCGTTAGGATATACTTAATTTAAGTGTGTAAAATCCACACACATTCTCCACTTTCCGTTCTTCTTCTTGACTACTACTGGATTCGTTGTCCATAAGGGATACTGCAACTCCCTTATATGTCCGACCGTGGATAAACGATCCACTTCAGAAACAATTGTTTCTATTTTTTCTGATGAAAATACCCTTCTTTTTTGAATTGCCGGCTTCACCTTTGAATTAATAGCTAAAATATGGCAGATTACTTGGATCAGTACACCTATCACATCCTCCATTTTCCAAGTGAAAACGTCCAAATTATAAGACAAAAATTGCAACAGTCGTTGACGTAAAACTATGGTCAATAAGGTTTGTATTCGAAGTGTTTTTCCCTCAGAGAAAGTATACTCCTCAATTTCTTCACTTACTGTCAATGACCCTGGGGTTTCCCTCGGATCGTCAACCCTTTTATCCAAACCTGAGGTCAACCCCTCTGACTACTATTCATTCATCATATCTCTACTGCTGGATCCTTGAATCCGAAGTGCAGTGGTATAACATTATTTTGCAACTTTCTGGCCGCTTCGAACGACTCCCACGCGATTTCCGACCACGTATTTAAAACATTGGTGTACTGTCGATACAACCTCATACATTCTTGACAGCAAAGACTTTCCAAAAATAGCATTGTAGCTTGTAGGACATCCCAGCACCATAAAGAGCACTTGAGATTTCTTCTTGAAGGGTCCATTTCCTAAACTCACCTCCCCTTCAAATTCTCATATTACCTGTGTTGTCACACTAGTGAAACCAATGATTGTGCGCTCTGACTGAGAAATTCGAGGAGGATTGCACATCTTGTTATATGTTGCTTTGAAAAGGACATTTAGAGAACTCCTGGTGTCTATGAGCACGCGTCTAATTTCAAAACCAGCAACTTCTGCCCCAATAATTACCGCGTCCCTATGTGACCCCGCAGTATCTCGTAAATCGTCCTCATCGAAGAAAATAAAAATGACTGTCCTTCTTGGCATACAAATAAGTGGATATTCTCCCGTCAATATGAGTTGTCAAATTGACAACATGTCTCTTCCTTGAACTATCAGTATTACCAGCCATTGAATCACCTCCAAAAATGGCCAACGACTCAAAATACTCACACAGACTTCGAACATGTCTTTTTTTACTTGGCTCTTCGACAACCATCAAAATCAACCTATATGGATTCTTATCTAAGTACTCCAAAGTAGCATCAAACTTATCAACCTTCGAATATAAAATCATCAAATTTCCAGCTTGCGCATTCGGGTTGGACGACCTTGAATTCGATACTGGAGTTTTCGATGCGTTTCCATGTGACTTTACAAAAGTAAAAAGCTTTCCATTTTCAATCAGAATTTGGACTTTTTTTCAAAGCAATACAGTCATTGGTGTCATGTCTAATATCATTGTTATATATGCAGATTTTATTGTTATGTTCATCCCTTGGTCTGTTGATTGGTGCGAGTTTCTTGAAATTCACATAACTCTTGGTTTTATCAAAACTTGTTGCCACGCTTTCTGTTAAATCCGTATAATACTCTAGCCTTATCCACTGATTCGGCCTCAACATGTTGTAGTTGTAGGATGGGGCTTGATTTGAATATCCTTTGGTTTGAGGTGGTAAATTTTTATTCATCGGACGTGCCTGCTGATTAGCATTTGAAGATTGCCCTTGGTTATGGGACATATGTCCTGAATTCTTTGGAACATTAATTGGTCTTCCTTGGACCCTTGTTGATTCTTTAACTTTAATGTGATCTTCAACCTGAGCCATTAATGCTCCAAAAGTTAAAGCCCTCATTTTCGTTATCTCATTAGCCAAGTCCCTTGGCAATAACCTTTGGCGAAAGGCTGTCGTCGCCACTACCTCTTCACAATTATCCAAACTTGCCTTTGTCAAAATAAATCGTTTTGTGTAATCCTTCAATTTTTCTCCAACTGCCTGCTTGCATTAGATAATTGTATCATAATTTACTCTCATCTCTTTGCTACCAACAAACTGTCTTTGAAAAGCAGTATAAAAATCTCAAAAATACGAAATGGAAATCTGGTTGTACCACTTCAAAGCTATTCCATTAAAAGACTGTGAGAAAGCACGACACACCAACCTGTCGTCGTCTTCGAAGTTCATGTAATTTTTGAATTGTTCGATGTGATCGTTTGGATTATGCATCTCATCGAACTTTTCAACCTTGGCGATATCAAAATGCTTCGGAAGCGTAATAGATCTGATTTCACTTGTGAACGGAGAATTCCTCTAATCGACATCTTGCACGTACTGATCTTTAGTTCCCATGACTGCGTACAAATTCATATAAGTCTCAACGTACTGGTTCAATGTGTTCCCCTCACACACATTAGATTTTCTCAAACAACGAGGCATACCATCACACATAGATCTGTGATCTTTCTTATATTTTCGAGGCTGTTCCTTTTATTCCTTCGAAGAAATCCTATAACTTTGAAAATCTGAGCAAGAGCTCTCAACCTCCTTGTCAGTAGATGTGACACATTTTTGCTTATCTTTCTTTCCTTTTTCGAGAAGAATAACGCTCTTTTGGAGCTTCAAAGTGCGCCTTCTTCTGTTAAATCCCGATCTGATAATCAATGCAAGATCGATCGTATTGGTTTCCAATTTAAGTTTTCTCATTCATTTGTCTCACTTCAGACTTCAGCTTTGCCGAGTGAATTTACTGCTCTCTTTACTCGTATTTCTCATTTAATGCGTTTATCTTATCCAAGAGCTGGTTCATACACATTTCTATATTAAATTGAGTTTAGATCGGAACAGATCCTTCTGGTCTATTTTCATTCCCCTGCAAATATTCTCTTAACGTTTCAATTGCTGATCGAACCAACAAGTTGTTTTCGGGATTCATCGCAAAGTTTCAAGATTTTTTTTCTAGGTTAATAAAATTCAAACTCGTAGAATAGACACTGATTGTCAGTCATCCCCAGTGGAGTCGCCAATTTGGTGAATTGGATTATTTGGAATTGCCTTAGTAAACAAGAGAAGAATTTTTTTAGAGAGAAAAATAGATTCTAGAGAAAGAAAATCAAAGTATGCAAGTGATCTAACTCAGAAATCCAACGTCTTTATTAGTTCAGCTTTAGCCTTTATATAGAGGACAAAGACTTAACTTACAACTAAAATTAGTTACATAAAAAAGGTAAATTGCACTTTCAATCCTTAGCTAAAATATGCATTCTGAATCTCTTTGAACCCGCATCAGGCATCAACTTTCTAACTGTCCCATGAATGTTCTTATTTATATCAAAACCTGCATAGGAATTTAGTTGTGCCCGTAAATATTTCTTCGATAGCTCACAAGAAAGATAACTCTTGATCGATCAAAATAATGCTTGCAAATAGACACATATTATTCATTATCAACCCACATAGAACACTTAAAGCCCATGTATAGTTTTGTATATTCTCCTTACTCATAAACATGTAGGCAACAATATATATAAGTGAATTCAAAGTTACTTCAACGATCCCGAGAAATGGCATCTTATACCTCATCGTTTGGTATGTAAAATCAATGAAAAACACATGCTGTAATATACACAACAAGTTTATACTTGTAGGATTTGCAGAAAAGAAATAAGTGATCACGTCTGATTCATCACGTGTCCGCTCCCATTGGGAGTAACCACGTTCTTTCAATTTTGCCAACAAATATTACATTTGAGTTTGTCCACTGTGATCAACATCACGATGTTTTTGGCAACAATTTACATTGTACACATGTTAAAAACATTCTCTGGGTTGATTCAAACCAAAATATATCTCCCTAGGATGCGATCCAAAGAAAGACAATATAAGGTTCGTAATTGTGTTTCCTGTTCTTAACATACAAACGTCATTGCATAGCTAGTACATCAACCGGATACCCTCTTAATTCAAATGGACAATTGTATTTTTTTGTTGTACACTTTCGGTTTCTCAAAGTTTCCGGCGTGGATTTTGATTTTTAAACATAGTAAAAAGCCTATCAGGTGTAAAAATTCATGTGTAATCAGCTATCATAAATTTTGGGTGGCCATGTTCCTCCTACAAAAATTAACAATATGCTAAGTAAAGATCATAATGCATAAATCGCCCCATATATATGAACCTATCACAATAAGTCACACAAACATTGTGATGAGCAGACCACATATCGCATGAAGCTTTACGATAGTTTTTATAAGAATCATACTCGTTGTGCGGCGAACTCAATCAATATCGCATTACTTGTATGCGATGAACAATGTTTATTGCGTTAGTCATGCAAACTAAACTAAAACAACAACCGAATGTCAAAAAGTTACCTCTAACAGATATAATTGCTCGTCATCCATAAAACCTTTCAAGGAGCATCCTAGTTTCTCGTTTTCTATGTTATTTTGATGTTTGGTTGGTTTCTGGTGGAAACATTAGGGTCTTATGTAATACTTTGTTATGTTTTTAGAAGTAGATAGATTTTGTTATATTTATTTTTATTATACATAAAAGGAGATCTAAATCCTATAAAAATGCAAAGGCAATTGTCGAAGAAGTAGACAAATTGACTGTTGTTGGATACATACGAGACTGAGATTATCCAATATGGAAAAATAATCTTGTATTGGTCAAGAAGAAGAATAACAAGTGGCTGATGTACGTGAACTTCATAAACTTAAACAGAACATGTTTGAGTGGCCTTTTTTCAGTGTCGAGAACTGACCAGCTTGTCGATGCAACATTCAGAAACTTAATGTTATTATTTATGGATGCATCAAGATATAATCAAATACAAATAAGATAGGATGACCATGAATATATAAAGTTTATCACTTACAGAGGGCTATATTGCTATAAAGTAATTCCCTTCAGACGAAAGAACGCTGGACCAACTAATCAAATGATGGACCAACTAATCAAAAGTTAGTAGGTGCTTCGACAAAGGTCAACATATGCTTAGGCCAATGACAAGTATTTTGGATAATCAAAGGTACTTCTTCCTTGTTAGTCTCGCAAAGAATAAATGCACTACTAATAATGGTGTAAATAGTTGGACCGTCTATATTTTCTCATCAGCCATTTAAGTACTTGAAATCCAGAAAACTTGGCCAAAAATAAATTAAGATATAATATATGAGTAGTTAGAGTAAGATAATTTTACATTTTCCCAATTCTTCGAGAGATATATTCAGTAACTATTAAAAATTATAAGCAGATGTTTAATGATCAACAATAAAATATTCGTTCATTTATTTTGAATCTTATCATATGTTTACATTTTCTCTATATTTTCTAACTTGATTACAGATGACCTTCGGTTTTGGATCAAGTTATATCACTCCAAATTTTGTACATTATATATATATTAAAATATTTAGTAAAGATATTAAAATATTTAATATATACAATATAAAAATAGTATATATATATTGTTAATAATATTAATAATATTTATTTATTTTTAATCAAAATTTCAAAAATTGATAATAAAAATCTATTCTGAAAATTAAAATTTAAAAATATGTTTTGTGTCTTTCTCTAAATGTATATGTTAAAATAGTTTTTAAGAATACTTAAAATATCAATTTTTTTACTTAATCCAAGCTCATTGGGATGTTGTTTGAACATAAAAGAGACTTGGTAAAGAAGATAATCAGTTAAAATATTTATTCATAGAATTATGCACAAATATATTTATTCAAATTAGTCAAAGCTTGTATTAGTTAATGATATATAATATCTCTCATTAAATAAGATATTATCTACCTTACTTATACAATATATTTTTAACTTTATAAATAGAGATGAAAACCGAAGAATAAAGGATCGAATTTTAATTTTATTATTTTAATTTCTTATTTGCTCTAGTTTTACATTCAAATCCGGTTAAAAAGCACGGTTAGTCCCCCATGTTTACCACTTGTATCAACATAGTCTATTTCGTTCACTTCTACATAAAATCCATCCCCTTCATTTTAAAAATTTGCACGATTAGTCCCTCCGCATATTCTCGGGGACCAAAAGTGATACAAAACTTAGAATTTAAGTGTCACGTGTCAGTTTTTAAATGGTTTATATGTGCAGGGGACTATATTTGAAATTTTTTAAAACAAACGGGATGAGTTTTATGTAGAAGTGAACGAAAAGGACTATGTTGATACAAGTGGTAAACATGGAGGACTAACAGTGTTTTTTACCCTTCAAATCCTCTTAGTTTAGATTTGCATCGCCAAATTAGCATATTATGTGGGAACCAAGTAGTATCTTGATTTTAGAGACCAATAACAGAGAACCAAAAGCAACTGATGACAATCCCCAACGAGGAATTTGAGCATTTGTTAGATATGGAAACATCCAATAGAAAGTTACTGTCTCATGTCATTGCAGATGCTACTGTCACTCTAACCACTCTAAACAATTATGTCTACCAGTTGGTAAAGGAACTGATAGAGGTACATGTCAACCACTTCAATTATTTGGAGGCTCTGCTGACCACTTCTGTTGCGTACCTAAGATCCAAGATCAAACATCATAAGGCTAACGTCAAGAAGAAAGAAGATAAAGTCATCTACTTTATAACAATGGATCATTACCATAACACAACTAATGAGATTAAGCTCATCTTCCGTACCAAGGCCATAATCAATAAGTCCATCAAGGATCCCTCAACAAGAATGAGATACACTGTCGTCATTGTCATAACAGGAGAATGAGCATGACTTCAACCTCAAAACATAACAAAAAAATAACGAGGAGCATTATCGGAGAAAAATTAACATCATCATCAACAAAAAAACAATATATGGCCTTAATTATCCTACCATTATATGGTGAACCTCATCCAAACGAAAACCATGCTCTTCCAATGGTTCAAAAATGACCCAACAACACACTAACAAAAACCTTACAACGTAACTATATGAACAATGAAACTAAACCAAAATTCCCCCATACTATTTAACGATGAACCATGAATACCATTTGAAACCAACAACAACAGGTACAAACCAACAATATTATCCACTTTTACTGTACATGGGTTACCTGAACCCTTATGAAACACATCAAATGTCGTAGCTGAACCCCTACGAAGCTCATTCAATGACACAGCCAAAACTTTATAATGCTTCACAACCACAACCATAATTTCCCAATAGATATCTACAATTTCATCAAACAATTTGTTTTACAGTCTTAGACTATTCAATGGCCCGAACACCATTACCAACAGCAGAATTATCCCATCTTTTTTGCCAAAGAGCGTATGACAAAAAGACCATGCTTATTGATGACGAGGATTTGTTTTACATTAACTTTGGAGATCTTATATATTGAATCACCATCAAAGTTTAACAACAATGCTCGAAGAATAGTATGAGAGATAATGCACAAAGGTTTTTGTAAACTAATAATTGATCTGCCATGATTTGATGACAATAGCAATATATAGGTAAGGGATCTGGTCGAGATTTCTGACATAACATATTATGAAAAATAAGTCAATAAACTTCGGGAACCCTTAGGAAAAATTAGAAAAGAAAATTAAGATAGATAATATTATAAGAGTAAGGATAGATGGAGACATCATAAATCCAAATATCTACCCATATTACAATAATTTTGGTAATCAATTATAAATCATTGATTGCCGCAAGTTAAATCTGTATCGAGCAACGTATTTTTCCCCATACATAATAGTGTCGTATCATCGAATCGATCAAAACATTACAACCAAGTCCAATGTTTAAGAGGGAAGTCTAGAGGCAACCATAACAACAACTGCAACAATAACTTAAGACAATAACATTTTAAGGGGCCATACATCAATTTGACTGTGAACTTGGAGGCTATTATTAAAAAAACGATATGATAAAGTATAAAAAATTAGAGAAAATGCATTCTTCTAAACAACAGAAAGATGAAAGAAAGTTTTGCAAGTTTCACACTAACATTAGGCATTATGCGAGGGACTCGTGAGCTTTAAGATGAAGTCTGGAACATGATAAACAAAAGCAAAAGTTTCAAGGAAGAAACACATGAACAAGCCAAGAAAAGCTATGATTGTGAATAGTCCTCTAGTAGAAAATGAAAAGAAATAATCGATCGTAGTAAATGAGTCGAGAGTATTCAATAATAATGTCATTAATGACAGGAAGAAAAATGAGTACGTGGATGCATATCCGAAATAAACAATACGTTTGTGTAATTATATATGAAAATTCTTTTTTGAGAACCAATAGAAACTTTAGGAAAAGGTGCATTGAGGACATATAAGGGAAACATCAAGGACAAACACCACCACAATTATACCCGAAGCTCAACCAACATCATGTACAAGAGAATATGATAAAATTAGAGGTATTATTCAGTCCTGAAGGATTCTAATTAGGTTCACTGTATTAGATGTCATTGTGTTGGGTAAGCTGAGCTTGGATATAGTCCACAATTAACAAAAGTTCAGGAAGAAGGTTTGATACTTATTAATAATAGTAGATGCATCTTTTTTATATAATGAGATATTGGGAAAGTCATGATTCTATTGCATGAATGCTTTAGTTTCTACAGTATACAAATTCCTTTGATACCCAATTAATGGAAAGATAATGATCTGAGAAAACCAAAAACCTTAAAAAAAATTATTACATAACTTCTATAGCCCTCAAGAAATAGAAATTAGAGGGGGCTCAGTCTTCCTAACTGATTTGGATGATCCCATAAAGGTCCCCATCTCATAGATCCTATGGAATAAGTAAAGGACATCCATATACAAGAAAGTAAAGTCTCTGACTCGGATGTGATATACCTACCAATCTCAAGCATATTACAATAAAACTTAGATATGTTTGTTTAGACTGTAGGATGTAATGGGAGTCCAGGTAGAAGTCATATGTCACAAATTATCCAATGATAATAATATTTAACTGAATCACCATGTGTTGAGCCACCAGTAATTCCTTAGTCAAAATTGGTGAGGATAATAATTGCCTGAGGGTAGGCTAGTAATTTCAAGTGGAGTTTCAAGGTGGTGTATGGGTGTTTAACGGTGGTGTATGGGTGTTTAACGGTGGTGTATGAGTGTAGAGAGATGATTAAGCAGCTTGGTAGCAGTTAATTCTCATTACCCATAGTTAATGCTGGTGGTTGGGTATTTATAGTATGATGTTTGGGCCCTTATGGGCTTTCGGGTCATGTTTAATGGACCCGGGTCATGATTAAAGACCCATGAGCTCTAAGCAGGAGAGCAAGTAGCTTAGTCAGGAAGTGTTTAGGTTTTTTAGTACTTTAGTCATAGTTCGAATAGTCTTAAGTTTATAGTGTCCAAAGTAATCTGTTCGATTTATGTCCTTGTAGCATGTCCGGTGTTCGGAGAGACTTAGACTGATTTACCCTTCCGGGGAGCATGCTAAATTCGGACTCATCAGGAGCCCTTTTTTAGGTGTTTGAGCAAGTGTTCTTGTCAAAGAACTGAAAACAGTCCGATGAATGAAGTGGTTCTCGATTCGGACAGAACTGTGGGTATACCCGGACAGGTTAAGCTTTACGAATTCCAAATGGTTTTTGCCAGAGTTAGTGGGACACGTGTCGCTCTCTGATTGGCCACTCCAACCGTTTTTTCACCTTGAATTTCGCACCACCTTATTTAACAAGTAACCTCTTTAATTACCAATAGTGACATCAGCGCCATCTTTTAATCATTGCCCAACCTTTCGGATTCTCCTAGGAATCAACTCCTTTTTTCAAATCTACTATAAATTCACATTCATTTTCCACTGTTTTACCATCTCTTTCAAATTTTACTCTGCAAATTTACTCAGAGCTTTCTCTCTCTAGAACAAAAATTCCCTTGGCAGTTTATGTTTACAGCAAAAACAGCATTGATCAAAGGTGGTTGGCTAAACCTTTCGGAGTTGGAGAAAGCGCAGAAGGTCGAGAAAGAAAGGTGAATAGCAGCAGGGCTACCATCATCACCGGTGAGAGATCAGTTGCTTCTGTTACAGAATCGGATCGAGGCTCATCCTCCTCCAAAGGTACCAAGCCCAAAAAACTTTTTCAATCCACCCTCTCACCCATAGTATCTGGTTCCTCAGTTCAGGAGTCAATACCTGCTGTTGAACCAGGAGTTACCGCTACAAGTGTTAGGAAACCCTCACCTTTTATAGCCATGGGGTCTGATTCTGACCACTCTCCGGAGAAGTTAGTCATTAAGAGGCCAAGCCGGTTAGTCAAGGGACTAACCTCTAAAAATACTCCCTCAAAATCGGGGGCAAAAAACAGCGATTCTGGGTCTGGAGTGCCCATTAGAGTTTCCCGGGAGAGGCCAACCGGTCCGGAGGCCAGCAGCCCGGTCCCTCCAAGAGAGACTTCTGCCTCCGAGCCCCAATCTGAGGTGAGAAGTCAGAAGAATACAGGCAGTCAACAGTCCGGAGGGCAGGCTATGCCAAGTTTCAATCCTCCCCGGACCACTTTCATTGAAGATCCCCCAACAATTATGGAGGAGAGAATGGAGGACTCTACTGAAGAGGTCCCCTTTGAGTCCGAGTCCTCCGGACAGGCTGACACCACTGTTGTTGTTGCCAAAAAGGGCAAGGAAATTTTTTATTTGAGGCATCTGGACCTGCCGGAGTGCCTTGAGGGGAGAGTGGGGCCGTGCTTTCACAAAGTCGAGCTTAAGTACCTCTTGGCCTTTGAGAAGACCAAGTATGCATTCATCCATACCTCTGATCTGGGTCGAATGCGTACAAAATGGAGGATACCCGAAAACGTGAAGATAAGGATCCCCATTGATCCGGAGACCCCAATGGACTGCAAACGGAATGAAATAGTCTTCTTTACGGAGCTATTTAATTGGGGACTCAGGTTCCCACTGGACCCGGAGATCGTACGATATTTTCATCTGGTCAAGCTTTGCCCAACTCAGCTAAGCCCCAATGGCTGGTTCACTTTGATGTCATATATCATGGCGTCTAGGTTGTCTGGGATCCCTAACAATCTCAATGGAATGGACATCACAGGTCTAGCTAGGCTTGGTGAGTATTTCATTGGCCTCCCCAGAGATGAATTCGTAGGGCCCTATGTTCCTCCAAGTAGCTCTAATACAGTCAATTTCAATGGTAAGACCTTCATGGTTTCTACTGAAAAGGACGTCATAGCCCATTCTTTGCTTAGTAACGTGCAACCAGTTCTTACATTGGAGAGGCAAGTCCGGAGTCAGGCGGACACCATCAAAGACCTCAAGTCTAAGAAGGAAAAGCTGTCCGGAGACCTCCGCACTGCTACCACCAACGCTGATTTGCTCAAGGAAGCAAACGAGGAGCTGAAGAGGAACCAGGATGAGAGCAACACAAAAGTTGCCGCCCTAGAAAAAACCATAAAAGATCTCCAGGAGAAGCTGTCTGGTATGGAGAAAGATCTCACTGTCTCAAGGGGAGAGACCATTGCAAAGGAGAAGATCATTACCAACTTGACCACTGACAAGATTTCTCTAGAAAATGGAGTGACCCAGGCTGCTGAGGAGAAAAAAGCTTTGTTAAAGGATCAAGAGGCCACAATCAAGGCCAAGATCAATGCCTATGCCAGGGAGATGATAAAAAGTGAAGAGTTAATGGTTCAAAGGGTGAAGTCTGATATGGTTCTCCTTTTTCATGAAAAATTCCCAAAGAGGACCCTGTGAGACTTATGGCTCTATGTAGATGATGATGACCTTCCATTTTATACAATGGCTGATGAGGGATTTTCCGGTGAGTCCTCATCTGATAATGAAGAGAAGACCGGAGAGAGCCCAGGCGAAGAGGAGAATGATCCCAAGGGCAAGAAAGTCGTCGAAGGGGGGAGTGACATCAAGGGCAATAAGGTAGATGAGGGTGAGCCATCTTCAAAGGCTCAACCTTAATTTATGGTGTACTTCGCTTATCTTTTACTCAAACTAAAGTCCTTGGAAGGCCAAGGCACTCTTTTTGTTGTTGAATGAATGTTTCTATTTTGCACAACCATCATTTTCTTTCATTATTTATTTTAGTTTAGACAGCTAGAGTTTAAGTAGCTTTTAGTTATTGCATTGTGAGAGTGTTGAGATTCTCCGGCTAGAGTTTAAATAGCCCTTAGATCTTTCAGTCCGGGTAGTATGACAAGAGATAGAACTTTGAAAATACTTAGAAATTTTTTGAAGAAGGCATCGAATTTTATTGAACCATCCGGGCACCTCATTAAAACCTCCCCGTGCCACCAGGGAGGAAAGAGTATGCCCCCAAATATTTACATGGAAGTTTAAACAAGTAAATATTTACACAAGTGTTATTCCAAGTACATTCGAAGGTGCTCAATATTCCAAGGGTGAGTTAAAACCCTGCCATCTTTGTCTTCCAACCAATAAGTCCCAGGCTTGATTCTTTCAACCACAGTATACGGACCCTCCCAGGTTGGGGCCAGCTTTCCGAAGAGCTTTTCCTTAGTATGCAAGAAGACTTTCCTTAATACTTTATCCCCTGGTTGGAAATCTCTTCTTTTAACTTTAGAAGCAAACCTGCTTCTCATCAAGCCCTGATAGTGTGCCACTCTTAGGCAGGCTTTAACCCGTCTTTCTTCTATTAAATCAAGTTGATTTCTGATGGCCATCTCATTAGCATGTCCGGAGAAGTTATGAACACGAAAGGAAGGGAGTGTCTTCTCTATGGGGGCTACTGCATCCATTCCATAGACCAAGGCAAAGGGAGACTCTTGTGTTGCAGCCCCAGGCGTTGTCCGGTAGGCCCACAAGACCTCTTGTAGATAACTAGGCCACTTCCCAGCAGCCCCTTCTAGATTCTTCCTTAAACCGGACAATATAGTTCTATTAGCCACTTCAACCTGCCCATTGGCTTGTGGGTGGAAAGGTGAAGAAAAACAGTGCTGTATACCCCTTGAGGCACAAAAGCTTTCCATTTCTCTATTGTCAAACTGTGGCCCATTGTCTGTGGTTATTTTCTGTGGGACACCAAATCTGCAACATATGTTGGACATAATGAACTTTATGACTGCTTTTGATGTTGTCCCTGCCAGGGGAGCTGCTTCTATCCACTTCGAGAAGTAGTCAATGGCCACAATTATAGTTCTACGCCCTCCGGACGCCACAGGGAGAGGCCATACTAAGTCTAACCCCCATCGAGCAAAAGGGATGGGCTCAGAAATTGACTCCAAAGGAATGGCTGGTACATGAATTTCATTACTGTACCTTTGGCATGGGTCACACCTCTTCACCAATTTCTTAGCATCTTTCATAATCGATGGCCAATAATATCCGGAGAGTAATACTCTTCTTGTTAAAGCTCTAAACCCACAATGGGCTGATCCCTCACCGTCATGCAATTCGGAGAGGACCACTTGTGACTCATTATCCCCTAAACAACGTATGAGAGGTTTACTATAGGATTTTTTGTACAACACTTCTCTCAACATAATAAAACCACGAGCCTTGTGTTTCAATGTTCTGGCTTGTGATTTATCTGAAGGCACAATACCATCGGACAGGTATTGTATGAGAGGAGATCTCCAGTCCTGAGGCCGATTCACTTGTATTTCAAAAACTTCCTCTTTTTCACCCTTACTAAGTTGAATAGAAGGGCTTTCAAGCACATGGATCCATGGGTAGGACTCCGTATATGCTATTGTTGCCAACGAGTCTCCTAGCTCATTTTCTGCCCGGGGAATGTGCTCATAGACAACAGCTTTAAACTTTAGCGCTTCATTTTTGAGGAGGAGTAAATATTTGACCAACTGCTCCTTTCTAGCCTCAGATTGGCCTAAAGCATGGTGGACAAGCAACTGGGAGTCACTTAGTAGCTTGACCCTTTTAGCCCCACAGATGTGGGCCAACTTTAACCCAGCTATAGCTGCTTCGTATTCGGATTCGTTATTAGATGCCCTGAAAGCAAAACAAATAGCTTGATACATGTTGTCTCCATAAGGGGAAGTTAAACATATTCCTGCACCACATCCCATAGTGCTAGATCCACCATCCGTTCGGACGATTCAGACTTTCTTGTTTTTTGTATTAGTAGCTTGCTCCGAATCCCTATCAGAGTGGAATTCAACCAGGAAATCAGCCACTGTTTGGGCTTTTACCGCTGTTCGGGGAGCAAAGTCTATGTTGAAGTCCCCCAATTCTACTGACCACTTAGTCATTCTGCTCGAAATGTCTGCTTTTTGAAGGATATTCTTTAAAGGGAAAGATGTCCGGACGATGATAGGATGAGCCTGAAAGTAAGGCCTCATCTTTCTTGCAGCTATCACCAGAGCTAACGCCAGTTTTTCGAGTTTCAAGTAACGCCTCTCAGCATTAATCAAGCTTTTACTGATGTATTACACTGGGTAGGGACACCCATCGACCTCTCTTACCAGCACAGCACTGATGGCACAACTTGAAACGGCCAGATACATAATAAGAGTCTTCCCATCAATTGGTTTGAACAAAGTTTTGAGAGAGGAAAGATGTTTCTTGATTTCATTAAATGCCTCATCACACTGCGGGGTCCACTCGAACCCCTTCGCACCCTTCAAAGTTTGAAAGAAAGGAGCACACCTGTCCGAAGACCTCGAGATGAATCTGTTTAGGGAAGCTAGTCTCCCCGTTAACCGTTGTACTTCTTTGATGTTTCGAGGAGGTTCCATCTGGAAAAGAGTATTCAACTGATCCGGATCGGGCTGTATTCCATGCTCACTTATGATATACCCTAAGAATTTCCCGGACTGCACTCCGAAAACACACTTTTCAGGGTTTAACTTTAAATTCACTTTTACCAAGTTAGCAAAAGTTTCTCGGAGGTCGGATAAGTGTAGCTGCTCATCCACACTCTTCACCATCATATCGTCAATGTAAATCTCCATATTTCTTCCAATTTGATCAGCAAATTCCTTGTTGACTAACCTTTGATAAGTAGCCCCAGCATTTTTCAAGCCAAAAGGCATCACCTTGTAGCAATGTAGACCCCTATTAGTGACAAACGTGGTATGCTCTTGATCTTTTGGATCTACTTGAATCTGATTGTACCCGGAGAAGGAATCCATAAAGGAGAGCAGCTTGTTCCCAGAAGTAGAGTCTACTAACTGATCTATCCGGGGGACCGGATACAAATCTTTTGGGCAAGCTCTATTAAGATCTGTGAAGTCAATGCACATGCGCTATTTGCCATTTTTCTTTTTTACCAGGACAGGATTGGCAGTCCACAAAGGGTATTGAGATTCTTTGATGTGCCCCATTTTTGTGAGTCTGTCAACCTCTTGTACTATGACATCAGCCTTTTCTTTTGAGAAAGCTCTTCTCTTTTGAACCACTAGTGCCACATCTCTCCGGATAGATAGGTGATGGGATATCACCTCTGATGGAACTCCAGTAACATCAGCATTGCACCAAGCAAAAACGTGCTGATGGTCTTTCAAGAATTTCAACATCTCTTCTTTCAACATTGGTGGCATCTTGGACCCTATCTTGACACTTTTGCCATCTTCCAAACAGTGTGTTTCAACCTCTTCAATTGGAATCAACACTCCAGGGGTCTCTCTGGGGTCATCGATTTCACCCTCACCCCCAGAAAGACCCTCAAACTGCTATTGATCGTTTATACGGACTGCCCCCAGCGTTTGAGGAGCCAAGGCAGTGGCATAGCATTCTCTTGCAATCTTTTGGCTGCTCCGGACAACCCCAACCTGTCCCTGAACAGCATACTTTAAGCACTGATGGACTGTTGAAGCCACTGCATGCATCCTAGAGAGCCAAGATCTCCCTAGTATAGCATTATAGCAAGTGGGACAATCCACCACGATAAAGAGTATTCTAACCATTTTCTTGAAAGGGCCCCTGCCCAATAACACCTCTTCTTCAAATTCTCTAATCACATCGGCTGAGCTGCCCGTGAAGCCCACGATTGATCTGTCCGACTTTTGAATCACAGCTGAATTTTTCATTTTCTTGTAAGTGGTTAGGAAAAGGATATTGGCAGAGTTTCCAGTATCCACCAGAATTCGCCTTATCTCTTTGCCCCCTATAGATGCTCCTATGAAAACAGCATCCTCGTGAGGGCCAGCAATGTCTCTCAAATCATCCTCATCAAAGACTATGAATGGGAATGAGTTTGGTGACTGATAAGATGTCATGCCTCCTTCTAGCTGGGAGGCTAAATTATGAACATGCCTCTTTCTCGAAGAAGCAGTAGGAGCTGTCATAGAGTCCCCTCCGAAAATTGTAAGTGGCTCAAAGAATTTAATGAGCCCGGAGACCGACCTAGAACATTCCTCTATAGCACCCACCCTGTTTCGAGTTGGATCAGGATCCAAGTACTCAGAATCCACATCAAACCTTTCAACTATGACCATGGCCCCCTCTGGGGCAGCATTACTTAGACAAACCCGGTGAGTGTTGTCAGGCCTGTTGCCTCCTCTTCTCTTAACGTATGCTCCCAACTTTCCCCTTTCAATCAAGTTCTGAACCTCTTGCTTCAACGCTATGCAATCATCAGTGGTATGGCCAATATCATTGTGATATTGGCAAAAAGAGTTGTTACGATGCTCTCTGGGAGACTGCAAGGTTGCCGGTCTCCGGTAATGCACCTCATCTTTTGTTTTATCGAAAATGGTGGCCACACTTTCTTTGAGTTCTGCAAACCACTCCGGTTGGACCCATGGCCCTCTTTTGTTTCTGGATTGTTGACTTTGAGCAGAAGCAGCTGGCTGAGACTGAGCTTTTGCCCTACCATGCCCCTGTCCGGTTTCTCTTACTTTGTTCCCGGACTGGTTTTGATTTGGAGTTGGTGCCACCGGGGTGGATCTCACCTGTCTGTGCACCCTGGTTTTCTTTGTTTCATCAACGTTTATTTGCTTGCCAACTTGATTTAGCAATCCTCCCCAGGTCATAGCCTTCTTTCTGGTCACCGAATCAGCCATATTGCCTGGGTTCAAACCTTGCCTTAGGGATGCTATTGCCACCTGTTCGAAGCAATCAACCAACCCATTCTTTGTGTTCACAAAACGACTTATGTACTCTTTCAAGGACTCATTTGGCTCCTGGGCACAATGGATTATTGTGTCTCCATTTCCCTTTAGCTCCTTACTCCCTACAAACTGCCTTCGAAAGGCCACCCAAAACGTATCAAAATCTTTAATACAACCCTGAGGCAGGCTGTTGTACCATTTCAGAGCACTCCCCGTAAAAGATTGGGAGAATGCCCTACAAAGTAGTTTATCATCGTCATCAAAGTTCATCATGAAGTTCGTGAATTGCTCCAGATGATTGTCCGGATCAGTACTGCCATCATACTTCTTCATTTTCGTACTATCAAACCTCTTGGGGAGGTTTCCGGACAGAATTTTAGAAGATAGTGGAGACTGCCTCCAATTCCTTCCACGACTGAACACAGTATCCTCGTTTGGAGTGGCAAAGATACCTGGTTCATCGTGGAAAGCAAAAGGATCCATCAGCATCTTGTCCGTATATCTCCGGTGGTGAGATGACCCCTTTCCAATGTGCCTTTTCATTCTTCCATGGTGGTCTCTTTTTCTTGAATATTTCTTCACTTGCTTTTGCTTTTTCCTGGTTCGACCCTCATCGCTGCTAGAGGATAAGGATTTTTCATTTCCCTCACTGTCCGAAGAGCTACCTGAAGATTCTGAGCTTGAGCCAGAGCTCTCCATAGGCTTGGACCGGTGAGACTTTTTAGAACTGGCATGTGTCTTTTTGGTGCTCACATGAGTTTTCGAAGCCTCAGGCTCTCTAGGGTTGTCGGTATGATGAGCAGCTGATGCTTTGGATTTTTCTTTCACGCCTATCTTGGCCTTTTCAGCCCTCAGAGCTTCTATTTCAGCCCTCAGCCTGTCACGCTCTTCGATAGTGTACTCGTCATTCTCTCCCACCACTTCGAACAAAGCTGGTGGCACTTCTGGATTGTCCGAATTCATTCGGACAGAGTTTTTTAGCTGGTTTTGAATGCTTGATTCAGGCACCGTCGCCTCCCACTGTGGTCGCCAATTTGGTGAGGATAATAATTGCCTGAGGGTAGGCTAGTAATTTCAAGTGGAGTTTCAAGGTGGTGTATGGGTGTTTAACGGTGGTGTATGGGTGTTTAACGGTGGTGTATGAGTGTAGAGAGATGATTAAGCAGCTTGGTAGCAGTTAATTCTCATTGCCCATAGTTAATGTTGATGGTTGGGTATTTATAGTATGATGTTTGGGCCCTTATGGGCTTTCGGGTCATGTTTAATGGACCCGGGTCATGATTAAAGACCCATGAGCTCTAAGCAGGAGAGCAAGTAGCTTAGTCAGGAAGTGTTTAGGTTTTTTAGTACTTTAGTCATAGTTAGAACAGTCTTAAGTTTATAGTGTCCAAAGTAATCTGTCCGGAAGTGATCTGTTCGATTTATGTCCTTGTAGCCTGCCCGGTGTTCGGAGAGACTTAGACTGATTTACCCTTCCGGGGAGCATGCTGAATTCGGACTCATCAAAAATCTTATATCTCAACTATATTCATGCTTCAGTTTTGGCTTAAATATCATATTTACACCTTTTAATAAGATTAAACAATAAAAATTTAAAAGGAAACAAAGAAACATTGATTCATTAATGACACACCGAGTACAAAATGCCTTGGGTGTGCTATGGGATTATAATTTTTTTTGAATAGATTATACTAAAAAATGGATTAGATAAACCAAGGGCTTACTGGAATCCAAACAAAATACAACAACACAATATGAATTCATTTACCTTTGGGCTCATCCTCATCAGTGCTATCTTCTTCTGAACTCCCAGATTCAGAGTTTCCCTCATCACTCTCTTCTGAACCATCACTAGATGAGTCCATATATTTGTCAAAATGATCAGCTATGGGCATATCATTGGGTCACAATTCCTCTGGGACCAGCTTGCACAAAGATCTGAGGTTCGACTTGAGGAATGTCTTATGAAAATCTAACACCATACCAGACTTAATTGAAGCATCCCGCTTATATAAGGACTTCAAGATTTATCAACTGCATCTTCTTTGTCTTTGAAAACTTCGGCTTTGGAAGTGGTTAGCTCTCATTCTTATTTCTTAAGAAGGGCTTCTTGCTCCTTTAGTTCTTTCAACAAGAGTTCCATAACACCATTGTCACTGGTTTGCTGATCTTTCAATTTCCGATCTCTCCGAAAGTAGATAACTGTAACCCTTCATAAGCAGTTTTTAGCTTCGTGAGCCCATCTTTGACCAATTTTGATGTAGTCCACTATTTAAATTTAAGTATTTGAATTTTCTTTTAAATATATTTATTTTATTTTATTTTATTTTAGGAGTATAATTGAAGTAGTGACTCAAATCTGATTATATTCAGATTTGATATTGATATTTTTTTATTTTTTATTTTGTATTAAGGTTTTAGACGATTTTTATTTAAAGATTTCAAACCTGAATTAAATGATTAATTGTTTTTAAGTGAATCAAATTTCAGACTTTGAGTCTAAGAAAACCAGCGTGTTCTAGAAAACATAAGGTTTCATTTATGTATCGTTGTTTCTTCTTCTAATTTCTATTACATCAGTTTGGTATAAGAGCGCCAGAAATTCATGCTATACAGATACATGAATCATGTTCACGACACTTGATTTTTGTAATTTGAGGACTAAAATAAAGAACAATACTTTCCAGTCTACATGCATAATTCGAGGAAGAATTTACAAGTTCGTAATCGATTCGAATAGTTTTGTAATTCTGATTTTAGAGGAGGTTGTTCAGGAACTGGTATTGAAGACTGAACCTCTTCCAAAGCCGTACATACTGTCAGAACTAATAGGGTACACTGATGTAACAGTTTCTAAATGTTGCGTAATTGTATTTTATGTTGGTGGTTATAAAGATAGAACAGAGTATGACGTAGTTACTATGGACGTTTAACATCTAGTTTTAGGATGTCTATGGTGATTTAAGAGAAACATTACTTATAATGGTAGAACGAACTGATATAATTTTGTGATAGATTTTTGCGAGATTACATTGATTCCATCTAGAAAAGTATTTCCAAACAAACCGATACCTATTAAGGAGCTGCGTGTTTATACGTTACCAGTTACCGATCTTATTTTTGATGTTAAAACTGCACCTTAGCTCGTATTTTACAGTCAATATACAATGAGTATGATGATATCATCGAGGAGAAGAGCGTTGATTTTAAAATATTAAAAACATCAGAAGAATTAAAAATTTCGAGACCAAATATTTCATCAATAATGGATAAAACTCTTTCTCATATGATTAAAATGGTGAACAATTTTTTTATTATTTCAGATACTCAGTACAATTTAAATCAGGAATAAAAAATATTGTAGAGGATGTCTTTGTCGAAAATTCTAATATCATTAGAGATTATTTATCATCATTTTTTACCACCGCCCAAACCACATAAACCCGTAAACAGTTCTGTTGAAAAAGTCTTGTAAAAACAGTTATGTTTTAGAGGATTTCTTGGTTAATTTTACTAAGGTTCATCTTTTGACGTTCCATTCTTTATAGAGGGAGCACACAAATTCTACCAATTTTGTTCGAAACTGTCCAGATGGATGAAAATTCATTTCTATCAAATCAGATAAAAATGGTGTGATATATGATCGAAAGACTGTGCTAATTGTTCAAAAGATAAATAACACGAAAATTATTCTTACTATCAGCTACAGTGAGGTCGTTGTCAAGTGGATTCAATGTTGTGGGTTTAATGATAAATTACAGATGATATGACAATCAAATGTTTATCAACTGTAGATTTTGCAGATGTCGATGCTGATCATAATTATTTCAAAAAGGAACTTAAAATAAATACCTAGGAAAAATCTCTTAGCCGTGGCATAAAAAATTGTATCGCCGGGATAGCGATAAACTAAAGGCCTCATTCTTGAATTTTTTTAATCTCTAATACTTACCAAAGAGAAAAAAACAAATGAGAAGCAGTTGTTAACGCTGTTACAGAGTTTAGTCAGCCAAAATTGGCCAAAGTCATGACTTTACCTTTTTCGGTTATGTGCAGCTAAGGTATTCGATGATATGTATGAGAGAGACAACAAGAGGTTGGTTTCTATTTTAGCGGAGTTGAGATAATGTGTATGTAAGATTTTAATTTCAAGTCTGTACAATATAATAGAGTCTTTACAAGATCTGAGAAAATCTAAAATGATTAAGGCTGTGTTTGATATGTTTCTGTTGGGAATATTGAGTTTATTACCGATATAATGTAGACCAAACATAGGAATCTAAAGCATAAAGTACGAAGTAACTAGTTGTAAAAGTTATAATGTTATGAACCTAGTGGCAGTTATCGAGTGTACTCATCTTTCAATTAATATTATGTAAGAGAAACAAAAACCTGAAGTTATTATAAATTTGGGCTCCTCAACTGGTCTTTATCCAGTGCCAATGTATGTTGTTTACTTTACCATGAAAGTTAGTGTTGTTTTATTTACTAGATCTTTAGCTCATTTAAAACAATATGGAATATACATCAATGTTCTTTTTCGTCGAGAGTTTATTGAGACCATTATTGGGTGTAAAAGTCAGGTCATTTTTTGTTGTGCTGGGGTTTATTGCAAGTGTTAATCATGAGGAGCTAATGAGCTTAAGGAAACTGGAAGATGGTCAAGTGAAAATGCAGTTACGACTAATGAGTTATGGTGAACAGAATCTAGAGGCTCACTAAGCTCTTACTCGTATAAAAAAACTATGTTCATGTATGTTTTGTTATATATTATTCGAAATCGCATCAAATATTATATAACAAATGGCGGAAAAATAATTAAACCCTTTTCTAGATTCACCTAGAATAAACAGAAAACTAAGAACACTTACGGGTTTGCCTGCTGCTATCCATATAGTATTCTCTTTTGTTCCTTTGCGTTCTTCAACGATTTCGCGTTCTCCAGCGATTCCGTTTATGAAATTGAGAAACCTGCATAACCAAATTAGAGAAGAAGAAAAATATTTCCAAACACTCAAGGAAACGGGCGTATTTCTGATTAGAGTTTAGGATGATGAAATTCATAAACCTATCCCCTTATTTATAGACTTTTCAATGTGAAGCCCAACATCGTAAAACCCATCCTTTATTACTTCCTTGTATCCGGGACTATAACCCGATAAATTGATAATTCAAGTTATATCCGTGATTTATTAATTCAGGCTTAAATGTTGAGATTTGGACTATCTTCATCACAGTGTCCAAATTCAACCCGATTACGGGTTACCCCACTTGAGCCCATAACATCTTCTCACCCGTAGATCCAATTTAATTAATTAAATAATTAACTTGATTACTTTTAATTTGGACTTTCTTAACAAAAAATCGAATATGTTTATTTAACACGTCGATCCAAATTATTGTCAGTTTTATAAATATATTAAATAAATATATTCCAACATGTTTAAATAAATATATTCCAACATGTTTGACGGATGTTGTTCCTCGGGCAATATGGTGCCTTCCATTTGAATTCTTTTCCCTTAAATTATGATGGTTAAGATTCTCCATCTTCTACCGTAAATATTTTGTTTGTGCCTTCCATTTGAATTCTTTTCCCTTAAATTATGATGGTTAAGGTTCTCCATCTTTCTACCGTAAATATTTTGTTGGATCAGTCTGTTTGATACTGAGCATAAAAGAACCTCCATCAACTGGAACTCGAGCTAGCAGGTGTATTGTTGAATTCAGTGTTAATCAACATGAAAGTCAGATTTATCCTGCAGAGGCTGGAAAATTGCAGTAACGAGGAGACAGAGGTTGTGTTTGGAGAGATACTCCCACATGCTTCAGTATTATTTACAGATATTTTCAGCAATTATGTAATTCAAAATTTCTTTGAACATGGAAGTCATGAATGGATGAAGAAGCTTGCAGATCAATTTGTTGGTTAGTTGTTAATGTTGAGTTGCAGATGTACGGTTATCGCGTCATTCATCGAGTCTTAGAGTATTGTTTGAACGAAAGAACCCAATTTATCATGGACAAAATCTTGGAACCTATTTTTTTTTCTTGCTCAAGACCAATATGGAAATTATGTCACTCAACATGTTCTTAAAAGGGGACAACTAGCACAAGAAGAGGAAATTGAGTGGCTACTTTTACGGGTAGAGACAGTGCAAAATGTGACATTTTCCTCTTATGCACTTCTCCGCATCCTAATTCCAAAAGGATATCTTTCTCCATAACTTGTGGATCTATCGGGACTCAAATATACTTTAGTAGAGAATAATGCAGGTTATTCAGAGGAAGTGGTCTGACCAACTTGGACCGCTCGGTTCTATTCCGATGATAGAATCTGGATGGATTTGGAGAAGTGTCAGCTCAAGACTGCACTTAGTACTTTGCATAATAGGTAGACTCATCTGTGAGTGATATAGGTGGAAACTGAAGTGCAGAACATCGGCATCTCTTTTGTTTAGGAAGGGTTCTACTTAAGAGAAATAGAATTTTGAGGGTTGGTCAGATGGCCGAGTTAGAAACATATAGAACAACAAAAGTGCTTGGTGAATCAGCAAAGGTCAGATTTGGTGTCGATTGGATGTTTGGCTTCATTTCGAGAACTGAATAGGGGTAACTGCACAAAGCTTGAGTGTTTTCAAAACAATATATGGAAACTGAAGTCTATCAAGAACGTAAATCTTAATGGAGCTACTATAATTTTTTTACCTCCAACCATCTCAGAAGTATGCAATCTACAAAGTTTGAGTTTTTTAAGAAGCGGAGACCGAGTTCCTGTGTCGCTGAGACTCTATCCCTTGACATAATTTTGCTATTCAAGATGGCTGACCTTAAAAAATGTTATGAATGAGCGAATAGTGCCTTGACAGTGTACTGTGTCCGACAGTTCGAATAGTGCCTTGACAGTGTACTGTGTCCGGCAGGACAGTTTTGTGTTGTGATAATGATATTGTCCAATCACTTCAAAAGAGCTAGTCCATTGGTATGAGCCCATTAGGTCCATAGTGTAGTAAGTCTATTAATTCCCTATAAATAGATTACTAGGGCGACACAAAACATAATCTGAAATCTGTAACCTTTTCTATCATAGTGAAACTCTTTTCTCTGGCGGCGCCCGTGGACGTAAACAAATTGTCGAACCACGTTAAATCCTGTGTTTCATTTAAATCTTTCATTCACATATATTCTGTGCTTGAGCCATTTAGTGATAATTGCATAGTATTTTATAACAAAATTGGTATCAGAGCCACGTGGTGAAATTAGGGCTTTTGCAATTAGGGTTTCACAATGGCGTCTACAGCAACAAAATACATGATTGAAAAATTTGATGGGGGATCCAGCTTTGCGTTGTGGAAGATTAAACTGAAATCTTCATTGGTACTGCAAGGGCTGTGGAAGGCTGTGGAGAATAAGTTACCAGAAGAGATGAAAGAAGAGGAGAAACAAGATCTTCAAGAAAGGGCTTTGTGCTGGATTTTAATGAGTGTGAAAGACAATGTGCTTCGCGAGATTAGTGGTGAGAAGAGTGCTGCCTGCGCATGGAGAAATCTAGGAGATCTTTACTCAGAGAAATCAGTAGTAAACCGATTATATTTGAAGAAACGTTTGTATGATTTCAGATTGAAAGAAGGTATGTCCATAACAGAGCACCTAGATAATTTTAAATCAATTATAATGGACTTGGAGAACATAGATATCAATATTGAGGATAAGGATCAAGCTTTGTTTGTATTGAGATCGTTACCAGCTCCCTATGAAAACTTCGTAGATACCATTATGTATGGTAAAGATAAGTTATCGCTAGTAGATGTCAAAGGGGCACTGAAATCAAAAGAGATGAGACAGTTGCAGCCAGACAATCAAGCTGAAGGGGAAGGTCTTATGACTAGGGGAAGATCTAAAAGCAAAGCGAGTTCTTTAAGAAGGAAGAACTTGAGGTCCAAGTCAAGGGTGAAGCACTCAAATTGTTATGAATGCGGTGAGCAGGGTCATTATAGGAGAGATTGTCCGAAACTGAATGGTAAGAAGGGAAATCAAAAGGAAAATGCAGCAAACATTGTTGAAGGTGTGAACGATTCTGACGATAGTGAAAACAGTGGTAAAGGAGATGTATTGTCCGTAAGTTCAGACTTTTGGCAAAACTCTTGGGTACTTGATACTGGCGCTACATATCACATGTGTCAGTTCAAGCAGTGGTTTGATACGTACAAGCCAATGCAGGGAACTGTCTATTTAGGGAACAATCATTCGTTGACTGTTGGTGGTATTGGTAACGTTAGAATCAGAATGTTTGACGGAGTTGTTAGAATCTTGACGTGCTGGCATGTTCCTGGGTTAAAAAGAAACCTGATTTCTCTTGGGACTCTAGACTCTCGGGGTTACAAGTACCATGCAGAAAATGGTGTAATCAAAGTGACAAAAGGCTCAATGGTATGCATGAAAGGTAGTTTGCAGAAGGGTCTTTACATTCTCCAGGGGAGTGTTGTTATGGGCGATGCTGCAGTAGCATCATCAGGGAGTAATAGCCAAAGTATGCAGGATCAAAATAAGTTGTGGCATTGGCGTCTTGGTCACATGAGTGACAGAGGATTAGCTGTTTTGGGAAAGAGAGATTTGTTGAAAGGGTATAAAGCAGAATCATTGGGATTTTGTGAGCATTGTGTGTTTGGTAAACAAACTAGAGTCAAATTCAGCAAATCGGCTGTAAGAAAGACTAAAGGCACAGTGGACTACATTCACTCAGATCTTTGGGGTCCAAACAGAATTCCATCCAAGAGCGGAGCCAGATACTACATGAGTTTGATTGATGATTATTCAAGGATGGTGTGGGTTTACTTTCTGAAAACGAAAGATGAGGCATATTCAACCTTTGTCAAATGGAAGACGATGATTGAGAAGCAAACAGGAAGAAAAATCAAACGTCTTAGGACAGATAATGGGTTAGAATATTGCAGTCGTGAGTTCAACGAGTTCTGCGAAGCTGAGGGAATAGTGCGCCATCGCACTTGATCTAGAACACCACAACAGAATGGAGTCGCAGAAAGAATGAACAGAACACTTTGTGACAAGGCACGAAGTATGCTCTCACATTCCGGTGTGGGAAAGGATTTTTGGGCTGAAGCTATCAATACAGCGTGTTACTTGGTGAATCGGTCTCCATCAACGGCTATTGATTGTAAAACTCCTTTTGAGATTTGGTCTGGATCGTCGGCTGGTTATGAACATTTGAGGGTGTTCGGTTGTCCTGCGTATGCTCATGTGAGAGATGGTAAGCTTGAGCCGAGGGAAAAGAGATGCATATTTCTAGGATATGCTACTGGAGTGAAGGGATATAGGTTATGGTGTACCTCTCCAAAGTCTCCAGGTTTTCTCATCAGTAGGGACGTTACTTTTAATGAGTTTGCTTCGATAGACAGTCAGAAGGAAGTAGGAGAAATGGTCGAATCAGGATCGGTTGTGAGTAAACAGGTGGAGCTTGAAGTAGAAGCAGTTCCTAGCAGGTCCAATAATTCAAGTGGTTCTGAGGTGGATCCAGAATCAGGAGGTGAAGCGTCAGCATCAGATGATAGTGACGATGATGCGTCTGAACCAGAACAACAACCTTATAGCATAGCATTGGGCAGAGAAAGAAGAGATATTAGACTTCCAAAAAGGTATGTGAATCTAGTTGCATATGCTCTGTCAGTTGCAGAAGAAGTTGAGATGCAGGAACCTAGTAGCTACAAAGAAGCTATAGCGAGTTCAGAGGCAGATCGATGGATTGGTGCTATAGGGGAAGAAATTGAATCTATTCAAAAGAATACTGTGAACGTTGGCTTAACTTTTAACAAAACCGGTATTGGTGAATCGCTGAATGATGTTGCAGGATCATTGGTTGGTTTTGTTGATTCTGATTTTGCAGGTGATATGGATAAAAGAAGATCTCTGACAGGATATGTATTTACTCTAGCTGGGAGTGCGATCAGTTGGAAAGCACAGTTGCAAGCTACTGTAGCTTTGTCTACAACAGAGGCAGAGTACATGGCGGTAACAGAAGCAGTTAAAGAGGCAATATGGTTGCAAGGTTTGGTGGCAGATTTGGGCTTGGATAGGACTACTACAAAAGTGTTTTGTGACAGTCAAAGCGCCATACACCTTACAGGGAACCAGATGTACCATGAGCGTACAAAGCACATAGATGTCAGGTATCATTTTATTCGTGATATAATATCAAAGGGAATTGTTGATGTGAAGAAAGTGTCTACACACGATAATCCAGCAGATATAATGACCAAAGCAGTATCAGTTCGAAAGTTTAGGGAATGCCTAAACTGGATCGGTGTTCGCAGTATAGAGTGAATGCCTTAAGGGCATTTGGTGAGTCAGAAGAAGAGAAGATTCTTTGTTGATAGTGAAGAAAGGATATTCGCCTCAAGGGGAAGATTTGTTATGAATGAGTCGAATAGTGCCTTGACAGTGTACTGTGTCCGGCAGTTCAAATAGTGCCTTGACAGTGTACTGTGTCCGGCAGGACAGTTTTGTGTTGTGATAATGATATTGTCCAATCACTTCAAAAGAGCTAGTCCATTGGTATGAGCCCATTAGGCCCATAGTCTAGTAAGTCTATTAATTCCCTATAAATAGATTACTAGGGCGACACAAAACATAATCTGAAATCTGTAACCTTTTCTATCATAGTGAAACTCTTTTCTCTGGCGGCGCCCGTGGACGTAGACAAATTGTCGAACCACGTTAAATCCCGTGTTTCATTTAAATCTTTCATTCGCATATATTCTGTGCTTGAGCCATTTAGTGATAATTGCATAGTATTTTATAACAAAAAAATCACATATGATTTAAGTGCAAGAAGATATTTCGTGTTTATATTCGCTGACTGTTTTAGATTTCAGTAAAAATGATTTTGAGACAATACTCGCAAGCATTAACCAACTTGTTAGGCTTTAAGAACTAAACCTCAACTACTACAAAAGGCTATATGAAAATTAGGGGTAAAGCATTGGACAAATTATCCTCGGCCTATTGATGTAGCTTCTTAAAAGTAATATTAACATCCTCTAGATGATGCCGATAGGATTTCGGTATTAATATAAAAAAAATTGAGGTAAGTTACGAATAATAAAAGATGAGCAACAATATAAGTTCAAATGACTATGTATGTTCTTCAAAAACCTGGTGAACCAATTTGGATTACCCTTTGAGGTGATTTTCTTATCATTCTCCCACCAAGAGCTAACAAAGAAAAACTAAATCTTCTGCAACTTTTCAGCTTCCAACAAGTCATCCACAATTTTGTACTCATCACCCATGTTGTATAAGTAAAAAAATATCCGAGAATTTCGAGACAACCCGACAATGGTAGCAAATTGCTTCATTGGTATTGATAATCTTGATAACCTAAATGCAGTGATACATGACATCAGGGTAAACTGAACATTCGGACTAGCCTGTCTTGGGTATAGTCCCACCAAATTGAAGTAATTAACAATTTATGGGTCCAAAAGAAACCAGAGGACTCAGTTCAATATGTTCAGATAGACAACTAATCTATTTGGACTTTAATTTATCGGAGTTTCGCCTTGAGTTGGGTAACTGAAACTTCACCTTCTTTTAGGAATCCTCACTTCTCACGTATGGCATTCATCTTACTATCTTGAAAATAGTTATAAGAAATGTTTTCAATGCCTAGAAGATACTTAAATCTAACCTTTTGAAAGTTAGGCCCTAACGTCCGGCCAGTGATGAGGGAAGTGTTTCAGCCTCTGCTTCAGTGGATTTAGCCTTGCCATATTTACCACATTTGGACTTGGAAGTCTTCTTTCTAACCAACTTAAAAACCTCAAACATTATCCCCGGATTGACCAGATATCTCAAGAGAATATTTCTCATTTAGATTATCTTCATCTTCCAACTCTATCGGATTTAATTCATAAGGTTTTTTCTAATGAGAGATATTACTTCTCTCTATGTTTAGTTATTTTGATGGAGAATCAAAAGAAATTTGAGTATGTTAGAAGGTAGTTTGTGTAATATAAGCAAGTCTGACCAATCTTGGAGGTGAGTTTTCTTTTGTATTGGAGCTCAGGTTTTTAGAAGTGGAAAGACGTCTATAACTAGTGGTTCTTGAGATTATGTTGGTCTTGGTGAATGACTTTTTAGGGTAAACGATTA
Source organism: Limnanthes douglasii subsp. nivea (assembly GCA_036936605.1). NCBI lineage: Eukaryota > Viridiplantae > Streptophyta > Magnoliopsida > Brassicales > Limnanthaceae > Limnanthes > Limnanthes douglasii. The sequence goes on from JAUPFV010000004.1 coordinate 34,217,749, forward strand.
AGTGGTGGAAGAAGTTTCTAGTGGGAATTTGTAAATATTTTATGTATATACACCCCCGTAATCAATTGTATGAGAAATAGTGAGTATGCCTTCAGATGCGGGCAAATCCTGCCATAACCTTAGCTATCTTTCTCTCTTTGTATTTTTTTTTACAGAAACAACCAGTCGGTTATATTAGTTCTTGCAGTTTACATACAAACTAAAAAATATCACCGAAGATTGCTTGCGATGGTAATATTGGTGGAAGAAAAACAAATACTACCGATGATTAACTTTATGGTGGTAAGGAGGCAAAATTTATCTATCGATAAGTACACTTTCTTTCTCTAAAAACTGTTATAATAAGAGAATGAGAGGAGAACTCATATAGATTATTGTAGAAGACCATCAGTTTTGATTCTAGAGAAATGGGAAAGCCGCCAACGGTTATAATCGTTAGGCGAGTGAAACTATTTCTAATTGTTGACATGTCTCACCTATTGCGGTGATAGATTTCGGGTCTAATGAAATGATGACACATGTCCAATGATGTGTCTGGTTAACAGTCATAAAAATATACCACCGATACATCCAAATGATTCCACCGGATAAATCTGAATTATTTCTCTAATTAGTTTGAAGCAAAACTTCGAAGGGATATATCCGGAAGGATGATCAACCTGTAATCAAAGAGTTTGTTTGACAGCCCTCCCCAAGAGTCCTTGAGAGGACTAAATGGGTTATCTGATGAGGGTATAAAATATTCAAAGAGAAAATAGAACTAAAGTTAATATTTATTTTATCATTTATTGTTATATAATTAGAATGTAATTATTTGATTTTATTCTATTTACTAATGGGTTGAATGGGCTTCAAACTTTGGGCTTTAGTAATTAAAAGTTGGCTCATGGACTCAACTCGACATGTTAGGGCCATTAGGATAATTTAGCCTATAAAAAGGATTTTAGGAAACATTTAAGAGAAATGAAGCATTTACTCTTAAAATCAGACTCACTCTCTCTAAACATTTTCTTAACAAAACTCTTTTATCTCTATGCTCACTACCAAAAATTAATTACTCCTTACCACATTACTAAACAGCCCCTCAGATAAAATTGATCAATATCAAGATTAACAACAACAATACATAATACAATAAAACTTATTAGTCGAAATCATATCCTAGGTTAAAATCAACAAGTGAGCAATTAGTTATCGCATCTGCTTTATCATCAAGGTCTCTCCAAATAAGCTAGCATGTCTCTTCTAATGAAGCCAGTAACTTTCAACTACCACATGTTAAAGGCCTCTTACATTACTTTGTACACGAATTCGAAAACCTGACGCATTGATTTAGATTTTGAGAGATTGTACCTAATAGAGACTTATACATGACTGCGCGGAGTTGGATATGGAGCTCCTAGACGTCCGTAGTTATAGTAAATCCTACAAAACAGTTCGTCACAAAAAGCATCGGTGGTCTTATCAGACATTGTTCTATGAACACACTTGATAACTTGAAGTAAGTGGTGATCTTTGTCAACAATACATTCCATACCTAAGATACTTCAAGTTTTCCATACTTCGGAAGATTTGGTAGATACATTAATACGATATGACTCTATGACATTATAAAGAGAAATCCAACATGGGTGGAAATCTTAAATTAGCAGGAAAGCTAACTTGGCCGGAAATATAAATATGCAAGAAGTCAAATGAAAATGATAATAAATATTACGCGTGAATTCAAATATTACATAATTAAGTACTAACATAAGTTGTAGTCAAAATAAATTAAAATAGTACATCATAAAATGTTGCCAAAATAAGTTTGAAAACATAAAGTAACATGAGATCAATTTAAAATATTTGGTGAGATCGGTAACATTGGCTCTTCGTCAAGATTTATTTCCCTGGCCGACATAATTTGGATATATTTATTGAATCTATCGTAGTACGCATTCGTCCATTGAATCGCTTTGTCGGTGATGTGGGAACCCCATGTGGAGTATAATGGTGACGATGGTCCATTATGATGAGTCGTAATCTATAAAATTAAATGTTTGCATTTGAGAGAATAAAAACCTACATAAAGGATAAAATTATATTGTAGTCAAAGTGATATACTTACATTTACGAAGTGGATACCATGTATGAAAGCTATTCCAATTTCTTTTATAGTTGAAAAACTAATATGTGGACTTCCACGAATGGGTAGATAAGTTAAACACCCGATTTGAGAGACATGGTATACCACATATTGATATCTTGTGGCTATCACTAATCCGATGTCGAGAAATGTCATCTAATAATAGCTTAACGGATAATGTTTGAAGCAACCCAACCTACATACTATATCATCCAAAGCATCGAACGAACTGTAAACCTTCAACCATAAAGCACATTGGTCATACGATTCCTACAAAAAATATCGTCTAGAAAGTTACCAATTGTCCTCGCTACCGTATATCACTACCGATATAGACCGATAACCGCAGCGTCCGTCTGATATAACATATACCAAATTGGTAATTTAAGAATTTAGAAATATCGAGATGCATTCTGGGTACTTTGTTAACTTTCTTTCATTAGTAATTTTTTTGGGTTGTACTTTTTTATTGCGGCTAGAGGTTTAGGTGAAAAAATAAAGACACTTTTGAGGAAATCGTGCTACCTATTGTGACATGGATGTGCTGCCTAAAGTATTCGTGGGTGTGCTAGCACTCGTGGTTTGTCCAATGCCATATTCCCATGGACTAGGGTTACGTTTAATGAATCGGTCCACACTGGATTTTGGCCTACATTTAGCTCTAATTGGTTCTTTAGGGTCTTAGGCGTAATTGGTATTGGGCTTCAAGAGTTGTATAACCCTATTGATGAAATAATCTTATTTTTAGGGCCGTAATTACGAATGTAACTATCTATGATAGATAGTTTTTTAATAAGGAATCTTCATGTGTAGTGGCATCTATATGAAAAATATTTATTCGTCTCCAAAATGTATCCATATCTTTCTTATGAATGTATTTACCTTATCTTGCTATTGAAGTCATTTTACATGCGTAAAGTGACCAATGTGTTTTCCTAAGGAAGCATCTACCACATGATATCCGGTATACTCCTATATTTTTAGAACGTATAATAGCGCAAGATAATTCTTTTAGGCCCGTATAGGATACATGATTGACTAGTTGAAAGGTCGAAGGATCTGCATTACCCGGTTCAGTACAAAACTTACTTTACTCGAAAGATTCGAGAATCCATGAATGATACTTCGTTAGGAGCTTGTGAACTTTTTTACAAAAAAGTTCAAAAACGCATAGGTTAGTATTAAGGTTTTTTAAGGGCCGCGTGAGCACTCTCACACCTAAAAGGAAATAAATAATTACGATATTGGTTTTTTGTGATAAAGAAAATGAACAATGATAACGTAATCAATTTTACCTATTCGTTGTTCTATTGCCATAGTACTTGATATTGTTGGTTTGATGATTAAAAGACTTATCGTCATACCTTGTTATCGATCCCGACATAACATATTCAATACAACTTAAATGAGTTGCATAAAAAGGGTAAATTGCACTTTCAGCCCTTAGCTAAAATACACATTCTCAATTTCTCCTCTAATTTTACCATCTGTTGCATTACATATTATTTACACTTTTAGCCCATGAACTTCCATTTCCTTATTAGTAGCAAATAATTTGGCCATTTTCCTTAAATTTCACTTCTTGCAAATAATTGGGCTATTTTTCTTAGATTGCACTTCTTGCAAATAATTTGGCCATTTTCCTGCTGCCCATGTTAAATTATTCTTCAGTCCTTCTAAAATAGATCTGTTTGTCACCTATACTTGTCCATTTTCTTGGGGATGAAAATGTGTTGAAAGACATTATCGAATCCCCATTAAAGCGCAGAATGAAGTCATTTCTTTAGTATTAAATTGAGGGACATTATCCGTGGTAACTCTTCGAGGAACTCCAAAACGACAAAAAATACTGTTTATAATGAATTTAATCATATCATTTTCTTTTGTTCCAGATACTGGTTCTGCTTTTGCCCACTTTGTAAAATTGTCTACTGCAACAATTATCATTTGCCGCCCTCCAGATGCCATTGGCAAATGCCCCACTAAATCAATTCCCCATCTATCAAATGGTATGGCTTCGGTAATAGACATAAGTGGAACTGCCGGCTTATGAATTGAATTAGCAAACCTTTGCAAGAAAAACTCGACGAGATAAAGATTTAAACCCACAATGAGCTGATCCTTCTCCATCATTCAACTCTTATAAAACTTCTTGTGATTCTTGCATATTCAAACATCGTAATAATGGCATACTCAATGATATCTTATACAAAACTTCATCCAAAACTATGTATCCAAAAGCTTTGCCTCGCAATTTTTTGGCCAATTTCACATCGTCAGACAGTGCTCCTCGAATAAAAAAAAAATTAAAATATCAGTTCGCCAATTGCCTAAGACTACATATGTAGTGACAAATAATTCTTCCATATAATCACACTGGTCTGACTGGGTCAAAATCGAATGACTCTCTTGTATCAAGATCCAAGGATACTCTTCTTTATATGCGGTATTTTCTAACGAATCAGCCACTGTGTTACTTCATCGACTTATATGTTCCACAACAACATGATCAAATAATAACATCAAGTTTCGAAGCTCTCGAAGATACAACATTACGCGATCCTTTTTGGCTTCAAAGTTTCCAGATACTTGATTTGCTCTTAATTGAGAATTCGTCTCTAACCCTACCGATGTTGCTCCGTATATATTTGAAAGTCTCAAACCAGCCAAAGTAGTTTCGTATTCAGTTTCATTATTCGAGGCGTGGAAACCAAATTTGATAGACTGAAGCATTGTTTCTCCAGATGGAGCAACTAACTGAACTCCAGCGCTGCATCTCAAAACACTAGATCCAATATCTGTTCGAATAACCCACATCAAATTTACTGTCTTATGTATCCGATCTGCTCGAATGAAATTCAACGAGAACATCTCCCAAAGATTGAGCTTTAATTGCAGTTCGAGGTGTGAACAAAATATCATAATCTCCCAACTCCACTGACCACTTGGTCATTCTCCTGAAATATCAGGACGTTGCAAAACATTTTTTTAAGGGAAATGAAGTTTGAACTTCAATGGTATGGGTTTGAAAATAAGGGTGCATCTTTCGAGAAACCACCACCCATGTTAATGCTAACTTCTCAAACTTTAAATATCTCTTTTCTGCTGCCACCAAACTCTTGCTAACATAGTATACCAACTTCAGAATCCCCGAATCTTCGCTTATTAGTACTACACTTACTGCAAAATCTGATACCACAATGTATAAAAAGAGTTGTTCTCCACTTGGAGGCTTTGATAAAATCTCTGGTGATGATAACAAATTCTTGATGATTGTAAACGCCGCTTCACAATCCGAAGTCCACTCAAATTTCTTTGGCAATCGCAACACTATAAAGAAATGAAACCATTTATTAGAAAATCTATAGATAAATTTATTAAGTGATGCTAACCTTCCTGTCAAAACTTGCACTTCTTTGATTGTTCGAGGTGAATTCAGTGCTACTATAGCTTTCAATTGTTCTAGGTCAGCTTCTATCCATCTTTCACTGATAACATAACCCAAGAACTTCTCTGATCGAACTCCGAAAGTAAATTTATCAAGATTAAGCTTTAACCTTATTGCCCTTGGTATAAAAAACGTCTCTTCTAAATATTCCAAGTGTGCAATATTTTTACCATCATGTCATCGATATACACTTCAATATTTCTTCCGATCTGTGTGGCAAATGCTTTATTCATTAATCTTTGATAAGTAGCTCCAGCGTTTTTCAATCCAAAAGGCATAACCTTGTAGCAATGTAAACCCCTGTCAGTTATGAAGATTGTACATTCTTGGTCATTCGGATCCATCTGGATTTGATTATATCCCGCAAAAGCATCCATGAAAGTTAATATTTTGTTTCCCGGAGTGGAATCAATCAGCTGGTCTATACGACGAACAAAAAATGGGTCTTTAGGACATACTCAATATAAGTCTGTAAAATCCACACACATTATCCACTTTCCGTTCTTCTTTTTGACCACTACTGGATTCGCCGTCCATAAGGGATACTGCGACTCCTTTATATGTCCAACCCTGGATAAACGATCCACTTCAGAAATAATTGCTTCTGCTTTTTCTGATGAAAATGCCATTCTTTTTTGAATTGTCGACTTTACCCATCACATCCTCCGTTTTCCAAGCGAAAGCGTCCAAATTATAAGACAAAAATTGTAACAGTCGTTGACGTAGAACTAGGGTCAATAAGGTTCCTATTCGAAATGTTTTTCCCTCAGAGAAAGTATACTCCTCAATTTCTTCACTTACTGTCAAGGACCCTGGGGTTTCCCTCGGATCGTCAACCCTTTCATCCAAATCTGAGGTCAACCCGTCTAACTGATATTCATTCATCATATCTCCACTGTTGGATCCTCGAATCCGAAATGCAGTGGTATAAAATTATCTTGCAACTTTCTAGTTGCTTCAAACGACTCCTACACGGTTTCCGACCATGTATTTAAAACAATGGTGTATTGTCGACATAACCCCATACATTCTTGACAGCCAAAACCTTCCAAAAATAATTTTTTAGCTTGTGGGACAATCCACCACCATAAAAAGCACTTAAACTTTCTTCTTGAAGGGTCTATTTCCTAAACTCACCTCCCCCTTGAATTCTCATATTACCTGTGTTGTCACACTAGTGAAACGAATAATTATGCGCTCTGACTGAGAAATTCGAGGATAATTACGCATCCTGTCATATGTTTCTTTGAAAAGGACATTCGCAGACCTCCCGGTGTCTATGAGTACGCGTTTAATTTGAACACCAGCAACTTTTGCCCCAATAACTACCGCGCCCTCATGCGACCCCACAGTACCTCGCAAATCATCCTCATCAAACAAAATAAAAATGGATGTCCTTCTTGGCATACAAATAAGTGGACTCCCGTCAATCTGAGTTGTCAAATTGACAACATATATCTTCCTTGAACTATCAGTATTACCTGTCATTGAATTACCTCCAAAAATGGCCAATGACTCAAAATAATCACACAGACTTCGAACATGTCTTTTTTTATTGGCTCTTCGACAACAATCAAAATCAACCTATCTGGATCCTTATCTAAGTACTCCAAAGCAGCATCAAGCTTATCAGCCTCAGAATCTAGAATCATCAAATTTCCAGCTTGTGCATTTGGGTTGGCCGACCGTAAATTCGATACTGGAGTTTTCAATGCGTTTCCATGCGAATTTACATAAGTCAAAAGCTTTCCATTTTCAATCATAATTTGTACTTTTTTTCCAAAGAAATACAGTCGTTGGTTTTATGTCCAATATCATTGTGATATCTACAGATTTTATTGTTATGTTCCTCCCTTGGTCTGTTGATTGGTGCGTGTTTCCTGAAATTCACATAACTCTTGGTTTGATCAAAAATTGTTACCACGTTTTCTGTTAAACCCGCATAATACTTTGGCCTTATCCACTGATTTGGCCTCAGCCTGTTGTAGTTGCAGGATGGAGATTGATTTGAATATCCTTTGGTTCGAGGTGGTAAATTGTTATTCCTCGGACGTGCCTGCTGATTAGCATTTGAAGATTGCTATTGGTTATGGGACACCTATCATGAATTCTTTGGAACATTAATTAGTCCTCCTCAGACCCTTGTTGATTATTTAACTTTAATGTGATCTTCAACCTGAGCCATTAATGCTCTAAAAGTGAAAGCCCTCATTTTCGTTATCTTATTAGCCAGGTCCCCTAGCAATAACCCTTGGGAAAAAGCTGTTGTCACCACTCCCTCTTCACAATTATCCAAACTTGCTAATGTCAAAATAAATCATTTTGTGTAATCTTTCAATTATTCTCCAACTGACTGCTTGCATTAGATAATTGTATCACCATTACTCTCATCTCTTTGCTGCCAACAAACTGCCTTCGAAAACCAGTATAAAAATGTCTAAAATTCGAAATGGATCCTCTCGGAATCCAGTTGTACCACTTCAAAGCTGTTCTTTTAAAAATCTGTGAGAAATCACGACACACCAACCTGTTGTCATCTTCGAAGTTCATGTAATTTTTGAATTATTCGATGTGATCGTTTGGATCATGCATCCTATCGAACTTTTCAACCTTGGCGATATCAAAATGCTTCGGAAGCGTAGTAAATCTGATTTTACTTGTGAACCGATAATTCCTCCAATCGACACCTTGGAAGTACTGATCTTCAGTTTCCATGACTGCGTACAAATTCCTATCAGTCTCAACGTACTGGTTCGATGTGTTCCCCTCACATCAATTAGATTCCCTCAAACAACGAGGCACACTGTCCCTCCTAGATGTGTGTTCTTTCTTATATTTTCGAGGTTGTTCCTTTTATTCCTTCGAAGAACCCCTATAACTTTTAAAATCTGAGCCAGAGCTCTCAACCTCCTCATCACTAGATGTGACACACTTTTGCTTATTTTTCTTTCCTTTTCAAGAAAAATAACACTCTTTTGGAGCTTCAAAGCGTGCCTTCTTCTATTCAACCCTGATTTGACAATCAATGCAAGATTGATCAGATTGGTTTCCAATTTGAGTTTGCTCATTCATTTGTCTCACTTCAGACTTCAGCTTTGCCGAGTGAATTTCTTTCTTTCTTTACTAGTATTTCTCATTTGATGCGTTTATCTTATCCAAGAGCTAGTTCATACGCATTTCTATATCAAATTGAGTTTGGATCGAAACAGATCCTTCTGGTCTATTTTCATTCCCCTGCAAATATTCTCTTAACATTTCAATTGATGATCGAACCAATGGGTTGTTTTCGAGATTCATCGCGAAGTTTCAAGATCATTTTTCTAGGTTAATAAAATTCAAACTCGTAAAATAGACAGTGACTGTCAGTCATCCTCAGTGGACTCGCCAATTTGGTGAATTTGATAATTTGGAATGGCAATAGTAAACAATAGAAGAAATTTTTTAGAGAGAGAAATAGATTCTAGAGAGAGAAAATCAAAGTATACAAGTGATCTAACTCAGAAATCCAATGTCTTTATTATTTCAGCTTTGGCCTTTAATAGAGGACAAAGACTTAGCTTACAACTGAAATCAGTTACATAAAAATGGTAAATTGCACTTTCAGTTCTTAGCTAAAATACGCATTCTGAATCTCTTCGAAACCGCATCAAGCATCAACTTTCTAACTGTCCCATGAATGTTCTTATTTATATCAAAACCTGCATAGCAAGTTAGTTGTGCCCGTAAATATTTCTTCGATAGCTCACATTAAAGATTACTCTTGATCGATCAAAAGAATGCTCGCAAATAGACACATATTATTCATCATCAAACCACGTAGAACACTTAAAGCCCATGTATAGTTTTGTATCTTCTCCTTACTTATAAACATGTATGCAACGATATATATAAGTGAATTCGAAGTTACTTCAACGATCCCGAGCAATGACATCTTATACCTCATCGTTTGGTATGTACAATGAATGACAAGCACATGCTGGAATATACGCAACAAGTCTATACTTGTAGGATGTGCAAAAAAGAAATAAGTGATCACATCTGATTCATCACTTGTCCGCTCCCACTGAGAGTAACCATGTTCCTTCAATTTTGCCAACAAATATTACATTTGAGTTAGTTCACTGTGATCAACATCATGATGTTTTTGGCAATAATTTTACATTGTACACATGTTGGAAACATTCTCTGGGTTGATTTAAACCAAAATATATCTCCCTAAGATGCGATCCAAAGAAAGACAATATAAGGTTTGTAACTGTGTTTCCCGTTCTTAACATATAAACGTCATTGCACAGCTAGTACATCAATCAGATACCCTCTTAATTCAAATGGACAATTGTATTTTTGTTATTGTACACTTTCGTTTTCTCAAAGTTTCCGGTTGGATTTTGATTTGTAAACATAATACCTCTTGCATTGGTACTTTACCCTAGGAGTTCTTCCCAATCCCCCATCATCATATAAGGTAATAATACTGACAAAATTTATCTTCTTCTCTTTGCCTATAATAAAATCATCTATTTCTAGCTTAGTAAAAAGCCTATGAGGTGTAAAAAATCATGTGTAATCAGCCATCATAAATTTTAGGTGGCCACGTTCCACTACAAAAATTAGTAATATGCTAAGTAAAGATCATAATGCATAAATCGCCCCATATATATGAAACTATCACAATAAGTCGCACAAACATTGTGATGAGCACACCAGATATCGCATGAAGCTTTGCGATTGGGTTTCATAAGAATCATACTCGTTGTGCGGCGAACTTAATCAATATCGCATGACTTGCATGCGATGAACAATGTTTATTGCGTTAGTTATGCAAACTAAACTAAAAAAACAACTAAATGTCAAAAAGTTACTTCTAACAGATAGAAGTGCTCCTCATCTATAAACCCTTTCAAGTAGCATCCTAGTTTCTCGTTTTCCATGTTATTTTGATGTTTGGTTGGTTTGTGGTTGAAACATTAGGGTCTAAGGTAATATTTTGTTATGTTTTTCGAAGTAGATAGATTTTCTTATATTTATTTTTATCATACACAAAAGGAGATCTTAATCCTATAAAAATACAAAGGCAATTGTCGAAGAAGTAGACAGATTGACTGTTGTTGGATACATACGAGACTGAGAGTATCCAATATGGACAACTAATCTTGTGTTGGTCAAGAAGAAGAATAACAAGTGGATGATGTACGTACACTTCACAAACTTAAACAAAACATGTCTGAGTGGCCTTTTTTCAGTGTCGAGAACTGACCAGCTTGTCGATGCAACATTCAGAAACTTAATGTTATCATTTATGGATGCATCAAGATATAATCAAATACAAATAATATAGGATGACCATGAATATACAAATTTTATCACTTACAGAGGGCTACATTGCTATAAAGTAATTCCATTCAGACAAAATAACTTTGGACCAACTAGTCAAAAGATGGACCAACTAATCAAAAGTTAGCAGATGCTTCGACAAAGGTCAACATATGCGTAGGCCAATGACAAGTATTTCAGATAATCAAAGCTACTCATTCCTTGTTAGTCTCGCAAGGAATAAATGCATTACTGATAATGGTGTAAATAGTTTGGACCGTCTATATTTTATCATCAGCTATTTAAGTACTTGAAATCCAGAAAACTTGGCCAAAAATAAATTAAGATATAAAACTTGGCCAAAAATAAATTAAGATATAATATATAAGTAGTTAGAGTAAGATAATTTTACATCTTGCTAATTCTCTGAGAGATATATTCAGTAACTATAAGCAGAGGTTTAATGATCAACAATAAAATATTCGTTCATTTTTTTTGAATATTTTTTAGACATCATATGTTTACATTTTCTCTATATTTTCTAACTTGATTACAGATCACCTTCCAAATTTTCTACATTATATATATATATATTAAAATATTTGGTGAAAATGTTAAAATATTTAATATATACAATATAAAAATAATATATATATATATATATATATATTGTTAAGAATATTAAAAATATTTATTTATTTTTAATCAAAATTTCAAAAATTGATAATAAAAATCTATTCTGAAAATTAAAATTTAAAAATATGTTTTGTGTCTTTCTCCTAATGTATATGTTAAAACAGTTTTTAAGAATACTTAAAATGTCAATAAAAAAAAACTTCACTCAATCCAAGCTCATTGAGATCTTGTTTGAACATAAAAGAGACTTGGTATAGAAGATAATGAGTTAAAATATTTATTCATAGAATCATGTACTAATATATTTATTCAAATTAGTCAAAGCTTCTATTAGTTAATGATATATAATATCTCTCATTAAATAAAATATTACTACCTTACTTATACAATATATTTGTAACTTTATAAATAGAGATGAAAACCGAAGAATAAATGATCAAACTTTAATTTTATTATTTTTATTTCTTATTTTCTCTAGTTTTACATTCAAATTCTCTTAGTCTAGATTTGCATCACCAAATTAGCACATTATATGGGAACCAAGTAGTATCTTGATTTTAGAAACCAATAGCAGAGAACCAAAAGCAACTGATGACAAACCCGTACGTGGAATTGGAGCATTTATTAGATATGAAAACGTCAAATAGAAAGTTACTGTCTCATGTCATTGCGGATGCTACTGTTACTCTAACCACTCTAACCAATTATGTCTACCAGTTGGTAAAGGAACTGATAGAGGTACGTGTCAACCACTTCAATTATTTGGAGGCTATGCTGACCACTTCTGTTCCGTACCTAAGATCCAAGATCAAACATTATAAGGATAACGTCAAGAAGAAAGAAGATGAAGTCATCTACTCCATAAAAATGGATCATTACCATAACACAACTAATGAGATTAAGCTCATCTTCCATACCAAGGCCATAAACAATAAGTCCATCAAGGATCCTTCAGCAAGAATGAGATACATTGTCGTCCTTGTTATAGCAGGAGAATGAGGATGACCATAACAACAACAGGTACAAACCAACAATATTATCCACTTCTAATGTATATGGGTTACCTGAACCCTTATGAAACACATCAAATGTCGTAACTGAACCCCTACGAAACTCATTCAATGACGCAACCAAAACTTTATGATGCTTCACAACCACAACCATAGTTTCCCAATAGATATCTACAATTTTATCAAACAATTTTTTTTTACAGGCTTAGACTATTCAATGGCCCGAACACCATTACCAACAGAAAAATTATCCCATCTTTGGCCAAAGAGTGTAGGGTAAAAAGACCATGCTTATTGATAACGAGGATTTGTTTGACATTAACCTTGGAGATCTTATATGTTGAATCACCATCAGAGTTTAACAACAATGCTCGAAGAATAGTATGAGAGATAATGCACAAAGGTTTTTATAAACTAATAATCGATCTGCCATGATTTGATGACAATAACAATATATAGGTAAGAGATCTGGTCGAGACTTCTGACATAACATATTATGAAAAATAAGTCAACAAACTTTGGGAACCTTTAGGAACAATTAGAAAAGAAAATTAAGATAGAAGATAGATGAAGATATCACAACTCCAAATATCTACCCATATTACAATCATTTTGGCAATCAATTATAAATCACTGATTGGTGCAAGTCAAATCTGTATTGAGCAAAGTATTTTTCCCCATACATAATAGTTTCGAATCATCGAATCGATCAAAACATTACAACCAAGTCCAAGGTTTAAGAGGGAAGTCCAGAGGCAACCATAACAACAACTGTAACAATAACTTAAAACAATAACATTTTATGGGGCCCTACATCAATTTGACTGAGAACTTGGAGGCTATTATTAAAAAATATATATGATAAAGTATAAAAAATTGGAGAAAATGCATTTTTTCTAAACAAAAAAAATATGAAAGCAAGTTTTGCAAGTTTTACACTAACATTAGGCATTATGCGAGGGACTCGTGGGATTTAAGATGAAGTCTAGAGCATGATAAACGAATGCAAACTTTTTAAGGAAGAAACACATGAACGAGCCAAAAAAATCTATGATTGTGAATTATCCTATATCAGAAAATGAAAAGAAATAATCGATTGTAGTAAATGAGTTGAGAGTATTCGATAATAATATCATTACTAGACAGGAAGAAATATGAGTACGTGGATGCATATCCTAAATAAACAATATATTTATGTAATTACAAACGAAAATTCTTTTTTGAGAACCAATAGAAACTCCAGGAAAATGAGCATTGAGGACATATAAATGAAATATCAAGGACAAACACCACCACACGTATACATGAACCAATATCAAATGTTAGGATTCACATATGATGATCTAAGGGTAGTTACAACACCTCACCAAAATGTTTACTCATAACCATCGAGTTGGCAGAAGTGGAGGTAAGAAGAGTGATAATAGATACCCGAAGCTCAACCAACATCATATACAAGAGAATATGATAAAATTAGAGGTATTATTCTGTCCTGAAGGATTCTAATTAGGTTCACTGAAGTAGATGTTATTGTGTTGGGTAAGTTGAGTTTGGATGTAGTCCACAATTAACAAAAGTTCAGAAAGAAGGTTTGATATTTATTAATAATAGTAGATGCATCTTTTTTATAGAATGAGATATTGGGAAAGTCATGGTTCTATTGCATGCATGCTTTAGTTTCTACAATATACAAATTCTTTGGATACCCAATTAATGGAAAGATAATAATCTGAGAAAACCAAAAACCTTAAAAATAATATTACATAACTTTTATAGCCCTCAAGAAATAGCAATTAGAGGGGGAGCAGTCTTCCTAACTGATTTGGATGATCCCATAAAAGTCCCCATCTCATAGATCCTATGGAATAAGTAAAGGACATCTATATAAAAGAAAGTAAAGTCCATGACTCGGATGTGATATACCTACCAATCTCATGCATATTACAATAAAACTTAGATATGTTTGTTTAGACTGTAGGATGTAATGGGAGTCCTGGTAGAAGTTATATGTCACAAATTTTCCAACGATAATAATATTTAACTGAATAATCATGTAGTTGAGCCACCAGTAATTCCTTAGCCAAAATCTCAAATCTCAACTATATTCATGCTTTAGACTGTAAGATGTAATGCGAGTCCTGGTAGAAGTCATATGTCACAAATGATCCAACAATAATAATATATAACTGAATCATCATGTGTTGAGCCACCAGTAATTCTTTAGACAAAATCTTATATCTCAACTATATTCATGCTTCAGTTTTAGCTTAAATATCATATTTATACCTTCTAATAAGATTAAACAATAAAAATTTGAAAGGAAACAAAGAAACATTGATTCATTAATGACACACCGAGTAAAACATGCCTTGGGTATGCTAAGGGATTATAATTTTTTTTGAATAAATAATACTACAAAATGGATTAGATAAACCAAGGGCTTACTGGAATCCATACAACAAAATAATATGAATTCATTTACCTTCGAGCTCATCCTCATCGGTTCTATCTTCTTATGAACTCCTAGATTCAGAGTTTCCCTAATCGCTCTCTTCTGAACCATCGCTAGATGAGTTCATAGATTTGTGTAAATGATCAGCTATGGGCATATCATTGGGTCACAATTCCTATGGGACCAACTCGCACAAAGATCTGAGGTTCAACTTGGGGAATGCCTTATGAAAATCCAACACCATGCCAGACTTAACTGAAGCATCCCGCTTATATAAAGACTTCAAGATTTATCAACATATTCATCAACTGCATCTTATTTGTCTTTGTCAACTTGGTCTTTGACAGTGGTTCGCTCTCATTCTTATTTTTTAACAAAAGCTTCTTGCTCTTTTAGTTATTTCAACAAGAGTTCCATAACTGCACAAAGCTTGAGTGTTTTCAAAACAATATCTGGAAACTGAAGTCTATCAAGAGCGTAAATCTTAATGGAGCTATTATAATTTTTTTACCTCCAACCATCTCGGAAGTATGCAATCTACAAGGTTTGAGTTTTTTAAGAAGCGGAGACCGAGATCCCGTGCCGCTGAGACTCTATCCCTTGACAGAATTTTGCTATTCAAGATGGCTGACCTTAAAAAATTCACATATGATACAAGTACATGAAGATATTTCGTGTTTATCAAATTAAAGTACACGAAATGACGAAATATCTTCAGAATATATTCAAGTACACAATTCGTTGGATACATTTGTTTTATTTCTTTGTTTTATATTAAATATATTTTAAGTAGGGAATAAATTGGACTATATTTAAATCTGATAGGATTTTTTTTATACATTTGTTTTTTTTATATTAAGGTTTTGAATGATTCCTATATAAGGATTCCAAACTTTAATTTAACGATTAATTATATTTTTTAGTGAATAAAATTTCAGATTTTGAGTCTAAGAGAAGCCGTGTGTTCTAGAAATCCTAGGGTTCTGTTTATCTATCGTTGTTTCTTCTTCTATATTCTGTTGCATCAAATTTGGTCTCGTTCGCTAAACCATCACCATGAGCTTTTTCCCTTTCGAAAGATTCTTTGTGATTGTTTCTTTCTTTATCAAGTGAGGTAGTGACTGTCATATTATTTTGTAAAGAAAGAGTGATTTGAAATGATGGATCTTTCACTATCACTAGCGCTTCTACTACTTATTGTGCACTGCATAGAAATACAATCATTGGTGGCCGCAACTATATCAACGTGCCATGTGTTTCGTGTAACTCAAACTAAATTGATATATAAACATACTAGAGTTGTGAGATTAACGTTATCTTTCACATAAGCTTTTTACTTTCCAAAATCTCTTTTAAGATGTTACGTCCTCTTTCAAAAGAAACATAAGCCTACAACATGTGATTCTTTAAGTTTATTTGCTTTTGAAACGGAAGCCTTATCAAATTCTTTATCATACTTTCTCTAATACGTTTTTCCTTGCTTAGACATTACCATATTCACTTCAAGGTGTTCTTATTACGGTATCTTCTCCTCCTAAGTAACATGCGAAGTTAGTTGACTAACTATCTACTCTTCGCGCTAAGGAAAAATTGAAAAACAAACTTATGCAGTGGAATATCGAAAATAACAAAAGATAGATAATATAAACATTAATTCAAGGTTAAACAGATGTAACCATAATCTAAGGGAAATAAAAAGGGAAAATTTAATAAAAATGTTTATTTCAAAATCAAAAGGTGTCTTAACATTAGGTATAAAATGATTTATATAGGAGATATCCATAAACCTACTAAAATATTTTAAGAAATAAAATAAAAATATTAAAAAAAATCCAATCAAATCTGTATGCAATCAGATTTGATTGGCTAATTAAAATAATTTCCCAGTCTATTATATATAAATATCTATGTAATGCTAGAGAATGGATTTTAAATATTTGGCCTTCTCTACTGCAGCATCCTCTCATCGTCGTAAATAATTTGCCTTCGAGTTCACCTTTTTAGACTATTTCAAACACATAAAGTCCCTTGAATAATTGACTGATTTAGCAGTATCCAAACTAAAAGTAGCGGGAGTAGAGCTATGGATAAGCTTCTGTGGCATTTTAAAACTAAAAGGTGATGAACTGCTTATGCTAATATCATGACCAAAATATGATGAACTGTTTATGCCAATACTGTATAAACTGGAAACGATTTGTGTAGTGGCCTTGCGTTATCGAAAACTCCCCAATTTGAACAATTAATATTCCAACATGAACTTATATCCTCGTATGGTATGGTAGCCAAAATGTTTTATGAGCAAAGCCATAAGAGCTGTCTTGACAATTATAACTAACATGATATAAACTAACAAGATAACCATATGGTTCTAGGGAAATTGTACATGTATCAGCATCCCAATACTAGATATGAAAAACGTTGTAAATAAGGTACAAATGGGTTCCACTTGATTTAGTGTCTTCTCCGCAAATATATCTTGACTCTAGCCATAAATGATCCCAACTCAAGACTAAGCCTCAACTTATCATTGCACCGAGCAGTTAATAACCAAAAATCCACAACAAAGAGCATATAGAGTTCGTTCATTTAAAAGGATAATCATAACATTGACTTAAGAAAGCAAGGCACAATTGACCAAGTCAATAAAGATAATACACTTGTGACATCAACCAATGCAATTTTGAACACCTTAAGCGGGTCAATGATACCAGACTTAACCATATCCACGTAATTACCTTTGGTAGTATCATACCCAAGTCCAGGTTTATCTTGCTCCAAGATCTTACCAACAACCACAACACCTTCGAATCCAGCATTAGCAACAATTTTGCTAACGTGTGTCTTAAGTGAATTCTGAATGATTTGAATACCAATTTTTTTTATCAAAGTTGGCAGTGGGAAACTTATTCGACTCTTTTGATGCATACAGAAGAGAAACATCCATACCTGGCATAATACACTCTTATACAACGGTTTTAGTAGCATTTAAAGCATCAGTAACTCTATCTTTCTGCTCACCAACTTCAACTTCACTAGCATCTCCAATCTTTATAACGACAACATATCCAAAAAGCTTAGCTAATATTTCTTGCAGCTTCTCCTTCAATTGTTGATCTCATCTGCTCGCATATTTCCTCTATTGTCTCATTGACACCAGCCTCATCCAGAATAACATTGCCATCCTCTGATATGGTAACTTTTTGCAAGTACCAAACATATTTGGATCCATCGTTTCAAGATCCATGGCAAGTTCTTCCGTTTTAACCTCTCCTCTTATCAAGGCAGAAAGATCTTACATTTTACCATTTCCATTCTCTCGAAATCCTAGGGCCTTGATAGTACATACCTTAATTCCAGCATGAAGCATGTTTAAAATGAAAGTGGCAAGAACACCGCTTCCCTTATCTTTCGCGACAATTAACAAAAGCCTTTGTTTCTTCAAATGAATCTCTAATACTTTCACAATAACATTGATGTTAGTATGGCCACCCAAGTCCCATCTTCCACATCAGTTAAACATGGGAAGAATCAGTGGTATATAAGTAAGAATCAGTGGTCTGAAAGCCCACACGATTTTTCTTTTGGTCCACTTCCAAAAAGCCTCATACTAGTTGAGACTTTGGTCATTCCTATATTTAATCGGTGTGGGATATGGGACTTTAGTCGCCACCCTAACAAATCCTCATCTCGAACAAAGTACCCCCTTAGCCTCATCTCAATTGACTTCCATCCGCCCACTCTAAATATGTTGCCGACTACCTGAACCATAGAGGCACTTCTACCAAAAATGGACAATATCATACAGAGACAGAATATGCGGCCCATATTTTCAACAATTGATGTTAGAGATTTTTTTCTCCTGAATTACAATAAGTGGATCGTCTAATTCATATTTTTGTGTTTTTTGGTCTGTGATAAAATAAGGCGATATATATCCCATACCCAAATTCATACCTTCAACAACTTCCAGTGCGTCAAATGATGTCTTCCGATCTTGGATAGTAATCTTGTTATTCTGACCAATAACTTTGTTCTGAGTAGAAACATTCAAGTCCTATTAAAATTAATATCCAAACAGACACATATGTGCAATACTCATCTAGGAGCAGAAGGGAGACCACTCGGCTCAAATTTTCTTAACAAGTTATCATCTTTGGTCCTTGCTCATTCACCTTCATACACCTGAATCAACATACAAAGTTGATTATCATAGTAAGTACAGAATTCTTACTCTTTTTTTGTTAGTATTATTCTCTGAATTAATTATCTTATTCATTTATGTGTTAGACTAACATGTCTATACTTTCCATGGTAGACATAATTATAGGCTTTATCCAATGTTTTTCGACAATCACAATTTATTTTGATGATAATGTTTTAAAAAAAATTGAATTGTATATCTAACTATAAATGTTTCAACCATTTTACTTATTATATGGCCGTGACCTTGGTTATGAATTCTAATTACATAGTCGAATGGAATATACATGTTTATTTATTTGAATTACAAGAGATAGCACAACCAACAAAGGTAAACACCAACCATTTACCTGGTTTTTTCCCTGGACTATTGATCAAACGTGTGTTAGTATACTCCTCAAAGATTTTAAAATTAGAATATTAAATATATATACGTTTTGTATTTTTGAAATACCAAGAAATATTTCTAATTATATTCCATTGTTTAGCACTTAAGATTAACCGTAAATAAATTATCCATTATAGTATATAAAACCGCATACATGAAGCTTCACATAAAGTTACTATACTATAACTGAGAAAGTTACATATGAACAAGTTCCACAAGTTGAAAATGCAGCATTACATATCTTAACAAAGTTTGGTTATGCAAAAGATATTCCCTTGATAATAATCTAGGAAATAATTTTTTGGGTAATATAAAAATTAAAGAGGTGTTATCTGTTGAGGATGATAATATTTGGTTCATGAAGTATCTCATTTTCTTAAATGATGAAAGTTTTCCATAAGACATAACACAAGCTAGAGGTCTGTGTTTGTGTACAACAAAGTATATTGTGTTTAATGGAATTCTGTATCCGAATATTTTTACACATTTTTTGTTAAGGTGCCTTGTAAAAAATAAAGTTTTGTTTATTTTGAGAGATGGACACGAGATAATTGCAGCGGCACATTATGGATTTAGATGGTTGATACGATGTTTTTGTTTGGAAGGATTTTATTCGCTGACACTTGCTACTTATGCAAAAAAAATGTTCAGCACTGTGATTTTTGTCAATGTTTTACAAATACGAGTTATATACATGGTGAAAAATGGGATCGAACCCTTCACAAGGAGAATTATTTTTTTAATTTTAGTCGTTAATTACTCCGTTAGGTGGTTTGAAGCGAATCCATTGTTGAGAACAAAATCTCATGCTGTTTATGAATCTATAGACGGTGGTTGTAATGCGACGTCTAAATACATTCTCTAAAAGACGCTATCTATATGGTATTCAGACAATAGATTTAAAGTAGTGTTTTTATATTTATTTATAATGGTAACGTATACATAAAACTAGTTATGATGGAAGAAGTATTTAAAAAAATTAATATAATTATAAGAGAGTAATATAATTCAATAAAGTAAGAATGATTGATAAATAGTAATTCAAATAGAAAAAATAACAACCAGACACTAACTGGAATTTTTTCCAAACGAACAAAAAATAGTGAATAAATAACATATATTAACATAAATTTCAACAAAGTAGAAGGTATGATGGAGAATATGGTTGTTTGTTTCATCAAAAATTCATTCATCAACCATAAATGAAGTTTTATTCCTTTTATTATCCAATTTGTTTTTATTCCCGGAAGCATTGTCTTCTGTCGAAGTTACGTCCATAGGAGAATAGTTGCTAGTTGATTTTCGCAGATACTCTTCAGGAGCGTATTTGGTGTATGGTCCTAATAAATTTTTTGAGTTATGCGTAACTAGATTAATAAACATCCTTGTGCGACACTCTTCAATCAAAGTTTTAGCTTCACTAAGAACGTTTTCAAGAATATCCATTATAACTTTCTCTATGTTGATTTCATTCTCTTGTGTAGAAGTTTCAACATAATTTTAGAGATTTTAGATGTCTTTGTATAACTTTTTAGCATTAGTAATAAATCCATCAATGGTAGTCAGTATAGTTGTAATGTCGGTTTCAAACACTGCTTTCTTTTTTTCTATTCTTTTTCTGCGTTTACCCAATGGTCAAAAGCTTATTTAACGCCTTGAATATTTCTTCTTGCAACTCTATTGATCTTGCACCAAACTTTATGGATGAAATTAGGTTTTTTTTCAAACATAGGATATCATCAGGTGGAAGGTTTCTGTCCCTTAGAAAAATAGAGTTAAAATAGCTTTATATAATCCAAAATGTTATAGTCAATAAATAATATGAATGGATAATTGAAATATTTATGTTAAAAAAATTTAATGTCCAAGATAATTTCCATATAACACTGGAGAAGTTCAGCCTTCGGGATAAACGACTTGTATAATCCAATGAATAGAGTTAGAAAACCTCGATAAATGATTTTGAGGCCAACAAAGACGATGATTTTACATAAGCAATTGGAGCTTGCTGTGTTTTAGGGTTGACATTAAAAGAAGGAGAAAGTTCATTGTATCTACTATGATCGAGATAAATTTGATTACATTTTGGTTGAAGAACAAGTGGAGCACATTTTCTAGTTAGAGAGGCAATTTATTTGAAAGAGGGGTTTATAATGTTGGAATGAGAAATGTTGTTTTTGGAAGAAGTTTATTTGTCAGTTTTCTTTTTCTTATGGGATTGCTTTCTACTTTTGTTAGAATGAGTGTCATCATTAGTAACATGTCTTTTTTATGTTTTCCATAATTTTTTGGTCATTTTTATTTTGGAATTTACCTAGACCCTATCAGATTCTTATCGAAGATGAACACTCAAAAGATCGGTTAAAATTGTTTATTTTATTGGGATGGTGATATACTGTCAATTAATTTACAGTTATCATTTATAATATCCTTTACAACGACTAAACTCAAGAATGTAGTAAGTTTTCTAAGGATGTTTTGGAAGAGAGCTTCTGTTTCCAGCACTTGGATAATGATTTAGCTCCTAAAAGATTTAAATCATATATGATAAATGTAAAAATAGAAATAATAATTTACAAGTAAAATGCAAAGGCTAAACACATATTTCGTTTGTCATCCACTTTCTTTCAGCTTGACCATATCTTTTGATGATTTGGATTCCCAATTTCCACTGACATTGGTGATGGAAAAATCTGGTTTTAGGGTAAAAAAATGATGATCTTTTAGCTCGTTGATATTAAGTGTTTAGTAAAAAGTAGCAAGAGAAATGAGGTGTATGCTTGTATCTAATGTTTTTAGAAAAAATCCAACGCATTTAATATCGTTGGTTGGAGTATTTAGACTTTTGTTTCTCGAATCCATGGGTCATTCGGGTAAATCCTATGAGCTCCCAAGCCCAAGAATCAATGTGCTAGGCACATAATTGAGTCATTGGTCCACTCAACTTACTGTTCAATCATTGCGTTTCATTTAACCTTTCTGAAATGCCCTTCAGATAAAATCAAAATCACTATGATATGCCTCCAATGATATCCGAACTGATCATATATCCCCTTAGCTCTTTCAAAAATTCTTTGGAAGAGCTAACCATGGTAGACAATATCCGATCTGCCTTCCAAGTGAATTCGAAGAGTCAATCAAACAACTCAAAGGTCGCGACTTTATAACGAGTTCTTTTTTATACGTGTCAAGTGGTAGTTGGACTCTTTACCCATTTTTTATGGGTACTTGTGTCTAAACATTAAAAGAGATACATTTACTAGACTTTAATCATGGCTAAAGGTACATCTCCTCTAGGTAAAACACTCGAGTATTTTTTAAAATATATAAGTGTGATTTTCTATTATTTATATTTCTAGTGTGAGAAAAAATTTCAAACTCTGATTCTAGGTAGAGAAAAATACCCTAATGTTTCAACTTTTCTTAGTTCTTCTATTTTCTGTAAAGTTTGTATGTTCACGACAAAAACTGCCTTAATCAAAGTAGACTGGCTCAACCTGTTTAAGTTAGAGAAAAAGAAAAGAGAGGTCAAAATCGCTGGCAGACTACCTGTTTCTCATGGCGAATTGATCATACGAGAGATAACAGAACAGACATGAATTAATCATCCCATAGACCATTAGTATTTTCCAGAAAGAATTCTCATGGTCCATCTTTAACAAATCTTGAACCACCGGTTTAGTTAATCGAAAACCCTTTCACCAAAACTAAATCCGTTACCAGTCGTAAAGCTCTATCTTCTTCCATTTCTATGGGGTTTGATGTAGGAGAAAACATACCTCGAAGGATAACTAGGTATCTAAAGCCAAAATTATAGCTTCATCTGGCATGGATACAGAAAAACCCACTGAAGGTTCCACAATGGTAGAACCTTTATTGTTGTCAACTTCGGATCCAAATCCATCAATTCCACCTACCGATTCTTCTCGTATTGAAAAAGAGGATACCAGACTCAAGTTGGTTAATCAACAACCAAAACTAATGTATGAAACGATGGAGGATATCAGGCAAGATAACCCATTGGAGACATCCGGTCATACTGGCAACACTAGTATAGTTCGAGAAAAGAAAGAGAAAGTAAGAATGTCAAATAACAAACTACTTCCGGAATGCCTTGTTGGGCGAGTGAGTCCTAACTTCTCTAAGTTTAGTGTTAAATATATGCTGGAACTTCAAAACATCTCCTATGTATATACCCATACAATTGAGTTGGACGGAATTAGGAAAAAAGTGGGGTTTTCCAGAGTCTGTCAAGGTAAGGATTCCTATCCATGATGAGACTCCGATGTATAGTAAAGTTGGAGAACTAGTGGTATATACCAAAATGCTTAACTGGGCCTTTGGTTCCCTTCGGACCCTGCAGATTGTGAGATACTTTCATTTGGTGAGGTTATGCCTAAGTCAGATGAGTCCCAATGCTTGGTATACATTATTAGCCAGTCGTCCAAAATTATGATGCCCATGGAGCAGTTTGCTGCTGTGGCCAGTCTACATCAGAAACATCATATCACTTTTTATTATTTCAACATTGGGAATACTTATAAAGTTGTTGATGACCTTCTGGAGACTAATAAGGCTTTTACCCAATTCCTCTACATCAGTGGTGCTTGGGAAAACGACAAGAAAATCAGAGCTAAGGAAAACCCAAGTTTGCTGAGTAGATATTGGAGAAGTTCAGGTAAACTCACCCGGGTTTAATCCTTGTCTTAGAGAGGTAATCACCAATTGTTCAAAACAATCAACTAATCCGTTCTTCGTATTCACAAAACGACTTATTTATTCATTTAAAGATTCATTCGTGTCTTGAGAACAATGGATGATAGTGTAACCATTCCCTTTAAGATTTTTGCTCCCCACAAATTGTCTCCGGAATGCCATCCAGAACACATCAAAGTGCTTTATAAACACATGTAGCAAACTATTATGCCATTTTAAGGAACTCTCTTTGAAAGTTTGTGAGAAAGCTCGACATAAAAGTTTATCATCATCATCATCAAAGTTTATCATAATGTTTTCGAACTGCTCGAGGTTGTTATCAGGATCTTTACTTCCATCATACTTTTCTATTTTAGAACTGTCAAACCGCATGGGTAGATATCCGGAGAGTATTTTTTAGCACAAAGAAAATTGCCTCTAATTATGGTTACGACTAAATACTGTATCTTCATCAGGAGTGGCATATATACTTGGTTCAAAATGGGAAGCAAATTGATCACTCAGTAGATGATCAATACCATGATCTACTGACCTATTTATTTTTCCTTGATATTTTTTATTTTTATTCTTCTCTTCCTGTCCCTTTTCCTTGAATGTTTCTTGGTTAAAATCATTTTATTTTTCTGACGATCCTGCTCACTACTGGATGAGGAAAACCCATCAGAATCAGAAGCAGCGGTTGAACTATCAGAATAATATGGTGCACTCATTACTTGTTTTTTCGATGCTTTTTTTAGAGTTAATCTGAGCCTTTGGAGATCGATCATTTTCACCTTTTTGTTATTGTCCCCACACTCATTTGGAGATATACCTTTCGCATTGGACCTTTCTTTCAGTGTTATTTCAGCTGGTCTGTGGGCTCTTAGAGCTTCAATTTCAACCCTCAATTGATCACGTTCATCTTGCTTGAATGGTCTTTCCTTTGTGTTGTGATTGACATGAAACATAGTAGTAAGCTCGTTCCTATCTCTTATTTCTTCATTCTCACGAGGTAGCACTTCTTGCATATTGAAATCCATATCCCTGAGATTTCTGAACTTTGAAAGGTTTTGAATAGAGCTATTGAGGTACCCTTAGCTCCTACTGTGGTCGCCAATTTGGTGATGGAAAATTCATGTTTAGAGGTAAACAAGGGATGATCTTTTAGCTGGTTGATATTAAGTGTTTAATAGAAAATAGTGACAGAAATGAGGTGTATGCTTGTATTTAATATTTTTAGAAAAAGTCCAACCCATTTAATGTTATTGGTTGGGGTATTTATACTTGTTTTCTTGGATCAATGGCAATACGGGTCAGATCTTATATCCGGGTCAATCCTATGAGCCTCCAAGCCCAAGAATCAATGTATTAAGCACATAACTGAGTCATTACTCCACTCAAGTTACTGTTCAATCATTGAGTTTTATTCAACCTGTCTGAAATGCCCTTCGGATAAAATAAGAATCACTATGATACGCCTCCAGTGATGTCTGAACTGACCATACACAAAAGAATTTTTCTTTCAAAAAATGGTCAGACGATGGTAGCATAGCTATATTATGATGTTTTGGGACAGTGAAGTTGTAAAAAAAAGATTTACAAACTTTGTTAAATTTACACTCGGATAATATCTCATATATTTTGAAGGGAATCTTAATCACAACGATGATACTATCAAACTCGTTAATCTTTGACACCTATTGAGCAAATGGACTAGGGTATACTTTGCACTATTAGAAGATTTAAACAATTTCACGATGAAGTGACAACTTGACACCCCATTCTAGCTTCTCATAGAATAAATAATATTCGTCACCAACAATATTGTTTGGACAGTATCATATTTTTGGAAATAATTTTTTACATCGTCATATATGCCCCATTTACAGCAGAATTTTTGTTCTTCTCTATTTTCATCTTCAAGATATATGAAAATTAGCTTTGAAAAGTATTACCAACAAAGCTAACTGGTGGTGGTGAATGTTTTTTTGTAACAGTTTGGTTAAATAAGGATACAATTCAAGGTGTGATGATTTCTAATGGGGTATGAGCATCGTTGTTATGAGATGAAAGGTTGAAGGAGTTTTAAAATAAATTTTGGTTTTTTCTTTTAAATTTATCTTTAATTTTGGGTGTGGTTACTACAAATGGGAGTTGTTTTGTATCTGATAGAGATTTATATTCATTGCTTGATGATGATGGCAATGATTCTATTTCTTATTCTCTAACTTCCGATTCATTTGAAGAGTTAATACCTCTTTCCATTGACCATTTTTAGTCATTTTGAGAATTTGACGGTTTTTGTTTATGATTTTTTCTTTTGCTATAGACACAGTACATAATGGACAAAGGTATTGAATCAAGTATTTAATTTTACCCCTCATCTTAACTAGCTAAAAAAATTAAGAATGAAAAAATAAATATATACATGAGTGTGTAAAAGGATGAAAGTTGGTTCATGACGATGGTTTAGAACGTCGTCTTCAATGCACAAGGATAAATAAACAAATTTGAAAAGATAAAAGTTATGAGAAGTTAAAGTGTGGAAAAAGTGAAAAGCAAAAATTCAGTTTATTTATGTAGTATATAATGTTGAATTATATTTGTTGATTTAAGATAATATAAACCATCTAGATGTGATGTCTGAAGTTGTCAAAGTTAAGGCATTGTTAGTCGATTTGATATGTAAATAATTATTACGTCATTTTGATCATTTGCATTAAATATATAAACAATGGAAGTTGGATATTAAAGTTGTTTTTTTAAAATAAAGTATTTTCGCAAATAAATCTTATCTTTTGTAATTTATTGATACTCTTTAAACATATGAATAAATTTAAGGACTATAAGGAGTCCTGAAAAGATAATATGCCAATATGATGTCATTTCCCTAATGGAGAAATGTAATGATTCGTGATAGGCTAAGGAATAAAGGTAAATGTTAGACTAAAGAATAAAGGTAAAATATATGCTAAATATGGTTAAACTATAACCAATACTTTGGTATGAAAAATAGTCAAGGTAAAAGCATCGTCTATATGATTAATATGGGTGATTAAGATGATGCATGAAGTTATATGATCTAATATATATTGATATTTACATGATGCACAATATCTAATATTAGCAAATAAATATGGCGACGCATAAGAAAAACGATGGAAAATACTTGAGAAGAGGTAGACGATGGAAATAACTTAAGAGTGATGATTATTGAACGTATGGATTATAAAAGTTCGTCGAAGGTTAAAGACAGATGGTTAGTTATGTATTTTACCTATAATGGTTAGATGATAAAAATTAATTATTGTAATGGATGACTGATAAGGTCGGATTTCTTTGATACTGATTTACTGAATTGTCCGAAGGGAAATTTGGATATATTCGATACTAGGCCAAACTGAATAGTACGATCAAGTAGATTGTGACTCAGCAAGCTGCTGATCATTTTCTGGCTTGGGCTTATGAGTCTTTAGACCTGACCTGAGTCCATAGTCCAACCCGAAATGCCCATGGGTCACAATACAAGTATAAATACCCCAACCACCTTCATTTATGGGGGTAAAAAAAACTTTACTGCTAGTAAACACCTCTTTTATCTCTCTACAATTCACTTCAAGATTAAATTCCTAAGAAAGATAAAACTCTTTCCTAATATACCCTCTAATTAGAAACAACCCATACCAAATTGGGGACCACAGTGGGAGGCGGCGGGGTTTGAATTCCATATTCAAAACCAATAAAAGAAGTAGTAGTTTGGACGCCATCAAAACAGATGGATCCCAATCCACAAGAAGTTCCTCCGGAGGTGGAAGGGGCGAGAGAAGTTAATGAACACACCATTATGTCTCATAACAACCAGAATACATATGAAAGATAGTTCATGCAAGATAAACATGACGAACTGAGGGCTGAAATTGAGGCTTTAAGGGCTCAGAAACAGGCTGGAAAAGGGATAAAGGAAAATCCTGATGCGTCCGGACCCCATCCTACCTATGAGCCTACTGAAAATGAGCATTCTACAAAGATTCGAGTTAGCTCAAAGAAAACACATCGTTCTAAACACATTCTAAGTACGAATTTCGAGTCCTCATATAGTTCTCCCGATGATCTAAACCTCAAAGAATCACTTTCATCTAGCAGTAGTGAAGGTCGGGTGAAAAAGAAGTTGAGGTTGGATAAAAAAAACATTTGAGAAAAAGGAATAAAAAAGGCAGAATTAAGAAGTATCAAGGTAAAGTAAAGGGTTCGGCTGATCAGCACACTGACCATATGTTGATTGACCCATTTGCACGTCAATTCGAACCAAGTATTTTTGCTACCCCTAATGAAGATTCAGTGTTTAATCGTAGCCATAATTGGAGGCAATCGCCTCTATCTTCGAAAATTATGTCCGGACATCTTCCCAAAACGTTTGATAGCTCTAAAATGGAAAAAAAAATACTTTGATGGGAGTAAAGACACGAACAACAATCTTTAACAATTTAATTTTTTTATGAAGAACTTTGATGATATGACAAGATTCTTTGTCGGGATTTTTTACAAACCTTTAAAGGAAGTGCCCTCAAGTGTTACAATAGCGTCCCCCATGGATCTGTCAAGAACTTTGATATGTTATGGGTTACTTTCCGAAGAGAATTCGTACGAAGAAAAGAGGTTAAAGGGAATGTGAACACCATCATTCATTGTTCCCAGGAATCGAACGAGTCTTTAAAATAATACATAAGTAGGTTTGTGAATACAAAGAATGATGTGGCTGACTGCTTTGAACAAGTGGCCTTTGCCTCTTTGAGACAATGCCTTAAACCGGGTAACTTAGCCGATTCGGTGACTAGGAAAAAATGATGACTTTTGGGGGGCTATTAAATCAAGTTGGAAAAAAACGGTTGAAGAAACTAAAAGGACTAGAGTCCCTTGTTAGAACAGATCGGTTGCTTCCCTACCAGCTCCACAACCAACAACCCGGTCCGGGTATAAACCAAAAGAATCCATACAGAGATCTCACAGACCCAGGAAAAATCAGTCCAACCAAAACCAGCAAGATATAAATAAAAGAGGCCCTTGGGTTCAATCTGAATGGTTCGCTGAGCTAGCAGAGTGTGTAGCAACAATTTATGACAAGATGGAAAATGAGGTTCATTTTAGAGCCTCAACCCTTTTACAGTCTCCTAGGGAAACCCAAAGTACTCGCTGATGAGTCTGAATTCAGCATGCTCCCCGGAAGGGTAAATCAGTCGAAGTCTCTCTGAAAACCGGACAGGCTACAAGGACATAAATCGAACAGATCACTTCCGGACAGATTACTTTGGACACTATAAACTTAAGACTGTTCGAACTATGACTAAAGTACTAAAAAACCTAAACACTTCCTGACTAAGCTACTTGCTCTCCTGCTTAGAGCTCATGGGTCTTTAATCATGACCCGGGTCCATTAAACATGACCCGAAAGCCCATAAGGGCCCAAACATCATACTATAAATACCCAACCACCAACATTAACTATGGGTAATGAGAATTAACTGCTACCAAGCTGCTTAATTATCTCTCCACCTTATACTCTCTACTCTAAACCGTTAAACACCCAAACACCACCGTTAACCACCCATATACCACCTTAAAACTCCATTTGAAATTACTAGCCTACCCTCAGGCGATTATTATCCACACCACTCGCTACTGTAAGTATCACAATGATGTGGGTCATAACACAAATGTTTGTATTGCACTAAAACAGGAAGTACAAAATATCATCGAAAGGGGAATATTGGGTACCTTTATTATAAAGCAAGGGGGCAACATACCAAGTACTAGTGCGCCTCGAACACCTTCGTCACCTGTTCCAGGGACTTCAAGACAGGAAGATACTATGATGATTTTTGAAATATTTGACGTTGATAATGAATATATTGATCCTGATCCAGACTGGAATCAAGTGAGGGTGATAGTGGATAAGTCAGCTAAAGTTTCTGATCTGGTGCAATTTTTTGAATCTTTGACCATATTTGGGGGAGACACTATAACAACACCTTCGAGTTGTTCAAGAAAAAGGCATGTTAACAGTTTGACTATCCAATTGGAAGGAAAGATGTCTACACACCGGTACCAGACCCATACTCCTTTCATAGTATTTGATGAGGATAATTTAAGATATATTTCTGGTCTACATAAAGATTTTGTGGTAATAGGACCATCGATTGGGGGTAACGACGTCCAAAGGATCCTCATTGACACTGGTAGTTTGGCAAAAGTATCATTTTTAACTGCTTACAAGAAAATGAAAAATCCTTCAACCATTGATCGATCAAATAAAACTATTGTAGGGTTTACTGGAATTTTGGATGAGGTCATTGGTGAGTTTAAAGAAAAAATATTATTGGGAAAATGACCTTTTAAAATGGTGGTAAGGGTGTTATCTTTGGTAGTTGATTGTCCCACATCGTCTAACGCCATATTTAGAAGGCCTTGGATCTCTAGGATTCATGTTGTAGCATCCACAGTCCATCAATATCTGAAGTACGCTATAGGGGGACAAGTGGGTGTTGTCCAAAACAGCCAGAAGGTGGCCATATAATGTTATGTTACTGCCCTTACTTCTAAGACATTGGAGGAAACTAAATTTAACAAGGAATAGAAACTAGTGGAGCCTTCCACATACCAGAGTGAGATAGATGATCCAAGAGAGGCTCCAGTGCTATAATACCTATTGAGGAAGTTAAGATCTATTCATTTTCTGAAGGAAAAAGTGTCAGAATCAGAACTAAGTTGCCATTGGATTTGAAAGGTAAACTGCCATCTTTCTTATTTAACAATTTACACGTGTTTCCATGGAAAAATGATGATGTAACTAGAGTTCCGGCTGAAGTAATATGCCAAACATTATCGGTCAGATCTCATGTTGGACCAGTAATTCAAAGAAGAAGGACTTTTTCTAAATAAAAAACTGATGTGATAGTACAAGAAGTAAGGGTCATATTAAAGAATCCCAATACCTTTTATAAACGACAAATCTCATTCTGCTCAAGAAAAAGAATGAAAAATGGTGTATGTTCATTGACTTCACCGATCTTAACTAAGCATGTCCTAAAGATCCGTTTCCAGTACCCCGGATAGATCAATTGGTGGATTCTACGTCAGGCAACAAACTTCTGTCTTTTATGGATGGTTTTTCAGGATATAATCAAATACAAGTGGCTCTGAACGATTAGGGTCATACTACATTCATCACAAATAGAAGGCTCCATTACTACAAAGTGATGCCCTTTGGATTGAAAAATTGCTGGGTCCACTTATTAAAGGTTAATAAATAAAGCCTTTGCTAGTCAGATTGGCAGGAATATGGAAGTATATATAGATGACATGATAGTGAAGAACCTCGAGGAAGATGAACACATATCCGATCTTCAAGAAACGTTTTCTAACTTAGAAGCCATCAATTTGAAATTGAACCCGGAGAAATGTGTTTTTGGGGTTCGGTCCGGAAAGGTTTTGGGTTTATGTTATAAGTGAAAAAGGAATTCAGCCTGATTCGGATCAGCTCAATGCTCTGTTGGCTATGGATCCTCCTCAAAGCACTAAAGAAGTCCAAAGACTAACATGACGGTTGGTTGCATTAAATAGGTTCATTTCAAGATCATCAGACAAGTGTGCTGAATTTTTCAAGTGTTAAGGTATGCCAAAGACTTTTATTGGTCTCCACAATGTGGTCAAGCCTTTCTTGAAATCAAGAAACATTTGTCTTCACCTAAGATGTTGTTCAAACCTGTTCAAGGGGAGAAACTTTATATGTACTTAGCTGTGTCAGAGTATGTAATAAGTATTGTGTTAGTAAGATAAGTGGAAAGTTACCCTCATCTGGTGTATTATATAAGCAAGAATTTATTGGAGGCAGAAAATAGATATTTGAAGTTAGAAAA
This sequence comes from Limnanthes douglasii subsp. nivea, assembly GCA_036936605.1. Classification (NCBI taxonomy): domain Eukaryota; kingdom Viridiplantae; phylum Streptophyta; class Magnoliopsida; order Brassicales; family Limnanthaceae; genus Limnanthes; species Limnanthes douglasii. The sequence goes on from JAUPFV010000004.1 coordinate 34,249,935, forward strand.
GTTAGCCTTGGTATTAGTAATAACAACCAGAAAAATGAGGCCTTACTTCCAAGCACATTCAATTGTTGTTCAAACATCTTTTCCTTTGAAGAATGTTCTACAAAAGGCTGATATATCAAGCAGAATGACCAAGTGGTCAATTGAACTAGGTGATTACGATATTGATTTTTCCCCTCGAATTGTAGTCAAGGCTCAAGCTGTGGCTGATTTCTTATTAGAGTTTCATACTGAAAGACCTTGTGAACAAAGGCAAGAAAACCAATATAAGAAAGAATGGAATGTGGGGTAAAAATTTGTTTAACTTCCCCGTATGGTGATACTGTGCATCAAGCTATATGTTTTGGTTTCAAGGCCTCGAATAATAAGTCAGAATCTGAAGCAGCCATAGCCGGACTAAGATTAGCCCTGATATGTAGGGCAAAGAGAATTCAATTGATGACTGAATCCTAGCTACTTATCTATCATACTCAGGGACAGGTTGAAGCTAAAAAATAACACTTGATAAAATATTTGCTGATACTAAGGGAAGTTGCTGAAGGGTTTAAAAGTATCCAATACAAACATGTCCCTAGATCGGAGAATACTATAGCTGACTCCTTAGAAACCATAACTTATTCCGAAGCCTACCCATGGATTCTGATGCAAGAATGCCCCTCAATAGATTCAAGTCAAGAAAAGGGAAAATAAGATGAAGGAAATATGAGCATATTTGTCGTTCAACCCAAAAACTGGAGGTATGATATCTTTCAGTTTATTTTCAACAGGGTTTTGCCTATGGATAAAGCCGTAGCTAAAAATATTAAGTATAAGGCTCGTGGGTTCCTGGTATTAAGATAAGTTCTTTATAAGAAATCTTTTAATTGGCCTCTCTTGCGTTGCTTAGGATTTGAAGAATCCCAAAATGTTCTATCTGAACTACACGATGGGGAGAGTTCCTCTGCATATTATGGATTTAAGGCATCAACCATGAGGGTTTTGTTAGGAGGGTACTATTGGCCTACAATAATGACAGATGCTAAAGATATGGTCAGAAGGTGTGATCCATGACAAAGGTACGCAAATAAAATCCATGTGCCAGTAGTTCCCATGGATTTAATATTCGAACCACTACCTTTTGCCAAGTGCGGTTCGGACCTGGTTGGACCTCTTCCCGTGGCATCCGAAGGATTCTGAACAATAATAGTGGCGATACATTATTTCTCTAAATGGATAGAAGATGTACCACTAGCTGGAACCACATTAAAGGCAATCATAAAATTTATCATATCCAATAATAGTTGCCGATTGAGAATTCCCCAGCGGATTACTACGGACAACGAGCCACAATTTGACAATAAAGATATGGAGACATTTTGCACCTCTAGAGGAATTCAACACTGTTTCTATTCTCCTTTCCATCCTTAGGCTAATGGGCAGGTTGAAGTTGCTAATTGAACCATTTTAACAGGGTTAAAAAATAATGTGGAAGAAGTTGCAGGAAAATGGCCAAGCTATTTGCAATATATATTGTGGGCCTATCGAACTACTCCACGGACGGCCACCCAAGAATCTCCATTTGCCCTTCTATATGGGATGGATGCGATCACGCCTGTAGAAGCGACACTACATCTTTCAGAATACAAAATTATGCTGCACAAGCTAATGAAATAGCGGTGAGAAATCAGTTGGATTTGATTGAAGAAATTATAGTAAAGGCATATTTGAGGGTTGTGCATTATCAGGGCTTGATGAGAAGCAGGTATGCGTCTAAAGTAAAAAGAATGGATTTTCAAATAGGCGATAAAGTGTTAAGAAAAGGTTTTTTAAACATTAAGGTAATACAGTTCGGTAAGTTGGCTCTGAACTAGGAAGGGCCATACATCATAAGTGAGAAAATTAAGCAAGGGACGTATATGCTTTTGGATAAAGAGGGAAATCTGTTGAAGCACCCTTGGAACATCGAACATCTCAGGTTGTACTTAGAATACCGTGGTGATGCATGGAGGTTTTAATGAGGTGTCCAGTTTTAAATCAATAAATAATTTATGCCTTTTTTCAAACATTATGTTGAGCACGAAGTGATCTGATTTATTAAAACCTTCCATCATTCAAATGAAATATCTTTAAAGTGATCATATTTATTCAAGACTTTCCATCATTCAAATGAAATATCTTTGAAGTGGTCGGATTTATTCAACACCTTTTATCATTCAAATGAAATATCTTTGAATTGATTGGATTTATTTAACACCTTCCATCAATTAAATGAAATATCTTTAGAGTGTTCGGATTTATTAAACACTGTTGTTTTGTCAAGGAATCCGATTAATCAAACAATGATTAATCACATCGAAATAATTAAATACTGATTAAATATTAAAGCATAAGAAGAATGGATACATACAAAGGGAATATCATATTAAGCACTGATCGAAAAACTCCAATCTACCATTAAACAAAATGCATTGGCCATCCAAGGATTTTAGTTTTAAAACAATACAGAATGTCTTGACCATCCAAGGACTTTAGTCTTAAATATCAAAAGTAAACACAAAAACCTTAGGGATCATTCCCTTTGGTCTTTTCCTTACGTATATATTTGGTGGGAAGTTTGGTGTCAGTGCTAGAACTTTCATCGGTTCCTTCATCAGAGTCTCTCTCACTTGGTGAAGAATAATTATGTTTGTCCCATCCGACATGGTGTCCAAAGGTATCTCCTCCTATGGTACGTATTTCCATAAAGGCCCAAGGTTTTTCTTTGTAAAGGTCTCATGAAATAGTAGAACCATATCCGACTTAACTCCTTCATCTCTTTTCTCCAAAGAATCTACTATACCGGCAGCGTACTTTTCTATTCCTGCAGCTATCTCTTGGGTTTGTTTTCTTATTAAAGAAGCATTTTCATCTTTCTTCTCTTTGAGAAGCTTCTCTAACCTGAATTTTTATTCGGATAAATTATTCATAGTGTTGGCATTGGTAACTTGTCGGTCCTTCAATAATTTGATCTCAGTGGAGGTGGAATTTTACTGTCCGGAGTACTTGGTCTTGATATTCTCATGGGATGCCTTAGTCTGGGTAAGTTCAGAGCTCAGTTCCTCTTTTTCTTTAAGAAACGTTTCCACTTTCTGCTGTGTAGAAGAAAGGAAAGTCTTCAAGCCCTGATTAGCTGTAATCAGGGAAAATATATCCTTTACTTGATCCCTGACTTGCCTCTCTAGATCAACTATCATACGAATATAACCCAATATGGCATGACTCAAAGTATGCTGCTCATTTGATACCTCGTATGACTCACCATTATAGGTTACATCATTGGCTATAGTGACTTGAGGAAAGGTCCGTTCAAAGTCATCTTTGTCAAGATCACTAAAGTACATGCTACGAAATTCATCCATGTTAAGGTCTCCTTCAGTAACTGGTTGTTCCGCTGGTGGGAATATTGGAGCAGACGAGTTAGGTGGAACCTCTTCTTATGGAGGAAGACCAGTAGGAGTGGGAGGATGAACTTCTGAAGGAAAAAGTATTATCTCTGTCCCTAAGCTACTTTTTTAGCTCTTCGGTCGCTTAATCAATGTAGTGATTTATGTTGGCTTAATCAATTCACTAATAAGTGTGATATCGATTTAATTCAGGATCTCTCCAACATAAATCAATGCAGTGTGATATGCTGGCTTCATCAATTCACCAATAAATGTGATAGGTTGGTTTCACGATTTCTCTATTTCGATCAAAGACTTAATGACCAATTCATAAGTGACAATCTCTTGTTCTTGATCAACTATTCTACATATGCATCACTGTAGTGCGGTATGTTGACATAATGGCAAGCAATACTTGCAATAACCTCAATCATGAAGTCATCAAAACCCTAAGTAAGTTAGTTCAATAACATATATCAATGCGATGTGATATAATGCCTACATGACTTACTTACCGAAGTTAGGATAATCATAGTCATACAATCAATATAACACATAAATTTGAACAATCACATACAAAAAATTACCCAATTACAAACATGGCACGTAGTCCAAGTAGGAAAGAATACCCCTCAAGGTGCCAAGCTGCAATAGGTTCTTATTGCTATAACAATTCGGCATTGCCGCATCACATTAGCCAGTTGTCGCGACAGCATCAAGGTCGCTGCAACTACCGAAGTCTGATAGTAGTTTTAGTTTTACCGTGACAACAATAAGGGTTGTCGTAGAGAAACACCACTATCTCGCTTTTGACTCAATTTTGGTTTTATGTGATGTCAGGATGCTTTTTTCACCGCAACAATCCGATCTCAAATCGAGTCAAAACCTCAAAATTTTCATATAAAAAGTAGTGTTAATTGATAAAACATAAACAGCAACATAAACCACAGCATGCTTTATCACTACCAAATCAATCAATCATACAATTTAAAACCCTATATCTGTACATCTACCAACAATCAACACCCATTTTCCAAAAGTGCGGATGTTTTAAAAAAGAAAAAAATTACATATTTATATAAATTATTGAAAGACAAAGAGTATATTAACTAGTCTGAAAAGAAAAGGCTCTTGGACAGACCTAATTGCATAAACCTCTAACTGCATAAACCTCTAATATGATTATACTAAATAATTGCATAAACCTCTATGAAAGTAGTATACTCGCCTCCAAAAATAATATTTATATATTGATCCATTTCTATTTATATTATGCATCGATTATTAGCCGAATTGTCTTCCACCAATACCACCCTATAGATCATAAATTTTCATAATTAAAACAACAATAACATTACCGATCAAGGCCATGCTTACTTCTTTAGCTTAACCAACAATCATAAAACTATATCAAGACATCAATAACAAGTACTGCTTTTAATAAATTAAGTAACTGGAGATGTTCAGTTAGCTGAGGAAAATGCCCAATACAGTCGATCATTTCCACCGTTGATTTTCCTTCAATTTTCTCTTGCATGTAGTATGCGACAGTCTTTGGTACGACAATGTCATTACTCGACTGAATTATCGTGCACGGCACACAAACGTTTTCGAGAATGTCTCTTTTGTCGAGGTTAAACACCAGCTTAGCCATAGAGAGGGCGGTGTCGACATTCATTTTCTTTAAAAGGTTTTCAAATGTTTGGACTGAAAGAGGATCTTTTGAGTCCACCACAATCGACGCGAAATATGCAGCCCAATTTTGAAAGTCCGATTCTATGCTCGAGAGAATGATGCTTATGTCTGCTGTTTCGTATCCACCTTTATAGTCTTCTGTGTTTATGTACCTGTTCAATCCAGCGTATCCAATATATTAATTAAAGAGTAAAATACAACTTGTTAGTTTTATGCATTGTCATTGTTAATAAAAATATTGTAACTAAAAATTGAACATTGTATACTACATTAATAATTTTCTTACGCCTAAAACATGTAGAAATGAGACATACCTAGGAGAGGCATTGAGAAGAACAAGCCTTTGAAAAAGATCAGGTCGTTTAGTAGATGCAATACAACCAATTATCCCAGCAACAGAATGTCCAACGTAAATCGAAGACTTAACGTTCAAATCGTCTAAAAGATAAATAAGATCATCGGCAAAGACATCGACAGAAGAGTACTTGACCGGGTCATAAAGAGTTTGATCTTCAACAGCACCAGAAAAAACCCAATCAAAGACAACAACCTTACAATTTTGAGCTAACAAGACTAGGGTTTTATCCCACACTGACTGGTCTCCTCCAAACCCATGGGCAAGAACCATGGTTTGGTCGCCCGAACCTATTGTTCGAGCGTTCATGGCTGAGGACAGACTGCTATTGTGTAGCATAGCCATGCTGGCATCATTGGCTGAGGACAGACTGCTATTGTCTAGCATAGCCATGCTGGCATCATTGGCTGAGGACAGACTGCTGTTGTCTAGCATAGCCATGCTGGCATCATTGGCTGAGGACAGACTGCTGTTGTCTAGCATCACCATGCTTAGTATTGAAGAAAAAGGAGAAGAATAAATTTCAGATAACTAGAGAGAGAGGAACATATGTTTGGTTTGGTGTTATAGATGATGGTCTGGCCTCTCTTTTATAGGGAACCAGATGTATAATACAATTTTGAAGGTAGGCACCATTGTAATAAAAAATTTGAGCTCCCTATAATTGTACAACTCATGGCTTCCATAGTCAATGAGATGACTTTTTTTTATAAATTTTTTATTTCAAAATTGTACGTTTTGATATTAAACATTTGGAGGATGCCATTGATTATGATGTTTTTGAAAAACTAAATTTGGATTAAGATTTTGCAATTTTATATAGTTTTGAAGGTTGTTTAATTTTTAGTAGCCAGCTGATGTTGTATTTGGCCACATTCAAGTTTGTGATATGATATGCATCTTTCAGTTGAAAGAAAGCAACCGCGTTGAGAGTTAAATTTATGCATTCTATTATAACTCAAGTCTTTGCCTATTTCGAGTGTTAAAACAGAAAAGTGCGAATTTCTTAAGGCGAAAACACCGGTAAAGGCATTGACAGAAGAGTACGCGAAGTCACGTAGATAGTAAAATATGTTTGTATTGATAAAGTCAAATGTATATACATATAGTCAAAACAACTTAAACATATTTTTGTTGAAATTAATGATGTATTTTCAGAAAAGTGTATGAACTAATATTTTAATCTGAAGTCTGGTTAGTACACGGGGTCTGTTGTAATGTATTTTATGTTATTACATGGTTTTAGTTTTTTTTTTTAGTTTTTTAGTTTTTTTTTTCAAAATTAAGAATTTTATTTCTGAATTGGGAAAATTACAAAAGAAATAAAAGATTGAGGACTAACAATAACCATAAGATAGAGTTAGATCTAACTTTACTAAAACTAACCCTAAATTAGTTCAAAGAACAATCAACATAAAGACTCGCGGGAGACGAATTCCGATTTAGAGCAGTATCGAGAAGAAGCTAAAAAGTGTCCCAAAATCACCCATAAGCATACAATAAGCTTCGAAATTAAGTACTACTGACAACTGGCATTTATATAGCCAATGCCCAAACCTTCGAGGAGGATGATGTATAAGAAATCTGCGGGAGCATTGTTTTGATTAATTTGGATCTTCAGCTTGCAACGTAAAGTCCATTTAGCCAACCAGTCGGCGACTCTATTCTGAGTACGGGGAATGAATTTAATCGTCATGCAGGGATGGATTAGCCTTCTGCAGATTGGGAGTAGCTGGGACAAATACCAGGGAAACTTTCCTTTCGCCAAATAGTCAACTAAAGCATTACCATCAGACTCGATATCGACCTTCGTCCAGTGCTTGTCTTTGCAAAGTAACAGGCCTTCGAGAAGGGCGCAATCCTCAGCTATCAGAGGAGTCAATTTCCCAAAATTTTTGTCAATGCCAAGCTCAATGTCACCCTGATGATATATGATGATCATACCACCTGAAGCTTCACCGGAATGAGAACTAGCTCCGTCCACATTAGGTTTCAGTCTACCCTCCACCGGGTGAGTCCACTTCAGGTATGTTAGATTTCTGGATTTTTCATAAACTGATTTGCATCCTAGAGTAATTCGAGCATCTAAAGCTTTGTGTCAGTGTTTCTTTTTTAGCTTCGCATCCAGACTGTAGATGATTCTGTTAATATAGAAAATAACAAAATCACTAGTTATAAACTTATTCTTTAACTTCATGTCATTCCTAGATTTCCAGACAGTCCAAGATATTATGGAAGGTATAACGTGAGTTATATGCACTCTTTGACTAGAGAACCAAAACCATTCTCTGATAATATGAGTAATACTCATGAAGTTTTCAGTTTTGATATTAAAAATGAGATTGTAGTATTTTCAGATTATCCAAGAAAATTTGCAATTGACAAATAGGTGGTTTTTTACTTTCGTAGTTAGGACAGAAAGAAGTAATAGGTAATGTTTTTAATAGGTATCAATAGGTAAATTTTTTAATTAGCTTCCACAAAAAAAAAATGAGAACTTCCTCGGAGTTAGCTAATTCCATATCTTCTTGTATAAAGAAGATTTGTTCAAATGACATCTGATGATATCCCAAGTGTGTCTAGTGTTGAACTCTAGACTAGGAGAGATAGCCTAGATCCTTTTATCTGTCTTTGAGGAGTCAATCTTGAATAGAGAAATTTGCTTGATTCTGTCTTCATCTAGAAAGCTTTTCAGCAAGTCATTATCCCAGCAGTTTCATTTCCAAAAATTTAACTAAATTTAGTTTTTTTTAAACTAAAAACAAAATTGACGTTTATATGTTTCTATTGCAATAGAATTTAGCATGTTATTTTAATATAGAACTACAAAATAATTTTGTAATATAATCAAAACACAATTTTGTTTTTTATCATATGCGATGTAACAAATATTTATTTTATATTTATTTTATACTAGCTTTAACTAAAATATTATGATCGTAGATGTTGGAGTGAGGGTTCATATATACACAATTTTTTTTAATGATTTTTGAATTTTTATTATGTTAGTTAACAATGTTTTATTCATTACTAATGTAAAAAGACTTTTGACCAATTTCTAACGGTTTATTATTAAATTATTTACATACAATTCTAACATTTCGAACACAAAAACAATGCGTGACATTGTACAAATATTAGCATATATTAGACTCATAACTACAGAAGTATATTATTTTTTGTATTTTTATATTTTTAATTTTTTTAATACTCACTAAGACAAGATTTATTCCATTTTCAACATGAATATTCTTAGGTTTGTTATTTACAATTATGTAAAATTTTAACATGTTTTAATACACATTTTATGAATGGTTAAAGGGTCCATGGAAGTGTTCTCAAATCGCATCACCAAGTATATGAACATACTTATATTTTTTAGACACATAATCCTACCTAAATTTATCTGAAAACTAAATCTGATAATTATTTCGAGAAACTTATGGTACCACTATCGAGAAGCGTGTTTAAATATATAAAAGGATTTATTTAGTTTGCATACCATTGACTTTGAATCACCATATATAAAATTCTCATATTGTACAATATATATTTTTTTAGTGTCACCATTAAAAAATATGGTCTTTGCACTGTGTTAAATCGAAATGTGCAACTAGTGTTATGATTATCCTAAAAGAGTCATTGGATGAAAACGGAAAAAAGGTCTCTTTTTTTATGTTGGAAATACAATTTTGTCACAAGTTGTGCTTTATGCCTCTCTCTATTACCTTGAAAATGACATTTTTTGAGCAATTGCTTATAACCAACCAACTTATTTCATTTGAGTAATGGGACAAGATTTTAAAATGTGTTATCATGGATTGACTTATAATCTTCGTTCATAGTTTTAATCCATAATTAGGAATTAAATTTTTTTACCGCATCACTTAATGGATAATTTTCTGTTACATAAAACAAAATTTTTATGTTCTTGAATGTACAATTAATTCAGTTTACACTTTTTGAGGATGTAGAGTTGATCTTCTTCAACAAAATCATTTTGGTCCATTTGAACCATTTTAATTTGTTCATTTTGGAAATTGTTCATACGTGGAGGATACTATTTATCTTAAGTATCTACATGTTTTACATTCTTAAAAAAACTTGTAATAATACCAAATCATATGATAACGGGGTACCTCCATTAGAACCTTTATAAATCTCTATAGATTTTTTCCTCAAAATAAATGTTTATTATTTAATTCTCCTACAAATTCATTATCTTCAAAGTACCTTGTTATTCTTGTTACATAAATATTTTAATGAATAGATTATAAAGTTTAAAACTGTTTGAATATTTTGAAGATCCAATTAAACAACTTATAAATTTGCCTCAAAATAGTCCGATAAGCTCTAGTTTAGATAAACATCTCCATATATGTAAATTCCTTTCAAAATAGGCATACGCCTAGTCTTATCAGTTACTTTTGTTGAAAATCTAATAAGAATGTATGTACTATAGTTAATTGTTTCTCCTTCATAGTGATATGATAATGTCAGATGACTAATCATACTTCTCATCATATTTTAATGGTATATTTTTTTAATCTTTGATACTCCATTCATGCCATACAAATGCGACATTGTATATTGTACAAGTATTCAACACTCTTGTGTATATATATATATATATTAAAAATTCCATAATAATATTCTCATGAACCGTCATATCTCCCGATTATTCACCATCGGTTAGATCCGCAATGAAATCATAAAACAAGCTAAATATATTATAAAAATCAGTTGATTTTTTTTTCTTATGATCAGACAATGATAATATGTCTGCAAATTATAGAAATGATATCAACCATTAGTTATCGATCACTATTTATGGTGTATCCTTACATGGAAGATGGTTTTTATAAGTAATAAATTCTTAAAAAGGAAATACTTTTTATTTCTCTTATATTCCACTTCATTATTTGTAGTTGTCAATATAAATTTATGGGAATTCAAAACTATGTCAATGTAAACTATTTACTATAGTGCTTCAATTGTTATCATTCCTTATACTCCTATATTATTTAACGTATTCGACCACTTAGACTGAAGATCGATCATTAATATTACCAATGCATGCTTTTTGAGTACAATCTTCGGTTTGTATCTTAACTCGTAGTCTCATAATACATTGGAAAATCTTGTGAACCTTCTTAACATATCCGGTTTATAAATTAATTTAAAAATTATTATGGATGTAGTGTAATTATATGTAATTACTACTCGATTTTCCAAATTTAACAACCTTGTCTCAAAACTATGCTTACCACATGTAGACACGATCAAATATAAGTACATAATTTATTCTAAATTTGGTTCATAACCTCTATCAAATTCATGTACTGTTTTCACTCCAAGAATATTTTATCATAACTTTAAGAATGTTTTCTCACACTTTTTGCTCCAACGAGGTATTTTAAGTTTATTCTTATTCCTTATTCCTTATTCCTTATTCACTATTCTTTATTTTTCTTTCTTCCTTCTTCATTCCTCATCTTCTTCCTCCTCATTTTCATCATCATCATTATCATCATTATGATCATCCCCGTCATCATCGTCATCATCTTCATCATCATTTTCATCATCGTTATCGTTATCGTCATCGTCATCGTCATCGTCATCTTCATCGTCATCATTATCGTCATCCTCATATTTGTTATTGACATCAACATTATCATTGTCATTATCATCGTCATTGACATCCTCATTATCATCGTTATTGTCATTGTCATCATCATCATCATCGTTATCGTCATTGTTATCGTCATCGTCATGGTTATCGTCATCATCATCTTCATCATCGTCATCGTCATCGTCATCGTCATCGTCATCGTCATCGTCATCGTCATCGTCATCGTCATCGTCATCGTCATCGTCCTCGTCATCGTCATCGTCCTCGTCCTCGTCATCATCGTCATCGTCATCGTTATCGTCGTCGTCGTCATCGTCATTATTATTATTATTATTATTATTATTTATGATATAAACAAACATATAAAATTCTAGTAGCATATACTAAAATTAATAAATTATAGACACGGAAAATATAATCTATAACTTTAAGAAGTTGTTTATGGTCCATACAGATAAGGTTTTTCGGTGTAAATATTGATCTCTACATAACTTATTATTAGTTACTGTTCTCTTGATATCGTTGGAAAATTTTGACATATACATAGGTTAGATTGAAAATTAAAAGGTTTGAGCTAATAAGCCAATAAATTATTCAGAACTAATTTAAATAAATACTATTAGCTCATGTGTTATCTTGATACGTTAAATACCTCTCTAATTCATTTTTATTTAAGAGTTAGTTCTATAAGGATAATATGAATTAGAATGTAACATTTAGTGGAGATTCAAAGATCTAATTATAATAAATGCAAGTCTAGTTAATAGATATATTAAAATATCAGTATAGAAATGGAGCCTCATAGAATACATAGTATATATATTAGTTAAATTTCTGTAAGATGTTGAGGGGTATTAATCTAACACTCTAGATATTGACCCTTAAGAGTCGAATATAGTCTTCAGTCGACACGAGATATAGGTTTAAAATAACATTGGGTCTTGAGGATAATAATAATCACTATAATCAATTAAACTTGATTACAATTGTATTTTCTATAAGGCCTAAATAGGATAAAAAACATGACAGGTCTCCTATGTTTGTCAATTATTTTACTTTAGTCATCTTCCTTTACTTTTGTATAAACAGGTCCCCCACGTTTTAAAAACGTAACAAACATATCTTTTTTGTAATAAACTGGTCTTTCATATCTGTAGTAAACAGGTCCCTCACGTTTTCAATTTGTAATAAACAGGTCCCTCACAGTTTATTACAGAGACAAAGAATATGGACTGATGTTTTAGAAGTGGAAAATATGGAAGACATAGGGTTCTTTTTACTCACCTAAATATATTAAAAATTATGATAAAAGTACCAGAAAATACCCACTCAACTATCTTATTACCCGGCACTACCCAAATTCTGGATAGTGTTACTTAATACCTCGACTAATAAATTGGACAAAAATACCCCTCGACTATATATACCCATTTTTCAGTTCAAACCCACTTTTCCACCTTCCTATCACCCTAAACAAACCCAAACATCTAATTTTAGAAACCACCAGAAACCGTTCGACTTCGTGATACTCTCTCTCTCTCTCTCAAACCCAAAACCCCTACAGCTTCTCACCGTTCGCACCTTCAACGCAATCACACCGGTCAACGTCTTTTACTCAGTCCAACTCTACACATTCTGTTCGAAAAATTTGTCGCGAAGTCGTCTTTGACCGGTGAATTTTACAGTGTTTAGAAATAAACAGGTATGTATTATCGTGGAAAGTGTACTTTTTTTTTTGCGTTTTTGACGAATTCGAACCACTATTTTCTGTTATTTCACGATAGGCGTTGCTTTTTATACTGGAATGAAGTATCTACTGACGATAGTTGCTCAGTTTATGGGTTTATCGTCGAAGGCAGGGTAGAAGTTTAGTTGCATGTAATGCTAATACTTTCCTGGGAACTATTATGTATGTTAGATGTGCATTAGGTAGTTGAATTGTTGATTTTGGTGTTTGTTCAATAATTCCCAGATCCCTGCAACGTGCATGTAAAAAGTAGAACAGTTCGCATCCTGATCACCCATTATGCAAGCAATTTGCAGCTCAATTCAATTTTTATGTCGTTTATTTACAAACAATTCGCAGCCTGGGCTGCGAATTGTTTGTAAAAACACTATTCATATATAGGCAATTCGCAGCTTGTCATGCGAATTGTGTGTGACATTTTAACTGATAATACATGAAATTCACAGCTTGTCATGCAAATTTCTTGTGACAGTTTAACTGATAATACATGAAATTTGCAGCTTGTGATGCAAAGTTTGTAACACTCCAACTGATTTGTGTTTGTGCAGGAAGTATGACAACAAAACCTAGCTATTACAGATCAGGGTTGGTGAGACTTCTGAAGCTACTTAAAGAGATGCGTATTACCAGGGCTCACATTGAAGCTGCAAGAAACACACCCTTCTACACACTTTTGAAAACGACTTTCGAAATCCGTAATGAGGCAAAGTTGCCAAAGAAAAAATTCTACTCAATTATTCAGTATGTTATCGAGCAATTCTCTGTTGATAGAGACGCCTTTAAGATTGGCAACAAGTTTGTAAAGATAACTGAAAACGATGTGAAGGTCATATTCGGGTTGAGGCATGGCACCGAGAAAATGCGGTTAACAAAAACCGGAGCATTTCACGACAAATATGCACCCGGTGAGGAGGACGAATCAAGGATGATGAAGAAATATTTCATGGGTAAACCTGGCATGAAAGTAGCAGCTAGTAATACTAAAACAATAACAAATGCCATTATAAAGGTACGTCTAAAATCAACTTCATCTTTATAAAGCAAGATTCTGTACTTTTCTAACATAACATGTTGTCGTTGGTTTTACATGCGGGTATAGAGAAGGCCATAAACGAAGGAGGGGAGCATGAGTTGGAAGACGTTGCGAGGCTGTTGATACTGTTTTTGTGCTCTACCCTATTCTACTCCGTATCTGGAGATATCCTGGGTTGGAGCACGGTTTATTATGTTGAAGACCTCAGCAAAATAAACAATTATGACTGGTCTGGATCAATATTGTACAAGCTTCGACAGTCTATCAGGAGTTGTTTAACAATCGAAAAACCTTATAGAGTCGTCGGCTGCGTCGGCCTTGTAATTGTAAGATTGATCAATTCAGTATAAAAATTAGTTATGTACAGAGCATCTTGTTGATAAAACTTGTCCCCATGCAGCCCTTCTTCATGGAGCACACAACAGTCGGCCTCGAGGTAGCAAAGCCAACCTCGATACCAAGGTTTTTCAAATGGTTGGGATTAGAGTGCCAAGTAGCAACCGTGGCGCTGCTTCTTAGAACACACTTGCTGGATAATGACCAGGTATAAGCTTTATATAGGTATTGAACTGGGGGTGCAAACAGTTCGCAGCATATCATGCGTTTTGATTATTGTTATATTAGAAAAATGCATCAATCATTTCGCAGCCTGATATGAATATTAGTTCGCAGTTCGCATCATATTGTTTACACACATTTCGCATCATATTGTTTACACATATTTCGCAGCTCAGCATGCGTTTTAACTAGTGTTATAATAGAACAATACATCAATCATTTTTGCAGCCTGACATAAATACTTAGTTCGCAGCATATGGTTTACACATAGTTCGCAGCATATGGCTTACACACAATTTGCACCTCAGCATGCGAATTGTTTGCAACTCTAACGTGGATAGAATTGACACAGTTCGCATCATATAATGCGAACCGTTTTTAAAAAACAATTTGTTTGTCTACACTCTTATATATTCAAAACAATTTATTTACTTACATGTGCCTCTGTTGGTAGGTTTTCGAAGGTCCATTATGTCTTACCGAGGCTGAAAGTGAAGCTTTCAGAGAACGAGAAAATAATAGAGATGCAGATGAGGAAACTACTTCACCGGAAGAAAGACCAAGGAAGAGGACGAAAAGCACAGCATCAAAACCAAGACAAAGGAGACGAGCATCACAGAAAGAAACGAATAAGGTGATGTCTCCCAGACCCGAACAACCAACACCACCCGAGCCAACGATTCCACCGCAAGACTCCCCAAGCAAACGATTCCACCACCACCGAAAGGAAAATTCAGGCAGGAGCCCGACGACAACGACACAACCAGTATGAGTGAAACAATCGGTGATTATGTACTCAAATGCAGAGGTCCTAATCCCGATATTTCTGCAATTGTTGCTGAATCAAAGCGTTTGAAGACATACGCCGACAAGAACAAGTACGAGAGAAAGATAAAAAAAACAGGCCAGAGAAGTAAGTAGGACTTGAGCCTTAAATAATCGCTACAATCAGCACTTAATATGTTTATAAAACGTTTGCTATCATTTTTCCAGCTCAAAGAATTGAAACGCAAGATAGCAGAACTTGAAGCACAACAACTCCACAATGCTATCTCTCAGCCAATTTGCCAGATTGAAAGCCCAATAGCTGAGCAGGTACCAGTATTTCCAGACAGAGCAACATCCACTGTATTGCAAGCATCCGTGTCTAATGCTGATCAGCAACATGCTGATGGAGTACTGCCAGAAGAGAGGGACGATGATGCTAACCATTTACGCATACCGGTAAAATCTGCAAGGATGAACGAATAGTTATCGGTGTCCACAGAGATGGACATCATGGAGACACAGATAGAGAAAGAAAGACACGAGTCTCCTCCAAATGACCCAAAGGCGATAGAAGATCATGCGAAAGAAGTGGCAAAACCAGGCAGCCTAGAAGATGTAAGTGGATGAAAAGTTCACTAAGATTCAAATATTTTATTTATTTGTTGTGATGAAATTGTTTCCATAATATTATTTCCTGTTGTATAAATATTCAAACAAACTCAGTGTATCCATTTAATACCATCACATGATATGATGATATCAAACAAATATCATGACTCTTGTGTAGTCCTGTCCAAACAATTCGCATCCTATGTTGCGAATTGTGTATTCAACTAGTGGATTGGTTATTTTACAATTTGCATGCTGAGCTGCGAAATGTTTGAAGTGGACAAAACAAATATCAGGTCAGCATGCGAATCATTCGCAACAATGATTATAGTATGCTTAACCTTTCCACCCTTTTTTTTGGAATTTTGTATGAAACAGGAGACTGAAAGACAACAACAACAATAACAGCAACAGCAACAGCAGGAACAAGTTCAACACCAGCAACAACAACAACAACAACACCAACAGAAACAACAACACCACCAGCAACAACACCAGCAGCCACAAGTTCAACACGAACAACAACAACAACAAGAAAGACAACAAGAACAACAACAGCAGCAACAGATAGCCTTGGCAAAGAGAGAAATGGTAACACAAGAGATAGCACCTCAAGAGTCAGAACCTGTCCATCCCGGTGAGAAGACGAAACTACTCAGCCAGGAAGGACCATCCTTAGAAGACAACACCACATCTGCAGATGCACCTCAAAGACCAACGGTGCTGTCAACAAATTCAGTATTGCTAAGACAACGTGAAACTGTAGCACCGGTAACAAATCAACTGCAAGCTCCAGAGTCTCACGATAACACAGTAGGTTTACCCAATGCTTTTGTTGATGGTATTTACACTCAAGTTTCACAGACATTTTTAAATGAAATTGATAATGTATATTACGATTCTATAATACAACGGTCTTTGGAGAACATGTCGAAGGATGACTTTAATGATCTCTGCCGACACGATCCAGATCCTATACCGAACAAGTCAACGACATTGGTTGTCGCTGACCGTGCGGTAAGGGCTACTTATAATGATTTCGCATCATAACATGAGATTTGTGTTAGCAAACTGTTTGGGGTATTACAAATGAATATCAGGGTATCATGCAAACTGTTCAGTGGAACCTCGAACAGTTCGCATGCTACCCTGATAAATACTATGAAATTTATTCAGTTGGAACCAAACAGTTCAAATGTTAGCATGCAAACTGTTTGGGGTCGTTGAAATTATAATGACTAACACCCTTCTACTTTTGATTTTTGTTATTTACTAAGCTCGATCCCAACAAAGAGATAGAGGAGCCAAGTTTTACTCTACTGACACCAACACAGCCTCAAGTGGCAGAGGAAGAGGAAGAGTTCATTATAACAGTACGGGAACCGCCAAAAGTAGAATACAGCGACTTGCCAAAGAAAACAAAAGTAACTAACCGTATCGATGTGACATAATACCACAAAATACAGTTAGTTAAAGCCTACGAGAGCGACACCCCTCATCCAGTGGTATGGCAGTTACCAGAGTCCAAATTTACATACGGAATCAGAGTGCAAGCGAGTGATGCGATGACACTACCTTTAGAACTGGAGCTGGACGTAAAGGTATCCAATTGTCAACCAATTCTATTTTTAATATTTCAAATATGTCTTGTATATTTAACATAAATCTACAACTCCTTTCTTAGGTTATCGACGGTGGGATTCGAAAGATGCTTGAAGAAGCAGACTTCAAAGTTCCATGCACTAAAGCTGAAGGAGAGCATCATGACACCGTACTGATTTCGGGCATGACCGCGGTAAGTTTAGCTCAGGTAAATTTCAAGTTTCAGAAAATGTTCTCATTGTAATATACTCTTGCTTGGATGCAGCATCAAATGAAAGCAGGCTGGCAAGTAGAAAACTTGGTGGATGCAGCTTTCAGCAAGGGGCCCAAAGACCCCAACATCATCATGGTTCCAGTATGCACTGATTTAAAGGACCAGATAAACCACTGGACGTTGCTCGTCATTGACGTCGACGACAGGTCAATTTCAAACTACAATACACTTCTGCCTAACCTGAAAGCCATAGACTACACCACAAGGACACCTACACAATTGGTAAATATTCCCAACTATACACTTAAATTTAAATATATTTCTAGTATGCATCCTACGAACCGTGATCGAGATATGCTGCGAAATGTGAGTAAATCAGTTGCGTTTTACAGCCTATCCATAACACATTTCGCAGCATATGATGCGAATCGTTTTGAACGGTGCATTTCAATAAAAAATGGATTGGATATCAAACAATTCGCACCTTAGGCTGCGAATCGTGTGACATGCCCATGTTTGATTTGTTGTCACACAATTCGCAGCCTAAGGTGCGAATTGTATGGCACCAACTGTTGTTGTTTTTGTGTTGATTCCTAACACTAATTATTATAAACAAATCAAATATTTGTTGGAGAGAGGATTCCTACCTAAATCAAAGACATGGTGGAAGGTGAAAGCTGAAAGAAAAATCCCACAACAAAAACCAGGCACCCTGGACTGTGGTATTTTTTTTCTGCAAATACGCAAGAGATATTATCCAACTTGGATTAGTGCAGACAGAATGCGATGAAGATATGGTCACTACCTTCAGAGCAGAAATATTTGATTACTTTTTAAATGACAAAGACCGCATCGCATATGGCTGATTCGATTTAAAACACTATTATTTTCCTTGTAAATACATCGGTTGTAATTTTTAGTTTGTTGTGCACACATAAACAAATTACATTTTCAGAAATGTGCATATTTCTTAGAAAATAGTTCGCATCATAACCTCATATATAAGGGTTAGTTAATATTCAAATAATTCCAACCAAACAATTCGCACCAAATCCCTGGTATGTTTTGAAAACAACATACTCATCAAACAGTTCGCGGCCTAATCTGATAGATGCTTATTTATCAGTAAATAATTCACAGCCTAACTTATCAGTAAATAGTTCACAGCCTAACCTGATAGATGCGTACTTATCACTAACAAACAGTTCGCAGCAAGCCCTGGTATACCACATTAAACACAGTTCACAGCCTGGTGCAAAATAAAAAATTCAAAATATAAAGTTCAAGAATACGAACAGGTTGTGGCTTATGCCTTGGTAAACGTTTTCTCCATTGAGCACACAAAAAACAATCTAATCAAGTACATAACCCATTAATTGCTGATTGGACATGGAGGCTATGTAATGACTACCTCCTTTCCCTATAAATACCTCTAGTAACCAGAGGCAAATTTTACAACAAACTCTATATTCTTTTAAAAAAACACCTCTTGTTCTCTTCGAATTCAAACAGTCATGTCTTTTTCCACCACCACAACCACCACCTCATACTCAAACTCTGGTTCACTTGGTTCTCTGGGTGACTCCTGGTCATCCTTAACCGTTAACTGGAGCGATGAGTTGATCATGCCAGCAGTACCACCAACCAGCCCAGTATCTGTCTTTGATTTAGACATGTATGATGACTACTACTCTGCTGACTCTCAACCAGTAGAAGTTGTTCCACTGGTTGCTGCTGAACCTTAGTCAGAAGAGGTTCCAATGCTTGCTCCTGCACCTCAGCCAGAAAAGGTGCAACCTCAGACGGCAGAGGTTCGAAACAACAAAAAGAAGAGGGAAGACAGAGCTGGTCCATCAAGGACAAAAGTTTTAAGCATGATGGACGTAGATAATGAAGATGAAGAGAAATTGGAAGAGAAAAAGGCTGATGATCAGCACAAAGAGTAGAAAGAGGAAAAACATGGTGAAGAATCCTCTACTAACAGATAGAGTTGGCTTTTGTTTTTTGATTTTTTGGAATGCAACTAAGTAACAGAAGTAGCTTGTAGTGATCTGTGTAAACATTTGTTAGTGCATGAAATATTGTAATCCTCTTTTTTGTAATCCAATTTGTTTACAGACTTTCAATCATATAAACAATTTGCATCCAATTACAATTTGAAAATGATTCGCATGTTAACCTGATATATTACTTGTTTCCAACCTTACTGAATTTCATGCAATTAGCAGCCTAACATGCGATTTGCAACCCGCTGAATATCCTGGTATTTTTATTAAAGCACACTTCGCAGCTTATCATGTGACAAATATCAGGACTTCTGGTTGTTCTCCGTTCGCATCATATCTATTTACACAAGCAGCCAGGAGTCCTAATATATGTTCTGGTCATAATTCGAATCCTATCATGCGAAACGTATGCGAATAATTATTGTCATATGTTCTAGTCATAATTCGCAGCCATGAGTCCTGATATTTATTTGAAAAGGCATTACGTTATTGCTCAACACAATTCGCAGCCTCAAATGTTGATAAATGTTTGATATGATTTTACTAACGATTCGCATCCTGGTGAAATTTCACAAAAATCTCAAGGAAACCTGATAGATGTTTAGAACAATATATCAACATATTGTACACAATTCGCAAAACCGGATGCGAAATGCTTGCAACTCAAACCACTTAACATTTCGTAACTCTAATAATAGCATTACAAAACACAGGAATGTAAAAATGTTTAGTTTGCTGTACAGAACAATAACAGTACTACAAATAAATGTGATATGGTCAACCAGAATTGTCCACAACACGGATTGTCCTTAAACTGGAACATCACAAGTCCTCCGGTTATGGCCTGATTTCGAACATCGGCCACGCCTCAACTGCTTGGTTGAGATTTCTCCTCTAGAAGGGATTCGCTTTTTCTTAGGCCTTTCGGAGCGTCTCTTAACATTCGGAGGCAGAACTTCAAGAAAAGAAGGATCGTTAGCGCTGGACCCTTCGCCGAAATCAGTTATAGCTGGTATGCTGAAAGAGTAACTTTCCCTGTAATTCTTAACCGTAAAGAAGGGTTCTATTACAGTCAATGGATCTTGGTCGGTGTATTGTAATGCCGCTAAAGCATGAGGACATGGAAAATACTCTCGTTGCCATGATCCGCAAGAACATTTGAAATCCAACAGATTAACAACAGCCACATGATTCGAAAAGACTTCGAACATGGCGGTAGACGACTTACTTACTACCCAAGTTCGGCACATGTCAACATTCTACTTTAGCTTATTCTCGTACTCGGGAACCAAATTAGTACTCTAGTTGAGACCTTCTTCGTATCTCCGTGAAACTTGAGTCATAAGCAAGACTCTAATCCAGTCAATAAACTCAACAATTGGTAGGCCGCAATATTTTTTGATCTGATTGTTAAACGATTCAGCTGCAGTAGAAGCCATAAAGCCGTATTGCTTCCCTTTTACGTAACCCTGCGCATATTTTTCAGGGGGTAAATTTGCAAGAAAATCACTCATTCTGTCACCACTTTCACATAGAAAAACCGTTAGTATATCTTTAAAAAGCTCTCGACTGGGAGCATAAGCAAGACGATGGAAGAAACTCAACATCCTTTTTTATAGTCTCTGTTAGTATGTTCCAGTTTGGCTTTCAAATTCTGCATGAGATGGAAATAACAGTACGCATGATAGCAGTTTGGATACAAGATAAAAACAGCATTAACGATACCAGAATGACGGTATGAAATAAATGTGATCTGGCGATCCAGCAAATGTGGTTTCAAACACCCCAAAAACCACATCCAATTGTCACAATCTTCAATGTTAACTACACCAATAGCAACAGGGAATAGTCCTGGAAAAAGGCAGATCAAATGAACACTACAACAGTACCCAAAGGTTTAAAAATTGTAAACAATTCGCATGTTGTCCTAGTACAACCATTTGCAGCTTGTCATGCGAATTATGTGTGACATTTTAACTCATAATACATGGAATTCGCAGCTTGTCATGCGAATCGTTGTTGACAACTTCAAATAATACCTAATTCAAGCTGCGATGTAAGTACAGTTTCAGATAATACCTAATTCGCAGCCTCAAATGCGAAATGTTAAGATCACAATAACAAAAGGTTTGCATATATAGGATGCAAACTGTTATCACATAATTCACATCTTCAAATGCGAAATGTGAAGATTCGAACACTTCTTAATTCGCAGCCTCGGATGCTAATTGCATCAGCATTTTCACACAAAAACATCATTCAGATTAACTAGATAAATGTAACTAACCATTATTTCTATCCTTTGCTACAGCAGTGAGCAAGGTACCCTTGTACTTGCCATATAAGTGAGTTCCATCGACAAACAACATTGGACGGCATGAAAGAAAACCCCGAAGGGACGAACCGAATGCTACAAAACAACGCTTGAATCGGTTTCCAGCTGACAACTCCAACTGACAGTCTGAAGTAATATCCCGGCTCTTCAAGCGTTTGAAGTATCCGCTTAGTAAACTAAAAGAACTTGAACTATCTCCGAAAACTCCCCTCCTAGCCTTCTCTAAAACATTCCATGACAAACGATAAGAGATGGTAAGACCGTAATCTTGTTTGACAGTCGATTGTATGGTTTTGGCTGTCAACGAATGCCAGGTCCGTAGAGAATCTTAAATTTCTTCTGCCATCAAATCTGATGTCAAATGCTTGTGCCGCTTATGCTTATGCTTCTGGGAGAAAACAGGACTGCAAGTATGGTGCGGGACATACTTCTTGATCGTCATCAAGCCGGTGCTTGAGTCAATAGATGCATAAAGCCTCTATTTGCACCCGCTTGTGAACTTATTTCACAATAAGCAGTGATCTTATTTGCTGTGTTGTGCAGGTATTTGAAAGAAAAACCATGCTCTAACGCAAACTTGCACAAAGATAACCTCAGACCGGCAGCACCTTCTTCAAAAGCTTGACCCACTTCTGTAATAGCGTCAGCCCAACCAGCAGTAGCAAGTTGTTTTTTTCTCTGATCAGAATTAACTAAACCGTTACTACTCTGCCCGCTAACTAGTTGATTGGGAGATGGTTCTCCCAAACTCAAGCTACGCTCTTTACGCTTTACACCACAATCCTTACCACCAGAGCTCTTATCAACAGAACTTTTATCACCAGAACCCTTATCGAAGACGTGTTGTTCTATGAGAAAACTAACCCGTTTTAAACGCTCCAAATCAAGATATAACACCAACCCAACAAAATCATTCTGGTTATTAAAGAAACAATTATTGTGATCCCCGCAGGAGTAGGTAATTAGGTAGTCACCTGTGGCAAGCTTCTCCCATGTGTTCTCTATATAAGCTTGGATACTTTGAAAGCTTTCAAACTCCGTGAAAGGTACAATTGCAGTTTGGAGACCATATTTAAAAATACAAACTCGTGATTTGGACATCTCTTACCCTGGACAGAACAAGTTATTAGTTATTAGTCACAAAAACTATGTGCAAATTATTTACTACTACATCAAACAATTCGCATCCTATCTTGCGATTTGTGTATACCTACATCAAGCAATTCACATCCTGTCCTGATACTTGTTTGTAAAAATGGTCCTGATATTTGTTTCGAAATACAATACTCTAAAAAGTTCTAGATAGTTCGCATCTTAGCATATGAAACGTAAAAGCAACTAAAAAAGTACTGATATTTGTTTGAAAATGCAATACTTTGGAGTCCTACACAGTTCGCATTATAACATGCGAACTGTGTAGAAAATTAACTAAAAAGTCCTGGTATTTGTTTGAACATACAGTACTTTAGAGTTTCACATAGTTCGTATCCTAACATGCGAAACGTATGTACTTCGCACAATTCGCATCATATTTTTAAGCAAATTTTGAACTTCTTTCACGTGATTCGCATGTCACCATGCGAATTGATCATACAATTAGCATCTTTCTCATCGAATACATCAAACAATTCGCATCTTGAGTGGAAGGCCTGGACAACTAAAACTCGTAATCTACACATGAAATAAAAAACTAAAGCACTACAAAATTAGTATATAACATCAGAAAACAAGGACATAAGTATATAATGAACAATATTAACAAAACAATAACAGATCACTATAACAAAAAAAAACAGAGAAAAGCTCGAAATCAGGCAATGACGTCTAAAAACAGTAGAATGGAACCTATTCCAACAGAGAAAACCAATAAATAACTTCGAAATCGGAAGGTAATTACCTGAAAAGCAAACAACACGATTACTTGTAAGCCAACAGATTCCAAAAAACCACGATCAACTCCTGTACGTAGAAAACAGTGGTTAGAAAGGTCTAACACCACAACCTACATAAATAAACAAACCTTCAGCAGCTTCCGATCACCGAAAAAGGTGATTTCAATCGGTCTTCGTGGTGGTTTGTAGGGTTAGGTGGTTAGAGCGGCTAACAAATTCAAATCTTCAAAAAGCTAGAAAAAATAGAAATAAAACACAAAATTATGTTTGTATAGTGGGTTAAGGGTAGTTAGGATATTAAAATAATATTAGGTTGTAAGTGACAATAAGGTAGTTGAGTTGGATATTAAGTAACAATTGATCAAACCTTGAGTAGCAAGTGACAATTGAATAGTTGAGTGGATACTTTAAGTGCAATTTCCCAAAAAATTATTTGGGCATATATAGTAAATATATAGAATATATATTCGTTAATCATTACCATCGACTCAGTAACTCTCTATCTTTTTCTTTCTAAAACTGTAAATCCTAAATTCGTTATTGTCCATACATTATTTCCGGTTTATTTCCTTCAAAAATCTTACTAAGTTGATCGTGCATAAAAGAAAAATATCCATATCCGTTAGAGTCAGCTCTGTAAAAGTCCAACAAATGCTCACTATTACCGACCATTTGCTTTCGTTTTCGGCTGTCATATGGTTTATCTCTGGAAGAACAATGAATATGTGCTTGTAACTAATATTCTTACCACGTGCTAAAATATACCATTTATCTATATGTAAATCCGTGACTATAATATATTTTAATATACATATTATGCTCTTATAATTGGTATTAGAACAATATAATACGATTTTATTGAATATATATTTATTCAAAATTTATTCAGCTTATAGATGCTGTTTTTTAGAAATAATAAAATCATTTTATGATTCATTTATATGTGGTTTAATTAACATCGAAATTGGATGAGTATAAAATATGACAGAGTTAGAAACACATGTTTTAGGTTTATTGATGAGGGGTATTCTTCAGTCGAATAGAACACAAAATACCGAACAGACGTAGGGACGAGAAAACAAAAGAATAGAACACAAAATACCGAACAGACGAAGTGAAATAAGCGATGTAAATAACAAAGTTAATAGCAACACGAAGGGATAGTAACGACTGATTCTGACGAGCGAGTTGGCAGCCCGAACTAGTTATATAAGAGCCGAAGGCTGAACGAGCTAACAAAGGGTTGAGCGAGCTTAAATAATCGAGCCCAGTTCGGACTACACCGTGTCTCGAACCGAGTGATGACGATAAGTAAATAGGTCACTAAATCTTGCTCAGACTAGCGCACGCCCAGAGCAGAGAAGGCGTATTTTAAAGGGGAAACGGTTTCTAAATCACCACTTAATGATGTTCTACATTTTAGTCAAACCACTTAGTAATTTCAACCATAATTATAGGCAACATGATGTAAGTGGAGTAGTGGATGTATTAAGTGGGAATAAATATCATTGTAACCGCCCATAAATGGGAAGACCTATAAGTAGGGCAATTCTCTAAGATAAATGTAACTTCTCTTTTGTGACAAATTTAATTTTTCTACTTTGGCAAAGCTTTGTTATTTCCCATCTGTGGGAAATTGTGATAAGTCACTAACTATCGTAATCACTAGGTCAGGAATCGAGAAAGAAAACCAGGAACCTAGTGAGGCAGTAATCAACATGAGGGTGGTAGCGAATCCCCCACTCAGGTAGATTAACTTGTATTTCGTCCCTGTTGCTACCCAAGTGGCCGTTATTTTAGCACCTGTTGGGACATGAGAGCTGGTGGGTCAGCCGTTGCCGCCGGCCATCGTAACTGGGGTCGATGCCTAACTTTTTCGGCCCGTAGAATCTCTCGTGACTCAGGAGGCGATAGATACCAACGCATCAGTTAAGAGTTGCATGCAAGCGTGATGCGAGAGAGCATGCCATGCACGCCACCATGGCAGGAATGAATGATATTATCAATGTCATAACAGCTAAGGTCGGGGGAGCAAGGTTAATAGGGTGGAACGGTCGTTTAAACGCGACGAAAAATAGGAGGGCAAATAAGAAAGCAAAGGCAAGATTCGATCTAAGGAGCTGGAGCCTAGGAAGGAGGCGAGCCCTACATCATCCAAGCAAGTAATAGATGATGAGAACCTCCGCTATAACCAAGTTTGCCCGAGGCTATCAGCTTACATACTGAGGGAATCACCATTATCTGAAAGGATTCTCGAGGCCCAAGTTCCAATGAAATTTAATCCCTTTCGAATAGAAGCCTATGATGGAACAGGCGACCCAGAAAGATATGTGAAACAATTCCGCAACATGATGATGGAGTTCAACCCGAACGATGCGATGTTGTGCCGAGGACAATCTATGACCCTCAAAGGCAACACAATGGATTGGTTCAGCAACTTACCAAAAGGTTCCATCCATGATTTTCACTGGTATCTGGAAATCGTTTAGGGAGATGTTCATTGGGAATAAAAAGCTTAAACGTGAGCGATATTCGATCATGAATCTTTATCAGCGAGGTGAGTCCCTTAAAATTTATGCTATAATATTTTTTCATGCTATGAATATCTTGCCAGATTTACCGGAAAACATGGTTGTGGCATTGCTTAAACGGGGGCATTGACCAAAAAGGGGATCTCTACGCAGATCTCATCAAATTTCCAACGAAAAATATGGTAGACCTGCTCGCCCGAGTGGATACTTTTAACGAGTCGATGATGCCCGAAGGGGTGGCTCGCCGGACAGGCATGGATCAGACTCCAAGGAAGGGGGATCAGAGCGGAAGAGGGTTGAAGAGCATCCCTTGAGAGAAACCAGCCGACGTCCCCATCAATTCGAGAATCCAACTAGACGATTCAATCCCTTAACCGAAGCCATTTCCGTAATATACGAGGGGGAGAACAAAGTATCAAACGCCCCGTGTAATGAAAACTCCTGGGTTTAAATGATGTAACCGTTATTTCTGCACTTATCATAATGACCATCGACATTCAACGGACAAATGTTGGCAATTTGAGGAGGAAATCCAAAGACTCATTGACAACGAAAAGATAGTGCAGTTCATGAATCGCTCGCACCAGGATTGCCGAGAAGAGACTCGTTTTCTCATTGACAAAAAACCTAGAAATAAGGAAGGAGGAGAGGCTAACAAGCAACAATGGCTCCTTATGATTGTGGGAGGTAACTCGGGAATCTCATATTAAACAGATACGCTACAACGCAACAATGGAATTGGCTAGAAATCTGAGGTCACTGATAACTTCATAGTCACGCACACTGCAGCCCCATCCATTTACACCATAGCAGGTGGACATTCTGCACCATCCCAAGGAATCCTAAGCGAATTTGATGTATACAAAATTGACGCCAATTCCTACCGTAGTTACAGGGATCTAGTGGTCGACCTGACCTTTAATGACGACGATATTAGAGGTGTTAGTCTGCCCCATGAGGATGCGCTAACCATTCATATAGATATTGGACGGGTTATGGTAACCCGCGTTCTAGTCGATGGTGGCAGCTCAACTAACATAATCTTTATAGACAGTTTCGACCGCATGTTATATGTGCCCCCATACCAGCATACTCAACATACGCTGGTCAGCTATGACGAAAGTATTTTGCAGTTTGCAAGGGAATTAGAGCGGCTAGTAGAAGTTGGGCACGAAGAAACAAAAAAGAGCTCAAAATATTATTCATTATTTCGGATGCACTTAGCCCGTACCATGCAATCATTGGAAGGCTGGGGTTGCACAGAATGGAGGCAACACCATGTAATTTCCAACAGAGCGTGAAATAGCAATCAAGCGGCGAGCCCCCCCCCCCTTCTCCAAATGGAATTCTTGGAACCATCCTCTCCTGACCCAGTAGATGATCCTCGCAAACTCGATCAATTAGTTTACACGATTTCAAAAACAGTGGAGGAACCAATAGCTGCAGGTCGCCTGCTCCAGATAGGGGGTAAGTTATGTCCAAATTTTTAGAAATTTTTAATTACATTATTAGCCAAGAACTTTGATGCGTTCGCATGGGAAGCAAGTGATGTTTCAGGGGTCAACCTTTTCTATCATATATCACGAATTGACAATTAACCCGTGTGCTAAGCCGGTACGCCAAAAGTGCAGATATTTTTCCCTGGAAAAAGAAGAGGCCATATTAAAGGAGGTGGCCAAGCTATCTCGCCTCAGACACATCAGAAAAGCACGGTACCCTATCTGGATAACCAACCCCATTAGTAAACAAGAAAGGTGGTTAATAGAGGATGTGCATGAATTTTACCAATTTAAACCAAACATGTCGTAAGGATGCATTTTCCTAGCCTCATATCGATCAACTTGTAGATTCAGTATATGGTTACAAATACCTATCATTTATGAATGCTTATTCAGGGTACAATCAAATTCGAATCCATCTGTCAGATTAGGAGCCACCGCTTTTCAAACCGAGCGAGACTTATACTGTTATACGGTCATGCCTTTCAGATTAAAGAACGCAGGTTCCACACACCAACGATTGATAAACCATACTTTTAGGATCATTTAAGAAATAATTTAGAGGCATATATCAAATATATGATTGTCAAAACTCATACTGAAGAACAACATCTATAGACATTGTAGATAGTCTTTGACCTACTCCTACAATTTAAATTTCAAGCTTAACCCGGTTAAATGTTCCTTTGGGGTCGATGGGGGTACGTTCCTTGGTAATATTGTGAGTCAACGAGGCGTCGTAGCTAATCTTGTCCAATTAAATGCAATCTTAGAAATAGATCCCCAAAGACTATCAAGGAGGTGTAGTGCCTTACGGGGGGCGCCTAGCAGCGCTATCACGATTTATTTCTCGGGCATCAAACAAACGTCACTGCTTTTTTGAAAGTTTGTGAGGAGCCAAGAAATTCACCTGGACGGAAGATTGTGATAAACAATTCGCCGAGCTCAAGTTATATTATAATTCACCAGAAATTTGATTTATACCAGCAGTCGGTGAACCATTGTTTTTATATCTATCGGTATTCCCATTCTCTGTCAGTTCAGTTTTGGTTTGCAAGCCCAACAGAGTACAAAGGCCGGTATATTATACTAGTAAAACACTAGTGGACGCAGAAACCAGATACCTTAATGTCGAAAAACTAGCCATGGGATTAGTCACCGCTGCAAGGCGAATGCACCTATATTTTCAATGACATGTGATCAATGTGTGAACAATTTTTCCTTTACGAGAAGTATTGCAGAAGCCTGATGTATCGGGATGCCTGAATAAGTGGAGTGTGGAGCTTGGTGAGTATAATATACATTTTAAACCACGGGAAGCTATTAAAGGTCAGGTGATCGCATATTTTCTGACAGAATTCTCGTCCTCCATGCAGGAAGCTAGTGAAAAGGGAGTGGGTTATTGAGGTATATGGTGCATCTAGCATATCGGGCGGAGGGGCCGGAGTCTTGATGTGGTTGCCGGATAGCGATGAGATTAAGCAGGCAGTCAGATTTAATTTCCCGGTCATGAATAACGTAGCAAGATATGAGGCCGTCCTATGTGGTATGAAATTGGCTTTGATTTGCGAAACATATAATATTAGAATCAAATCGGATTCACAGTTAGTGGTTAATCAAGCAGTGGGCGCCTATGATTTTAAACATGAAGGAATCTGAAGTTACCTTGTTATACTAAAGAAATACGAATCGAAGTTCGCCCGAGTTTCATATGAACAGGTTCCACGCATAATAAATTCTACTGCATATTTGTTAGCCTAGACATCGGCTTTGGGAGAAAATCTTATGGTCCTTCTTCAATAGCTACCAACAACAGAGCTCGTCCCCAAAGAAGAAGCCATCCATATAGTCGATCACACTACCCATTGGAGACAACCCTATCTGTAATATTTGACATCAGTAGTACTGCCAGTTAATAAGAGTGATGCTCGAGCCCTGCAAATAAAGGCAACAAAATACTGTGTGCCAGATAATATTCTCCACAGGAAAAATGTTACCCGACCGCTACTTCGATGCCTTGATCGTATGGAGGCAAATTCGATCCTGCACGACTTACATTCAATAGAAGTAGATGCTCATTATGGGCACTGAAGTCTGATTCAAAGATTTCTGTTGGCAGGGTACTATTGGCCAGAATTGGGAACCGATGCCAAAAGTTTAGTGCATCAGTGTCATCAATGTCAGCAATATGCTAATACACAACATATGCCAAGTGAACCTATCCAATCCGTTCATGTTCCCTACCTTTTTTATAAATGGGGGATAGAACTGGTTGGACCCTTACCAATGGCCACCAGAAAGAGGAAATTCTTGATTGTGGCGGTGGACTACTTCTCCAAATAGGTTGAGGAAAAATCTTTATTCCAAACCAGGGTGCAAGAGGTATCTGACTCGATATAGCATACCACAAGTCCTGATGACCGATAACGGCAAGTAGTTCCAGAATTTAGTACTCAGCACCTTCTGTAAACAATATGGGATCACCCAACATTTCTCCATTCCATATCACCCTCATGCAAATGGTCAAGTGGAGGTAACTAATAGAACGATACTCGAAGGAATTAAGAAGAAGCTTAAATGAGCCAAGGGAAAATGGCCAGAAAAATTAGCCGAAGTCTTATGGGTATATAGAACTACGCCACGGACGACAACATGGGATACACCTTTCGCCTTAGTTTATGGTAACGAGGCAGTCGTACCAGCGAAAATCATAGTGCCAAGCCATCATATAGAAAATTATGAGGAAGAAGCGAACTTGGTTGCTAGAGCAACGACCATAATATTTAACAAGTGACGCGACCAAGTACGAGTCCGAGCAGAGCATTACAGAAGCCTAATGATGGAACAGTTTAATTCTCGGTTAAAGCCCCACAGTTTCAAGGTAGATGACCTAGTTATGAAAAATACGTTCCAAGGATCAAGCAGTGGAGCAAGTGGCAAGTTAGGCCCTAATTGGGAGGGATCATACACAATAATCTCTACAAGATATTATGGGGGGCATATCGACTGGCAGATAAAGAAGAATGCGTGCTCAAACACCCTTGGAATGTTAACCATCGTAAATTATATCGCAAATCTGTATAAAGTGTAGTGATGCGCTCTTTTTCCTCCCTGATGGCGCGGGGAGGTTTTTTAACAAGGCATCTCGAACATTTTCTTTATTCTTAATATGATTTCTAATTTTGCCACCATGTGTTTATTACAAGTTTTTATCCTTATAATTAATGAATAGGTCACTGAACACGCCTAAAACGGCTACGCAATGGATCACATTGAGTCCAGACTAAGTATCCATAAACACGAACGGGCTAATTGGCCACGCCTATGGGCTACGTAAAGGCCATACTATGCCTCATACCTTGTACTATGTATATTGGTGAACTGGTTACAACCCAAGTCTATAGCAGACTACACAATAGTGTCTTTACGACCTCGTCGCGAATCAGCTGTAGAGAATATTGGGTCAGTATATTCCGCTTTTGTATATAAGTAAGAATACTCCGATCTCCACAATAGTGTGATATTGTCCGCTTTGGCACCCGAAGGCCCTCACGGCTTTGCTTTTGGTCCACTTCCAAAAGGCCTCACACTAATGGAGATGTATTCTTAACTTATATATTGATATTTCTTCCCATGTTTAACCGATGTGGGATGTGGGACTTTGGTCACACCTTAACAATCCTCCTCTCGAACAAAGTACCACTCTAGCCTCCTCTCAATTGACTTCCATCCGCCTACTCTAGTCAGGTGGAGAGAAACCTGAAGTCTAGAGCTTTAGGGCGGATCTATCTGCTCACACTGTGCCGCTCCTTGATCAAGCCACCTGCTTGATGAGCTATCAGGCACTCCATCTTTAGATGAATCTGTGCCGCTCCTTGATCAAGTCACCTGCTTGATGAGCTATTTTGGTGCTATCCAGCAGATCATTCCTTGAGTATGGCTTTTAGCTTATGGTATGATGTTCGCATATGCTAATTTCACCCACATAACAACCCACCACATCGCGTTCCGTCTGGGCCTGGTGCTCTGATACCATTTGTAGGGAATATGGGGTCCGCATATTCCGCCTTTGTATATAAGTAAGAATACTCCGATCTCCACAATAGTGTGATATTGTCCGCTTTGGGCCCACTAGCCCGCACGGCTTTGCTTTTGGTCCACTTCCAAAAGGCCTCACTCTAATGGAGATGTATTCTTAACTTATATATTGATCTTTCTTCCCATGTTTAACCGATGTGGGATGTGGGACTTTAGTCGCACCTTAACATCAGCTAGAAAGACGCTGCCTGTCTTAAGCTGCGCAATGAGACCTACTGAGCTCGACCTTGTAAGGATCGCCCTATGAAACAACATGCAGTAATAAACACGTCTCTTGTAATATAAATCATCGCGATTCTTTTAATAACAGAGTGCACCCAAACTACTAATGCAATAGTAGATAACTTATCTTTCAAATCAGTTCAACAAAACAAGAGTCAGGTTTAAAGTCTTTCAATAGGAATGATATACTAGCACTAAACGTTTGGAGAGGGAGGACACTCGGTATGATCTGGCTTGGCCTTGTTATTAGCAACACCTACTGGATCGGCTGCCACCGTAACAACATCGGCAGCGAGAACTTTTGCGCTTGGGGAGATAATTGCATCATGTACTATTTGGGATGGAGCATCTTGCCGATGCACATGCATGCCAACCGGGCGACACAGTGACCCGAGCTTCAGCCCAGGATTTAACGACACTAGCTCAGCCACAACTTGTTTCTTCTCCCGGGCTATCATAGCCATCGCAACACTCATCATTTGAGCCTCCTGCACCTCTAGCGCGACCTTCAAGCTCTCCTTCCATCTTTTCCTTTCAAGTTAAAACTCCCTCTGCGCCTTTTCTAGTTTCGCTTTTAGTTCAGTATTTTTGGAAGACATCCCTACCAATCGATAAGCCTGTTCTTCAACCCTCTTGCCATGCGCCAAGCTTTTATCGAGTAAATTTGAGCTCTGAGTGATAAGCTCCTCATTCTTTTGAATCAGAGTATTGTTCTGATTTAGTAAATTCGTGTTGCCCGTGGACAATACTTTTCATTTTTCATCACTGCAAACTAACGCTTCCTTCATCGTCTCCATCTTGGTTTGCAACTTCTCACTAGCCTCAATCGCCTTATCCTTGGAAGCTTTTCCAGACCCATAGGCGTGCCACAGGCGCACGACCTCTGTAGTGGTTAATTTAGCTGATTCAAATAACATCGACTGTGGTTTCCACATTTCCATTACTTCGAGATCGACCACAAATATACACCAATATAACAGTACAACTGAATTATGATGCAACTACAAAATACATGAAATTAGTTACATTTTGTTATATCGTAATTTATTCTACGTTGTATGTTCTTACCTCAATGGCGAGTTGTTCAAACATGAGCATCGATGGGCGGGGCATAACGGTTCTCTAGGGGAGTAGCTCGTCCATGTCAACATTCTTCTCACTGGTCCCAGCGCTGCTATTTCTCACCGTAGCCACTATAATCCTCACCACGTTGCCAGCTAAAGGTAGTGAACCCATTCCTCGCACTACTGCTGTTGAGGGATGAATAGTTGACGGTTTGACAAAGTTCTTTATCATTTATCCTAGCTCTTTTGGGATTTCCTTCTTAGGATGCACTCCTTCTCCTTCTTCTTCACTGTCTTCTACCAGATCGATAGGCTCCGCATCGATCTCAAGACCTTTACCTTGTCCTTGCATTATCGAAGGGGGAGTTGGAGGATCAGCAGAATTTCCTCGTACAACCTCCCCACTACCATTTTCCTCATCTCTCAATTGAAGCTTCCTGGTGGTAAGAGGAACAACATCCAAAATCAATTTATGCTTCTTATTTTAGGGCTTTACTAAAGAGATAGAATCTTTGTCCTCTTCTTCGTCGTCTTGTTCATGTCGTACTCGATTTCCATCAGCAGCTCCTTGCCCCTCTAGAACACACCCTCCTCCTTGATTTACCTTATCGACCCCTTGAATGGCCAGCTTCCCCCTTTTCCATCCTACTGGAAAAGGACTGAGGATGACCCCTCAACTTCTTTACCTTTGCGGGTTTGATGCCCTAATAGCCAAATGCCAATGTTATTCTTCTCTCTATACCTCTTTTCTATGAAGGCTCAGATGCGGTCTATTGTGGCTTTTGCACTATCTTCCATTATCAGCCTTCCGTCCTTTGTTATTGTCAACCCTGGTACTAGCCACAAACCTAACTTAAGGTAGTTAAACTGTGTGAATATCAGCTTAGGCTCTTGTAACCAAGTGGAGCTGGCTAGATTGTCGGCCTCAATCAAGGCATTTACTTAGTCTTTTGTCAGTCCTTCCTTCCACCATTCTTAATTGGTTGCTTCACCTGCATAAACAGATACAGAAGGGTTCAATATCCAACATTTAATTACAAGATAATTCAGTATACAAATTACGCTAATGATGCTTACACTTCACTCTCTATTTCCTCTCTAATTGGAGGTTCATAATAGGGTTTTCATGTTCCCAATTTCCATACACAAACACGAAGGAGTTCTTCTAGTTCTTATCTAATGAGGGGAGTTCAACAATATTTTTTATTCATTTGGTTGAGTGTAAAAGAAGGAGGATTTGGAAAGTTTAGTCACATCGGTAGCTAATAGTAAGTCAGCCAGACATATCTTAATCCATAGCAAGCGTGAGATAAGACCTACACTAAGTAGCATCCTCCACCTGTTAGCAGATAACTGGGTGGGGCAAATGCTTATCACGCTAAAACAATCATGAATCAACATGGGCAAGGGAAGCCGCAGTCCCCATTCGAACACAGTTGTAAACAAACAAGTCTTCGTTTCACGGGCATGATATGGATGCTCGCCGACTAGGGGTACTCTCACTGTAACATCTTCTGGAATGGTATAACTAGCCCTAAAACTGAGCAATTCAGCATTGTCTGGATACCCATATTTTTGAGTGATCTGTGAGAAGTAACTTTCCAAATATACAGAGTTTTCTCCAAGTTCCTTCGTGTCGTCCTTTTTGGTTCCATGGATTCTACTTTAAATGCAATGAGTTAGTGTTACAAATAAGCATGATTATAGCAGGCGAGGGGTGATTGGTTCAACATCTTTTGTATACAAGTTTCTTTTTGTCGCCATAATCACAGACTCCCTATTCCAGAATTGAGGGTTCTAAACTATTGTCAAACACTACATGTATGCACAAGTTAAGAATAAATGGTGTTCCTGGTTTGCAGTTTGAAAATCAACAATACGCCTTTTGATAGTAGACGACATCAACAGACTCAGCAAATACGCAACATAAGTAAGATTTTTTAGGGATACTATGATTATTTCGCAAAATAAATCATGAGATACGTTGGGTAAACGTCAGCAACAACTTGCACGCCTCTTCAAAACCCAAGCGCCATGCGCTGTTTCTAAAACATGGTTGTGTCAGAACCGTCACAGTTACACTCCATCCACGTGTCGACTAAACATAAAGCAATGATGGTAAATAAAATGCTATTAATCACTTGGTTTTGCATTCACCTGCAATGCAAATAAATTTATCCTTAAAGGTATTTTGAATTTATAAATTTATCATCTTAATTAAATGTTAAATCCATAAACTAGGGGGTGCCCTGATGATAGGGTATTCTCCAGTCGAGCAGAACACAAAAGACTGAGCAAACGTGGGGTACGAGAAAACAAAGGATGAGCCTGAGCTCGAGAGATAAGCAAAGATGCAGTAGGAAGTCAAATAAGAGATGTAAGGAACAAAGTTAATAGCAACACGAAGGGATAGTAACGACCAATTCTGACGAGCGATTTGGCAGAACGAGCTAGTGATGTAAAATCTTAAGGCTGAACGAGCTAACAAAGGGCTGAGCGAGCTTAAACAATCGAGCCCAGTTCGGACTATACCGTGTCTCGAACCGAGCGATGAAGATAAGTAAATAGGTCACTAAGTCTTACTCGGACTAGTGCGCGCCCAGAGTCGAGGCGACGTATTTTAAAGAGGAAACAGTTTCTAAGTTACTACTTAATGATGTTCTAAGTTTTAGTCAAACCACTTAGTAATTCCAACCATAATTATAAGTAACGTGTAACTTCTCTTTTCTGACAAATTTAGTTTTTCTACTTTAGAAAAACTTTGTTATTTCTCGTAATATTTATATTTGATTTTTTTTCTAATTAATTTGTATCATGATGTATGTTTAAGTAATTTCGGTACTTGAATTTTGTTTGGGAATTGCGGATACAATTAAGTGAAAAAAAGAGTTTTTGACTTTAAAAATTAATCAAAGGGTTATTGTGGCAAAATGATTTACTGCTGCAACACCATTGTTGTAATAGCAACTGAAGAATACACCTATATGTTGCACTGACGATGTCCATATATGTACGGTAGTAACATGAATATAGGTTAGTGTGTCGTTACACACATGTGTGTGTTAGAAGTGCAATTGCGGTATATCGAAAACAACCATACATACCTCAACCTGCAATGAGGTTACTCTTCTCTCGGTATATCGACGGATCACTTATGGTGGTGATAATTAATTTAGAGAAAAGTACTTGAAAATACCCACTCAACTATCTTATTATCCGGCGGCACC
Organism: Limnanthes douglasii subsp. nivea; assembly: GCA_036936605.1. Taxonomy (NCBI): domain Eukaryota; kingdom Viridiplantae; phylum Streptophyta; class Magnoliopsida; order Brassicales; family Limnanthaceae; genus Limnanthes; species Limnanthes douglasii. The sequence goes on from JAUPFV010000004.1 coordinate 34,286,420, forward strand.
CGCTTTTAACATAGTGTTACTTAATACCCAGACTAATAAATTGGACAAAAATACCCTTCCACTATTTATACCCATTTTTCAATTCCATCCCACTTTTTTGTCCCTCCTATCACCCTAAACAAACGCAAAATTCTAATTTTAGAAACCACCAGAAAACAAACCGTTCGACTTCGTGATACTCTCTCTCTCTCAAACCCATAAACCCTACAGCTTCTCACCTTCGTCACTATCGCACCGGTCAGCCTCTTTTACTCAGACAGACTACACACCTTCAATCTCGTTCGACAAAGTTGTCGTGAAGTCGTCTCTGAAACGATCAAATCTCGTTCTCCGGCCGGTGAAATTTAACAGGTATGCATTATGGTGGAAAGCGTACTTCTTTTTGCGTTTTTTTCGAATCTGAACCACTGTTTTCTCTTAATTCACGATAGGCATTGCTTTTGGTACTATAATGAAGTATCTACTGACGATAGTTGCTCAGTTTATGGGTTTATAGTCGAAGCCAGGGTATAATTTTAGTTGCATGTAATACTGATACTCTCCTGAGAAATATTATGTATGTTAGATCTGCATTAGGTAGTTCATTGTTGATTTTGGTGTTTGTTGCATAATTCCCAGATCCCTGCAACGTGCATGTAAAAAGTGTAACAGTTCGCATCCTGATCACCCACAATGCAAGCAATTCGCAGCTCGATTGTATAGTTATACTTATTTACAAACAGTTCGCAGCTTGAGATACATAATTCGCATCCTGTCAGAATTTATTTCGCAGCTTCTATGTTAAGCCAGTATTTATATGTATGCGATTCGCAGCTTGTGATGCGAATTATTTGTGACATTCCAACTGATTTGTGTTTGTACAGAAAGCATGACAACAAAACCCAGCTACTACAGATCAGGGTTGGTGAGCCTTCTGAAGCTACTGAAAGGCATGGGTATTACAAGGGCCCACATTGAAGCGTGTAGAAACACACCCTTCTACACGCTTCTGAAAACGGCGTTCGAAATCCGTAATGAGGAAGAGCTGCCTAGGAAAAAATTCTACTCAATCATTCAGTATATCCTCGAGAAATTCTCTCTGGAAAGAGACGCCTTTAGGATTGGCAACAAGTATGTAAAGCTAACTACAAACGATATCAAGATCATGTTCGGGCTGAGGCATGGCACCGAGAAAATGGAGTTAACAAAAACCGGCGCTTTTCACAACAAGTATGAAGCCGGCGAGGAGGACGAATCAAGGATGATGAAGAAATACTTCATGTCAAAAACTGGCAGGAAAGCATCAGCTAGTAATACCAAAACAATAACAAATGCCATCATAAAGGTACGTCTAAAATGGACTTCATCTTTATAAAGCAAGATTCTGTACATTTCTAACTTAGAATGTTGTCATTGGTTTTACAGGAGGGTATACAGAAGGCCATAAACGAAGGAGGGGAACATGAATTGGAAGACGTGGCGAGGCTGCTGATACTGTTTTTGTGCTCCACGCTATTCTACTCCGTATCTGGAGATATCTTGGGCTGGAGCACGGTTTATTACGTTGAAGACCTCAACAGAATAAACAATTACGACTGGGCTGGATCGATTCTGTTCAAGCTTCGACAGTCTATCAGGAGTTGCTTAGCAGTAGAAAGAGCCGATAAAATCGTCGGCTGCGTCGCCCTTGTAGTTGTAAGATTGATCTATTCAATATCACAATTAGTTATGTACATAGCACCGTGTTGATAAAACTTGTCCCCATGCAGCCCTTCATCATGGAGCACACAACAATCGGCCACGAGGTAGCGAAGCCAACCTCGATACCAAGGTTCTTCAAATGGTTGGGGTTAGAGTGCCACGCATCGACCATGGGTTATCTTATTAAAACACCACTACTGGATGCTGACGAGGTATAAGCTCAATATATGTATTGAACTTGGGGTGCATACAGTTCGCAGCCTATGATGCGAACTGCTTATAAAAAATATCTCAAACATTTCGCAGCCTGATATGAATTTTACTTCGCAGCTTCATGTTCAGCACAGTTCGCATCATATGTTTAATACTTAGTTCGCATCATATGGTTTACACTTAGTTCCCATCATATGTTTTACATATAGTTCGCATCATACTGACCCATAATCATTTCGCAGCTTCACATGCGAAATGTGATTTACAACCACACAGTTCGCATCATATGATGCGAACTGATTATAAAAAACAATTTGTTTGTCTACACCCTCATTCTTTCGAAACAATTAATTTACTTACATGTGCATCTGTTGGTAGGTTTTAGAAGGTCCATTACAGCTTACCGAGGCTGAAATTGAAGCTTTCGGAGAAAGAGAAGATGATGAACATGGTGAAGATGCAGAAGTAACGGTACCTCCTTCACCGGAAGAAAGACCTAGGAAAAGGTCGAAAAGCACAGCATCAAAACCAAAAAAAAGGAGACCAGCATCACAGAATATAACAAATAAGGTGATGTCTCCCACACTCGAACACCCAACACCACCCGAGCCATCGATTCCACCACCAAGACTCCCAAAGAAAACAATTCCACCACAACCCAAAGGCAAATCCAGGCAAGAGCCCTCCGACACCGACACAACCAGTATGAGTGAAACAATCGGTGATTATTTATTCAAACGCAGAGGCGACGCTGATCCCGATATTGCTGCTCAATCAAAGCGTTTGAAGACGTACGCCGACAAGAACAAGTACGAGCGAAAAATAGAAAAACAGGCCAGAGAAGTAAGTATGCCTTGAACCTTACATAATCACTACAATCAGCACTTAATATGTTTATAAAAAAGTTTGCTATCATTTTTGCAGCTGAAAGAATTGAAACGCAAGATAGCAGAACTCGAAGCACAACAACTCCACAATGCTATCTCTCTGCCAATCTGCCGTACTGAAAGCCCAATAAAGCAGATACCAGCAGCACTTCCAGAGGGACAAAAATCAACTGATCAGCAAGCATCAGTGTCTAATGCTGATCAGCAAACATTCCTTCCTGGAGTACTGCCGGAAGAAAGGGATGATGATGCCCACAATTCACCCATCATGGAGACACATACAGAGAAGGTAAATAATGTAAGTAGACCATATGATGTTATTAAACAAATATCAGGACTATTGTGCAGTGATGGCCAACCGTTTTGCAGCTTAAGATGCGAATTATGTAATAAACTGGTGGTCTGGTTATTACACATATATATCAGGTCAGGATGCGAAATATATACTAAACTGGGGGAATTTATAACATAGATATCAGGTCAGGATGCGAACTATGTAATAAACTGGGGGACTGTATAACATATATATCAGATCAGGATGCGAAATAGGTAATAACGGAGTGAATGTATAACATAGATATCAGGTCAGGATGCGAAATATGATTACACGATGATTAACATATGCTTTTGTATGAAATAGGAGACCGAAAGACAACAACAACACCAGCAGAAACAGCAACACCAGCAGCAACAACAACACCCCCAACAACAAGGAGAACAGGAACAACAGCACCAACAAGAAGAACACCGCCAGAAACAACAACAAGAGCAAACAGAACAACAGCAACAACAGCAACAAGGTGAAGAACACTCCGAGCAACAGCAACAGCAACAAGAAGAAGAACAACAACAACACCCCCAACAACAACAGGAACAACAGCAACAACAAGAAGAACAACAACACGAAGAGCAACAACAAGAAGAACACCCCCAGCAACAACAAGAAGAACAACAACTCGAAGAACACCAGACGCCACAGGTTCAACAAGAGGACCGGCAACAAGAGCAACAACAAGGACAAGAAGAACAACAGCAGCAGAAACAGATAGCCTTGGCGAAGAGAGGAAGGCTAACTCAAGAGGTAGCACCTCAAGAGTCAGAACCTGTCCATCCCGGTGAGAAGACAGAACTACTCAGCTAGGAAGGACAATCCTTAGAAGACAAAACCAATTCTTCGGTGGAACCTCAAAGACCAACGGTGCTGTCAGCAAAGTCAGAATTGCTAAGCCAGCGTCAAACTGTAGGCCCGGTAACAAATCAACTGCCAGCTCCAGAGTCCCACGATAACACAGTAGGTTTACCTGATGCTTTTGTTGATGGTATTAGTACTCAAGTTTCACAGACATTTTTAAATGAAATTGATAATGTATATTACGATTCTATAATACAACGGTCTCTGGAGAACATGTCGGAGGATGACATTAATGATTTCTGCCGACACGATCCAGCCTCTATGCCGAACAAGTCAACGGCAGTGGTTGTCGCTGACCGTGCGGTAAGGCCTACTTACGAAGATTTCGCATCATAACACCCTACCTTGTGGCAAATGCTGAAATATGTATTACAAACAAAAATCAGGGTATGATGCGAACTGTTCAGTGGAACCTCGAATAGTTCGCACCCTACCCTGATATATAATAATAAATTTATTTAACTGCTACCTTACAGTTCGCAGCCTAAGCTGCGAACTGCTTAGACTCGTTGCACTTATAATCACTGACGCCCTCTACTTTTGATTTTTGATTCATAATAAGCTCGAGACAGTTAATGAGAAGTTTTGCGCTACTAACACAAACGCAGCCTCAAGTGGCAGAGGAAGAAGAAGAGTTCGTAATAACAATGCGGGAACCGCCAGTAGTAGAATACAGCGATTGGCCAAAGAAAACCAAAGTAACTGAGCGTATCGATCTGGCACAATACCACAAAATACAGCTGGTGAAAGCCTACGAGAGCGACACCCCTGATCCAGTGGTATGGCAGTTACCGGAGTCCAAGTTTACGTACGGAATCAGGCTGCAAGCGAGTGACCTCATGGCACTACCTTTAGAACAGGAGCTGGATGTAAAGGTATCCAATTGTCAACCAACTTTATTTTCAATGTTTCAAATATGTATTCTATATTTAACATAAATCTACAACTCCTTTGTTAGCTTATCGATGCTTGGATTCGAAAGATGCTTGAAGATGCAGACTACAAAGTTCCATGCACTAAAGCTATTGGAGAGCATCACGACGCCATACTGATTTCTCGTATGACTGCGGTAAGTTTAGCTCACGTAAATAGACCAAAGTTCTCAGAAATGTTATCACTTTAATATACTCTTGCTTGGATGCAGCATCAAATAAAATCAGGGTGGCAAGTGGAAAATCTGGTGGACATGGCTGTTAGGAAGGCGCGCAAAAATGCCAACATCATCATGGTTCCAGTGTGCACCGAGTCGAAGGACAATACAAACCACTGGACGTTGCTCGTCATCGACGTTGACGGAAGAACAATTTCAAACTACAACTCGCTTCTGCCTAAGCTTCATGCCATAGACACCACCACAAGAACACCTGCACTACTGGTAAATATTCCAAACTATACACTTAAATCTGAACACATTTTAAGTATGCATGCTGCGAAATGAGATCTGGTATGCTGCGAATTACTGAGTAATCAAGATGTGTTTTCGCAGCCTGTCCATAACGTAATTTGCAGCCTATCTATGTTGGACACAATTCGCAGCTTGTTCACAACTCAATTCGCAGCCTATCAAGGCTGCCATACAATTCGCAACCTAAGATGCGAATTGTGTATGATTTATTGTCATATAATTCGCAGCATGAGGATGCGAATTGTATGTCACCAACTGTTTTTGTTTTTGTGCATATTCGTAACACTAATTATTATACACAGATCAAATATTTGTTGGATAGAGGATTCCTACCCAAATATAGTACAGGGTGGAAGGTGAAAGTGGAAAGAGGCTTCCCACAACAAAAAAAGGCAGCGTGGACTGTGGTGTCTTCGTCTGCAAATATCAGGACTCCTAACTGAACCATGATTCGCATCACAACTCTGGCCCTAATTCGCAGCCTATCATGCGAAACGTACAATATGATAAATGTTTGATGTGATTTTACCAATGATTCACATCCTGTTACAATTTCACATAATTGTACATAATTCGCATGTAATCCTGATAGATGTTTGTAATCCGACTTGTAATCCTCCTTTTCAACCTTACTGAATATCCTGGTATTTTATTAAATAACAATTCGCAGCTTATTACATGACAAAAATCAGGACTCCTAACTGAACTCCATTCGCATCGCAACTCTGGGCCTAATTCGCAGCCTAGCATGCGAAACGTAAGATAAGACAAATGTTTGATATGATTTTACAAATGATTCGCACCCTGTTAAACTTTCACATAATTGTACATAATTCGCATGTAATCCTGATAGATGTTTGTAACAAATATGTATGCATATTGTACATAATTCGCAGCACAGGATGCGAAATGTTCACAACTCCAATAGTAGCAAAAACAAAAAACACAGGAATGTACAAATTTCTAGTTTTCTGTACAGAACAATAAATATGCTACACAAATAAATGTCCTTAAACTGGAACATCACAAGTCCTCCGGTTATGGCCTGATTTCGAACATCGGCCACACCTTAACTTCTTGGTTGAGATTTCTCCTCTAGAAGGGATTCGTTTTTTCTTAGGCCTTCCAGAGCGTCTCTTAACGTTCGGAGGCAGAACTTCAACGAAAGAAGGATCGTTAGCGCTGGACCCTTCGCCAAAATCAGTTAGAGCTGGTATGCTGAAAGAGTAACTTTCCCTGTAATTCTTAACCGTAAAGAAGGGTTCTATTACAGTCAATGGATCTTGGTCAGTGTATTGTAATGCCGCTAGAGCATGAGCACATGGAAAACACTCTTGTTGCCATGATCCGCATGAACATTTGAAATCCAACAGATTAACAACAGCCACAGGAGTCGAAAAGACTTCGAACATGGCGGAAGAGGACTTACGTACTACCCAACTTCGGCACATGTCAACATTCTGCTTTAGCTTCTTCTCGTACTCGGGAACCAAATTAGTACTCCAGCTGAGACCTTCTTCGTATCTCCTTGAAACCTGAGTCATAAGCAAGACTCTAATGCAATCAATAAACTCAACAATTGGTAAGCCGCAATATTTTTTGATCTGATTGTTAAACGATTCAGCTGCGGTAGAAGCCATAGAGCCGTATCGCTTCCCTTTTACGTAAGCCTGGGCATACTTTTCAGGGGGTAAATTTGCAAGAAAATCACTCATTCTCTCACCACCTTCACATAAAAAACCTGTTAGTATCTCTTTAAAAAGCTCTTGACTGGGAGCATAAGCAAGACGGTGGAAGAAACTCAACATCTTTTTTTTATACTCCATGTTAGTATGTTCCAGTTTGGCTCTCAAATTCTGCATGAGATGGAAATAACAGTACGCATGATAGCAGTTGGGATACAGGACAGAAACAGCATTAACAATACCAGAATGACGGTCTGAAATAAATGTGATCTGGCGATCCAGCAATATGGTTTCAAACACCCCAAAAACCACATCCAATTGTCCCAATCTTCAATGCTAACTACAGCAACAGCAACAGGGAATAGTCCTGGAAAAAGGCAGATCAATTAAACACTACAACAGTATGCAAACGTTTAAAAATTGGCAACAATTCGCATGGTGTCCTGTAACAATTCGCAGCTTGTCATGCGAAATGTGTTTGACATTTTAATTGATCATGCAAACAGTTCGCAACTTGTTATGTGAATTCGCAGCTTGTGGTAAACTTTAAATAATACCTCACTCAAGATGCGATGTAAGTACAGTATTATTCAGCATAATACCTAATTCGCAGCCTCAAATGCGAAATGTGAGGACCACGACACTGCTTAATTCGCATCACCTGGTGCGAATTGCATCAATATTTTCCCACAAAAAACATCGTTCAGATTAACTAGATAAATGTAACTAACCGTTGTTTCCGTCCTTTGCTACAGCAGTGAGCAATGTACCCTTGTACTTGCCATATAAGTGGGTTCCATCGACAAACAACATTGGACGGCATGAATGAAAACCACTAAGGGACGAACCGAATGCTACAAAACAGCGCTTGAATTGGTTTCCAGCTGACAACTCCAACTGGCAGTCTGAAGTAATATCCCGGATCTTCAAGCGTTTGAAGTATCCGCTTAGTAAACTAAAAGAACTTGAACTATCTCCAAAAACTCCCCTCCTAGCCTTCTCTAAAGCATTCCATGACAAACGATAAGAGATATCAAGACCGTAATCTTGTTTGACAGTCGATTGTATGGTTTTGGCTGTCAACGAATGGCAGGTGCGGAGAGAATCCTGAATTTCTTCTGCAATCAAATCTGATGTCAAATGCCTGTGCCGCTTATGATTATGCTTCTGGGAGAAAACAGGACTGCAAGTATGGTACGGGAAATGCTTCTTTATCGTCATAAGGCCAGTGCTTGAGTCAATAGATGCATAAACTCTCCATTTGCACCCACTTGTGAGCTTATCGGCACAATAAGCAGTGATCTTATTTGTTGTGTTGTGCAGGTATTTAAAAGAAAAACCACGCTCTAACGCAAACTTGCACAAGGATAACCTCAGACCGGCAGCACCTTCTTCAAAAGCTTGACCCACCCCTGTAATAGCATCAGCCCAACCAGCAGTAGCAAGTTGTTTTTTCCTCTGATCAGAATTAACTAAACCGTTACTACTCTCCCCACTAACTATTTGATCAAGAGATGGTTCTACCAAAACCAAGCTACGCTCTTTACGCTTACCACCAGAATCCTTACCACCAGAGCTCTTATCAACAGAACTTTTATTACCAGAACCCTTATCGAAGACGTGTTGTTCTATGAGAAAACTAACCCGTTTTAAACGCTCCAAATCAAGATATAACACCAACCCAACAAAATCATTCTGGTTATTCAAGAAACAATTATTGTGATCCCCGCAGGAGTAAGTAATTAGGTACTCACCTGTGGCAAGCTCCTCCCACGTGTTCTCTACATAAGCTTGGATACTTTCGAAGCTTTCAAACTCGGTGAAAGGCACAATTGCAGTTTGGTGACCATATTTAAAAATACAAACTCGTGATTTAGACATCTCTTAACCTGGACAATACAAGTTATTAGTTATTAGTCTCAAAAACTAGGTGCAAAATATTTACTACTGGATCAAACAATTCGCATCCTAAGGTGCGAATTGTGAACAATTCGCATCTTGTCCTGATATTTGTAGGTAACAACGTCCTGATATTTGTCATTAGTCACAAAACTGTGCACGTTATTTACTGCATCATCAAACAATTCGCATCATAACATGCGAAATGCGTACATACATCTAGTAATTCGCAGCCTGTCCTGATATTTGTGTATATCTACGTATATATATTCGCTGCCTGTCCTGATATTTCTATGTAACACCGGTCCTGATGTCTGTTTCGAAATACAATACTCTAACTGACCTAAAAACTCGTAATCTACACATTACCCACAAACTAAAGCAGTACCAAATTAGAATATAACATCAGAAAACAAGGACGTAACTATATAGTGAACAATATTAACGAAACAGATCACTATAACAAAAAAAAACAGGGAAAAGCTCGAAATCAGGCAATGGCATCTAAAAACAGTAGACTAGAACCTATTCCAACAGAGAAAACGAATAAAAAACTTCGAAATCGGTAGGTAATTACCTAAAAAGCTCGCAACACGATTACTTGTAAGCTACAAGATTCCAAAAAGTCGTGATGAACTCCTGTACGTATAAAACAGAGGTTAGACAGGTCTAACACAACAACTTACATAAAGAAACAAACCTTTAGCAGCTTCCGATCACCGGAAAATGTGATTTAAACCCAGCTCGTGGTGGTTAGTAGGGTTAGGTGGTTAGAGCGGCTAACAAATTCAAATCTTCAAAAAGCAAGAAAAAATAGAAAGAAAACAGAAAATAACGTTTATATAGTGGGTTAAGGGTAGTTAGGGTATTAAAATAAAGTTAGGTTGTTAGTGACAATAAGGTAGTTGAGATGGGTATTAAGTAACAATTGATCAAACCTTGGGTGGTAAGTGACAATTGAATAGTTGAGTGGGTACTTTAGGTGCAATTTCCCATTAATTAATTCAGTCTAAGAGTTTCGTCAGCGTTAGTAAAATTTTAATTTTTTTAGTATATCGTTGTATATTTTAGGTATGAGTTGGTGCATGTTATCTTAAGTGTTTTGGGGTATACAATTATTTTATCCCATTATATGCACAATAAGTAAGCATACAACTTTATGTTGTATGGTATTCGGGATGGGAAGTGTTATGAGCTTATCAAACTACCCCCGAAATGATATATTGTATGTCCAAACAACTTTTATTTCCACTTTGGAGTTTGAACCAAATTTATCTCTCTTAATATATATATATAAACATTTAAAGGGACATTTCAGATCTTGTAATTTGAAAGTTTATGGTGCAATACAATATATTACAAAGGCTTTTATAGTTAAAAAAACAATTGTACTGCATGATCTGCATGCGAAAACTTTATATGTATATTCTTTAGAACTTTCTGAAAACCCATATACAATCACCAAAGTGATCCGTACTGGTAGGTCTTACATGAAATGAGTTTGAGGTTTCATTTTGAAGACCCAATCAAAGGAAAACTATGCACACATATATCTGAAGGTGAGCAAATAGTTACATGATGTCTTTGTTGCATTTATGGTGCATACTCATGCAAAACTGGACTTCATTGTTGAATAAGTTTGGTTAAGTATGTCCCAAAATAAACATGATTGGACTAATGATAGCTTGGTTATTTGTAGAGATGTTCAAAGGAGATAATTATGATAATTATAAATTTTGTTGCTAAAATTTATACTTTTATATTTTTAGTGCCGTATTTTTTTAAGTTCTAATTAAGGCCGTTATATATGAAAATGATACATATTGAAATTGTTAACACTAGATTTCAGATAAGAGCAATGATGAGATTTATGAGAAAATTAGCTATATATATATATATATATAAACATACAACTGCAGATCTTGTATCTAAGAACGGATTTGATGAGAACGTACAACTGCAGATCTTGCATCTAAGAACGGATTTGATGGTTTAGAAGCTTATCTTTGAGAACAAGCTCTAGTTTCCCATTTCGAGGAGACAAAGCTAGCTGGAAATATAAGTGGATCACTACAAACTACAACAACTGAACCAACATGTCCTGAGAACCTCAGGACTGCTGTTGAAGCAGCATCTCGAATACATGTTACATTCAGGGAACATGCTCTAAAAGTACAGACGAATGCTGTTCATTTTGCTAATCCAGAAGAAGAAGCAAGCGGTATAATTACAACAATGAAGATTCAACATGATTTGTGTAATAAAAAAATACGTAAATGTTCATCTTCCAGACTTAGATCATTTCCTTACACGACAAGGTTCTTATAGCAAGCGCGAACATTTCCCTAACCGGAGCTTGAGATTTATCAGCTATGATCAAGATAGACTCTTCTCTCCGTATATAAAATTTTCACTGGGGCAACCAGATACAATGCACGATTGTTAGTCATGATGGTCATATTTTAGTAGTTGCAGGCAATAGTTGGGTTGAAACTAGTTCGGGATTGCAAAAGTTTATTACAAAGGATATATCCAATGAAAGAACGGTCGTGATATATGCAATGCTGGAAGCTTTACATGGGTGATTTCTCAAGAGTTGTTTTTGCCTTTAATTATATGTTTAGTGCCATTATTTCTCAAGGCTCGACTGACTGGGGAGATCAAAACAAACAAAGGACTGTATATCAAGGTGAGTATAAATGTTATGGGCCATGAGCAGATAGATCCAAAAGGGCAATTTGGTCACGCAATTTATCAGACGGAGAAGCAGCAACTTTCCTCACTAAAGACCTAATTTTTATGGCTTCTTTTTGGATTTTTTCGAACAGAATATAAAAGGCCCAATAGAATAGAAAGAGAATGGGCTATTTTAGGGTTTCCGATTAGTAACATGTAATCGGATATAAAAAGACGAGTATTGGGTTTCTTTGGAGAGCATAGACGAAAAAGAGGCGATTAAGGTGAAAAAAAGCAAAGACACAATTGACTACTAAGAGGGTTCACAGCAGAATAATCAATAAGAAAGTAAAATCAGAATTTGCTACCTTTTTAGGTTTTAACCTACAGAACAGAACGAGCAAAGGATAGGACAACCGGCATTTCGCTATCTACTGTTTTCCGATCGGCAACATATAACCAAACGACAGGTGACGCTACTTTTTGGGTTTTTCGTTCGGCAGCGGTAACATACAACTAGTCGGCAAGAGACAGGAAGTTACTTCGGTGGTTTTCGAGAGGCAGCAGGTGACAGCTACTGCCATTTTCGATCGGCAGTTGCGGTAACGGCTACGGCGTTTTCGGTCGGTAGTTTATATATTGCTCGAGACAGGTGACGGCTATATCTTTTTTGTTGTTTTTCAATCGGTAGTTTACGGATTGTTTCTGTCAGGCGATACTTTGTGGTTATTGTTCGGTTTGACATTCTCTAAACATTTTTTCATCTATTTATATTCGTCTTAGAGCTATGTTAACTTTTGAACCCATGGTGATGATTCGTTCGATTATGAACTAATCGTTGTCATGGAACCCTAATGGATTTGTTTGAATAATACTTATGGTTTGATTGCTTGATTAAGTTATGAGATACATTTATGGGTTACCTAGTATGGTTGTGCTTATCGTTACATGCGTCGCAAACATCTAGTTTGTTAATCTTTAATGAATGCGAAATTAGATTTAAGGGTTTAGAACTTGTCATGTTAACATAGGTTCTTGAATAATTCGTATTGTGATTGTTCATGATTCGTAATATGTCACTAACCATATCATATTACCCTATGTAATCGAAATAGATAACTTGCGCTTAAAACCAATTGTACCTCAATTTGTATAGACATATAGGATTGGCATGCAAGCGGTGTCTGCTTAACTGCTATCTCTTTTGTGGTTGTTTAAATGGTTTGGTTTACGTGTACTGAAAGGTGGCGTATTCTGATTTCGTGTTATCTAATTAGTAATCGTTGTTATCATACATATTGATTGAGTATATTAATACTCCGAGTAAAATAAACAATGAAGTTAGGGTTCCATATTTTCTCTCACATAAGTAAACTCGTTAGATAATCTAGTTAGTTAATTTGCTTAGTTATATTCATACTTTATTACTCGTTCAAGCATTAGTCTAATAATCATACTTTGTTGCATAAGTGAATTCTTGTCATATACACCTGGTCTTCGTGGTAACGATCTTTCTTACTTATTACTTGCTACTATTTGACTGCGTATAATTGCGTGAAAAAATGACTAACAATGCTCATATTTTATCATGACTGGGAGTCATTAACAAGTTTAATTTTTTAAGCCCGAAGTATGATACAACTTAAGTAAAACAATTGAGTTTGTTATATATGACCCTCGTGGTATCCACTAAGGGAGGTATAATAGTTTAGTGAACAATGTCGTGATCTATGTTGTTTAATTAAAATATGCATTGGTTCATTCTTAAACCAATTTATTAGAAGGTTATTAAAAATATTTTATTAATCTTTAATCTAGCGAAAGCTTTGTTTGAGAAAATTGTACATATTGGGATGTCCCATGCAAGCAAAACCCTATACACCTAACAATGGAGAACTAAAGTCCGATAAAGTAATTAGTGAACTCGTTTCCAAATTTAAATTTGAGATAATTCAAGAATTTTGAGGATATTTAGTTTATGGGAAAGTAATTAGTGAACAAATATGATTATGTGGAAAATCATGATTGCTTCATTCAGATTCAAACGACAAGAATTTGACATTTAATATTCGATCATCTTTTAATCGTGAGAAATATGATTCCTTCTAGATATTGATGTTCAAGTCCCCATTTAATAATAAATAGTTGCAGTTCTTCATAAAAAATAAAATAAACATCCTCAATTTTTTTTGAAAACTAAAGTTAGTATAGTAGTTTGTAAAGATCCATAGATATGAAGAATTGAATTATCATGTATCAAATTTAGGCTAACTATTTTGATAAAATTATATAAAAGAACATAGAGATCTGTATAATATAAAATAATAAAACATTAAGCTTCAAGGATGTCATAAGTATTTTTACAAGAACATTAAGATTCCTTGTGGTGAAACAGAAAAAATCTAGATTAAGCTTTTGTAACGTTATAAAGAGTTCTGCAAGAAAATTAAAATTAATTCTAGTGAAATAAAATAATTCATATTAAGCTTTTGTAACACTATACAAAGTCCTAGAAGAACATTGAAAATCTTATGATGTACAACGATAATTTAGTTTAAGATTGCATGTGATCACATAAAGTTAAAATTCTCAATTATGGATGATTGTAACAAGAATGAAAAAACTGATGTAAGATAATTTTGTTTAACTTCTTATCATTTATCTAAATAAAAAAATTATTGGTTGCATTATAATTAAATCAAATTTAACTCAAAGGTAATATGATCAGATATGCCGAAATTCTTGCACCCAATAGGTTTCATTCAATATAGAAACATATATCTTTTAATAAAACATGTATTTTAGTCAAGAGAATGATTTTATCATGATAATCATAATATAACTTACACACTTTATCATTAAGTTTAAATGTATGAATATTGAGATAATGTATTTATGAGTGGTAAAATTAATAAAACTTGATATTTATTATAACTAAGTGACTTTATTAATTGAGTATGTTAAGTTAAAAAAGTTAATTGGTCAAAGGAAGCTAATAGGTTTGTAATAACTATATGAAGATTTCATAGAGTCAATAGTTTGTAGCAATTATAAACTCATTTATGATATTTCCATTTAAGTTTCTGATTAATTTTATCACCCCCCTATAAATTTTTTAATCTCTTGTACTTTTGAGTTTTATTAGTAGAATATTATAAACTTCACAAGTTTAGTGGGAGTGGTTTTACATTCAGAGTTACTTGTTATTAAGATATTATTTACCATAAATTATTGTGACATATTGCATGCCACCCAGAAATTTATAATAAAGAAATTAAGTGTGAATATTTTTAGGTAAGACATTTTCTATGTTAAGAACCAAATTAATTAGAATTAGTCTTGATGATTATGTGGTTTTTTTTACAAAAGACATACACTGATAACATGCTCAAACATTATGGTATGGAAACCTTTATTTTTATTGAGGTGAATTTAGATAAGTTTTCACAATCAATATCTCAAGACTAATTTGAAAATTGTTGAGTATTATAGAGATAAACCATTGTACACTATGACATATATAATTTATTTTTTTAGAAAGAAAGTTATAATCGTTGAAGTATGATGTGGTTGAAATATATCAAAAGGTAAATCTGGTAAGATAGAAATATGGTGAAGGTTATTTTAGGTAGTTGGCTGAAAGTATTCAATGCTTTTGTAGCGACTACGACTAGTGAGATAATTTAGTTGGTATGAAGCTTAGGCTAATTAATGTCCTTCTCTTTAATGAGGTTCATTAGGGTACTTATAGTCAAAATTAGGGTCATGAGTCGGGTCAAGGTTGTAAGTGTTAATGACCCATTTGGGTTGTGGGTTAACTTCAAGTTTAAGAAATTATGAGCCCATGATAGTAGACATACTACTTAGTCACAAGGAAATAACGTAATTTTATTTTTTAGTCCAAAAAACCCTTCAAAAATTCCCTTCAAACGATAGTCTTAATTGCCCTTTATATAACCCCCATTAGTCCTCACAAATATTTCTTTGAGGACTAATAACGATGTAGAATCAATTCAGAGTTTTTATATACAAAGTTATTGTTTTTAAGTAACAAAATTTCAAACTTGTTTGAAGTCCAAAAAGTTACCGTTTTCTCCAAAGTTACCGTTTTTCTCCGCCGCATTTTTTACACGTGTTAGTAGTTTAGCGAACCTCGAATTTACTCTTCCATAGGTAACATAAGAAAATTAATGAGTGAAATTTACACTCCTCTAGAGATTTCAGTAGTGGGCACGCCTCCACCTAGTAAATAGGCTACTCAAAAGACCTAAAGTCTCATAATAAAGTTTTACTTATACCCTTTTAGTTATTTCTATATAAGTTAATCCTTTATTCCTTTGGTTTTACATAATTTTAAACAAAGAGAGAGATAGAGAGAGAAAGAGAGAGCGCTATTATTTAAGCAAGAGATCAAAATCTTGGTGCTTGTATGTTTACTACGATAACAACTCTAATTAAAGGTGGATGGTTGAAACTATTTGAGTTAGAGGAAGAGAAAAAAAAAACCTGAATTGATGCTGGACTTCTTGCTTCTTTGCATCCAGTAGTTACAACTCAAGTTATCTAGTATGGTGGGTCTTACCCTTATAGTCGCATCATTCTCCCAGAGACTTCTACAATCGCTCAATGATCCATTTCAGCCAACACTTCTCAATACCCTCTCACTCTCAAAAGGTCTCAACTTATCAAATACATTCGACATTCAAAGTAATAGGATCGGATTCAGAGAATATTATTCCAATTAGGGTGTCCAAACGTCGGCAGCCAAACCTAAAGCTGTTACAGAGCCGTTAGTATTGATTGATCCTCCTTCTTCTCTGAGTCCAAACAAACACTTATTTGGCTTAGAAGATGATGCTAGAACTCGACCCGTCGGTCCGTTAAGATCGGACCCCAACATAATGTATAAAGTTATGGAGGACTTGAGTGAAGACTCTCCAATTGAAACGTTCATTCAGACAAGGAAGGTAGTGATGAAAGAAAAAAAAGAAAAAAAAACTTCAAACAATTCAGATTCGGCGTTGCATCTGGATATTCAAGTTCCTATTATTCATGCACCAGATCCCTCTTTTTTATTTCCGAATTTCGAAGGTGAAGGCACAACCGGGGCTAATAACCCGATGAATGAGTTGACAGGGTTTGATCACAAAGCATTTGACAAGGCCTTTCCAAGTTCAGCTCCTAGCATGATATATGAATACATTTATTTTGAAGTCTCAAAAGCTAATAACGATTAAGGATGCTGATACGCTCAGATCGGAGGTGGGAAAAGTCAAGGATAAGGTGTCAAAAGTTCAAAAAAAGCTTAAAGATTTGCAAACCTCTAGTTCTAAATAAATATCTAATTACAAGATCTACAGAAGACTAGTAAATAGTCTATGGATCATATTTTAGGTGAAAAAATATTTAGAGAAGACTAAAAGAGAGTTAGAAGAAGAAATCAAGTCTCTAAAAGCTAAGTTTACTCAAGAAGTTGATGTGTTGAAAGCATATGTTGACGTTACTGTATATAAACTAAATGATCGTGATTCTTCGATCAAATCGGGTATAATTTTAATGTTCCATAAGAAATTTACGACCTTAAGTCTTGGATCGTTTTAGAGCTTGGTTCCAAAGATATTTATGCTGCCAAATATATTCTTGGCAGATGAGATGGCTACTTCTAAAGAGTCATCAGATGAAATCTATGAAGGAAATGATGAAGTAGATTTTAAATAAGGAAGTTCAGATGGACAAGGGGAGAAATCCAAAGTGATAAAACCCATGATTGATAATTTCTAATCTCAAAGATTGTTTAAGCCCTTGAAGAGTGCAAGGAAGTTTTGTCATTTTGTTCAGATTGATTTTTGATAAGTCATCGGGATGGCCAAGGTGTTTTATAATGTTATGTCGAACCTTTTGTTAATTTTTGAAATACGGTTTCTTTTAATTTTCAAAAAAAACTTGTTCCTTTTTTGTAATATCTTTGCTTTGAATTTCTAATTTATTTTGAATAATTTATTATAAGATGAGTGAAGCATTTATGAATAGTTAAATCTTCAAACACATATCATTTTGAAATAATTCATTCGAAGTTATAGAAAATTTTAAACACAACCCATTCGAAGATAATACATTCGAAGTCATACAAAAATTTGTAACATAAGCCATTTGAAGACATATAAAATTTATAGCACAAGCCATTCGAAGGTGATCCATTCAAAGGCATATATAATTTATAACACAATCCATTCTAAGGTAATTCATTAGAAGGCATATAAAATTTATAACACAAGCCATTCGAAGGTAATCCATTCAAAGGCATATAAAATTTATAACACAAGCCATTCAAAGTTAATCCATTCGAAGGTAAGTTCAAAGGCATATAAAATTTATAACACAAGCCATTCAAAGATAATACATTCGAAGGCATATAAAATTTATAGCAAACCCTTTGAAGGTAATCCATTCGAAGGAATATAAAATTTATAACACAAGTTATTCTGAGGCATATAAAATTACTTGGGATCAAGATATTTAAAGGCAAAAGACGGTAGATTGATAAGATGGGCACCTTTTGAAAAACTCCCCGAGTCACCAGGGTAGGAAAGAGTATGCCCCTTAAATTTTTATATTAAACAAGGGTACATCTTTTTACAAAAATTTTACAAACTTTTACTCAAGGTACATCCTCAGATGCTCCATATTCCATGGGTCTCTCAATGGAACGTCTTCTTCATCAACTAATGAGTATGTCCCAGACTTGATTCTTTCCACAATGGTGTATGGGCCTTCCCAATTTGGAACCAATTTTCCTAATCTTTTATCTTTGGTATGTAAAAATACTTTCCTCACAACTTTATCTATAACCCCAAATTATCTTCTTCGTATCTTGGACGTGTATCTGCTTCTGATTAATCCATGATAGTGAACCTTTCCTAGATGAGCTTTGAGTCTATTTTCCTCAAATCAAATCAAGCTGAGCTCTTACTGTGATCTAATTATTCTGTTCGAAATAATATTGAACTCTAAAAGAGAGAATAGTGGACTTTATTAGGGCTACCACATCTATTCTGTATACCAAGGAGAAATGTGATTCATGGGTCGCGGTGTGTGGAGTTGTTCTATTGGCCCATAATACTTATTGTAAATAGTTTGGCCAGTTTCCTGCCACCCCTCCAAATTATTTTTTAAACATTTTAAAATAGTCCAATTCACCAATTCTACTTGTCCCTTGGCTTGGGGGTGGAAAGATGAAGAGAAGTGATGTTGAATTCCCCTTGAGGTACAAAAATCTTCAATCTTTTTGTTATAAAACTGAGGACCATTAGCCGTCATAATACCTCTGGGTATTCCGAACCGGCATCATATATTGGATAAAATAAATTTTATTACTGCTTTGAAAGTAGTTCCAGAAAGAGGTGTAGCTTATGCCCACTAAGCAAAATAATCCACTACTAAAATAATAGTATGACTACCTCCAGAGGCAATGGGCAGTGCTCTTACCAAATAAAGCCCCTACATATCCAAAGGCACTGCTTCAGATATGTTTTCCATCAGAAAAACTGGAATATGATGGTAGGACAATAATATCCTGCTAGTAAAAACCCTTATAGTTAAATTTTTATAGCCGCACTGGGTTGATCCTTCTCCATCATGCAATTCAAACAAAATAACTTTAGATTCTTCAAATCCAAGGAATCACAGTAATGGCTTAATAAAGGTTTTTTATACAAAAATTCTCCAAATAATAAAAACCAATATGCTATAAACTTTATTTTTTTAACTAAGCTTTTGTTATCAGGAAGGATGCCCTTAGTAATGAAGGTTTGGATTCCATACCTCCAATCTGAGCTTGTAATAGTTGAAAGCTGATAATTTTCTTCCACAATAGCATTTTGCCCTTGGTGAAGTTGTTGTTATTGAAGAATATTCGTGTACTAAGATCCATGGACATGCTTCAACGTACACAATATTAGTTAAATAATCGACCATCAAATTTTCATCCATGGGTACATGCTCATACTTCACATTTTCAAACTATGTTGATACCTCTTTTAATACTTGGAGATATTTAACTAATTGTTCATTTCTTGTTTCAGAGAAACCATGAACCTGATATATTAGCAACTGCGAATTGCTTATTAATCAGACTATTTTCACCCACAAACTTGAGCAAATCTTAAACCAGCGATAGCCGCTTTATAATCGGCCTCATTATTCGATGCTTTGAAACTGAAATGAATAGCCTAGTACATTGAATCCTCAAAAGAGGAAACTAAACAAATTTTTGCACCACATCCCATCATATTAGATTTCTAATCTATCTGAACCACTCATTCGTTTTTTGGTGGATCAATAGTGTCTTCTAGATTTGGCCGATCTGAATGGAACTCAACCAAAAAGTCTGCTAACACTTGCCCTTGATTGATGTTCGAGGAGCCAAGTCAATATCAAATCTCCTAATTCAATAGACCACTTCATCATTCAACCCGATATATCTGGTCTTTGCATCATAATTTTAAGAGGAAAATAAGTTTGAAGTATGATAAAATCTCCTTAAAATGGGGTCGCGTCTTTTTGGTTGTAAAAACCAAAGCCAAGGCTAATTTTTCAAGTTGTAAGTACCTTTTCTCTGCACTTATCAAGGTTTTGCTAATTTATTAGACTGGGCGAGGTTGATTATCTACCTCTCGAACTAACACAACACTTACATCATAATTCGAAAAAACCACAAATATATGTATAAATTTATCCTTCCACTGGCTTAAAAAGAGTTTTGGGGAAGGATAAATGTTTCTTTATTTCAATGAACGCTCTGTCGTAGTTCAAAGACCAATTGAATTCATTGTCGTTTCTTAACACTTGAAACAATTGTGCATGTTTATCCGATGATCTTGACACAAATCGATTCAAAGCTGTTAATCTTTATGTTAACACTTGCCCTTCCTTTGTAGACCTAGGGTGGAGGGGGGGAGTCCATGGCTAACAAGGCATTTAATTATACCAAGTCCTCTTGAATTATTTTTTTATTAATAACGTCTCCTAAGAATTTCCTGGATCTGACGCCAAAAGTGCAATTTATGGATTTAATTTTAGATTAATGGCCTCAAGGTTAGAAAACGTTTCTCTGAGATCGGATAAATGATCCTCTTCTTTGATGCTTTTAACAATTATATCATCTATGTACAATATGTGTCTACCAATTTGGTTGGCATATTATTTACCAAAGGTTGATAAGTGACCCTAACATTCTCCAAACCGAAAGGCATAATTTTATCGCAATGCAGCCCCCGGTCAGTGATGAACATAGTATGGTCTTGATCCTTCAAATCCATCTGAATCTGGTTATATCCAACAAAAGCGTCCATAAAGGATAATAATGTTTCTTTGGAAAAATACCTTATTCTTTGAATCACAGGGCCTGCATCAGATCGTGCTAATAATGTTTAACAAATAACATCGGCTGGCACGCCTGTTACATATACTACACCAAACAAACACATGTTGATATTTAAACAGAAAAGTCAGTAACTCTTTTTTCAAGTGTATCGATAGCTTCAACTTAGTTCTTACATTTTTCTCATTGACCAAACTATGGATTTCTACTTCTTTAACTAGAATAACCACACTAGGAGTCTCTCTTGGATCATCTATATGATTATAATCTAAAGAGAACTCTAGTAATTCTTATTTTGGTTTACTAGGTGAATGTTTAAGAGTTTTTGGGGCCAATGCTTTGACATAACATTCTCTAGCTACCTTCTGACTGCTTTGAACTACTCCGACCTGACTCCTAACAGCATACTTTAAATACTGATGAACGGTGCATGGAGCATGTATCCTTAAGAGCCAAAACCTGCCAAAAATAGCGTTATAAGAAGTTGGAAAATTTACCACACAAACAATATTCTGACCATTTTCTTGAAAGGTTACTTGTCAAGGGTTGCCTCTCATTTTAATTTTCCAATTACATCTGCAATATTCACTGTGAATCTTGCAATAGTTTGGTTTGAAGGTCGAATCACCGAGTGGTTCTTCATTTGTTTATAGGCTGGTAGAAACAATACATTGGCTAAGCTACCTGTGTTGATGAGGATCTTTTAGATTTATGTACCTTCAATAAATGCTCCTTTTACCACAACATTTTCATGCGGTCCCGTATTATCTCTCAAATCATTTTCCTCAAAAACTATGAACAATGATGGGCCTTGGTATAAGTGATTCGACATATTTCCATTCAATTAGACATCTAAAGCGTTCATATGCCTATTTCTAGAGTAATTCGAAGGAGTTGTTGTTGTAAATCCTTCGAATATTGTTAATGATTCAATAAATTTACATAAATGAGAAACCCTCCCATTCCTTTCACTCAGCATATTTACAAGATCGAGTAAAGACCTCAATCAGGATCTGGAATCTATATCGAAGGGTTCGTCGATATGTTCCGTGATTACCATAGCTTGTTCATCTTCAGAAACTTCTGTAGCCGGTCTTCCAACTTTTGATACAGTTGTTTGGTCTTTGCCAGTATTAGATCTTGGCTTATTTGAAGTTTGGGCTCTATTCATTCTTTGCGCTTTTACGAAAGTTATTAACTTCCCATTCTCGATTAACAACTGAATCTCTTGTTTCGAAGCTATACAGTCTTTAGTGTCGTGCCCTGTATCCTCGTGATATTTTAAAAAGTGAGTATTTCGATTACTTTTTGGTGTTAAGAAAGGTAAAGTTATTTAAATTTTACATGACCCTTGGACCTATCATAGATTTGTCGCCACATTTTTTATTAACTCCGCAAAATAACTCGTTTGAACCCATTGATTTCCTCTTGGCCTGGACTACTGATATTGTTAAGACGTGTATCAGTTGGATCCCTGAACAGATTCCCGAGGATGAACGTTGGAGGAAACATACGACTGGCCACAAACTTGTTGTTGTGAAGAAATTATAAGTGGTTTATTTTATAGAGGTTACCTTAACAGCTTAGTTTATTCTCTGATAATTGTTTTCCCAACTTGATTCAATAATTTACCCCAAGTCTCTGCCTTTTTCCTAGTGACTGTATCAAGTAAATATCCAGCCAATAACCCTTTCCTAGAGGGAATCTAGGCCACCTGTTCGTAACAAGTAGCCAACTCGTTCTTGGTATTTACGAACCGACTGATATATTTCTTTAAACTATCTGAGGCTAGTTGATGACAATAAAATATTGTATCACCATTTCCTCTTAATTCCTTGCTTCCCACATATTGTCTTCGTAAGGCCATCCAGAAAAATACCAAAATTTGTAATTGATCTTTCTGGAAGTCTGTTATACCATTTTGAGGCAGTGTTTTTGAACGTTTGGGAGAACGCCCGACATAAAACCTTATCATCGTTATTGAAACTGATCGTGAAATTTTTGAATTGTTATAAGTGATTGTATGAATACTTACTTCCATCGTATTTCTCTATTTTGGAGACATCCAGTCGCCTATGGAGGTGTCCAGATAAAAGCTTTGCTGATAATGGTGACTGCCTCCAATTGCGCCCATGGCTGAATTGATGGATCTCGCCAGAATAAGCAAATAAACCTGGTTCAAATCGGACTGCAATTGGATCACTCAACAGTTGGTCTATATTATGATCTGCTGACCCCTTGGTTTTTCCCCGATAGTTGTACTTCTTATCATTTTGGAGCTTCTTTCCCGAAGTATCCCGATCTTTTAACTTTTTATCCCGACTAGCAATATTCTTACCCCGACGCTTATCTTGATGTTTGTCTTTCTTTCTTTTTTAATAGATATCACTACTTGATGAGGACGAAACCGTATATGTTGATGAATAAAAACTTTACTAGACTCTTTGAAGAGCTAGATTCATTTTCAAAATGGGGTCATTTCTCAGAAAGTTGAAGGTTTTGGGGTAAATTATCAATAAAATGCTGTTTTTGATAACTAGATGGGTTATCTCCTGACTCCACCAAATCTCTTTCAACTTATGTATGTATTTTCATTGCCTCAATTGATTTTCGCAATTCGGCAAACTCATTTCGTAATTAATTTATTTCTTCTCGTTCATCATTTTCGGACGAAGCCCTTACACGTCTTTCTCCGAACTGGCCTTCTTCAATCACTAGGGGCAGACCGACTTGCGTTTCATTATCCATTGCGAAATTGAGTTCGAAAATATTTAGAAGCTTTGGATTTAAGTAATCCAAGTTCCCCTACTCCCAATGTGGTCACCAAACTGATGTGCTTGAAATATATCAAAAGGGTAAATCTAGTAAGATAGAATTATGGTGAAGGTTCTTTCAGGTAGTTGGCTGAAATTATTCAATGCTTTTTTTTTCAAGTAATAATATAATTTAGTTGGTATAAATCTTAGGTGTAATTAATATCCTTCTCATTAATGAGGTTTCTTAGAGTACTTATAATCAGAATTAGGGTCATGAGTTGGGTCAAAGTTTTAAGTGTTAATGACCTGTTTAGGTTATGAGCCAACTCCAATTTTAAGAAAGTATCATCTCATGATAGTAGACATACTGTTTAGTCACAGGACAATAAAAAAAATTATTTTTTAGTCCAAAAAGCCCTTCCAAAATGCTCTTTGAATAATAGTTTAAATTGCCCTTCGAATTATTCTGTCACTAAGCTTAACTTAGTTCTAAAGATATCTGACACATCAAAGAAGAAAACAAAATCTATCATTTTCCAAGTAGAAAAACTCACCATAATCGACCATACCAGGAAGTCACGATACCCGCTTTACACAACAAACTTGGTCCTTGTAAAAACGAATAATGGTAAATGGTAACACGTATTTATTTTACAGACTTAAACAAATCTTGCGTGAATGATCTATTTCCCATATCGGATAGATAAAATCATCGATGTAACATATAAGAACAATGTATTATCATGTATAAACTATTATTCTACTTAAAACAAGATACACATGCACGAGAAGGATTGGAAGCACACAACTTTCATTACAAAGAGGGAACTGCATTGTTATAAGGTCGCGTTTTTTGGCTTGAAGAACACGGGAGCAACATACCAGCGACTCATAGAAAATCATTCGCCACACAGCTCGGGCACATTATCCAGGCACATTCGGTGATATGCTAGTTACTAGTATGGAATAAAAAAAGATATAGCTAACATATCTTAGACTTTGTTGAACTCAAAATGAGTAGGTTTAATACTAAACCCCAAAAACTAAAACTTCGGTGTGAATTCCAAAACTTTTATGGTATTCATGGTTAGTAAAAGAGGAATAAAACTAGACCCAACGCAGATATCCAACTTGGTCGTTGTGGCCTCTACGCACAGCATGGAGGAAGATCAAATCTATACATGTAGGTTGGTTGCATTAAACTGATTCATCTCCCGTTCTTTGGATAGATGCCAAACATTTTTAAGTTCTACGAGGAGCAGGAGAATTCACATAGACCACAGCGTATGAGAAGGCTTTTACAAACATCAAGACACTACTCGTCTCCCCAAAAATACTAATGAAACCCCAACTAGGGGAAGTATTATGTCGTTAGCGTTGTACTAATCGGGCATGATGGCACCACATCCCTAGTGATATACTATATAAGAAAGTCTTTACTTGATGCATAAAACATGTAGTTTTAGTTGGAGAAACTAGCACTCGCTCTAGTCATAGTAGCCCAAGACACGCATTTATATATCTAGGCTTATACAATCATTTTCCATATATCGTTTCTTTTGCATAATATGTTATATAAACTTAGAAGTTCTAGGAAGGCTTACCAAATGACATGTCAAGTTAGGAGATTAACATCAAATTTAAACCCTCTTCAGTGATCAAAGTTTAATAAGTCATGGATTTGTTTTACCAAGTTCCAATCGGAGAGACGAGTCCCTACAGACACAGAGTCAAAACCTACATGGAAGATACATAATTACGGAAAAAGAAACAGTCAGGGCTCGGGAATAAGCCTCCAATTAATTATAAGATTGCACAGTGTCACAAAGCACAGTTATTTCTCTTTTTAATTCAACCATCATAGGATTCTTGAAATATTCAGTTGAAAGTTTTTTGGTATTAAAATCGATCGGGTGCACACCTATCTCGATGCATCAATTCATCTTCTGGTTGAAGATCTATTTGTATTCTCCCATTCTAATAAGGATCTGAATTTTTCTCCGGCATTTAAGTTCCTCACCTATAAACACATAGCAAGTCATCATTCCAACTTTCTCTCACACTTCATTTATGTACAAGATTTTGGAAGATTGTTTCCTCTCTTCGTATCTAGCACCCTCAATTATTGCTATGGTAACCAACATATCTCTACTCTGGCCCTAACTGTCACCTACAACCCAGTTTCCTAAACTAATCCTACCAGTTTCAATTTAAAATAGAAACGTGAGTTAAACACAAGAATTTGTTTTAAAAGCCCTCACAGACGCAAGAGTAACACGGGTAACTCTTTGTCTCTCATTTATCTTGTCTTCACTATAGTTACTTCTAGGAAAAGATTGAAATCTAAAGGATATCCTCCTCTTCCAGAAACATTGGCCCTAGAAGAGAGATCACTCCATGTTTCAACCGTAGTAACATGCTAAATTATTACTTACATCCAACGGTCCCACCAAACCTCTATTTGGGTTCCTGTGATACATAACTTTCGCTTGAGACCAAATTGTCTTGTAGTTCTTCTCCATCTCAGTTGATTTCAATCAGTACAAAGCTTCTGATCATCATGCATGGCATTTTTATTATCATGTATGAAGGTAATTCGCCTTCTTGTAGTTCAAAGCACACTCTCCTTAAACAAGACCATGCTTGTCGCTCTACTATTAAGTAGACTTGTAACCGGATGGAGAAGACCTTCTCCTCTACTTGCACCAACATACAACTTAACGACTATGATGAAGACCCACCGGAAGCTGACATTAGTACGCCTAATACTAAACTAGATCTTTTCAGGTAATCCTTGTCTCTTCCAAGATAACTGTCAAACGCTAGGCCCACGCGACTCTGGAAATATCCATAAATGAGCTCACAAGTCTGTATTAACATCTCGCGTGCTACTTTGAGCATCGTTTCTGTCGATCATGTTATCTCGGGTCTTAGTATTTGCTCATCAGCGAAGAATAACTCCCCCTTGGTCACCATCTTACCCCTTGAGTTGTTTCTCATTGTCTTCATGGATAACATTATCTCTCATAGGGTTTCCACTGAGCGCACTATGTTGGTTATCTTATCTGTCACGCATGCGTATTCTTTACTGTCTAGCATATATTCTGCTAGTATGCAAGTCATGGTCAAAGTAATTGGACCCTTATTCACTATCCACTATCCCAAACCCAATACCCAATCCACAATATTTTAAGGATGTGTTTAATCACTTCTTCACACAGTCGGATCTGTCCATGCCCAAATACAATGCCATGCAACTTTACCCAACCTTAATCCACCACTGCGTGACTAATTTAACCCTAATCAACCTACCTCTCTGCCCTCCAAGCATTCCTATTTCTCAGTCAAAACAGTCGAGGCGGGATTCTGAATGGTGTAAGAGGAAAGCGTGGATAAACCACCATTCAATATTTTATAACTAGGCCTAGCTACATAGCTCCCACTTCACACCTCGCATCTGCCATAGTGCTCACGCTTAGCATGCTTTACAAACATTTTTCCAGCTCTTTCCCCTCCTCCATTTCCCGTGTACGCTAATGTTATCCCTCAAAACTTACCATCTGCCAACCCAATTGAAACCTCCCAAAGTTGTACAAGTATTTTATGTTTCTCCCTTAACAACAAATCCACCATGACGGTACAAAAAGTTCAATATCTTCATGTTAAAGATGACTTTCTTATTCTCCCATCTAAAGCTATCAATAGTGATAAAATGGATGCGTCCAAATGGTTATCAGGATAATTATTCAGTAAGAAACTTACCTCCTATCATGTTAAAGCCATAACTGCTAGAATTTAGGCCATGTCTGGGCTTCAAGAATAAAATCCTACATCCCTTAGTCAGTTTTACTTCAAGGTTTCTAGCACTGATAAACCTACCATGGTGGTTGAGCGGGCGCATTAGTATTCTAGTAGTAACCGTATCATACTCAAGCGATTGGAGCCAGTGGCTTCCACTTCTAATGATACACTTAATTTGATTTCCTTTTGGACTAAATTACATAGGATACCTCATGAGCTCTAGTTTAATAGAATTCTTAGCATTCTTTGAAGCTACTTACACACTCTCATTTATGTTGATACTTATACCCCAATCGTGTGCGCATTAACTTTGCTAGAATTTGAATTGTAATTAATGACGCTGCTAATTTCTCGAATGTTTTAAGGATCAAATGTATGAGAAAACTCACTAGCCTCCGCATCAGCTCTCGTGTCTATTTGTAGCAAATGTTCCTCATTTGGTCACACAGTCTCCAACTATGCCACACCGGCAAATTCATCGCCCTCGAACAACACCATCTCTATCCTTCGTCTATCAGGAAAGGATCCTATGATTGATGGTAGCATACACCGTAATCACGAATTGTCCAGTCACAGTTATCCCCCTCTCTAAATTAAGACTCCATGGCTGGAAGAATTGAAGATGACGTATATAAAAACCACTATGCCATGTTTGAGATTGTGAGAAACCACGATGATAACACTGACCAATCAGTTATTGTTGATTTGCCTACCTCTCAGTGGCGTAGCCAGGATCCAAACAGAGTGGTGTCCTGGATTTTTTTTATTATTATAAAATAAATTAAAATAAGATACAAAAGTTATAACAAACATGATTTATATTGAAATCTCAAATATTGATTAGTTATTGCTATAATATACGTTACACAAGTTACTAAAATGTGATAAAAAAACTAAAATAAAAACATAAATCTAAGTTAATTTTATTTGTATTTTTCTCTTATTCATAATTTGAAATTGTTGAAGGGTAGTTATGTTACTAATCGTGCCACAAATATTACTAAAAAATCATTAAGCTATGGATCGCTCATTCTAATTTTCAACTCCTTTTTCACCTAATTCAAACCCGAGAAAACTCGTCAAACACTCGTCGTTGCTACACGTAAAAGCAAAGTCAACAATGGACAGAGTTATTATGTTTAATATATTCTAAGTAACTTCGATATAAGGATATTTCTCCTTATAAGGTTGTGTTAGACCCATTAAAAGGTAAACTCTTCTTACCGAGTCTTGAAGATCTGGATGAAAGCTAGAGATTCGATCTCTTTTCCCTGGATCAGCATCCAGATGTTCCCGATTTGAAGATTGTGCTTCAACTTCAAGTTGTGGACTATTGACCACCGAAACACGTGCTTCTGGAATAACAAGTTAATCTTGTGTCCCTCTGCGGTTAACTTCACTGATTAAATTAAAGATATTTGTATTTTCTTTCCTAAATTTACTTGTTCTGAAATATTTATGCATCCTATAATGACAAACATAAAAACTAAATCAATAATAAAATTTAAACTTAGCAAAACAAAATAAAAATTATGATTTATTGAGGTTCTATTTGCTCTGAAATTTAACTCTACGGCTCTCTATCTTAAGAAAAAATATAGACCAACCTAGTAAAAGAGATATTGTTCAAAAAGATTGTATCTTATAGTTAGGATTTTCTACAACATCATCAAATTTATATAATTTATATTATTTTTTAAATCAGCATATCTATTTATATGAAAATAATATAGATTTATATTATAAATTCGAAAATAAATAATATATAATAAAAATTTATATTACTTAAATAGAAGTTAATCAGTAGCCAAGTCTCGAACCTAGGGTCCGTAGGTTCCTGGCTTGGCTTTTTACCAACTTGGCTAAGGGAGGAAATAAAATCCCATTACTAAAGATATATTTAATTGGAATCAGGTGGGTTCCTGGGTGGCTCCACCTGTGCTACCTCTAACCAGAAAAACATGGAGGTCATATATCCTCACCCGATGATCCTTGGATTTGATATTGCTACTTCAATCAGCTCAAGACAAATGGAGGATAATATGATCCTCAATCAGTAATTACCGTAAGTATTCTTCCTCGTACCTCACTCATAATCCTTGTTTGGAATCTGTGTGATCTGAATGACCATATCCGTCAAAAAAAAAATTAATTATATTTTCTTGAATCAGATCACCTTAATTTTTTACTTGAAACCAAATTAAAAAAAGATACAATTGATAATATTATGTAAAATATGATTTATTTTTGGCATCATAAGTCTAATCATGATTATCACCTTCTAGAAAGAATTTTTATTGCCTGGAATCCAAGTGTATATTGAGTCTCTGTTAATTTTATATCCTTATAAATTATAGATTGTTCAATTTGTTATATCTTTGAGAATTCCTATTTATTTATTCTTTGTTGTTTACACTTTCAACGGACCATCTGTTCGTATTTTCCTTTGGCATGATATCAACACCATATATTCTCGTCTCCAAGGCAACCCTTGGTTTGCTATTGGTGATTTTAATGCAATCCATAAACATGAGTATCGAACCTCTAACTCAAACATATGGACTTCATCTATAAATGATTTAAAAATTTGTTGCTATTAAATTGAACTAAGTCACTTACGTTTTATGAGAATTCAATTTTTTTGGTGCAACAAGAAAATTGATAACCATATCCCATATAGAGTTGACCACATCTTGGTCAATAGCCAATCAGAATCCCTCTTCTCTAACTCTCGTACTGCACCCCAATATGCTTGACCCACCCTCTGTTCGAACCACCCACATCAAAGTTTCTGGCAAGATATCTTTATCCTTCTTCTCATCTGATTGGCTCGAATGAAATTTGACGAGAAAATAAGCTAAAGCTTGAGCTTTAATACATGTTTGAGGAGAAAAAATGATGTCAAAATCTTCCAATTTCACTGACTATTTAGTCATTGTACGAGAAATATCTGGTCATTGTAATATATTTCTCAAGGAGAAAGAAGTTCGAACCAAAAATAGGGTGAGCTTGAAAATAAGGGCTTATTTTCCTAGCAACCTCCCACTAAACCCAAAGACAATTTTTCTAGTTTCAAGTACCTCTTCTCTGATGATAATAAACTTTTGCTAACGTAATAAACTAGCTTTGAATTTCCTTTGTCTTCGCATATCAAAACAACGTTTATAGCATAAGCAGATACTTCTATATATAAGAACAGTTGCTCTTCAATTTGAGGCCTAAACAAAATTTATGGTAATAACAAAAGCTATTTAATGTTTGAAAAAACTACTTCACCATCTTGTGTCCACTCAATAAAACGTTTGTCAGAAAACGATTAAAACGATTAAAGGCAGTTAACCTTCTTGTCAAGACTTGCACTTCCTTTATAGTTCGAGGTGATGTCATTGAAACCAATGCCTTCAACTGTTCAGGATATGCTTCTATTCTTTATCACTAATAACATACACCAGACATTTTCATGATCGGACACCAAAAGTACATTTCTCTGGATTCAGCTTCAAATGAATGACTCTCAAATTTAGAAACGTTTCATCTAAATCTTCGAGGTGTTCACTATTGATAGAAATTTTAACTAATATCATCGATGTACACCTCCATATTTATTCTGATCTGTAGAGAAAAATCCTTATCCACCAACCTTTGATATGTTGCTCCAACATTCTTCAACCGAAATGGCATGCCTTATAACAATGTAGTCCTCGATCAGTGATCAATGTAGTACTTTCCTGATATCTCGGATGCATTTGAATATGAGTATACCCTACAAAAGCATCCATAAAATAAATAATTTTATTCCCTGGAGTAGAATCAACCAGCTGATCTATTTGAGGGACATGGAATGGATCTTTAGGACATGTTCGATTCAAAATTTTGAATTCAACACACATTCTCCACTTTCTGTTCTCCCTTTTTACAAATACCGGGTTAGCTGTCCATAAAGGATATTGTGCCTCCCTAATATGTTCGACCCTGGAGAGGTGATCCACTTCTTGAATTATATGTTTATATCTTGTATTTATAGCTAGGCTATGACATATTATTTCAGACGGAACTCATATCACATCCTCTGTTTTCCAAGCGAAAATATCCAAGTTATCAAACCTAAACTATAACAACTGAGTAAGCAATGTAGAAGACAACAATGTTCTTATTCGTAAAGTTTTCCTATTAGCGAAAATATGTTCTTCAATATCCTCACTCACTGTTGAAAAACCCGAGTTTTCCCTTGGATCATCTATTTTTTATTCATCCGAGGTCAACCCCCTTGGTTGTTATTCAACCATTCAATCCTTATAAGTAGAAATTCGAACCCTGAGTGCTGTATTTTCTCATATTTCTTTACTACCCACAACATTTTTACACTATATTATAGTGTCAATATTTTCTCGCATTTCTTTACTACCTACAAACTGTCTTTGACAAGTTGTTTAAAAATCTTTGAAATTGGAAATATATCCCCTCGAAATCCTATTATACCACTTCAATGTTGTGCCATTAAATGTTTGAGAAAAGGCTCTACATACCAGCCTATCATCATCCTTGAAGTTCATCATATAGTTCTTAAATTGCTCGATATGATCATCAGGGTTTTGCAGCCCATTGATTTTTTCAACCTTAGAAATGTCAAATCGCTTTGGAAGAGTAATAGACCTTATATCTGCTGTTAAACTTGAATTTATCTAGTCTACTCCTTGTACATAATGGTCGTAACCTCTTGTTCCCATAACAACATTAAAATTTCGATCAACCACTCATGTGTATAGCTTTGATGTATTTCATTCACATCATTCTATTTCCTTCAACAATAAGGCATGTTGTATTTTTTTGGTCTATATTCTTAACATGATTTTCGAGGCCGACCTCTTTATTCTTTCAAAGATCCCCGATAACTCTTTTGCTTAGATAATACTTCCTCAAAATCCAAACTATCAAATTCGTCATCACTAGACGTGATGTACTTGTGTTTGTCTTTCTTCACTTGTTGTGAAATACGATGCTCTTTATTAAGTTCAAAATGTGTTTTCTTCATATCACTTCGAATACAATGAGCTGTATATGATCGATCAGATTGATTTTCTAGCTCATATTTTTCTTTAACCTGCCGTACCTCAGATTTTAACCTTGCCGACTGAATATGCTCTTCTCTTTGAACATGTAATTAATTCAACGCGGTTATTTTGTCCAACATTTAGTTCATTCGAACCTCGATATCTGAATGACCTTGCTGCAATTGAGCGTGATTATTTTCTCTATTTTCTTCCCTGCACAAATCAGATCTCAAAGTTTCAATTGTCTTTAAAAGCATAGGAATAGCTTCGTTTCCTGGTTCCATATCGATCTACAACGATATTATTGTTCAAGAACTCTACAATTTTGTGTTTTTGATACAAAATCAAGGTACAAGTCGAATAGACTCTCACTGTGGTCGCCGATTTGTTAAGTGTAAGTTTAGATTCTTGAGAGAGAAATAGAGAGAGCCTGATTATAAAGAGAGAAAGTAAAAGTAAAGTAAGTCTTTCACTAATGCAAGTATCGACCCCTTTATTAAGATCATCAGCCTTTATTTATAGGAATATTGACTTGTATAACTAATTCGATTATAAGATATTATTTTATTGTTTGGCTGACTATCCTTAGGAATTTTACTACAATAGGCAAGTTACTTGTGCGGGGTTACAATAAACTTTCAACTTGTGTCTTACGTAACAACTCCCCAGAAACCATCGATCACTTAGCGATGGATTTTTTTTATTCTCATCACGTTTGGGAAGTTTTCTTTAGAAATATGTTTTTCCTTTTTTCACCGTCTGATTAGCCCAACGGGGTACACACTACTAGTACTTGGTCTTCTTTTTTTACTGAACTTGGACATCTTTGGCAGGCTTCTTTTTTCGTGTTGGTGTACTACCTCTCGAAAGAGAAGAATTTTAGAATTTTCACCAATACTATTTCATTAGGCTCGGTATTAACCTCTCGTGTTCTTTTGAACCTTCCTTTATCCGTACTAGATTATGACTAATTTACTTATTTTATTGGTGCTAGGTATTCTCTTAGATGCCTTTTTCCTTGAGATTTCACTTTTATTGGCGATGTTCTCTGACTGATTTAGATTATCCTTAGTATGGTACATTTTGTTTTACTTATTTTGTCCACCCTCAGGGGTAGGAGTATGTCCTCTTGCTTTGTATAACGACACTTTGGTTTTTATATTTTTATTTTGCCAAAAAATATCCTAAGTATATTTGTAGACAACCAATTTACTTTTTATATATTTGTCTTCCTACAAAAAAAATTTAAATTTATTTGTATATATTTAAGGTGCTTTTAAAAATAATATAACGTTTTGGAAGTGATCCAATTAAATAAAGTGACAATTTCAACCATTGCACCTGTCTAGTTTTACTGCAGCAACCTGTGTGCAATGATTAGATGCAATGTTAGCTACTATATGTGGTAGCGCCAAACTACGAGATGGAACATGCGGCGTAAATACAGAGAAAGAAGGATGAAAAACAGAAAGATAGATAGATCTAACCCTAGGTCAGAGTAAAAGAGACTTCAGAGAAAATCAAATTCTATTCAAAATAACGTCTGCGGCAAAACTAGGGTTTGAGAGCCTTTTATAAAAGTGCTTGAAACTCTAGTCCAAAATTACAGCTTTTTACTTATGCAATAAAATAAATCCAAACCCAATTTCAAAGCGATTGGAGCTGGTTAAGTATTTTAATAAAATCCAACAAAAATAGAAAAATGTATAAAATTCATAAAAACAGGAAAAAGAGGGCTTAAACGATGGAATTTTGGGCCTGAACTTCATTACCCGACTTTTCCCCGTTATGCTTCTGAAAATTATTGGGCTTCTCGACTCGTTCGATTTGAGTGGTCACATGGCCTAATTCGGATACCTGGGCCCCAAATAAAGCTCGTTTCTATTTGTCCAAAAGGGATATATAGACATGGGCCCGTGCAACTACATCAGCATGCTACTCCGACGAATTACTTTACCAAGATAAAAACGTATCGGTTGGCATTAAGAATTTATGTCCAATTTGATGCCACAAAAAGTATAGTTTGATGTAGTTATATACTGTATTATGTGTCATAACATGTTAGACCGTATTATGACATATTCATGTTAAGTCGATCTTTACCACTAATCATAACAAACATGTGCCCAACATTCTTTTCAAAATGTGATGTGTTATGCAATGAATCACTCATCAAACCACCAAAAACATAAAACCTTAATGATTTTTTTATTGAATAAACGAAAGATAAAATGAAGAAGGCTTACTAGTTTTCTTTGAGTATTTTATTATCCAGTTTTTTTTTTCGGAAATCTACTACTAGCTTTGATCTACAAGAATACATGTCGAAGAACTTGAGAGAGAGTGAGAGAAAGACAAAAGTGTTCCAATCACAAAAATATCGGTTGTTTAATGTGTTTTTGTTTTTGTTGAAGAAATCTCCAAACCAAAACCTCCTATATATATATGCTTTATAACTTGAAGCCCAAAGTTGTAAAGCCATCAAGTTTCACCATCTTGTGATCGAGGGCTACAACCCTATAACTTGACAAATTAAGTTACACTCGAAATTAGTTTAGGCTTAAGTGTTGAGATTTTGACCATTTTCTTTACGATGGCCAAATTCAACCTGGTTGCTACACTTCTGCTCATAATGCATTTACACCCATATATCCAATTCAATTAATTATAGAATTTAATTAACTCGATTAGTTTTATTATTGGACTACTTTAAACCAATGACCAAATATAGATATTTTAGCATGTTATTATAAATAATTTCGGTCCATAAATATATTCCAATAATATATTCAGATAATCTCTTGCTTGAACCGCCACATGCTACTCGAAAATATATATCTAAATATAGTGGGATCCCTGAATCCATTCTCAATAGGTGAATTATAACGTCGTACATGACTAATAAAAATAAAAAACTAAAGACCTCTTTCTCGTATTATAAATAATATAATGCAACATTAATTACATTATTGATACCAGTCAATTACTTGAGCCAATTATGGAGTCTAGCCTCAGATTGATCTAACTTGCAATTGTACATATCTACTTTTAAATGGTTCCTCGCTTTGAAGATCCAATACAGAACATATATAAATAAATATAATTATAGAGTCTAGCCTGAGTTTGATATAATCAATAAAACCTTTATGTGGATAATTGCAAATATAACATGAAATCCTATTATAAACTATCCTACTGAAACTAACAATCTTATAAATCAACGACAAACATATTAATGGTGTGTTCTTGAAAAACCGTAGGCAAAACCGACTTTGTAGAGGATTCGCTCTGATGGAGTTTGTGCTGATATGTTCTATATTTATCTAGCCCATCTGAACTCTCTCTTTCAACATATATGAAATTTATGTCTGTGTATTTGGATTTAGACAAGCTCATGGTGTTGTTAGATTACTGCACCGAGGAAATTTTGTCGCAATACAACCTTATAGGACCTTCTATTTTGTGTACGGTACGCAACACGATGGTAAAATTCCACAACCATAATTCCTAGTCTGATGCCTCAACGCACGCAACAAATTATGTTGCCATGGTAGACGATGGAATAAGTGTTTGCTTTACATTTTTCCATATAATTGCACCTACAGCTAATAATAATATTTTGGTGAAGTGATTTTAATATATCTATGTATCCACCAAAATCCTAGTCGGAATACCAAATGATCTCCAACTTTCCAAACTTCCTATATGTCAACATGTGCCCCTTTCTTCCTTGAAAATATCACAGCACCATTTTAACTACCTTCCAGTAATCCATCATTGGGTTACTAGCATATGTCCCTAACATATTCATAGCAAATTCAATGTCTAGCATAGTAAAAACTTGAGCAAACATAAAATTCTCAACTACCAAGGCATAATGGACCATTTTCATTGCCTTGATGTCAAGTTTTTTTTTACATTGATCCAAACTAAATTTGTCACCCTTAACTATAAGGGTGCTCAGGAGTTTACAATTTTCCAACCCGTAATATTGTAACACACTCTCAACATATTTCTTTTGTGACAATTCAAGAATCCCACATGATCAATCCCGATGTATCTGGATTCCTTATACAAAACTTGCATCCCCAAGATCCTTTATAACATACTTGTTTGATAGAAATATCTTTGTAGTGTGTAATAATTATTTGTTCTTTAAGCCAAGAAATAGGTCATCTACATATAATATAAGAAATATGAAATTACTCTCACTCAACTTGTGATACACACAATCCTTAACCCATTTGACTTTAAAGTTAAAAAAGACTACCACCTCAAGAATTTTTGGTAGCACTGACGGAAGGCATGTTTCAAATATAGTACAATCTTTCACAACATCTAACCTAGACGATTGTGTCATAGTGGTAGAGCTGAGTGACTTATCATACTTCTCACACTATCTTTTAATGTTTGGTTCCATCTTTTAGACATACCAGTCATGCGAGGTGAACCGGACATTATGTATTGAGGGACTATGTCACACTCTTATAGGTATTGTCCATAGGTTACTTGATCTTGTTCACCCGACCCATTATATCTTCCATAGTAATCACCACCATGATCAGATCTAACTGTGAATTCTCTTACCAAGTTGTTTTTTCAACTTCGACCCCAAAAGCTTTGAACTTATCATTGACCTTAGAATTTTCATAAAGAATATAGAGGTATCTGAAGCGAGAGAACTGTTAGTCGGTCCACAGTACTTGTGGAAACAGTCTACATATGTCGGTATGCATCAATTCAAGACTTTTGTCGCTCTATATGCCCTTACCCTTTTGGTTTTTGTTTGTTTCTTTTTGACACACTCGACACGTATATTAAAGTTAGAGTAATATAAGGGATCCAATTTTCCTCAAGCTACAGGTTTGTCCATCCTAACTTTGGCTATATGACATAGTCGTTTGTTCTATACTTTATAGGATCTATAAGACTTATTAATTCTGTTTGGTGTACGTTGTGCAGTTATGACAATATTGTGATTATTAATAGTATTTAATAGATATAATAGATCATCTTTTATCATATTACTATTCTCAACAATCATACTATTTGAATAGAGGGTAAAATTGTTGTTTCGTATAAGGCAAGAATATTCATACAAGTCTAAAACTAGAAAAAAAATCAAGTTCTTTTGAAAACTAGGGACAAACATTACATTCTCCAAAAATAAAATATATTCAGTGGTAAGTTATAAAGATAAATCGCAAATAACCAAAACATGGCAGAAGCTCCCGTCTACTATGAAGATAGATCTTTCGTCATTACTTAACATCTGGATCCTTGACGTACCCTACAAAAAATACATACATGAGTTATTGCAGCCAAATCAACCCACTAATTATTATTTTTCACAGAAACAATATTGTTTTTTATAAATAACTAAAAATGTGAAAGTACTTTTGCTTAATATGTAAGCTCGAATTTTTTTGCACCCGTTCTTCAGATGTCCTTTCTTTGCATAAATAATATCAACCAATGATCGATTTCTCAAGATTTTTCTTCTTCACCGGACCTTGAAGCAGTCATGTTCCATCTGTCTTCCCTTTGGGCCCCGTTTTTTCTTTGAATCCCACTCCACATTCCTCAAGAAGGTCTATTCTGATCGCTTTTAACTTCTTGCCAATCGTAGATATTCCAATAATTTGCTCACTGGTTTCCCTTTGCCTGTGTAATTTTTGGTAAAGTGTTCCTCAGAAAATACCATGGCGGTGGTAACATTCTTCGAGATAACCCCATGAAGTACTACTGGTATACCATGTGACATAAGACCCATGCATAATTTATTTGACTTCTCTCATTTCTCATTTTTATTACTTTCATTTGGTGTACTTTCCAGATTAAGGTAAGAGGGTTTAGGGTGGGTCATAACATAGTCATAATCATGCACAAACAAATATAGCTGAGTGTCCTATTTCCATATGGTAAAATCAAAATAATCTAGCATGGATGGATG
Source organism: Limnanthes douglasii subsp. nivea (assembly GCA_036936605.1). Taxonomy (NCBI): domain Eukaryota; kingdom Viridiplantae; phylum Streptophyta; class Magnoliopsida; order Brassicales; family Limnanthaceae; genus Limnanthes; species Limnanthes douglasii. The sequence goes on from JAUPFV010000004.1 coordinate 34,324,997, forward strand.
ATTCCTTAAAATATTGTAATCCACGTGCGTTAGAAGTTGATCAAACAACACACAAAGCACATTTAGATTCATGAATAGAGGACATATAACTTCAAAGAACATGCATGCACATGACAGATACATGTAAAACATAAAATACTCTGATAATAGATATTGGAGGACAAATCATACTAACACCCATTTTATACGTTCGGAAAAAATATCATGGTAATTATTTAAATTTCACAGGTACCAGTGAAACCTTATGGAGGGCTGATTTTTCTTAGTTAAATTTAAACAATCTTAATTTGATTTTCATAAGTACCGACGAAACCTTCCGGAGGGCCGATTCACCTATTTAAAATTAAAAAAATACTTCGATGAATTTAATTTTCCTAAGTAACGATGAAACCTTCTGTAGGATCAGTTTCACCTACTTAGAATTAAAACCAACACAAGGACCATTTTTCGTAAGTATCTATAGTCCATGATTAATTTGAACCCAGACGTTAACCTTTAAAGGATCTATAATATCCGAATTTAAATTAATCTTGAAATCAGTCAAAGTCTAAGATTTCTAAAGAGACCAATTTAATCGAGAGGGCTAAATTAATTATATTTTTTCATCTATTGATCTACGAAACCCTAGTCATGCATCAACTATTTTAACATTAAAGAATATAAAAATTTAATTCAGAAATACATATACAATCATATGGCATGCCATACAAATTACAGTTATAAAATAAATCATAAAGTTCATTTTAAATTAATTTTTAAAAAAATTAAAAATCAATTTAAAAAAATGACCAATTGTTGTTGTCGTTGGGTGAACCACCACACCAGCATCACCACATTTCTTCGATCGCGGCAGTAGGGGTTTACAAATCCTCGAAGGTCGTGGTGTTCATCCATAAGATCAGCAGTTCGTTGGCCATGGTGAATATCGGTGGATTGCCTTCAACCAACTTTAATATCAGACGTTAATCCATCGATTAGTCGATGTTCCAATAGTTTGAATTGATTCAGCAAATTAGGGTTAGATTGATGTTGAATTCCAGATATCAAATCGAACCCTAAATCGATTTAAAAAGTCAAACTATCATAAACACTAATTAACTCACATGTGTAAAATAAAACACATAAACATGCTTGTTTCAACACGAATAAATCATTTATCATTGTTTCCATATAATTCCTAAGTTCATGCCCTAACCATGTCTTTCAAATACATAATCCCAATAACATGGATTCTTTAGAGTAAAAACATACAAGAATTAGTAAAAATGCTTTTCGATTATTCTATCAATCACAAAGGGTTTTTATTGGCTCTGATACCAATTGATGAATCGCTCATCAAAACGCGAAAACATAAAACCCTTTATGATTTTTCTGTTGAATAAACAAAACATAAAATGAGGAACAATTACTCTTTTACTTTGAGTACTTCATTAGTTTCTTTAAAAATCTACTGTTGGCTTCGATCTTCAAGAACACGTGTTGAAAAACTTGAGAGAAGGAAGAAAGAGAGAGACAAAAGTCTTCCAATCACAAAAATAGCAGTTGTTTGCTATGTTTTGGTTTTGGTTGAAGAAATACCAAACCTTCTATATATAGACTTTACAACTTGAAGCTCAAAGTTGTAAAAGCTTACAAATTTTATCATATTGTGATCGGAGCCCACAACCCTGTAAACTTGCAAATCAATTTACAGTCTAACTTATTAATTCAAAGTTAAGAATTGAGATTTGAACCATTATTTTATAGTGTCCAAATTCAACCCGATTATTATCGTTGGACCATAACACATTGGGTCATAATACATTTTTCATGCATGTTCGTCAAAATTATATCAGTTCATAAATATATCCTAATGTCATGTGGTTTTATAATATTTTTATTTTTATTTGTATTGCAAATACCTCGTGTTAAGTCAAATGTTTAACGTTCATTGTAACAAACATGTCGGAGATGTGATGATTATACGTAGTATACATTCATTTCTCTTTTAAATACTTAAACTCATGTTTTAATATATATGTTCCAAGGGATAGTCGAAGTGGATCATGAGTTTGGATCCCTCAGCATACGCTTTCTCGACTGAGTAAAATTTTGTGTGAATCACTCAGCAGCGGTTGCTGGTTTCCTCCGAGAAAAAAATATTAATCATAATTTCTAAATTTGTTTCAGTATATATTGACTTATCTGTTAAATACTTAAACCCATTAAAATACTAGATGAATTTTTCCCTCATTTATTTTAATTAAGAATTGAATAGTGTATATATTTTCAAATTTGAACTAGACCCTCCATATTGGTTTATACATTTTTGTAGTATGTACAAGAAAGAGAGGAAGAAAAAAACCACTATTAATAAATAATTTTTACATTCCATAATCATAATTAAAACAACAACAACATTTCCGGACAAGGCCATGTACCTTCTCTAACTAAACCAACAATCACAAAACTATTACAAGACATCAAAACCCCAGTATTGCTTTTAATATATTAAGTAGCTGGAGATGTTGCGTTAGCTGAGGAAAATGTCCAATACCGTCGATCATTTCCACAGTTGATTCTCCTTTGATTTTCTCTTGCATGTAGAACGGGACAGTGTTTGGGACGACAATGTCATTGCTCGATTGAATAATCGTGCACGGAACACAAACTTTTTCGAGAACGTCTCTTTTGTCGACGTTAAACACCATCTTGGCCATAGAGAGGGCGGTGTCGACATTCATTTTCTTCAAAACGTTTTCAAATTTTTGGACTGAAAGAGGATCTTTTGAGTCCACCACAATGGACGCGAAATATGCAGCCCAGTTTAGAAAGTCCGATTCTATGCTTGAGAGAATGATGTTTATGTCTGCTGTTTCGTATCCACCTTTACAGTCGTCTGTGTTTATATACCTGTTCAATCCAGCGTATCCAATATATTAATTAAATTTACCTGTTAGTAATATAGGATAGAAACCCTACAAAGTGACTAGTAATTTCAGATTTTTTAGTTTCTGCATATTAAGAGTTAGATATATAACGCAGGAATCGAACTCTAATTTATAAAGAATAAAATATAGGTATCTATTAAACGTCACTTATAACTAGATCGGTCAAACAAATGTTATGAAATTTTATTATGTAATCTATGATATACTTTTCTGATTTACTAATTTGGAACTCAAGTTATTCATTTCATAAATTGTTAGGGGTTTGGTCCGGTTTGCATTGGATTTTTTCAAGATCGAATAGTCAAATTACTAGTTTTATCGGCTTAAAATGATAGTTCAATCGGGTTCAAACTTCGGACGGTAAATCGTCCAATAATGTTGTTAGATGGGTTTTACAATTCGATTGGTTTTTAGATGATAGTCAAATCGATTTCTAATTTCCGTTCGTAAATCGTTCAATAACAGTCATAATTTTATCAATTCAAAACGATATTCAAATCGTTAACACTCTTGAATCGTAAACACTTCGGTTTGACAATTTTGTTTATGTAGAACGATAGTGATTCTAATTTCGGTTTAGATCAGTCTTATCAAACTGATTTCTAATGAATTATCGGAGTTACAGTTCGATTTTTTTTTTATTAAATATAATATATTAAAAAAAATCGAAATAATAAATTATTAAATTAATAATTTAATTGATGACGTAATATATTTGAGAATTAATAAAAAAACCTTAATATTTAATTTTGTCATTTATAATTTAATTTTAATTTTAAACTTGTATTTATATATATTTATCGGTTTTATCTCGGTTCGGATCAAATCCAAATTTCGGTCAATAAAATATTTGATAACACTATCAAATTAGGAGGACAAATCGGACGGGTCCAAATTACTAAATTCGACCGATCAACCAGCTCCACATCTATTGAAAGAAAACTTCAGTTTAAAATTCTAATCACATTTGGAACATTATATTAATTTAATTTAATTTTTATTTTCACAGAAAAATATAGTCTTTTCAAAAAAACTAGAAAGACCATTGCATTTGAGCCGTACAATTTTATTCCACTTCCATAACTTTTTAGTATTATTTCTAGTAATTAATAAATTTATTATAACTAAAAATTGAATATTCTATACTATATTAATAATTTTCATACATCCAAAACATGTAGAAATGAGACATACCTTGGAGAAGCATTGAGAAGAACAAGCCTTTGAAAAAGATCAGGTCGTTTAGTAGATGCAATACAGCCAATAATCCCCGCTATAGAATGTCCAACGTAAATCGACGACTTAACGTTCAAATGATCTAAAAGATAAATAAGATCATCGGCAAACACATCGACAGAAGAGTACTTGGCCGGGTCATAAAGAGTTTCATCTTCAACGGCACCAGAGAAAACCCAGTCAAAGACAACAACCTTACAATTTTGAGCTAGCAAAACTATGGTTTTATCCCACACTGACTGGTCTCCTCCAAACCCATGGGCAAGAACCATGGTTTGGTCGCCCGAACCTATTGTTCGAGCATTCATGGCTGAGGACAGACTGCTATTGTCTAGCATCACCATGCTTAGTATTGAAAAAAAAAGGATAATAAATTTCAGACAGCTAGAGAGAGAGAGGAAGATATGTTTGGTTTGGTGTTAAAGATGATGGTTTTTGGCCTCTCTTTTATAGGGAAACAAATATATTGGGGTGGAATAATATTATAAATAGGCTAAAAATTACCGTTTAGTCCTCCATGTTTATTCACTATATCGAACTAGTCTTTCATTTTTATTTGTCTTTCATCCATCCTTTTCGTTTCAGAAATTTGCACAGTTAGTTATGTAAACTATTTAAAAACTGACACGGGACATCTAAATCCTAAATTTTGTATCATTTTTGGTCCCTAAATCTTAAAATTTTATGTCATTTTTGTTCTCCAAAATATACGAAAGAACGGTTGTGCAAATTTCTCAAGCGAAAGCGAAAGGGATGGATAAAAGACAAAAATGAAAAGAAACTAATTTGATATGCAATGTAAACAGGGGAGTAACAGTGATTTTTAGTCCAATAAATACCTCCTCTTTTGTTTGATAATACATGTAGTTTTAATATATTTTTTATCAAAATTTAATATATTTTATCAATTGCATTGATTTTGTTTTTTTAATTTTAAAAAAATGAAAACAATTATGATATTTTTTTAATGAATATTTATAACATTATAACAATATACATCATGAGTAATATGTTTAAAAAATATGATGAATTATATTATAGATGAAAAATAATAACCATCACAAATTTGGAGTCTAGGATCTTAAAATGTTTAGGATATACCCTTCAAAAATTAATGAATTCGCCATGATTTAGTCTCCTTTACTATTAAAAATACCTTTCAAAATTGTTTTTATTTTTTTTTTTGGTTAAAATCCATATATGTTCCTCTATAACTCATCCTGAAAAGAAAAATTATTTTCGTTGACAACTATAAACATTATGGAAGTTTGTATAATGAAAACGTATATATAGACTACAATTTTGAAGATCCGCCCCATTAGAGAAGAACTTGAGCTTTCTATATTTGGTGAAACTTCACAAACTTTGACTTTTGTGTATTGTAAAAGTCACTATCAAATTTATTAATTATAGCAGTTTTGAAAATAAGAGAGAAGAAAATAACAAAGCTGACAGAAGTAGATCAACTTTTATATATCTTATTTTAGTTTTAGGACAAAGGCATACCCCAAGGATGACAAAAAGGCTCCTTTTGTCGTCTATTCTTTTGTTTTACTATAGTCTAACGAAGAGTTGATTTATGCATTTTGTTATATAAAAATCTCTTTCGTTGCGGCAGATTACGTATATAAACTTATAAAAGAATATTGTATATTAAAGAAAAAGTGATCATATAAAAATAAGATCAGAAACATTTCGGTTATAAAATAAAAACAAAATAAACTCAAAACAAAATTTATATATATATATATATAATATATAAAAAGCATACTATATAACATTTCAATTATTAACGTAAAAAATTATGCTAGGATTATAAAAAAAGTTCGGATTCAATTTTTTAATGTTTTAGTAATTTTTTTTGTTGGGTGAAGAAATTATTATTGAATTTGTAACATTCATAAGCCACCAAGTGTTAAAGACATCAAGTATTAAAACACATTGAATTAATTTAGTGAGTCAAATTATTTATTAAGGTTTGTTATCGGTTTTTTTCTTTTGTTGTGTTAAACTCTCTATAAACCCGATAGTTAGGTTTTGTGAATATATAAAAAAAGGTAGAGTCATTGAGTCTTTTCTAATAAAATCGATATGCGGAAGGTCCGGAGGAGACGTAGGTATAGTTTGCTAAACTCCGTTAACAATTTGTGTGTTTTATTTCACTTTTATTTTGGTGTTTTTTTCTTTTGATCTGAACTAAGTCCGGAGACGTAGGTATATAAATTGTGTATTTTCTCAAAACCTTTCTTACCACGAGCCAGTCTATAAGTCAATTGCTAAGAAAATTGTATATTTTTTCTAAAAACTGGTATTAGAGCTACAAGGTGTGGTAGCTATCCAAATGAGGTTAAATTTGAGTGGGAGAAATGACTACAAACGAAGAAAATGTGAGACTCGAAAAATTCGATGGCGTAGATTTTGGTTCTGAAAAGATGCAGATTGAAGATTATTTGTACCCGAAAAAACTCTAGCAACCCCTTTCTGGAAAAGAAGCCGGAGAGTACAAAATATGAAGAATGGACCCTTTTTGACAAACAGGCCCTTGGAGTCATCCGATTGAAGCTATCCCGCAATGTTACTATCAACGTCGTAAAGGAAACAACCACAACGAGTCTTATTAAGGCTCTCTCCAGTGTGTATGAGAAGCCACCAACATCCAACAAAGTTCACTTGATGAGGCGTTCATTCAATTTGTGAATGACGGAAGGCGCATATATAGCTCAATACCTCAATGAACTCAATATAATCACGACCCAGTTGAGTTCAGTTGAAATTGATTTAGATAAAAATAATACGAGCATTAACATTATTGTCTTCCCTACCAGATATTGGGAATGCAACTATCGCGGTTGTGAGTAGCTCTTTATGAAGCAATAAGTTAAAATTTGATGATGTCGTGACATAGTTCTCAGTAAAAAAATTCGAAGGACAGAATCAGTTGAGTCATCGATCTCCTCAGTCTTACATACGAAGTCGAGAGGAAGAAATTCAACCAGGAGGTGTGGACACGGTAAATCGAACTACCTAGTAGATCAAGAGACTATAGGTTCAAGTCCAAGAATCCTAAAAAATCCTAGGGGTTGAGAGACGTCGAATGTTGGAATTATGGGAAGACCGAGAACTATAAATATCAGTTCAAAAGATAATCAAAAGACTACGAGAAGAAGTCAGAGGTAAATGTCTCTTCAGTAGGAGACGATGTGTTAATATGCTCCTTCGAAAGCAAGGAAAATTCTTGGGTGTTAGACTCTAGAGCATCGTTTCATGCTACTTTGAAGAAAGAATTCTTTGAAAGGTCTTAAGTCAATCGATATAGAAATGTGTGAATATTGCATACTTGGAAAATAGAAAAGGGTCAGTTTTAGACGAGTGGCAGTACCTCAAAAAAAGAAAGGTTGGAGTTTGTACACTCTGACGTTTGAGGGCCAACAACTGTTTCTATTATAGGATATAAACACTACTTCTTAAATTTTAACTATGATTACTTTCTAAAGCATAAATATGAAATGTTTGATATTTTTACGAGATGGAAATCTATGGTTGGAAATGAGACAGGTTTGAAAATTAAAAAACTCAGAACCAATAATGGTGGTGCATATGAGGCACCAGATTTAAGAAGTTTTGCAATGAGCGCGAGATCAGGATCGAGAGAAGTATGCCATGTACACCTCAACACAATGGCATTGCCAAACGTATGAACATAATATTGACTGGAAGAGCCAACAACATTCGTATACAGTAACATTTACCAAAGCAGTTCTGAGAAAAAACAGTCAACACATTGGCTTGCATGGTTAGTCAAGGCTGATCAGTTCCCTTAGAACGTATAATACCCAATGAGTTATGGGGTGGTAAGGAGATAATATTATCACATTTAAGAGTTTTTGGTTGTACATTATATGTTTATATAAGTCATCAAGACAGAAACAAGCTTGATCCCAAATCGAAGAAATATTTCTTGATCGCATATAACAAAGATGAGTTTGGTTATCATGTTTGGGATGAGGGAACATAAAGATGATACAAAGCAGAGACGTGATCTTCAATGAAATAGTGACGTAAAATGACAGACATAAAACAGAAGTAAATGACTCAAAACCATATGGATAAATATTTGCAAATGTCGAGAGGGTCAAAATAGTCGAGAAAGAAAGTTGGTCGAATTAACCCTTCTACAAGAAGAGTCTGTTGGACAGACCAATCGGTAATATTCCGACACCTTACAACCGACTAAGGCAGATCATATTTTGAGAAGATATTCCCAACCCTATTTTCCCAACAAGAGACTTGAACTATTTGTTGGTGACCTATGGAGGGGAGCCTAGATGCTATGATGAAGCTTTTCATACCAGTGATGCTAGCAAGTGGGAGCTTGTCATGAAAAATGAGATGAAGTCTTTAATCTCAAATAAGACATGGGAACTAGCTGGGTTACCCATGGGTAAGAAGAAACTTCATAATAAATGGGTGTACCGGGTGAACGATGAGCATGATGACACTAACATATACAAAGTCCGACTAGTTGTCAAAGCGTTCCACCAAAAAAATGAATTGATTACAGCGACATTTTTGCTCGAGTTATAAAGCTCATACTATTAGATGGATGTTGAGTATTGTTTCTATTAAAGACCTTTAACTTGAACAGTTAAATGCAAAAGATGCATTTCTTCACGGGGACTTGGATAGTTATAGGATATTTATAAAAAAATATTATATTTACCTTAGTCAAATACCAAAAATTATAAAACATTAAGGCATGCATCAATCGAGTAGAAACCTAGATATAAGATAAAGCGACTGGCACCAAAATATGTCACGCTTCAATATGAGAAAGACCCTCCAATAAATGAATTTTAAAATTGGCATAAAAATGCACAACAATTCAAACTTCAAAATAATCTACGTATTGCTCTAATTAAATAACCAGTCGGTAATGGTTATGCATGGGTGCTGACTCTTTAACTTGATGTAAAATGGTCAGCTTTTAAATCTCGGAAGGTCAATCTATCCAAAAAACGTCAATCACCAAAAAGGTTCATTGGATAAATATTACATGGAACTTTGGAATATATGGACTCCTTAATGCTCCAATTATGATTTAACCATAAACAATATACTACATACATTCCGTTTTAGAGTCATTGTAGAAAAAAAATAAAGTTTTCGTTTTACATTATCGAGATGTAAATAACAATATTTTTCCATTTTTATTTTTAAATTTGTACACCGTCTAATGTTTTTTATTCTTAGTGGTTGGATCTATTCGTAATCATTTATGTTTTTTATATTTTTATTTTATATATTGATACGGATAGAATACACAAAGATTAGATTTAATATTTATATATGTGTGGGTGTTATGTAAATAGTTTTAGGTATCTATTTTCTTCAACCAAATATCATCATGGAATATATTTTTTCAAGATCTTCAAAAAAATTATAATTGTGAAATTGATTCATGTAAAATAATTGTTAGAAATTTTGATTCGAATGTAACTACTGATTTTAATTAAAAAAACTTTTGATAGAAAAAAACTTTTAATAGAAAAAAACTTTTGATAGAAAAAAACTTTTGAATTGAATGTAGCGGTTGATCGTGATTCTAATTAAAACAAATGTCCTAAACATGAAGATGAAGATCATGATAAAAGAGAGATAAACAGTTAATCTTGTTTATGTTACAATTTTTTCTTCCAAAAATTATTGAAAGCATATGTACTTAAATGGACGGAATGATCTCCACACTAGTGTGATATTGGGCCCACTGGCCCGCACGACTTTTCTTTTGGTCCACTTCTAAAAAGTATCACACTAATGAAGATGTATTTATAACTTATATACTGATCTTATTCTCATGTTTAACCGATGTGGGATGCGGGACTTTGGTCGTACCTAACACGTATGTAAAATATTTTAGATGGTGGAGCGAATTATTAAGGTGTTGGAAAAAATCCAAGAGCCGAGAAAGTTAAACTCAATGATTGGGTATAGTATGTTATAAATTGTTGGATATGAATAACAATATTCTTGAACCAATGCAAGGAAAATGCCTATCGGATAAATTTGGGCTATAGTTTTCAAAACGACCAAAGATTATATTCGAGCTTAAAGAAGTTGACGAGGGATTTATGGTTTCTTCATAAAGTACCCTGGTAAAATTGAGTTAAACCCAACGTGGATGAGTGCTTGTGTTCAGATTGTTTGAGAGCGGGTATAGAGGGAGTGTTCTGAGGTATAAATGGCTTCTTTTTATGTGGTTTCATGAGTTCAAGCTTGGTAAGGTCAGTTTTCAGATGAAACTTTATGTGTTACAATTCGGTCTATATATGGTGTTGGATTGTGTGTATGGGGTGCTTGTTATATAGATGGACGCAATAGAGTTACACACACTAGTGAAAGGTGGTAACGGCACTATGAGTGTGGGGATGATGCGCTTATGATTTGTAGAGATATTTTCGTGAATAATCCAAACTTTGAATTCAACTATGTATATAGAGAAGTTGATTATTGTGTTGACTCGATGACCAAATGGGGGCGGTTTCAATGGTGAATCCAACTCCGCATGTGGATCCTTTGGAGGGATTAAAGAATCTCATTGTGAGATATAAATATGTATATTTTATTCCTAGATTTGTATTGTACCCCTCGAAGGTTTAATCAGTCTTTTTTAGCTATTTATATACCTCAAATGTATGAAACAAAAGAGGTTAGAATACTCAGAAATATATTTTTTAACGTTTTAAAAGAATGAAAAAATATTGAATATGAGATTTTCCAAATTCATAGAGAAATGTTACGACATAAATAAGATTATAATAATTTATTTCTTCTAAAAATAGTATTTAATTTTTCAAAAAAATTATCTACTATATTGATTATATGGAAACAAATATTCTACCGTAAAATATATTTACAAAAATGATATTATCTTTAAATATTGAAAATAATTGTAGTATAATTTTTTTTAGTTATGTAAGAAGTTTGTGTTACCTTCCTACCTCATTTAATTTTATTTGAAAACATCATTCACAACATACCATTCATTTAGATTAGTTTTTTTTTCTTTCAAGTTTATTTAAATAGGAAGAACAAAATAAAAATACATTAGATTTGGTAAACTAGAAGTCCAATTGTTTTTAATTATTTAATATTTAACAAAAAATTAAATGATTAAATTATCAGTTTTTATTACAGTATAAATATATTTAATATTTAATTAGTACGAATATCTAAACTAAAACAATTAAAATATAAATTTTAAATTTTAAACCAAACTCTAATTTTTATCATTTTTTTATAAGTTAAATTATTAATTTTGATTAATAAAGTATTTAGCTATATTGTTAGGTACGACCAAAGTCCGACGTCGGTTAGACATAAAAAACTATCAATGGTATATAAGTAAGAGCATAACTCAACCATTATGAGATTTTTTAGAAGTGGACTAAAAACAAATCTTTCCACGCCTTTGGGTCCAAAGCATATAATATCTTGCTAATGTGAAGATGAGGTTGTTTATACTTATATAAGGAACTAGAATATCCTTCTTCTATATTTCCAACTAACTGTATCATAGCCTCAGACCTAGACAGTGAACTGTGTGAGTAAAATTCTCAAATATCAAACATGGTGAACCAACCAGACTTAAAGTGAAAGATTTGTTGTAAAATTCTACGACTTAGATAGTGTGGTCTGATTAAAGTGAACAAATAAATCTGTAGTACTTTTATAGCTCAGGTGGTGCATATCATGACTAGAATGGGCGGATGAAAGTAAAATGAAATATTTGTTGTAAAGCTCTATGACTCAGATAGTGTATTCTAGATTATAGTAAGTAGATATAGATCTGTTGTAAAGCTCGATGGCTTAGGTGATGAACATTGGCGGAACCTGATTAGAATATCAATCGAGAGGAGGCTAGAATGATACTTTGTTCAAGAGGAGGATTTGTCAAGTACGACCAGAGTCTCACATCATTTAGACATGAGAATGATAAATTGTACATATTTAAGAATATATCAGTATCAGGTCTTTTGGAAGTGGACCAAAATCAAAGTCATGCAGATTTTCAGTCCAAAATGGACAAAATATCATATTAGTGTAAAGATCGGTTGTTAATGCTTATACACAAAACCAGAATATGTTTCTTCCGTACTCCCAACATATATAACACTCTTAAACGCGTTCAAAAATATATATATTCAATATCAATATCAATATAAATATATTTTATTAATTTTTTATTGTCAATAACTATTAATATACATTTAAAAAGACCAACAAAACTTAAATATTTCCAAAAACAAATTAATCCAAAAACAATTACCATCATAAAAACACAAATAATAAAACTTAACTAACAACGTCTTAGCCCCTCTAAAAACATACAATAAAACAAAACACTAAACTATATAATTGAGGACTTTTTTCACAAATATAGGAAAATATTTCCATTGTAGAGGAAATTAGTCTTTTTTTCTAATATGAATTTTTTAGCGTGTCAAATTTTGTATTTATTTGAACATTTAACGTGTCAAATTACCATCATAAAAAGATGTGAATAAATTAACAATAGTTATAATTAGTTCATCAGTAGATTTATGTGATTCAGTGTATGGTAAAACTTGAATAGCACTAAAAAAACTCAAGGTACAAAATATTTAAATCTAAAAAGTCAAAGGTTGGCATCTCAAACGAATATTAAAATCCATCTTGCATAACAACTTGATAAATTCATGATCATTTGGATCAATATGTGTTCTCACGTTATCGTTTTGAACAAATATGTTATTACTTAAATCATCTTTTGGCTATTTTTTTTAATGGTCGACATCATTTTCTAATTGATATGATCGTACTTCTCTTTTGATCGAAGTTATTGGTTTTATTTCTAAAATGCCTTTAATTTTATTGATATTATACCTTTTAGCGGATTATTGTGTATCAAAATGAAATACACCAAATTTTTTCGGAAATATTACATTTCATCGAGCTATTGCGGCTAAGAACGTAATCTTTTAAACTTTTTTTTTACAAATATGAATTGGATCTTTTTTATTCGGTAACAAGTAATAATTTTTGTATTCTTTTTTATATTATTTCTCATCAATATGAATAGCATTATACAGGTTTTAGAAAATCAGATATTGTGTTTCCTCGAGCATTTATATGCAAAAACGTAAGTAGGATATTTTGTTTTCTTCTTTCAAAAATTGTTTTATAGTGTTTGAATGCGTTTTAAAATATTTTAATTTTAAACTCATAAACGTTGTGGTTTTTTTCATGTTCAATGCATAAGCTAAAGATTGTAGAGTTATCTTTTGAAATAAAAGAATATCATGAACACGATCTAAATTGATTTCAATTCACGTCGTAATTTTTATATAATCATATAAGACACGTTAACATTAGTTTCGTCAATTTTGGATTGCGTCTATATACATTGAAGGGTTAATACGGAAATATAAAAATACAATGCCACCAAATTTATTGTTCATTTTTTATTTTCCAAGATATATATACACATTGCTTAATTATGTTTTTACCTAAATTGGTGGATGTAAAAAATCATCGGATAAATTTTCAAAAAAAATAGTTTAAATGAATAAGTTTATTTTTAATATAAATATATAATTTAATGTATTAAAATAAATATATATCAATATTTTAATTACTAAATTAGACTCTTTAAAAAATCAGATGAATGGCAATTTAATTTATCGTTTTAAACTATATTTTATGGTATGATCCTAGTATCTTTAAAACATTTAAACACCTAACATCATCAGTATTAACTAAATTAATATATATATATATATATAGTCTAAAGTTTTTTAAAAATTATTTTTTATCGTATAGATATTTTTTGTTTCAACCGTATGGACCTTTGCTGGAACAAAACACGCATTGTCTTTTTTCCCAAGTCGGACAATTCTATTTCTCTTTCTGACTTTAGACTCATTTATTGTTGCAAAGTTATATACAAAGTCAACTCCAAAATCCTAACTAACATGATTAATGGCTTCCTCCTTTCGTTCATTGGCTTTTCAAAATCGGCCTTCATTCCTAGTGGTAGTATCTCTGATAACATCCTCCTCTTCTAAAGACTGCTTTACAGTTATCATACCAATCGAAAATGCCCACATGTGGAATTTAAAATTGACCTTATGAAATCACTCGACAATGTTCATCGATGTCTTCTCTTCGACATCATCTTTGTCAAGGACTTCATCAATCGTATGATTGGTTGGATTATCTAGTGTATCTTTACCCCATTTCGATTCAATAAACATCAATGTAATTTTTTTGCTCTTTCCGTTATAAAAAAGGGTTACACAAGGAGACCCCATTTCCCCCTTCGCAGATGACTTAATTATCTTTTTTTGTGCCATCAATAACTCTATCAACATAGTAAAAGAAGGTCTTCAGGAATTTTTCGCCCTTTTCGGGCATATACCCTAACCACACTAAGAGTCACATATATTTCTCTATGGTTTTTGATTTGACTCGTCTATGTATCGTCTCTTTCTTGGGGTTTGAGGAAGGCACCCTCTCTGTGTGTTATTTGGGCTTCCCGTTCATTACGTCCCACTTCTCCTATAATGAATATAAACTTCGTTTCCAGAATATTACTATTCATATCAACTCGTGGACTTTCAAGCATTTTTCCTATATTGGAAGATTGCAACTCATCAAAGTTTCATTTTCCCGAGCTAGGCCTATTGGTTTTCAGTCTCCATCCTTCATGTATGTGTTCTTAAAGAGCTATCCCAGTTCTTTCATTGCTTTTTATGGACGAATCATGAGATGAAAATCTCGGGCTCCAAAGTAGCTTGGTCAAAGATTGTCTTGCCCTCGTCATAGGGAAACTTTGGGATTCTCGATCTTATGGACTAGAATCGCGCGACCGCCCTTAAACACTTATGATCTGACTTGAGTGGAAAATCTCACTCAATTTGGTGTAAATGGGTTATCACCGAAAATGTGAAAGCTAAATACCTTTGGAACATTTCCATCGACTTTTCCCTTAGTTACGGATGGAGAAAAATAATCAACCTTAAGCCCCTACCGCCAAGATTTATAAGGCTCGTATCGGTGATGGCGCACCCACGTTCCTCTCGTATGACCTATGGATTTTTCTTAATTCATTTGTAGACCAATACGGCAAACTTTTATTTGTTATTCTAGACTCTGCAACAATATCATAGTTTCTGACATCGTCTTTAAAGGCTCTTGGAAGTGGCCTAATCAGCTCTGATTTGGTAGAAAATCGCATCAATCCCACCTGCTCAAAATTGGTAATGTCATCAGTTTCCTTCTCCTCCCCCTCAAGTAGGGAGGATGTTAAGCTCTGGATCCCTAATCAGAACAGAGTTTTCACAAAGTAACACTTACCACTTCATTTGACTTTCTATGCATCATGTAACTTGGGCCAATCTTGTCTGAAACAAGCATAATATCCCCAAATACTCTTTCATCATCTAGATGGATATACTTGGGAAGCTCACTACTATAGAATAAAAGTTACTTCCATGAGAGTATAATATACTCCCCTCCCCCCCGCGCCGTCTTTTGTCTTGTATAATAGCTCCGCTTAATCCATCAACCACATTATGAAGGAATGTTTTTTCTCTCAAATCATTCAAGAAGCATGTTCTAGAATATTTTTTTCCCTTATACTCCCTTTGATTGGCCCACCTGCCTTCATACTTCCAATTCTTTGACTTTTACTTTTACCGATCTTGCTCATCTCTGGCGTGACACTTTCCGTACGGTGGTCTACCACATATGGGAGAGAGGAGCTCTAGGATATTCGCGGACACCATTTCGTTGGGCTTCGAATTATCCCACTGTATCCTCTTGGATCTCCGCTACAGATTTTATGGCTCTAAGATTCTTTGGTTGTGCTAAAATATTTCTAACTTTACTTTTTGGTTATCTTGCAAGTTTCCTTTTTATTGGTTTTTTGGCCCGTCATTGGATTCATTTGGGTAACTTGACTACTATTACTCTTCTTGTTGATTAACATAACCATTATTTTACTTTTGTTCCCTTTTATGTCTACTAGCAGAGGTATGCCCCTGAGATTTGTATAAAAGTACTTTTATTTTATTTTATTGGAGAATCCGTCGATGTATATGTAAACAATCATTTCATTTAATATATTTCGTTTTGTACTAAAACAATCTATATTATAACTACTTTTGCATGTATTTATGAAGTGAATTATATTATTTTTATACCGTTAATACCAAAACAGTTGAGAAAGAAATCTATAACTATACTATAACTACTATAAAAGAATTTAAAAACTAAAAACTCTTTAAGTATTTTGTATATAATTAGGAACATAATTAGATTTTTCTTACACTGCACAATTTTAACACCTCAAATAAAAAATTTGTACCTTTTTTAAAAAATAAAAAAACTTAATCTGGTGGGACTCGATTAAAACCAATAAAAATAAAAGAATAACTTATGGGTTTTTTAGATCTTGGCTTCTCTCCCTCCTGGACTTGAATTGTTTTTCTTAGGTATTTGACAAGCAATTTATACATGAAAGTGATTATTAATGGGGAAAACATCGCATTCTAGTACAATATTTTGCTTCTCCCTACTTCTCTAGACCCACTATGGGCAAGGTATCATCATGAGTCAAGGCTGGGCAAGAATCTCAAATTTTCAGACGTTATCTGCAATGGACACTAGAACTAGACAACTCATATAAGCTCTTCTAAACAAGAAATTGCAAAGACCTCTAGGAGATCAACAACCTCGTCATCTATCTCCCTTTCTCTATCATCTTCTAAAATGACGTCCATCACTCGATTTCTAAAACAAGAATCACCAAGTTCACCATCAAATATACTTACAATGTCATTCATACGCCCATCCATGGTGTCGGGTGGATGGGATAAGTATGACATATATTTAATATTATACGCCTTTATCTTTTGGATACTTATCAAGGAAAAGTTATCCACCTATGAAATTGTTTTGAGTTACGTGTTAAATACCCCCCGAATTGTGTCTTACGAAACTCTGACTCAGAAACTATTAATCATATCGTTTATGAATGTAGTTTCTTTAGTCCATTTGGGGTCTCGCAAGCTCCAAGATTGGATTCTCTTAAGTAACAATAATAATTGGGTCTCATAGATTCATGAAGCGTCCAACTAGCCCTTTCCAGTTTACACAATCTTTGGTGTTTCTGTTTTGGGGTTATTGTTTACCACGTCTGGCGGGAGAGGAATGCTATAACTTTTTGCTCTACTCCTACCCTTTCCTCTGCCTTACCACATCACATGCTTTCAGAGCTTCAGTTCAGGTTCTTTGGTATCAACATTGACTGGACAATTCAATACATGTAACTTCTAAGTTAAGTTTGTTCTTTTTGTTGTTTACAGTTATCTCTCCCTTCTGGTTAGATGTCTTTGCTAGCTTGTTTTTGAACTATAATGTTTCGTTTACCTTATACCTCTTGGACGTCTCTCTTTAGCTTTGCTTTATTTCAATTCTTGTTTGGCCAAGTTAGGATCAACTTTTTATTATTGTATTCTTTAATGACTTTTCATGCCACTCCTCGGGGCATGCCCGATATATTTGTAAGAACTATTTACTTTTATTTAATGCAATTTTTAACTAAAAAGTTAAAAATATATATAACTACTATGCATATATTTGGGAATGAATTAGATTTTTTTAGATTCCACAATTTTATAATTTCAAAAAAAACAATTTTTTTTTTGCATGTTCCTTTAAAAATTAAAAAAAAAACATAACTACCATGTATAGGAACTAAATTATATTTTTGTAAATCGTACCGTTCTAAACTTAAAAAAATTGTTTTAAATATTTTTAAAAAAATTATATCCTTTTGTTATAATAAATTTTGCGAGTTTATTTTTTTTCTAAAATGTGAAAGGATTTATTTATTTTTAGTATTTATATTTTTTCTCATAATGTTTTCCTATCTTTTTTTATTAATTCAATATATCAAGTTTAAGAAAACAAACGTTGTTTTGTGATTAAAAATATTATCATTAATTTATTTACTATTTTAATTTATAAAACAAATAGGGTAATCTACCAATAATCACTCAGTATCAAACTTATTTACCAATAACCAACCATTTTTCTTTCCCTCTTTTTGTATTCTTTTAATAGCATACCTTCCAAACTATACCTCTAAAAAAATATGAAAATATCAGTGGTCTTATTTTCTTAAGACGAACAAAACTAGATCCATGAAAGATATGTTTTGAATTTCTTTTTGAATCTTTTATTTGCGTAATTACGTGTAATTGGGTTGCGAAACAAGTATGAAAAAAATAATTGTATTCCAGTTATAGAATTACGTGTAATTTGGTTGCAAAAAAATTGTGTTCTAGTTACAGAAGAAAATAGTTGCATAAATAGAACTTTGGTTGCAAAATAAGTGTGAAAAAAAATTGTGTTCAAATTACGAAAAGTACGTGTGATTTGTCATAAAAAAATAATTGTGTTCCAGTTGCGTAATTCCATGTAATTTAGTTGCGAAATTAATAAAAAATCTCTGAAATATGAATAATGAATTTCTTTTTGTTCATTTTTGAAAAAAAAAATAGAAATATGTGTGTGTTTTGATAATTTCTTTTGAGTTACAATTTAAAAAATATAGAGATTTGAAAATTAAAAATAATTAATTGTTAAAAATTGTACGTATTTATTTGTATGTTCATAAATATTTTTGAAAGCTTTTTAACTCGGGTAGTTATCGTTAATTTGAATTTGAATGGTACCAAATAATTATCCATAATTTTCCAAAAAATTAACTAAACTCAATTTGTTTAAATCAAAAACATTTTCATATCAAACTTTTATATTCTGATTTTCTTTTATAGCAAACTTATTTGTATACATTCTAAATATCAAACACATATTTATCAAACATATATTTAAATTATTTAGATCATAGTAAAAAAAAACTAAACAAAAAATAATAAAATAATATTTTTAATATTAGAATCCCAAAACAAAATAAGTAGTAATTTTTTTCACCTATGCGAAGATCTTCCTTGCGTCATCCTATTTCAATAACTGCATGGATATTAAATTCCAAAGAAGACTTGGGTAAAATATTTAAATTGATAGTTCATCCTAGTTTTTAAAACTATAACCGAAGAAAAATAACTTGTTTATATACTCATTTTTCAGTAAGAAACCTACCTTTTGAATATATTTCGCAAAGTTTGTGGGAAATTTTATTAGGGATAAACCATCATTGTTTATAAAATAAATAAAACGTAATGCGTGGGAAATAGTATAATACCGAAACAAAGCTCACATCATAAAAAAATAAATGCTGATCGGAGAAAAGTCCATATTCGACCTTTTGCGGCATTAAAAAAGGCTAACCCTACCATGTTCATCGGTTATCCTATCCTTATCGCCAATAACGTATTTGTATGCTATATTCATTGCACAACTTCAATGCTAAATTCGATATAGCCTTTTTGTAATTAATCAGCTACAGCTAGTCTAATATCGTAGACAGTTTATTAAATGTTGAAAGTTTTGTTTGTTACTCCATCAACGTAATATTCGGATATGCATTATTATCTTTATTATAGATAGCGATAAAGGTGGCAAATGGTTCTGGAACCACGGTTCAAAACTGACAACCTGCTTAATAACTGGCAGCGTTTATAAGGCCTTTGTTTTCTTGAACAATCATCCTATAGGTAGTGCCAATAGAAGAGGCTAAACTATGTATAATAGAGCTATTATACATAAACTTAGGCACTCTCTCCAAACGAACCCAGACCAACGCCTTAGGACATTCAAACCTTCTGTCAAAACCAGAATCCCATCGAAGAACTCTCATTGACTTACCTTCGATATTCCAAGCATACCTAGACCATATGCTGCTCACATCCGCTTTCAACTGAAACTCAGATAATATTGAGATATTGCATATTATTATAGAATTATTATTATATTTTTGTTAATATTAATTTGTTTTGGTTATTAACATTTTAAGTGTTGTAATTATTATATAGTCTAAAATTTTAAATATTACTTATATTATTATCACATTTTGAATATTATTATTATGTTTTTAGATCTAATATTAGTAGTGTTGATTTTAATATTACAAACCAAAACTATATCTTATCATGTTAAAATATTACAAATTTTATGGTTATAATTTTAATATTACATTTTGAATTTTATTACTATGATTTGTTTTTAAATATTACAAGTGTTTGTTATTATTTTTTAAACCAAAATCATATTTTATCATGCAAAAATATTACAAGTTATATTTATTATTTTTAATATGAGATTTTGAATTTTATTATTGTATTTGTGATTAGGTTTTAAATATTACAAGTGTTATTTATTATTTTTAAGTTATATTGTTATAATTTTAATATTACATTTTGAATTTTATTATTGTGATTAGGTTTTAAATATTACAAGTGTTATTTATTATTTTTAAGTTATATTGTTATAATTTTAATATTAGATTTTGAATTTTATTATTGTGATTTGGTTTTAAATATAACAAGTGTTATTTACTATTTTTAAGTTATATTGTTATAATTTTAATATTACATTTTGAATTTTATTATTGTGATTTGGTTTTAAATATTACAAATGTTATTTATTATTTTTTAAACCAAAATCATATTTTATCATGCTAAAATATTACAAGTTATATTAAAATATTTAATATTACAAATGCTAAAATATTACAAGTCATATTAAAATATTTAATATTACAAATGCTAAAATATTACAAGTTATATTAAAATATTTAATATTACAATTGCTAAAATACATTTTTTAGTCTCTTGTCGCTAACCACTTTCTTAAGTCGCAAAACTTTCTCAACAGTAGCTGCAATTTGTAATGGATCTCCCAAAACTTGTCCTCGAGTCTCACGATTAACCTTACTTAACGCAGCAGCAATCAAATCGACCATCTTCGTCTTCGTACTAAGACTTTGTTTAGGAACAACGGTCTTACTCTTAGTCTTAGTTATAGTTGGGTGTTTGACACTTCGTGTCACCTTGTCGACCATTTTAGAACTAAAATTTGGTTTGACGGTCTTACTCAAAGTCGTACGTGTAGTACTAACAAGTTTGACGTTTCGCCTCTCCTTATCAGAAATTTTCAAACTAAAATTTTGTTTGAGAGTCTTACTCATATTCGTAGGTTCAGTGGCACATTTGATGCGTCGTGTGATCGGATCCCTCTCGGGTGGAGGAGACATCATAACAGAAGAAAATTCCGAAAAATCAGTTTTCGGAGTTGCTTGTCCTAACCTGTTGTTGAAGCCACAAGACGGCATTGGAAATTTGAAATAAGCACAAATAATAACTAATACAAACTAATAATAAATTTTTTTCGAAAAAAAAATCTAACTATTTCGAAAACAGAAGTACAATATGTAAAATACAAAAGTTAAGCTTAATAAAAAATCTAGAACAAGTTGAGAGATTTTGAGAGTTTATAGTAGATTTAGAGAGTGTGTGAGGTTGGAGTTGGGATCTCCTCTATTTATAGGGGAGACCCAAATTTTTGTTTTTTGAAAAATCAGAAAAAATAAATTCGCCCGGACCACATTTCGTCCGGATGCCCCGGACGAAAAGCGCAACGGCTAGTTTCATAAACTAGTCGTTGCGTTTGAATCGTGCGGACCACCCGCACGACTGACCGGATGGTCCGCACGGTGACGTCACTTGCTGACGTCATCCGTGACTGATTTTTTTTTATAAAAAAATTAATTTTTTTAAAAGTTATGCACTTTAAACTATTTAAAAAAAATCAAAACTCTATATATAGGATTCCGCACTAATATTTAAAAAAAAATTAAAAAAAAATTATATAAATAGGAAATTTGAACTATTATTTAAAAAATAATAAAAATCTATAAATAGATTTTTCGAACTATTAGTTTTTTAATAATTTTAGTACTTTTATGAAAAAATATATATTAAATTCTTTAGATTATTGAAAGAAATTTTATATTATTAACCCTTCTTTTTTTTCTAGTTTATTGAAAGAAATTTTATATTATTAACAAGTTAATTTGGAACATAATAGATAGTTTATATTGTTGATGATGTTAATCTCCTAAATAAATATATTTAATTAATTATATTTAATTATGCCATCATAATATAATTCCTTTTTAGGAACGAAATTATAGATAGTTAATTGAAACACATTTGGTATTTTTGAATTTATTTCACAACCAAATTACATGTGTTTATGCAATTGGAACATAATCCAAATTTATACAATTTTTAAAACTTTAAATTTATACTTCAAAAATTGAATACTTCAAATATTAAATTTATACTTCAAATGTTGTAAATTTGTAATCGAAATACAAGTAGATGTACTTATTTTATTTAATATCTACATAATATTAAATAAAATATCTTAAATACATAAATATAAATAGAAAAGAAAACGTATCAAAATCAAATTACAATTATTTTTTTAGAATGTAATTGATGATTATAAAATTTCGATTAAAATGATAACATATTTAAATTAAAATACATGAAATAGAATAATTAACTCGTGTACATGGTACATATCTCAATTATTAAAATTAGATTCAATTAACACTTACAAATTAATTTTAAATAACAATATAAAATATTCTGATAAACGGTTCTTAAATGGTTTAACTGATGGTTGGAACTGATAAACGGTTCTTAAATGGTTCGTCTGATGGTTTGAACTGGCGGTTTAACTGCGAAACTGGTCCATTAAGATTGCAAACTGGCAGGACCGCCAGACCGCCAGGATCGCATAAGGAGCAACCCGGCAGGACCGCAACCCGCCAGGACCGCAACCCGCCAGGACTGCAACCCGTGGTTCTGATTCAAACGGTGCGGGCGGTTCGCGGTTCAACCCGTTTGCCACCCCTAGATAGCGAGAATACTTTTTTTGGAGTTCTAATATTAGTTCAATACCAAATAAGATGATAGGAAGATTCATAACAACATTTTATTCGAAGATGACGATTTCTCCAATCTCTTTTCTTCTATCAACAAATAGAAAAATCAAAAATCTTATGCAGAGATTTTTTCTAACAAAATTTCTGTTAAAATGGATATATCTCCAGAAAGTATTTGAGTAAAGGAGGATCACATTTCCTTCTAATATTCGCAAGAAATCAAAGAAAATCTTGAAGATAACTCTACGATAACGCTTGTCGGAAAGTTAAAAAACGGCATACCTAAAAGGCCCTCTATCTTTAGTTTCATGAAAACCTTCAAATTCAAGGGACAAACTAACATGGAAATCTACGACTCTAGATATATTTTTTTGGAGTTTAGGCTTAAAGAAGATGTATGTCTGCTCTGGTCCAAGAGCATATGGAACTTCAATGGAAATGAAATGTGTTTGTTAAGGTGGACACCTGATTTTGGTATAAAAAAAGAAAGCCCTCTTTCATTGGTTTGGGTTAGATTCGAAGGGTTACCGGGATTTCTGTTTAACAGCAAGATTGTCTCTGATATGGCTTCAACTTTATAAATTCCATATAAGATCGTTGTCCCTGATATTAACAAAGATTACAATAATGGATGCCTTGCTCTTGTCGAAATTGATATAAATAAAAAACTTCATAACAAATTATGGATGGGTTTTGGTGATAACATGGGAGCTTGGATTTCTGTTCTATACAAAAACATTCCATTTTACTGTAATACTTGGAAGCACAAGGGCCATAAAGAATCTGATTGTAAGAAAGAAAAGTTTGCTATTCATACTGAAGTTGATGAAAAAACTGAGCATAATCAAAACAGTATGAAAGTCTATATTCCTAAGGTCAAATCAATAGTTTTACAAAATATTGAAAAGGATCTGGTGAAGACAATCAGAAAGCTAACGAATTTCAAATCGAAGAAACATATGTAATTGAAGCTTTAAGAACCCTTGAACATGGCTATTCTTATGAAGCTTCGCCTGAATTTGAGTATCCAAATAATGAAAGAACGCTTCCAATTAGCTCTAGATACAGCACGCCTGGTCTCTAACCTGTTAAATCTCCAGACTTCAAGTGATCATGGCCAAGAAAACTGAAAACTGTTAGAAAGATCAAGAAACCAAGCAATAAAATCATTAAGTCTTTGAGTTATTCGGGGATGAAACAAAAGCGAAAAATCATTCTGAGATAATGATAAATCTGATTAGCTAGAATCTGAGAGGTATTAACAATAATCCTACTATTTAAAGGTTAAAGAACATATCAATGAAGAACAAGGTTCAGGTCCTTGCAAATCAGCAGCCCGTGGTTGATTGTGGGAAGATTAATGAGATTGCTGCTAAAATTGGTTTTAACAACTATGTTTACAATGTTTCGAACAAGATTTGGTGTTTTTGGAATAATAATATCGGGATTGATTTACTTATCAATCACGATCATTTTTTACATCTTCATGTTCACAACTTGGATTCTGAGATTAACTTCAATCTCTCTATAATTTATGCTAAATGCAACAGATATAAGAGGTAAGATCTTTGGGATGTTTCAAATTATGTGGCTAATAATGAGATTGCCTGGATGACGTTGGGGACTAAAATGTAATCACCAGCAATGATGATCAAGTGGAGTGCTCTTCCATTTGTCAAAATAGTATCGACGATTTTAATGAGTGTATCAGAGAGTGTAGACTGTTGGATGCTGGTTATGGGGGTTCAAATTTCACCTGGAATCAAGGCTTCGGGTGGAAGAGATTGGATCATGCATTAATTAACAATTTCTTGCTATCTTATTTCAAGAGTACATAGGTTTTTCACATGGCTAGAACATGTTCTGACCATGCTCCCTTACTTATCAATGCTAATGCTTTTATTAATCAGTCTAATAACAACAAAAAAAGTTTTAACCTTATGAATATGTGGCTAAATGATGAATCTTTTATGGGTATTGTTGAGAATAACTAGAATTTGAGTATTGCAGGTCAAGTTAACAAGCTTTTCTGGTTTAAGCTTAAAAGGCTTAAGAGTTGTCTGAAAGGGTGGAACAGAAATAGTTTTGGCAACATTTTCACTAAGCTAAAGGAAGATAAAGATGACGTTAGAAAAATGGAGATGAATCATTCTATTCAGAAGGATTCTAATTCTAAAGCTAACTTGGAGAAAGCCAATAGTCTTCTTATCAAAGCTATGAGAATAGAATACGAGTTTTGGAAGCAAAAGTGATACAATAATTGGCTCAAGGACGGTGAGCGTAACACTAAGTTGAACCATTCCTATGTTAATAAGGAAAGAAAAAAGAAGAAGAATTACTAGCATCAAAGAGGGAGATACATGGATTACAAACGAAGATTCCATTGGAAAGTCTGCTGAATCCTTCTTCAAGAATGTTCTTACCACTGATCCTTATAGCAACAGAGAGGAGGAGCTTAACTTGATCAACAATGACATCTTTGGTTCTATTCTCAGTCTGGTAACGAGTGAAGAAAACGCTTCCTTAATGAAATTTACAATTGAAAAAGAGATTTGGGAAACTATTTTAAAAATGAACAAAGATAGCGCAGCATGAATTGATGGCTTTAACCTCTAATTCTACATTTCCCGCTGGGATATCATAAATTATGACTTATGTAACTTCATCAACTCTATTATTGAGGGTCAGGACATTCCAAGTGGTATTTTTATCACTGGTTTGTGTCTCATACCTAAGACAAACAATCCTACTTCGTGGAATGAATACATACCAATTGGTCTTTGTACCATGATTAATAGAATTTTGTCAAAATTGATAAATTCTAGGCTTTTTGTCATTCTCCATAATATTATCTCTCAGTATCAGGGAGCTTTTGTTGAGGGCAGATCCATTCAGGATCATATCTTAATGACTAAGGAACTTCTTTTTTATCTTAAGCAAAATCCTAACACTTGAAATAATATTATACAGTTAGATATGGCCAAGGCATTTGATCGAATGTCTTTTCCTTTTCTTCACATTGTTCTTACCAAGTTTGGTTTTAATATTGGTTTTGTTAAACTTGTTAACAGGATGATTAAGGACATAAATATTTCATTGTTGATCAACAGTGGCACTTATGGGTATTTCAATACCATAAGAGGCTTGAGACAAGGTGATTCCATGTCTCCGAGTCTCTTTATTATTGGAGAAGAGGTTCTGCTTCGTGGGCTTCAAAATCTTTACTTGAACAACAATAAAATGCATTATAATTCTAGAACTCACCTGTTTATTCCATGCCTGGATTTTTTAGACGACATCTTAATCTTTTCTAATAGCAGGTAGGACTCCATCTCAAAGCTGTGTGATTTCCTTGACTCCTATCAGAAGGCTTCTAGTCAAGCTATCAATAAAAATAAAACCAAGATTATTTCTTTCCTTTCTCATAATCAGAATAGCATCAATCACGTGGAGCTTAAAACAGGATTCAGGTTTGAGTATCTCCCTACTAACTACTTCGGGATTACCTTAAGTACCAGGAATAGCATCACAAACTAAAATAAAATCATTGATAAGATTAATGAGAAAATTGGTGATTGGGACTCTAAGCACCTATCTTTTGGAGGGAGGTTGGTCCTTATTTCTAGTGTACTCATGTAAATTCCTTGTTACTGGCTACAAAATTGTACTTTACCTAGCAGTATTATTAACAGAATTAGGAAACATTTGTACAAATTTCTGTGGAATTCTAACTCTAAAGAGTAATCTATTCACTGGTCTGATTGGAAATACCTTTGCAAGCCCTTTAGTGAGATAGGGCTGGGTATCAGGAGTCTTACTGATATCCAAAATGTTTACTCACATAAGCTCTGGTTTAATTTTAGACTTAATAAATCCCTTTGGGCCTAGATGATACATAGCATATACTCTTATAATTGTCACCCTCTATATACTAACTATAACAGACTGGGTTCTCTCATTTGAAAAAGAATTTCAGGTATCAGAAAAGAGGCAGAGCAGAATATCAAATGGCTTGTAGGAAAGGGGGAGATCGACTTTTTGAGGGACTCTTGGTTAAATAGCCAGCCTATTGTTAATGATCACTCTAACTTCATTCAAGCTAAGCTTAATTACTTCTGGAGAAATAATGAATGGGACACAAATTCTTTGTCTTCATTCAGATTGAAAGCTCATTCTTCTACCATGCTCAAACAAATATGGCATTGCTTCATTCCTAGGAAATTTCCCTTCCTGCTTTGGAGAATTGTTAGGAACTTTATTCCAGTTGATTCCATTTTGCAGAAGAGATACCTGCAAATGACATCCAAATTCAAATTCTGTCAGAATTCAGAAGACATAAATCACGTTTTTGTTAATCGCAATCAAGCTTGGCAAATTTGGTCATATTTATGCAGTATTTTCAAGATTCACATCGAGAAACATATGGTGATCAACCATGTTGTTAAAATATGGCAAAGCTTCACTGTAAGTAAGTCTCACATCACTTACTTAATACCTGCTTTGATTTGTTGGACCATTTGGAGAAATATAAACAAGTCCAAATTCTCTGGTATTTCCAAGAATTTCTCTGAGTTTATTAACTACATCAAAAGGGTGATCGTTTCTCTTGATGTTTCAAATTTTTTGATTAGTAAACACAGGCACAAAACTAAAAATGTGAGTATTACCTTAGGTTGTTTTAACTATAAGTTCAAGCCTTGCTACACTGCATGGAAATCTCCTGTTAATGGCAGGATAAAACTCAACATCGATGCCTCTGTCCTTGGTAATGTTGAGTCTAGTGGGAGTTGTATCTTCGGAAATTCTCAGGGCCAGATGATTAAGTGTTATGGTATGCGAAGCTCTCTCCCCTTCTTGGTAAGGCTCATGCTTTGATGGATGGGCTTCTCATTTGTAAGCGGAACCAATGGAAGGAGGTTGATATCGAGTCTGATTTCCAGACTTTGATCAATCACCTGGCTTTCGGTGGTGAGCCCTAGTTCTTAGAGCATGTTCTGAATATATGTAGGAAAGCCTTATCAGTTGCGATGCATTTCAATTACATCTCACGAGTCTAAAATCAAGTCGCAGATTGGCTTGCAAAATGGACTATGAGATGTAAAATGAAACCTGACTTTGCCAATTTCGATATTCTGATTGGTCTCCAATCTATTATTTTCTTGGAAATTTTGGGATTGGGATACATTTCTTTGACTGAATGTTAGAAGAAACACAAACTGCCGCTCTCTATATTTTTTTTGCAGGTTTCGTGGAGAAAAGATTGGGATTGGGCTCAGGAAACAGGAGTGAAGAATGAAGCTTTTGGAGTAGTCAATCAGTATTTTGGAGAAGAAGATGAATAGTTGAGTACTGTGTGATATCTGAGATTGTTATCGAATTAGGAATCTTTTCTTAAAACCCTTGTGGTTTTTGTAACTTTTAATTGAGGTCCTTCCTCTTTATTCTTCAATAAAATAAGAAATTTTGCTTAAAAATACCAAATAAGATGATAATCCAAATTTTGTACCAATCGTCAATCAAAATACTATAATACCCTTTTATGTAATATTATCCAATAATTTTGAACAAAAAAATCCATTTTTTATAATGTTCTTATCTTTTAATTTATACTTTCAAAAATAAAATCGAAACCAACATTTTGTTTATATTTACGAGACAAATCAAACAAGTGGTTTATATGATATGTTTCGTGAAAAAAATTAAAACTGCTAAAAGAATTAGGTTAATACTGTTAAAAATTTGAAATTACTAATTATCAATTTTAATTCTTCTAATATTGTGAATTAGTAGTTTTAATATATTTTTTTCAAAATGTTAATTAACAATTTTATTTCTTTTAATACTGTTAATTATTAGTTTTAATAAACTGTTAATTAGGAGTATTAAAAAATCTAATCTCATTAAAGACTTTTCTTTTAAATGACTCATTAATAAAAATACATGTTATTGATGACGGGGAAGATGAATAGTCACTTAGAATAGGAGTTCCACGAAGTTTAAGTTCTAAAATTCAAGCAATAGATATATGAAAATCAAAATCAATATGAAAAAGCAAAATTTTTTGCAAAAATTTCTTTTAATTCTATACAAAAATCATTATAATATTACAGTTTCCATTTCTTTGGAATATTATATTTTTATTTTATTTTAAATTATTATAAAGATCCAAACGCTATGGACAATTGCTATCTTTGAATTTTTTTCCTTGTATGGGATCGGTAAATGGCTATTGTAATTCATTAAAATTAGTCTATTATTTTAGTTCATCCTTACTTAGCCCCCAAGCGGGTAGCCGAGTCGGTTGAGTAAGGCATGTTTGTGACCAAAGGTCATGAATTCGAGCCCCTCTACATAAGCTTTCTCGGCTGAGTCTGTCACTTTGTGTGGTTTACCTTCTGGTGTTGGTTTGCAAGCTATTGCGTCAGACTAAAGGTTTATCCTGTGCGCACTCATTGCACTCTGAGTAGCGGTTGCAGGTTTCCTTCGAAAAAATAATAAAAAATAATAAAATAATTGTATTGTATATAGGTTTGGTGGCCGTTATTGCTATTGCGTTATATTTTTGTTTTATTTATATTTTGATAAATTAAATATATATATATATATATATATATATATATATATATATATATATATAATATCAAAAATAATCGATGAACATAATCAATCGGAATTAGATAGTCCAAATAAACGATTATTAAACATTAAATATATAAACGAAACCACTAAGGCTAACAAAATGCAAATCGAATTGTGTTTCACAATTGGAAGAAAATCATTTATTGAAGTCAATTCTTTCACTATTTTTTCTCCATTTATCGTTCGTAGATTCTTTAAAATATTCAAACACCTCCCACTTTGAGTAGATGTCTGTATCATAGGTATATATCTCTTAAGTTTAAAAAAATATGACTTTCTCATTCTATAACCCTTTAGAATTGGTCACTTATGATACGAACTAACAACTATCATTTTTTCTAAAGAAAATGAGATATGATCATCCCATTAGGTAGAACTTATTTATTATGTGAATAATTCATATCCTAATTATCAAAGTTGGTAAATTTACTTTTCGTACTAAAATTATAGCAACGGTTCCAAATGTTTGAAGATTGATCATACATGAATCCTTATTATTAACCGAAATAAGATAATCACTGAGCAACATCAATACTAATTTTTGAACTCCTTTCAAGTTTAATTTACTAGAAACATGTTTAACTATACTTTTGACTTTGCTAACCGGATGAAGTCTACCATTATTTAATAGATCAACTTATTCTTTTAATTTTAAAGGCTAAATTTCAAGCCAATTATGATTAGGATACTCTAATGTTGAAAGTGGATTATCAAAGTCATGCTCAGACACACCAAATTTGTTTTCTATGTCGGAGGAATACATTATACTCGAAAAATTACTACCAATAAAATATAGACCATGATTACTATAATTGAACCTATTTAAATTAATACTAACATAAAATTCATCGACTAACCCATTATATCAACCGCAACAATGTGACGCAATTTCAATCATTTTCAATAATAAATTAAGTACCTCGAGTGTCCATCATCTCAGTGGAGTTTAGAAACATAACATCCTATATTTTTTTTCCACTTCCACCAATAATTACGTCATTCTCTTTTTCTGGTGCCAATTTTTCTTGTTCATGTTGTTATGGCATAAATTTTGTTTTGTGCCACGTATATATTTCTTCTTCTTTTTTGAGCCAGTTTTTTTTACCTTGATAAATTTGATATATGAGAGATTACAAATGAGTTTTAAGAGCTATATATAGGCTAGAAATGGCTAGCCGTTAGACTATAAATGTCAAACCATTTTAGTCGTTGGACGGGTACCTGGTTGGTCCGTCGGATACTCATTTGTTGTCCAACAGCTGAAACAATATTGTTGTTTGGCCCTAACGGGTACCCGACGGGCCTTTTGGGTACATATTATCTTAAAATTACAAAACAGTATCCATTATACCCAAACGGGTACCCAGCTGGCCAGCTCGGTACCCATTTGGGTATAACCGCTAAAAATATGTTCTAGTTTTCTTCCTCTATAAATAGATAAGAACTTTCTCATTCTCATTCATCATCTTTCAAAACAACTTCTTATATAGTATTTGAAGAAATCTTATTTTTCATTACAAATTCAATCAAAGTTCCAAAATTTTACCCAAGTTACAAATTCAATCAAAGTTCCAAATTTGATCTAAGAATTCATCTACTTAATAGTTTTATTGTAAAGTTTTCTTGGTGGTGGATTCTAATTAATTAAGGACTTGGTACACTTTATCGATTCTTTTAAGTGGTTTATTTTTTAATTCGTCTCATATTATTAGTTTTTTTAATGACACTAAAAATGACATGATGTCATTACTATTGACCAACCTAGCTTTTTCCGACCTATATAACTAGACGTTGCTTCCAATATTGATGAAAATATAAAGATGCATCATCCTTTAGATATTAGTCAACAAAATTCTACCCCAAAACAAATTCGAGAGCGATACCATTACACTAACATGAATTCTACGAAAAACATCTTGGGTATGCAAATACTTTACTATGCATATTGACTTACATAAATCTAAGTATAAATATTGTAAAAAAATTAATCTTATAAGTTTGAAACATACTAATAACGGCATTGGCGATACATGCCGACACTTAGCAAAACAACACCTAAGTATAAATAATTTTTGTAGTTGAACTTGGGGATGAGGCCCAAACGACCATATATCCAAATACCGATAATTTATTTTTTCAATAAGATTAAATATATAAAAGAAATGAAAAAAATTACCTTTTGTAGTGCATTTAGTTTTTCTTTTGTTAATGGATTTAGATATAAGAAATGGTGGTATATCGGTCAACCCAAAAGTCGATCGAATCTCACGTAGCTCTTTGAATATAGTAGTTATTTTATATTTATAAACCAAAAACAAGTTATTAGTGGTTTTATTTTTATTTTCGTGGAAACTTATTTGACCAGTGATATAGAAATATTCTTTTTCTATGATATTATGTGTTTTAATTTATTTTAAATTGATCTTGAATGAGTACTTCAAAGAAGAATTATATATTTTTGTTCTATTTTGTTAATCACAATGCTAAAAAAGTTTCAAAGGCCTTTTGTAATTAACTTTATTACTAAGAATAAAATTATGCCAATTTATTTCAATCATGCATCCGCTAACATTGTTACTACTGATTGGCTCAAAATTAGATATAAACCATATTTTAATAAAAACAATCATACTAGATGTTTATGTCATATATTTCAATTGGTTGTAAAGCATGAATGAATATGATATTCATAGATTTTATCGAGCCTATTAGAAAGGTGGTTTTACTAGTTATTACTTCGGGTCCTAGAACACGTGAATATAAAGAATTTGTTTTGGCTGATGGAAATAAATTCAGAAAAGTAATTTTGGATGTCAAAACTAGATAGAACTTTATTAATGATCTTTTTGTGCATGCTTTGTTTTAGGAAAGATGCTATAATATTTTTATGGTAACCATAAGCCTAAAAACGTTGGAGACCATTACTAGCCTCTTACTCATAGACATTGGTCATATTGTCGTGAGCTGACATATTTCTTTTCCATGTTTAAAAATTACACTCATATGTTTTCTACACAATATAGTCCAAAATTTATTTGACTCTTAAAGGTGATAATGAAGAATAAAAGACAAGGGTCAAAATGCATAGAAATAAATGTATAAGGGCTGAAACGCATAGAAATAAATGTATAAGGGCTGAAACGCATAGAAATAAGTGTATAAGGGCTGAAATGTATAAATTGTAAAGATATAGCCGAAATAGGAAGGAATCAAAAAGCGGGGACCAAAAGATGTAATTAAACCGAATTAAAGCATGTGGGGTACGCAATTGTACTATAAAAGGACCACACATGCTTCATGAATCTCGAGATGAATAGTACGAGACTTTCCCTCTCTATACTGTTTAGCACTTTCTCTCTCTAGATCTGACACTCAAATATTCTTCTATCACCTAATCCTCTATCAACAAATCTTCGCATAACAAAATCACCCTCGGACCATCTTTTAACTCTTCAGTGGCGCCGTCTGTGGGAAACGAAAATCGTTCCGACGATAATCACTTCCTAGAAATAATTCATGTTCCGGAGAGAACCATGGAAGGCCGAGGGGACGATATAATTGATCACTGCGAGGAAAACATGGAGGCGGATGACTTTCGGAACGATTTGGAGTCCGAAGGAGAAGGAGGTCGGCGAGTTGAGAACGTTTTCGATGACTCCGCTCTTTTGGCTCAGAGGAATGAACTGTTGTTGGAAATCGAAAGGTTGAAGGCGGAGAAGGAAGCCGCGCAGAGAAATGTTCGATCGGAGATAAGAAGAGAACCCGTCGAACAAAAGGAGGAGCGCGAGGTTGAAATTCGACCCAAGAGGAGAGATGACAAATATCGGAGGCGTGAGCGACGATCTCCGAGGAGGAGAGAGAAATACCGTTCGGACTCAGCTACTTCAAGCGACTACTCGCGGTATAGTACTTCTGAATCATCTCCCCGAAGATACCACAGGAGGAAAAAGCGTGATCAGAGGCGAACTAGTGCCCGAAGGGGAAGGAGTTCGGAGAGGAAATCCTCGCGGGAGAAGAGTCGCCACGACCGAGTTGGTGATCGCTCTCATGAGCAGGCAAAGTGCCTTGGGAAGGATGATATGGGCCCTCGAAATTCAGAATGGCAGCAGCAATACACTTTGCCCTCCGAGGAGGGTCTGTACTTTTCAAACAACGATAATTTGAGGTCCAACATTTATCGTACGGGACACAATTGGAGAGCCTCTCCACTGTCCCCGGAGATCTTAGTAGGGAACCTCCCGAAGCACTTTGACATTTCGAAGCTTGAAAAGTTCGATGGAACTCAGGATCCGGACAATCACATCGAGCAGTTTAAGAACTTTATGATAAACTTCGACGACGATGATAAACTTCTGTGCAGAGCATTCTCTCAAACTTTCAAGGGAGTGGCATCTAAATGGTACAACAGGCTACATCAGGGCTCTATTAAGAACTTTGACATGTTCTGGAACATCTTTAGACAACACTTCGTGGGGAGCAAGAAGTTTCGGGCCAACGGAGACACCATAATCTACTGTCGACAAAAAGTGGGGGAGAGCCTCAAAAACTATACCAATCGCTTTGTCAAAACCAAAACAGATATGGAGTACTGTAAGGATTCGGTAGCGCTTGCAGCGTTCAGGATGGGCTTGCTCCCCGGGTTGTTGAAGGACACGGTGGCAGAAAGTCAGGCGATGACCTTCGGAGCATTGCTAGATCAAGTTGAGAAGAGAATCTTGGTGGAAGAAACCCAAGCCTCAGAAAAAGGTTCCGGAGAGCAATTGGACCATAATCAATTTCAAAGGACTGAGCCAAGCTCTCAGGGCCCTCGATCAAACGTTCAAGCTAAAAACACAGGTCAGTATCCTCCAAGGCAAAAATCAAACCCACAGTGTTATGGCAATCAATCAAACCATAATCAAGGGGGGAGATACATGTCAAACAAATGGACTCGACCCGACTACTTCGCGAAGTTGACAGAAAATGTTGCTGCGATATTTGATAAGGCTAAGTCTTCGGTCACGTTCAGGAAGCCTTTTCCCATACAAACACCAAGGGAAAGCAGAAGTGTCAACAAATATTGCAAATATCACGAGGATGTGGGCCATAACACTAAAGATTGCATAGCCTTGAAGAAGGAGGTGCAGGCTCTCATTGAGAATGGAATTCTGTTGGAGTATGTCAAGAAACACTCCCAGAAAAATGCCGTGGTAAAAGCTGTCTCGAAGAATACTAACACAGCCATGGTAATTTCCGAAGGGGTTGACGATTTTGACATCGAACAGGAGTACTTGGACCCCAAAGTTGGGAGGAACAATGTAAACCTGGTCGAGGAAGAAATTCCAAGGGGAAAGGTGGATAGACTTTGTGCATTTTTCGATTCCTTAGGATTTTTCGGCGGGGACACAATCGCAGGAAACTCTAATAGCTCCCGCAAAAGGCACATGGTGAATCTGACAACCCAAATCGAAGCTGGAGTCTCCGCACAAATGCATCGGTCGCCTTCTCCTATTATTTGTTTCGATGATGATGATATGCGTAATGTTGCAGGCCCTCATGAGGACGATGTAGTGATCGCGGCGGGCATTGCTGGGGATCAGGTTCAAAAAATACTCATCGACACAAGGAGCTCGGCGAACATCTTGTTTATGAGTACTTACCGCCGCATTTCTGACCCACCGGTCATCCGAAGATCCGATAGGACAATCGTGGGTTTCACTGGTGCAACAGCGGTTGTTGTGGGGGAGTTTCAATGTATGGTAGAGTTGGGTCGTGGACCATTCAGAAAAGAGGTCGAGGTACTCTTCATTGTGGTTGACGCACCAACATCTTATAACGCCATCCTGGGACGCTCTTGGTTATCTCGGATGCATGGCGTCATCTCCACGGTGCATCAATGCCTAAAATATGTGATCGGGAACAACATTGGAACAGTCAGAAGTAGCCAGAAGATGGCACGAGAATGCTACCAGATAGCCCTGTCTTCCAAAGGGGTTCGAGGAGGGCCCTCTGACCCAGCATAGCAATTAAAGGGACCACCCCCCGAGGCCATCCCTTGCGATGATCCGAGGGAGGCCCCCGGATTTCAAGTCCCAGAGGAAGATTCTGCGAAACACGAGTTCGCGGCTGGCAAAGTTCTGAAAATAGGGGTCCACCTCTCCCCCGAATTTAAAGGGAAGTTAATTGCTTTTTTGTCTGATAAGCTTGATATGTTCGTTTGGTGTGCACAGGATGTCACTGGTGTGCCGGCGGAAATTATATGTCACAAACTCGCGATACGATCGGATGTCCGACCAATAGTCCAAAAAAGAAGGCCTGTCTCCCCGGAAAAAGCATCAGCGATTTTGTCGGAGGTCGAAGGGTTGCTAAGCATAGGTCATATTCGCGAGTCACATTATCCTATATGGGCGTCGAATCCGGTGTTGGTGAAAAAGAAAAATGGCAAGTGGAGAATGTGTATCGACTTCACGGACTTGAACCGAGCTTGTCCTAAAGATCCTTTTCCTGTCCCTCGCATTGATCAATTAGTGGAATCGACCTCCGGAAATCGATTGCTATCTTTTATGGACGCTTACTCGGGATACAACCAAATCCGACTGGCTGCTACAAATGAAGAGAGCACTTCTTTCATTACTGGGCGAGGTTTGTATTGTTACAAGGTCATGCGGTTCGGGTTAAAAAATGCGGGGGCAACTTACCAGCGCCTGGTCAATAAAACCTTCAAGGAGCAGATTGGGCGGAATATGGAAGCTTATATCGACGATATGTTGGTTAAGAGTGAACACGACGAGACCATTTCGCTGACCTTGCGGAGACATTCCACAACTTGAGTAAAGTCAATCTCAAACTCAATCCGGAAAAGTGCATTTTTGGTGTGCGGTCCGGTAAATTCCTTGGTTATATGATCAGCAAAAAAGGCATTGAGGCTGACCCTGAGCAGCTAAGAGCTTTGATCGCTATGACTCCTCCTCGAAACATTAAAGAGGTGCAAATCTTGACAGGACGATTGGCTGCTCTGAATCGATTCATTTCTCGCTCGTCGGATAAGTGTGCCCCGTTCTTTAAAATATTGCGAAATGCGAAGCAATTCTGTTGGACCGAGGAATGTTCGACGGCCTTTCGTCAAATTCAGGAGTATTTAACCTCTCCGGAAGTTTTATCTAAACCTTTGGTGGGGGAGACGTTGATCGTCTACGTAGCCGTATCCGAGTGTGCTGTTAGTGCTGTTCTCCTTCCAGAAGGCGACTCTCTCCTAAGGCCGATTTATTATGTCAGTAAGAGTTTATTGGACGCCGAGAAACGGTATCTTACTTTGGAGAAGGTGGCTTTGGCGTTGGTGACAGCGGCCCGAAAGATGAGGCCTTACTTTCAAGCCCATCCTATTGTGGTTCGAACGACATTTCCCCTGAAAAGTCTACTATAAAGACCAGACATCTCTGGCAGGATGACTAAGTGGTCCGTAGAGCTGGGAGACTTTGACATAACATTTGAGCCTCGAACGGCGATAAAGGCACAGGTTTTAGCAGATTTTTTGGTCGAGTTCCACTCAGACAGGGAAGAGCAGGAGGTGCCTGATATAGTCGCCGAGGAAAAATGGGTGATACGGACGGATGGTGGGTCGAACACCTCCGGCAGCGGAGCAGGTGTCCAGTTAATATCCCCGCAAGGGGTAGCTATGTTCCAAGCCATTCGTTTCGGTTTCAAAGCAACTAATAATGAGGCTGAGTATGAAGCAGCTTTAGCCGGCCTGCGTTTAGCTCAAATCTGCGGGGCTCGGCGGATAAAATTGATCAGTGATTCTCAGCTGGTGATAAATCAGGCTGCGGGGGAGTCTGAGGCAAGGAAGGAAACACTTATACAGTACTTAAAGCTAATGAAAGATTTGGCGTCGGGTTTTGAGGGCGTCAAGTTCGAGCATGTTCGACGAGAGTTAAATGTTGTTCTGGATTCTCTCGCCTCTGCTTCACGGACAGAGGGTTATCCCTGGGTTCTGGTCCAGACATGCCCGTCGATCTCGATTGGTAAAGAGCACGTGATGAACGTCTCAGAGGAAACCCACGCGATCACGCCTGATTGGAGAACAGTCCTCATTGATTTTTTAGCTCATGACGTTTTGCCCGTCGACAAATATGAAGCCAGAAGAGTTAGATTCAAGTCTCATGGTTACATTTTGCTGGGAGGATCTGAGTCGGCCATTGCTAAGGTGCTTGAGTGGGCCCGAGTCACAAATTATCCTCTCCGAGTTACATGACGGTGAAGGGTCCGCTCAATGTGGATATAAAACTTTGATACGCAGGGTATTCTTGGCAGGCTATTATTGGCCAACTATCTCGGCTGATGCAAAAGATTTGGTCAAACGCTGTGACACGTGCCAGCGCTATGCTAATGTAATTCACAAACCGGGAGTGTTGATGGAAAGCATCTCAGAGGCAGTTCCTTTTGACAGGTGGGGCATTGACTTGGTTGGACCTCTACCGATGGCCTCTGGGGGCAGACAGACGATAATTGTGGCCGTCGATTATTTTTCTAAGTGGGTGGAAGCTGAGCCACTCGCGGGAACAAAGGCCAAAGACGTAATCAAATTTGTTTTATCTAATATTTGTTGTCGTTTTGGTGTACCATTGCAGATCACCACGGACAATGGACCACAATTTGATAACAAAGAATTCCAGAGTTTTTGTGTGTCAAGGGGCATACGACAATGTTTTTCGGCACCATTTCACCCTCAGGAAAATGGGCAGGTGGAACTAACTAATCGCACCATCCTCGACGGTTTGAGAAAGAACTTGGAAGGTAAGGCGGGGAAATGGCCTGACTATTTACAGGAGGTGTTATGGGCATATCGAACGACCCCCCGAACAGCCACCGCTGTATCCCCGTTTGCCTTAGTTTATGGGATGGATGCTGTGGTCCCTCCAGAGATCCTCTTCCCTTCACATCGAATAGCAACTTATGACTCAGACACAAATGACCAGCATAGAGCATTGGCTTTAGATTTGGTGGAGGAAAAGAGACAGCGGGCGCAGCTGACTTCCCTTCACTATCAAACTCTTATGAGGATTCGATATGCGTCCAAAGTCAACCATAGAGACTTTCAGGTGGGAGACAAGGTCCTACGCAAAGTTTTCTTGCACACCAAGGACAAGAGTTTGGGGAAGTTGGGACCTAATCGGGAAGGCCCCTATGAGGTCACCGAAAGGATAAAACCAGGCACATATCGGTTGAAAGATAAAGACGGACGATATCTTCGTTTACCTTGGAATATTGAGCATTTAAAGTTGTACCTCGATTAGCAGAGCTCGGAGATGACATTGTATTTCTTTTCATTTTCTATGTATCCCTTGGGAAATTTTTTGGTGAGAACATACTCTTTCCTACCATGTTAGGCACAGGAAGGTTTTAATGAGGTGTTTCGGTGATCCCCTTAAATACAAAGTTTCTTTGCCTTTAACTATTTTTTGAGTCACAGTAACATGTGCCTCGAATTATTGTCCCTCGCACGATTTTTTGAGTCACAGTAACATGTGCCTCAAATTGCTGTCCTTTAACTATTTTTTGAGTCACAGTAACATGTGCCTCGAATTATTATCCCTCGCACGATTTTTTGAGTCACAGTAACATGTGCCTCAAATTGCTGTCCTTCGAACTATTTTTTGAGCCACAGTAACACGTGCCTCGAATTGTTGTCCCCCGCGCTATTTTTTATTATTATTTTTACTTTATTCTTCGGGTCACATTAAAGTGTGCCACGATATTTTGGGACCTTCGAACTATTCATCGGGTCACATTAAAGTGTGCCAAGATGTTTTGGGACCTTCGAACTATTCTTCGGGTCACATCAAGGTGTGCCTCGAAGCCATTCTCAGTTGTGAATCAGAACATTTCCTCTTTGAAATTGTTTTCGGAGACCCTAAAATTATTCGAAGGCCAAGTAGATTGGCATTCGATAGATTGGCATTCGAAGGCTTTATTGCAAGCATAAAACTTGCTAAGTCTATCTAAGCAAAAATTGTTCGAAGGCCAAGTAAGTGGGAATTCGAAGACGTTATTAAAAACATAACACTTATCAATTTATCTAGATAATAATTATTCGAAGTCTAAAAAATTTTGGAGTTCGATGGCCAATCACCTTGAAGTTCGATGGCTTTATTACAAACATAACACTAGTTGTTCGAAGGGCCAATGAAATCATAATTCGAAGAACAATTTATCTAACTGACAATCATTATGAACTCGTTCCAGATACAATACTTTGACAAGTCAAATATTCAGTGCTCTTACAAAGTTAAAACAGCACAGCAAGTTTCAATCATTACAAAAAGAGGCCTTTTTAGGCCATGAACAACAAAAAAAACTGGCTGATTCAATCTGCATTCTTCGATGAGTCACTCCCCTCACCATCTGAGTCTTCACTCTCACTTACGACTATTTGAGGAGGGCGAAGTTCTGCGGGGACAAGCTTCCAAAAATGCCCCAGGTCATATTCAGGGTGCTCAGCATATATCTGGGTCAACAAGCAAGCTCGAGTAGCAGCATCCCGGGCCTGTAAGGTCTTCGAACATGTTGCTGCATAAGCGTCCACAGCCTTTTCCTTAGCCTCCTCGACCTCTACAGGGAAACCTCTGATCTTCCTCTCCAACTGATCACGCTCCCCAACTACTTTCCGAAGAGCCTCAGTACATTGCTCGAATCCATCACAAGCCTTGCGATGCCCCTTTTTGTATTCAGATATCATTAGCTCCTGAGCGTCAGTCTTCTCCTTGTACAAGTCCCTTTCTTGTTGGAAACACCTCTCTAGCATTGTCACATAATTCTCAGAGGCAGAAAGACGCTCATACAGGGCATCAGCTTGGCCCTCGATCACTGCACACTCCTTATTGGCCTCCTCGAGCTGGGAGGCAGCTAGTGATGCCTTGAATTTGTAGTAATTTTTGCGCTTTTCGAGATGGCGCATCTTCTTTCCCCGGTTCACTGAAGTGTGCAGCAGCCTCCGAAGACTCATTGAGAACTCATCATCCAAGGGGACTTCGAAGGAGCTTGAAGGTGACCCTAACGCTGTAGAATCAAATTCGGAAAAGTTGCCACAAGCAACTTCTGGATGAACGAGTAGTGGAGGGTTTGTTCGAGGAGCAGGGATAGGAGCTAGCCTTGGACTGTCTTCGAGGGAAGCTGGGTGAGAAGCCTCAGTAAGAGGAGAGTGTAAGGATTGGTAGGAAGCTTCCCTGGGTGACTGGCCACCCTTGTTTTCAGCATCAATTGCATCATCGTGGACTTCTTTTTCAAAGTTAGTCCCTTCATTGTTGTCAGGGGTTTCTCCTCCTTCATATTG
The DNA here is from genome assembly GCA_036936605.1 of Limnanthes douglasii subsp. nivea. Classification (NCBI taxonomy): domain Eukaryota; kingdom Viridiplantae; phylum Streptophyta; class Magnoliopsida; order Brassicales; family Limnanthaceae; genus Limnanthes; species Limnanthes douglasii. Next base: position 34,366,071 of record JAUPFV010000004.1, read on the forward strand.
TTCTTCGATTGGCTCAAGAAGTATACCCTTCCCCTTCAAGTCTTTTTTCTTGCCGTCTTTCTTTGGTGGAAGGATGGGAGCAGGGGGAGGAGGAGTGGGGTTTGTTGCAACACTTGTTCGAGGGGCTTCACTTGTTCGAGGGGCTTCAATTGTTCGAGGGTCATTAGAGTTCGACGCCCCTGCATTTTTCGAGGAGTGTGGTTTTTGATTGTTAGTAGCTGCTTTGGGATTTATTGGTTGGGTTGGTGCTACCTCATCTTCTGGAGGTTCATCCAGGTGACTTTGCGAGCGAGAGCGCTTGGGCAGATAGATTGTGACATCCTGTTGGCTACATCGCTCTAGCACTTCACGTTCCGAAGGCGGAGTCATCAGTCCCCTCATACTTATACGATCTTGGGGATTAAGCCTCCAGAGTCGACTCCCAGCCAAGTTGTCGTCGACAAAACAACGACGAAAACGATTGTCCTACTGCTCCTTTGCCCACAAGCGAAGGTTAGTAAAAATAGTGGTAGCTCCCTCGACATAGTCGGTGTAAGGTTTGGACACCCCAGTCATAGCTGAAACAAAAAAGTAAATATCAGCACAACATACAATTTCGAGGGGACATGTTAGTTCGCAGGCATACAAGTTGTCGAGGAAGCTTGTGAGAAAGCGTAAATTTCGAAGGATAAAGTTCGAAGGGTAAAAGTTGGTGGAATACTTACATTTCATTGTCCATTTTAGCGAAAGTTTGTGAGGATTCGAAGGAGTGGCTTCTGATCCAGTCTCCCAGCAACCAGAGAAAAAGAGGAACTGTTGCCTCCATTTTTTATCGGCCTCCAATAGATCTTTCAATATTTTTTGCCCCCGATTGAATGTCAATGAATAGAAGGGAAAGTAAGGATTTCGGGCCAGACCAGCAAGACCAATGATTTTCTCCATTGAAAATTCTTGGCCTGAGAGCCTTGAGGCCATTATGCAGGCCATTAACGTGAACCACATATTGGGCCCAACCTGTGAGGGGCAAAGGTCTATCTTCGAGAGATACTCAATAAAGAAGGGGTCTAAGGGATACCTTAACCCCAGTTCATGATTTCTGTGTAGACCACCACCTCGTGATCCTTCACAGTTAAGGGTGTCTCTCCCTCGGAGGTAAATCTGATGTTAACATATCGGGGGATGCCCCATCGAGCCCTCAGCATCGTCTCCTCTTCCCTTGCAAAGTACTTATACTTGATATTGGCGAGGGCCACCATGTGCTTATTTTCAATACCCCTAATATTATTGCCGGCAATATTGTCTAACTCCAAGGGCAATAAAATATCCCCCTTAGATTTTGGAGCAATCCGGCGAGCTTGTTCTTCGGATATTGTCGAAGAAGATGTCGCACCGTTCGCAGGGCCCGAGGAAGGAGTAATGGGCAATCTTTGTTCGAGGGGATTATTGAGAGGTCTCATAGCTATGGGGTCCAAAGTTTCTTCATGTCTGATACGCATGTCTTCCTCGGTAATAAGCGTCCTTGAAGGGGAGAATTGAGTTCCATGGATGGTCATGGATGGCGTGGAAGGCTGACTAGACACGTTTGTTCCTTGTCTTCGAGGAGGACTGCCAGAATTACGATGAAGGTCTTGGTTTCGAGGAGGACTGCTAGAGTTATGAGGAAGGTTTTGGTTTCGAGGAGGACTCTTCGAAGTCCTTTGATGAAAGTCTTGGTTTCGAGGCGGGCTATCTGAGTTTCGAGGAGGGCTCCTCGAAGTCCTTCGAGGACTTGAAAAACTTTGGGGGAGGTTTTCAACACCAGTTGGGGCAGTAGGTTCTCGAATCGTTAAGGGAGCTTCCCTAGCCCGTTTTTGCTCATGAGAACCTTTCCTATCTCTATGGGATTTCTTCCTCTTCGAACCTGATGCATGCTTGTGGGATCTTTCTTTACCCATTTCTCTAGGAGGGTTTGTTTCGCTGAGTAAGCTTTGATGAGCTACTTCACGGTTGTAGTCGATGGTGGGGGATGAAGCCTTACGTCTTCACCAGCAGCAACCCTCTCTTCGAACCGTTTACTGATCAACAACCACTCAGGAATTCGACGGGGCTTGTTCGCCAGCTTTATCTCTCTAGAAGTAATTGAACAGAAGTTGCATTTATGAAGGAAAAGGTTGGTATTTATAGAAGACTAGTGGGCTTTCTTGATAAATGAAGCCCGGGGACATTTTCATGTTGTTTGCCTAGGGGTACGATGGTCCACATAGGTGGACATTTTTCGGCCGCCTAGCTATAGCAGAAGGTGAAGAGTTTTGTGTCAGAGATTGTCAGGGGAAGGGGAAGAGTTTTCTGACAACAATATCAGAAGAATTGGTACCGATTTTTCCAAAGTATGCTGACATAGGTGTTTGTGCAATGACATCATCAATCCTAGCACCCTTTTTCGCTTAAGTATATAATTATCCGACGACCATTTTGCTCAAAATGTTGCAAGGATTGAGGGGGCTACTCGGTATAACAAGAAGTTCGAAGAGGTTTTGTGTCGAAGAGGTTTTGTAAAGTTCGAAGAGGTTTTGTGGAGACTTGTAAAGTTCGAAGAGGTTTTGTGGAGACCTTTCGCCTAAGTAATTCATGGCCCCGACAATACGAAGAGACTTGTGGAGACTTGTAAAGTTCGAAGAGGTTTTGTGGAGACTTGTAAAGTTCGAAGAGGTTTTATGGAGACCTTTCGCCTAATTAATTCATGGCCCCAACAATACGAAGAGACTTGTGGAGCAATTTTTCGAAGGACCTATGAAGTTCGAAGAACAAGTGTTTTTAGCCTGCCATGAAAATTATTCAGTCTTAGCAAAACGATTTTTACTAAGACTGGGGGGCTACTGATAAGGAAGAATAAAAGACAAGGGCCAAAATGTATAGAAATAAATGTATAAGGGCTGAAACGCATAGAAATAAGTGTATAAGGGCTGAAATGTATAAATTGTAAAGATATAGCCAAAATAGGAAGGAACCAAAAAGCGGGGACCAAAAGATGTAATTAAACCGAATTAAAGCATGTGGGGTCCGCAATTGTACTATAAAAGGACCACACATGCTTCACGAATCTCGAGATGAATAGTACGAGACTTTCCCTCTCTATACTGTTTAGCACTTTCTCTCTCTAGATCTGACACTCAAATATTCTTCTATCACCTAATCCTCTATCAACAAATCTTCGCATAACAAAATCACCCTCGGACCATCTTTTAACTCTTCAAAAGGTGCTGTTAATTTTGCCATGTATTTACATGTAAATAGAGGAAATTATAGAAAAATAAATTATTAAGTATTTTCATCACATCCCACACTATTATGTTACTCAGTGCATTTTAAATATTTGTCTAAAACAGAATCAATTTTGCATATATGTTGAGAAATTTTATGTTAGTATCATACTTAATAATATTTATCATTACGAGAAATATTGTCAAGATATACAGAGTTAAATACAAGAACAATGATTGTGGGAAGATTAAGGAGATTGCTGCTAAAATTGGTTTTAACAACTATGTTTACAATGTTTCGAACAAGATTTGGTGTTTTTGGAATAATAATATCGGGATTGATTTACTTATCAATCACGATCATTGTTTACATCTCCATGTTCACAACTTGGATTCTGAGATTAACTTCAATCTCTCTATAATTTATGCTAAATGCAACAGATATAAGAGGTAAGATCTTTGGGATGTTTTAAATTATGTGGCTAATAATGAGATTGCCTGGATGACGTTGGGGACTAATATGTAATCACCAGCAATGATGATCAAGTGGGGTGCTCTTCCATTTGTCAGAATAGTATCGACGATTTTAATGAGTGTATCAGAGAGTGTAGACTGTTGGATGATGGTTATGGGGGTTCAAAATTCACCTGGAATCAAGGCTTCAGGTGGAAGAGATTGGATCATGCATTAATTAACAATTTCTTGTTATCTTATTTCAAGAGTACCCAGATTTTTCACATGGCTAGAACATGTTCTGACCATGCTCCCTTACTTATCAATGCTAATGCTTCTATTAATCAGTCTAATAACAACAAAAAAAGTTTTAACTTTATGAATATGTGCCTAAAGGATGAATCTTTTATGGGTATTGTTGAGAATAACTGGAATTTGAGTATTGTAGGTCAAGCTAATAAGCTTTTTTGGTTTAAGCTTAAAAGGCTTAAGAGTTGTCTGAAAGGGTGGAACAGAAATAGTTTTGGCAACATTTTCACTAAGCTAAAGAAAGCAGAAGAGGAGGTTAGAAAAATGGAGATAAATCATTCTATTCAGCAGGATTCTAATTCTAAAGCTAACTTGGAGAAAGCCAATAGTCTTCTTATCAAAGCTATGAGAATAGAAGACGAGTTTTGGAAGCCAAAGTGATACAATAATTGGCTCAAGGACGGTGAGCGTAACACTAAGTTGTACCACTCCTATGTTAACAAGCCAAGAAAAAAAGAAAAATTACTAGCATCAAAGAGGGACATGCCTGGATTACAGACGAAGATTCCATTGGAAAGTCCGCTGAATCCTTCTTCAAGAATTTTCTTACCACTGATCCTTATAGCAACAGAGAGGAGGAGCTTAACTTGATCAACAATGACATCTTTGGTTCTATTCCCAGTCTGGTAACGAGTGAAGAAAACGCTTCCTTAATGAAATTTACAATTGAAAAAGAGATTTAGGAAACTATTTTAAAAATGAACAAAGATAGCGCAGCAAGAATTGATGGCTTTAACCTCTAATTCTACATTTCCCGCTGGGATATCATAAATTATATATTATGTAACTTCATCAACTCTATTATTGAGGGTCAGGACATTCCAAATGGTATTTTTACCACTGGTTTGTGTCTCATACCTAAGACAAACAATCCTACTTCGTGGAATTAATACATACCAATTGGTCTTTGTACCATGTTTAATAGAATTTTGTCAAAATTGATAAATTATAGGCTTTCTGCCATTCTCTATAATATTATCTCTCAGCATCAGGGAGCTTTTGTTGAGGGCAGATCCATTCAAGATCATATCTTAATGCCTAAGGAACTTCTTTTTTATCTTAAGAAAAAGCCTAACACTTGAAATAATATTATACAGTTAGATATGGCCAAGGCATTTGATCGAATATCTTTTCCTTTTCTTCACATTGTTCTTACCAAGTTTGGTTTTAATATTGGTTTTGTTAAGCTTGTTAACAGGATGATTAAGGACATAAATATTTCATTGTTGATCAACAATGACACTTATGGGTATTTCAATACTATAAGAGGCTTGAGACAAGGTGATTCCATGTCTCCAAGTCTCTTTATTATTGGAGAAGAGGTTCTGCTTCGTGGGCTTCAAAATCTTTACTTGAATAACAATAAAATGCATGATATTTCTAGAACTCACCTGTCTATTCCATGTCTGGATTTTTTAGACGACATCTTAATCTTTTCTAATAGCAGGTAGGACTCCATCTCAAAGTTGTGTGATTTCTTTGACTCATATCAGAAGGCTTCTGGTCAAGCTATCAATAAAAATAAAACCAAATTATTTCTTTCCTTTCTCATAATTAGAATAGCATCAATCACGTGGAGCTTAAAACAGGATTCAGGTTTGAGTATCTCCCTACTAACTACTTAGGGATTACCTTGAGTACTAGGAATAGCATCACAAACTAAAATAAAATCATTGATAAGATTAATGAGAAAATTGGTGATTGGTACTCTAAGCACCTATCTTTTGGAGGGAGGTTGGTCCTTATTTCTAGTGTACTCATGTAAATTCCTTGTTACTGGCTCTCAAACTGTACTTCACCTAGCAGTATCATTAACAGAATGAGGAAAAATTTGTACAAATTTCTGTGGAATTCTAACACTAAAGAGTAATCTATTCACTGGTCTGATTGGAAATCCCTTTGCAAGCCCTTTAGTGAGATAGGGTTGGGTATCAGGAGTCTTACTGATATCCAAAATGTTTACTCATATAAGCTCTGGTTAAATTTTAAACTTAATAAATCCCTTTGGGCCCAGATGATGCATATCATATACTCTTATAACTGTCACCCTCTATATACTAACTATAACAGACTGGGTTCTCTCATTTGGAAAAGAATTTCAGGTATAAGAAGAGAGGTAGAGCAAAATATCAAATGGCATGTAGGAAAGGGGGAGATCGACTTTTTGAGGGACTCTTGGTTAAATAGCCAGCCTATTGTTAATGATCACTCTAACTTCATTCAAGCTAAGGTTAATTATTTCTGGAGAAATAATGAATGGGACACAAATTCTTTGTCTTCATGCAGATCTCCAGAAAATTTGAACCTTATTCAATCTATTACTATAGACAGAAGAAAAGAATATACTATGATTTGGAATTGTTCTAATAGTGTTACCTTCAACTCGAAGAAAACTTGGGAGAGGATCAGATTGAAAGCTCATTCTTCAACCATGCTCAAAAAAATATGGCATTGCTTTATTCCTAGGAAATTTGCCTTCCTACTTTGGAGAATTGTCAGGAACTTTATTCCAGTTGATTCCATTTTGCAAAAGAGATACCTGCAAATGGCATCCAAATTCCAATTCTATCAGAATTCAGAAGACATAAATCACGTTTTCGTTAATTGCAATCAAGCTTGGGAAATTTGGTCATATTTCTGCAGTATTTTCAAGATTCATATCGAGAAACATATGGTGATCAACCATGTTGTTAAAATATGGCAACGCTTCACTGTAAGTTAGTCTCGCATCACTCACTTAATGTCTGCTTTGATTTGTTGGACCATTTGGAGAAATAGAAACAAGTCTAAATTCTTTGGTATTTCCAAGAATTTCTCTGAGTCTATTAATTATATCAAAAGGGTGATCGTTTCTCTTGATGTTTCAAATGTTTTGATTAGTAAACACTAGCACAAAACTAAAAAATGCGAGTATTACTTTAGGTTGTTTTAACTGTAAGTTCAAGCCTTGCTACACTGCATGGAAATCTCCTGCTAATGGCAGGATAAAACTCAACATCGATGCCTCTGTCCTTGGTAATGTTGAGTCGAGTGGGAGTTGTATCTTCGGAAATTCTCAGGTCCATATGATTAAGTGTTATGGTATGGGAAGCTCTCTTCCCTTCTTGGTGAGGCTCATGCTTTGATGGATGGGCCTCTTATTTGTAAGCGGAACCAGTGGAAGGAGGTTGATATCGAGTCTGATTGCCAGACTCTGATCAATCACCTAGCTTTCGATGGTGAGCCCTAGTTCTTAGAGCATGTTCTGAATATTTGTAGGAAAGCCTTATCAGTTGCGATGCATTTCAATTACATCTCACGAGTCCAAAATCAAGTCGCAGATTGGCTTGAAAAATGGACTATGAGATGTAAAATGAAACCTGAACTTGTAATTTTGATATTCCGATTGGTCTCCAATCTATTATTTTCTTGGAAATTTTGGGATTGGGATACATTTTTTGACTGAATGTTAGAAGAAACACAAACTGCCGCTCTCTATCTTTTTTTTGCAGGTTTCGTGGAGAAAAGATTGGGATTGGGCTCAGGAAATAGGAGTGAAGAATGAAGCTTTTGGAGTAGTCAATCAGTATTTTAGAGAAGAAGATGAATATTTGAGTAATGTGTGATATCTGAGATTGTTATCGAATTAGGAATCTTTTCTTAAAACCCTTGTAGTTTTTGTAACTTTTAATTCAGGTCCTTCCTCTTTATTCTTCAATAAAATAAGAAATTTTGCTTAAAAAATACCAAATAAGATGATAATCCAAATTTGGTACCAATCGTCAATCAAAATACTATAATACCCTTTTATGTAATATTATCAAGTAATTTTGAACAAAAAATCCATTTTTTATAATGTTCTTATCTTTTAATTTATAATTTCAAAAATAAAATCGAAACCGTCGTCATTGTGTTTATATTTACGAGACAAATCAAACAAGTGGTTTATATGATATGTTTCGTGAAAAAAAATTAAAACTGCTAAAAGAATTAGGTTAATACTGTTTAAAATTTAAAACCGCTAATTATCAATTTTAATTCTTCTAATACTCTTAATTAGTAGTTTTAATATTTTTTTCAAAATGCTAATTAACAGTTTTAATTCTTTTAATAATATTAATTATTAGTTTTAATAAACTTTTAATTAGCAGTATTTAAAAATCTAATCTCATTAAAGACTTTTCTTTTAAATGACTCATTAACAAAAATACATGTTATTGATGACGGGGAAGATGAATAGCCACTTAGAATAGGAGTTCCACGAAGTTTCAGTTCCAAAATTCAAGCAATAGATATATGAAAATCAAAATCAATATAACAAAGCAAAAAATTTTGGAAAAATTTCTTTTAATTTTATACAAAAATCATTATAATATTAAAGTTTCTATTTCTTTGGAATATTATATTTTTATTTTATTTTAAATTATTATAAAAATCCAAACGCTATGGACAATTGCTATCTTCGAATTTTTTCCTTTTATGGGATCGGTAAATGGCTATTTTAATTCATTAAAATTAGTCTATTATTTTAGTTCATCCTTACTTAGCCCCCAAGGGGGTAGCCGAGTCGGTTGAGTAAGGCATGTTTGTGACCAAATGCCATGAATTCGAGCCCCTCTACATACGCTTTCTCGGCTGAGTCTGTCACTTTGTGTGGTTTACCTTCTGGTGTTGGTTTGCAGGCTATTGCGTCAGACTAAAGGTTTATCCTGTGCGCACTCATTGCACTCTGTGTAGCGGCTGCGGGTTTCTTTCGGAAAAAAAAATTGTACAGTATATAGGTTTGGTGGCCGTTATTGCTATTGCGTTATATTTTTGTTTTATTTATATTTTGATAAATTATATATATATATATATATATATATATATATATATATATATATATATATATAATATCAAAAATAATCGATGAACATAATCAATCGGAATTATATAGTCCAAATAAACGATTATTAAACATTAAATATATAAAACAATAAAACTAAAGTTAGATAAGAGAAAAATGAAATTGGGTTTGTGAATAAATAAGTAAGGATAAAATAGGTATTTTTAAAATATTTGGTACTAAAAGGTCTTAAAAACTTTTGTTAAATCAGCATCTAAAGGGGGACCAAAATGGATTATTAACTTATTTTTGTATTGGAATGGAAATAACCTTCCTTTTTTTATTTTATATTTTTTTTAAATTATTTTATATCCTATATATAATTTTGAAATAAAAATATGATATTTTTATAGATGGTTTGTACCCAAAATGTAAAAAAAACACATATGGTTCGACAATAATGTTTATGTCTACGGACGTTGTTAAAACAATGTTTTGATAGAAGAAGGTTATAGATTCAATATCTTTTTATAACTCTATGAATCCATTTATATGAAATAAATGGAAACAAATAATCGGTTTCCAAGCAATGGATCTAATAGGTCTAGACACTCTACTAACAACTATGAAACAACTATGATGTGAACACAAGGTAAATTGTGACCTCTTATATCATCAATCATTCAAGATCTGGAACATTATGACTATTTAACTCATTCGCCACAAATATTCTCTTTTCATCTCTTCAGTATCAACAAAAAAATTCTCTTCATATGACTCACAAAATGTCTCTAAGGCATCCACTTGATACGACGAACACCAATCCAATTTAACACTTTTCAAATTTTGATTTGATACTGTCTTGGTCATTATATCTGTTGAAGTACCGTGTGTAGAGACTTTCATCACATCAACAATTCCATTTGATATTATATCACGAATAAAATGATATCTCGCATCTATGTGTTTTGTACGCTCTTGGAACATCTAGTTTATTATAAGATGTATGGCGTTTTGATTATCAAAAAATAATTTAGAGGTAGTTTGATTGAAACCCAAATCTGCCACAAAATTTTTTAACCATATCGCCTCATTAGTTGCTTTTGTTACAATCATGTATTTGTCCTCTGTTGTAGACAAAGCTACATTAGCTTAAAATTGTGTTTTCCAATCGCACTCCCACCTAGAGTAAACACATATCATCTCAAAGATATTCTTATATATATATCCCTTACAAAATCAGAATCAACAAAACCATCCATTGATTTGCAATATCATTCAGCGATCTACCAACATTGGTCTTGTTGAAGTTCAAGCCAACATTCGTAGTATTCTTAAGATACCAAAGTATTCATTTGAATATCCATGTACCCGTTGACCATACTAACCGCATGTTAAGTATCATCATGTGTGCATATCATATCATACATGATATTGCTAACTGCACTTGAGTATGAAACCTTTGATACTTGTTCCAACTCAGCATCATTCTTAATAAATTCTGCTACAGACAACTTGAAATGAGTGGCAAACGGCATGCTAAATGTTTTGGCATCAAACATGTTGAATTGTTGTAGTAATTTCCTAATGTATCTTTGCTGAGACAAGTGTACTAATCATTCACTTATGTTCATGTAATCTTCATCCCTAAAATCTTCTTTGTTATACCCAAATCCTTCATCTCAAACTCGACACTAAGTTATTTATTTATCTTTTCAATGTGTGACATGCTACAAAATACATAAGCATATCATCCATATATAACAACAAGTAAACATAAGGTTCATCTGAAATCTTATGATGGTACAAAAAACTGTCATATGGACTCGTTGTGAACCTTGTTGACACCATGAATATATCAAATCATGTGTACTATTTCCAAGGTGACTATTTTAAACATTCTAGTGATTTATTCATAAACTTTGTCATCTAGTTTAGGTTTGATAAATACTTATGGTTGCCTCATATTAGTTCTTATATTTATCAAGTAGAAATGTGGTCCTTATATCCAACTGCTCAATCTTTGTGTCTTACGAAACCACTAAGGCTAACAAAACGCAAATCGAATTGTGTTTCACAATTGGAAAAAATCATTTATTGAAGTCAATTCTTTCACTATTTTTTCTCCATATATCGTTCGTAGATTCTTTAAAATATTCAAACACCTCTCACTTTGAGTAGATGTCTGTATCATAGGTATATATCTCTTAAGTTAAAAAAAATATGACTTTCTCATTCTATAACCCTTTAGAATTGGTCACTTATGATACGAACTAACAACTATCATTTTTTCGAAAGAAAATGAGATATGATCATCCCATTAGGTAGAACTTATTTATTATGTGAATAATTCATATTCTAATTATCAAAGTTGGTAAATTTACTTTTCGTACTAAAATTATAGCAACGGTTCCAAATGTTTGAAGATTGATCATACGTGAATCGTTATTATTAACCGAAATAAGATAACTCCTTTCAAGTTTAATTTACTAGAAACCTGTTTAAATATACTTTTGACTTTGCTAACCGGACGAAGTCTACCATTATTTAATAGATCAACTGATTCTTCTAATTTTAAAGGCTAAATTTCAAGCCAATTATGATTAGGATACTCTAATGTTGAAAGTGGATTATCAAAGTCATGCTCAGACACACCAAATTTGTTTTCTATGTCGGAGGAATAAATTATACTTGAAAAATCACTACCAATAAAATATATACCATGATTACTATAATTAAACCTATTTAAATTAATACTAACATAAAATTCATCGACTAACCCATTATATCAACTGCAACAATGTGACGCAATTTCAATCATCCTAAGGTAATAAAAGTTTCAATAATAAATTAAGTACCTCGAGTGTCCATCATCTCAGTGGAGTTTAGAAACATAACATCCTATATTTTTTTCCACTTCCACCAATAATTACGTCATTCTCTTTTTCTGGTGCCAATTTTTCTTGTTCATGTTGTTATGGCATAGATTTTGTTTTGTGCCACGTATATATTTCTTCTTCTTTTTTGAGCCTGTTTTTTTTACCTTGATAAATTTGATATATGAGAGATTACAAATGAGTTTTAAGAGCTATATATAGGCTAGAAATGGCTAGCCGTTGGACTATAAATGTCGATACTCATTTGTTGTCCAACAGCTGAAACAATATTGTTGTTTGGCTCTAACGGGTACCCGGCGGGCCTTTTGGGTACATATTATCTTACAATTACAAAATAATATCCATTATACCCAAACGGGTACCCAACTGGCCAGCTCGGTACCCATTTGGGTATAACCGCTAAAAATATGTTCTAGTTTTCTTCCTCTATAAATAGATAAGAACTTTCTCATTCTCATTCATCATCTTTCAAACCAACTTCTTCTATAGTATTTGAAGAAATCTTATTTTTCATTACAAATTCAATCAAAGTTCCAAAATTTTACCCAAGTTACAAATTCAATCAAAGTTCCAAATTTGATCTAAGAATTCATCTACTTAATAGTTTTACTGTAAAGTTTTCTTGGTGGCGGATTCTAATTAATTAAAGACTTGGTACACTTTATCGATTCTTTTAATTGGTTTATTGTTTAATTCGTCTCATATTATTAGTTTTTTTAATGACACTAAAAATGACATGATGTCATTACTAGTGACCAACCTACCTTTTCCCGACCTATATAACTAGACGTTGCTTCCAATATTGATGAAAATATAAAGATGCATCATCCTTTAGATATTAGTCAACAAAATTCTACCCCAAAACAAATTCGAGAGCGAGAACACTACACTAACGTGAATTCTACGAAAAACATCTTGGGTATGCAAATACTTTACTATGTATATTGACTTACATAAATCTAAGTATAAATATTGTGAAAAACGACACGTGGCCTGCTTGACATCTTATAAGTTCGAAACATACTAATAACGGCATTGGCGATACATGCCGACACTTAGCAAAACAACACCTAAGTATAAATAATGTTTGTAGTTGAACTTGGGGATGGGGCCCAAACGACCATATATCCAAATACCGATAATGTATTTTTTCAATAAGATTAAATATATAAAGGAAATGAAAATATTACCTTCTGTAGTGCATTTAGTTTTTCTTTTGCTAATGGATTTAGATATAAGAAATGGTGGTATATCGGTCAACCCAAAAGTCGATCGAATCTCACGTAGCTCTTTGAATACAGTAGTTATTTTATATTTATTAACCAAAAACAAGTTATTATTGGTTTTATTTTTATTTTCGTGGAAACTTATTTGACCAGTGATATAGAAATATTATTTTTCTATGATATTATGTGTTTTACTTTATTTTATATTGATCTTGAATGAGTACTTCAAAGAAAAATTATATATTTTTGTTCTATTTTGTTAATCACAATGCTAAAAAGGTTTCAAAGGCCTTTTGTAATTAACTTTATTACTAAGAATAAAATTATGCCAATTTATTTCAATAATGCATCCGCTAACATCGCTACTACTGATTGACTCAAAATTAGATATAAACCATATTTTTAAAAAAAAATCATACTAGATGTTTATGTCATATATTTCAATTGGTTGTATAGCATGAATGAATATGATATTCATAGATTTTATCGAGCCAATTAGAAAGGTGGTTTTACTAGTTATTACTTTGGGTCCTAGAACACGTGAATATAAAGAATTTGTTTTGGCTGATGGAGATAAATTCAAAAAATTAATTTTGGAGTTCAAAACTAGATAGAACTTTATTAGTGATCTTTTTGTACGTGTTTTGTTTTAGGCAAGATGCTATAATGTTTTTATGGTAACCATAAGCCTAAAAACGTTGGGGACCATTACTAGCCTCTTACTCATGGACATTGGTCATATGGTCGTGAGCTGACATATTTCTTTTCCATGTTTAAAAAGTACACTCATATGTTTTCTACATAATATAGTCCAACATTTATTTGGCCCCTAAATGTGCTGTTAATTTTGCCATGTATTTACATGTAAATAAAGGAAATTATAGAAAAATAAATTATTAAGTATTTTCATCACATCCCACACTATTATGTTACTCAGTGCATTTTAAATATTTATCTAAAACAGAATCAATTTTGCATATATGTTGAGAAATTTTATGTTAGTATCATACTTAATAATATTTATCATTACGAGAAATATTGTCAAGATATACAGAGTTAAATACAAGAACAATAATTGTAGATCATCCCTGAGTGTAGTTGGTAGTAGTATCATGTGAATAAAAATTAAGTCTCATCATAACTACTTAAGAAGTGTTATGCAAAATAGAACGATGACGCCAATATCTACTAAAGATGTTGATGAATAGACAATATATTTGCAAACTTTATCTGATTTGAGTATGTATAATGATTATAACCCGATTGATGTCTTAAGGTGGAATTCTAGTGAACTACTTTGTCTTATACTTTCTAGGTTAGACAGTAAGTGGCAAGTAAAAATACATTTAGTATGGCCAAGATGCAATATACAACTAGATGGTCGAGACTCACTAGCCAAGCAACTAAAGTATGTTTTGCAATCAAGGATTAGACCGCGACTAATCATAAGATACAAAATAAGGAATATAAAATAGAAGAGCAACAAAAGGACATGTTCGATGAACTAAGTGATATTGAAGAAGGTCTTATGGATGAAGCTGGTTAGGATGAAGAATGACTTGAATCAGAAGATAAAATTCGAGATTAAGATAATTTGTAACAAAAAAAATATTAGTGGATTTGTATTAAGGTAGTTCAAATTGATAACATTTGTACAACTCTTGTTTCGCAACAGTATAAACTGTGAAATATTCGAATCAATAAAAATTATCTTTTATTTTTCAATCTCATAATGTAACAAAATTTACGGCTAAGAACCTTGGTTAGTCATCAGAGTTAGTCACTTGTTTCAAAACAGTTACTAAAGTTACATTTGTATCAAAATACCACTTTTATTGGTTTTTTACATCCATGGTCACTAGCGGTGACCAAAAATGCAAAAAAACAAAAATAAACAATATTGACCAATGATACAACAAAATGGTTGTTTTGATACAAATATAGCATCAATGATTTTTGTGAAACAAATGACCAACTCTCGTAACTAACCTTGATTTTTAGCCCAACATTTACTTTTACAATTATACTATATTAAATTGTACCACAACCCAACACTTATTTCAATTTTATAATCAAATTATATCAAACTTATATCACTTAGAATAATCAAACTATAACAACTTTTAGTATATTTGAATTATAAAAATTATTTTGTCATTTATAATAATCAAATTATGAAAACAACCGTAGTATTTATAGTCAAACTTTTATAATCTAATACTACTTAAAAATGATAATGTACAAACTATATAATCAAACTATAAAAATTTTATATCGAACAATAACGACATTTATATGACATCTATATTATATGTCGTACAATATAATAAAAAGTTAAAGTTTTGTTCATGTATTGCAAATTCAATTTTTAAAATTTTACCATATTATAAAAAATGTATAATAAAAATTATTTTGAGTTTGGACGAATAAAAAGATATATTACATGTTTCGTGCGTTTTTAGACTCACCAAAAATTGTACAAATGAAAAATCATAAAAAACCAGGAGTCGTGCTAACGAAAATCAACTGTAATTTTACTATTTCCGTAGCAATACATGAGACCGCGTGAATCTTGTATTCTATTGTCCTCTCTATTTAATTGGATTTATCACCCTCTAAAAGATTAGATGACTAAAAGGGTTTGGCTAAATTAGGGCCCAATTTTTGTTAATCATTCCCAAAATATGGAGAATCCTTTTAATTCAATAGTCAAAGACGGTTTTACCCTTTGACCAAGAATCTTTATTTTTGTCTTGTAGTGGAATGTGGGTATGGTTAACCAAATGTAGAAGAACACAAAATTACTCCTCCAAACAACCCTCTTATACTCAACACTTAACGAAAAAATCAAAAACTCCCAAAAATTTCAAAAACTCTCAAACTGACAAATAAACTCTTAAACCTCCAAAAATCAATAATTTTTTTTGTAAATTCAAAATAATTGAAGGATGGACTCGGAATATGAGAAGGTTGTTCAGGAGCATGGGATTCCAAATATGGTAGTTGTTCTAACCAATCTATTTAGAAAAGTTTCCATTTCTGTAGACTTTCTAGAATTAGAATGATAGAACCCGACATTCCCCGCCGGTTTCACCCATCTCCACCGGCGGGGACGATGAACATTCATAATATTTTTATGAAGGTTCCCCGCCGGGGCACACCATGTCCGCCCGACGGTCCCATCGAGTCCCATCCGGCAGTTGGTTTGTTGTTACCCGACGGTATTGTCAATCTATACCTGGCGGGGTAACCTCCTTTGTTTTATGCACAATTTGGTTTTCATTTTGTTATAGGTCCCCGCCGGGTGTAGTATTGTCAATCGCTGGGGAAGGGTAGTTCCCCGCCGGTTTTGCGATTCTCTACCCGTCGGGGACAACCAGTGAGTTTTATGCACAAATGGGGTTTGATTTTGTGGTAGACCCCCGTCGGGTATTGTATTGTCAACCGTCAGGTGACAATCTCCCCGCCGGTCCATGAATTTTCACCCGGAGGTGTAACAATGTCCCCGCCGGCTGTAACCATATAGACACGGCGGGGCAACCTCCTTCAATGTGTAAATTTTCTAACCGTTGGGGTTGGCTTATTTTGTCCATGCTTATAATTTATGGTTTTTTTTACATAGGGTGAAGAGTTAAAGACTGGAGATGGAGAGTTAAAGGATGAGTCAAAGGATGATTTGTCTAGTTCGTGCATGGCGAAGGCGGAGGAGGAGGAAATATCGGTGCCTTGCTCCGTCGATTATGGCGAGTTGTTCAACGCCAAATCTCACTACTACTCCCAGGAAGACTTGATTGAATGGGTTAAGGAAACCGCATTAGATAACGGGTTTGTAATTATTTTACGTCGATGTGATAGACATGATCGTAAAACTCCGAGAGTAGAGTTTGTGTGTGAAAGATCTGGAGTTTACACAAAACTGGTAGATCCCAAGGATCTAAAGAGGAAGTCTACCGGAACAAAAAAATGTAGATGCCCGTTCGCCCTTAAAGGAAAGAAGATGGATGATGATTTGTGGGGAATAGAGGTTGAGTGTGGCCTTCACAATCACGATACTACATCCTACAAGGAAGGTCATTCCTACGTGGGACGGTTTCAAAAAATAGAGATGGATTTCGTGGTTAGTTCTACAAAAATGGGGTCCCGTCCTCATGATATTCTTGGTGGAGTGAATAAATTGAACCCTAAAAATTCTTCTACAATGCGCACCGTGTACAACGCATTACTAAAACACCGCAAGCTCGAGAAAGGCAGTCGGTCGCAATTCCAATACTTGTTGGGTGAACTAAAGCGACTAAACTACTACGAATTCCATAGAAAGTGCGAAGACGGAAGCGATATCATAGGCGAGCTTTTTTTGCACACCCATGTAGTTTGGATTTGTTACGTACATTTCCGAACGTCATTTTAATGGATAACACGTACAAGGTGATCAAATACGGGATGTCGTTGTACGAGGTCGTGGGTGCGACTTGTACGGGGAAAACATTCTACATTGGTTTTGCATTTATGTCGAATGAAAAAATAGAGACCTACAAATGGGTGTTAGGGTTCTTACATTCGTTGATGGTAACTCACTCCATCGAATTACCATCCATTTTTTTTACGGATAAAGACTTGGCGCTTGTGAAGGCGGTGGAGGAAGTGTTCCCCAATGCAACGCACATGTTGTGTCGATGGCACATCAACATGAACGTCCTAGGAAAAACGAAAAAGATCATGAAGGAGAAGAAAGTGTCCAACGCCTTTTTGAAAGTGTGGAATGAAATGATGTTGGCGGAAACGGAATTAGCCTACGAGAACTACCGGTCGGAATTGCACCGCGACTTCAAAGAGTATCCGGAAGCAATTGAGTATACCGAAAGTTGGCTAGGGCCGTACGGTGACAAGTTTGTCACGTGGAGAACTAACAAGTGGATGCATTTTGGTAACCAAACCACAAACCACGTGGAGAGCGCTCATTCGAGCCTCAAGAGTTTTATCGGTACGAGCAAAGGTAACTTTGAATCTTTTTGGTTGAAGTTGCATACTTTGATCGAATTGCAACACGGGGATATCAACGCTTCTTTTGAAAAGATCTGGTTGTTGGCCCTACATAAATTCACAAACAGTGTGTACGGTAAACTAAAAAGCAACATCTCCCACTATGCTATGGAACTTTTGGCCGACGAAGTCAAATGTGCCCGCAACATGACAATCGCGTCGAATATGCCTTGCGGTTGTGCCATACGAACTACGCACGGTATGTCTTGCGCTCATGAAATCTATGAGTTTGTTGCGAAAGGCTTAAAGGTGCCGCTAGAGTTATTTCATGAACATTGGAAGAGGTTAGACATCCTAGTTCGTACCAACCTCTCGACGATCGAGCAACTTAAAGCCAAACTTGACAAACTAGTATGCGATGTCATGACGTCTAATGACGAAGCACGCATAGAGAATGTTTATAAACAATGGTTTGCCTTCGTCCATCCCGAAACAACTAACATTTTGGAGCCATTGGTTAAGCAAAAAGCGCGCGGTCGTCCACCTAACAAACGTAAGTTATCTATTGCCGATGATACATCCACTAAACGCGACAAAAGCTCACATGAGTATGTGCTTCAATCAGAAAATGCTAGTACGCCATCCTTACTTGGAGACTTCAAACTTCGAACCGCAACCTCAAGTAAAGGGGAAAAAAAGTCTGGGCCTAAACGTGATTCGGAAAGCGCCCCCGCTCGTACGAAAGGTAGCGCTATTCCAACGCAAGCAAGTGGGATAATGCTTTGTAGTGGAACGGTGGGTTGTAGGTCAAGCTCTACGATGCCAGTGAAGGCAAGTTTTGTAGACCCCAAAGGATACATGAACCAATTCCCCATCTATTTTAGGCCTTTCGTAGAGTCCATTAGCGATGTTAAATCCGATGGTCATTACGGGTACCGCTCGATAGCGTACACCTTGAACGGGCAAGAAGATGGGTGGGGGTTGATAAGGGATGCCCTTTACAACGAGTTGATGGATTACGCATCCGTCTACGTTAAGATATTTACTAGTATGGAGGATTTGATTGATGTTGTGGAGCGTGTGAAATGTTCTAGTGATGTGGGAACTAAGGACCATTGGATGTTCATGCCCGAGATGGGAGTGGCAATTGTATCTGCGTTTAACTGCATACTCCATTTTGTTGGGCTATTCCGAAATATAGATGTCGACTTCACTTTTCTTCCGCTAAGAGGTGCACCTCCTCATATGCCAAACCGGTTGGAAATCGGATTGGGTTGGGTCAACTCCAACCATTTCGTGAACGTAAGTATTCATACAAGGGGTATGTTAATGGTAATTTTAATATCAAGAAATTTATCTTATCGTGTTTTCGTTTTGTAGCTTGGGATTAAGGCGGAGGCCCCATGTGCTAGGATACATCCTTGTTGCTTAAATCAAAAGCATTTCATAATTAGAAATACATAAGCACATAACTTAAACCAAATGATAGATAAGCTAACCCTGAGTTAGCATTGCACACTTAGTTTTACGGACTCGGATAGTTCATTCCATACTCAAAGCGTTTCTCGAATGAATATTCCTCTTCATCACTACTTCCTTCGGGAGTTGAGTTCGTTTCAACGGCGCTGGCTATTGCGTCGGCTATTTCTTGCTCCATTCGCTGTATCGCATGTGACACCATCTCATGCGTAATTTTACTTTGCAATCTCATGTCGAATACATTTCGGACTTTGGTTTGGACTTCCCAAGGAAGTGACTCGATATGTATAGTCACTATTTTAAGATAAGCTAACCTATCGGCGACTTCTTCGCGTCCACGTGGTCGGGGCATTAAACATCCTCGACACGATGCCTCCCTACCGTGGTTGAAGAACATTCTGCACAAAACCGCATCGACGAAACTAGGAATTTCCTCTTGCATCGTACCTCTGACGAAGTCAAATGCGCTTAGGAGGCTTGCATCTTCGTGCATATTCCAGCTAGAATCACCCATTGTTATAACTTAAGTGTTTAGTTTCATAGTCGGATTATAGTATTTATAGAGTAGATGTATGTGTTTCAATTCTCAAATAATGAGCGGGAAAGGGTGTTATTTTCCCCTCTTATTATTTGTTTCTTAGCGGGAGTCTCATTTCGTTGGAGTTCGAATTTGGCGGGACTTATTTTGGTGGGAGTTTATGTGGCAAAGTATTTGGGGGGAGTTTAATGAAGATCAATATCTAATTAAAGCATCTAATATTGAACAACAACTAGAACCCCAAACATAACAACTTAGCATTACATAAGAAACGAGGACAATACGCAACATAAATAATAAAAACATAACAACTTATAACAACATTACGCAACATAAATAATAAAAACGCGTTCGAATACGACACATTGCACTATTAGTAGTCGTATCGCAAGCTGTGTAAAACATTGTCACCATCCTCCCTTGCCATAACCATATCCTCCACATATGCTACCATATCCCTAGTGATATAGTCGCAGACGGTCATGTCTCAGACCTTTATCGCCTCCTCTTTTATTCTTCGCGGCATGAACAACAACTTCGTGAGCGGTTGGACAAAAAGGTATCGTCTCTTGATTTCGTCACGGCTGCGCACAACGACACTTCCAGTTTCTAAATAACCGTAGTTGTAATACATATTACATAAAACCCTTTCAAAAAATGCGTCATTCCTATCTTCACCCAACTCGGCGCGGGAATCCTTCACTGCTACAAGCATATAGTAGTCTTCATTAGCGGTAAACTCTATTTGTTTTTGAGTGTTTGATGGATGCCATGTTGCTCGTTAATACTTGTATATTTATAATGGTATTCTTTATGTTGGCGGGAGTTTAATTTGGGGGGAGACTCATATGGCGGGGAGGGGGGGAGAATGATCCATCCTCTAGTAAGGTGGGATGATGGATTGTCGATACGTTCTCCGCCGGCCGCACAATTATCAACCGTCGGGTGACAATGTCCCCGGCAGTTTAGTATTTTCCAACAGGCGGGGATGGCAAGTGGAAAAATCTAATTTTCCACTCGACATCAACCGGTGGTCCATGTAACCTACCCCGGCGGGGGAGATATTTTCAACTGTCGGGGAAGTTTTCAACCGGCGGTTGAAAATTGTTAAACCGCTGGGGTAAGGGAAATGTGAAAAAAAAAACAACCTAACGTGTTTCTGGGAACTTAATTTGGAACTTACTTTGGGGAAACTATCTCAGCTATTACGTTTTTAAAACTATAGTGTGAGCGAAATATCGAATTCGAAAACGGAAACCACAACAACAAACTTAAATTAAACGAACAACAAATGCATATTAAAACTGAAAATATATGAACAAACTTAAGGTTTGGTATGGGTCCGTAGTGCAACAAAAGCTAAACAACCCAAATGTCAACAACTAGAATAACAGACATATTAAAAAGCCAACCATGATAATCAAAAGCCACGGACCGGTGATCTCCAGCACCTTCCTCGCAAACGACACCATCTCGTCAGTCGAATCGTCTAACGGCCAAACACGATTAATTGTGTTCACCACATCGATCGCGGACGCCTCCGTAAGAATCTGAGGCGTGATGTTAAACCAACCGTACATCTTCATGTATGCCTTGTACTGGGGGATGACGTGTGAGTACTCCCTTCCAAGGGCCTCCAATACCTATCAATCACGTATACGTGCTCCCTCTAGTTAGTCCAATGCCTACCCTGAAGCGCATAGCGAAGATGGTCTCCTCTACCAAGACCGGTTCTAGCAACAAGGGGGTCCAGCGGCTTCTCTTGGATCCAACCAAACTGGCGCATCTCACCAGCATAAGGCGAATAGGGTTTCGGTACAACCCTATTGCCTGCTCCGGCCACACCTCACGGACATCCTCGTAAGGTCGGAATATAACCTACAAAAAAATCAATTACTCGTAATACATTTTATATAGAATAGATGTATATTAATAAATGTAAAGAAGCTAACTTACATCCCTCTCTCCTTGAGCGGCGAGGATGTCACGGTAGTACGGCTTCCCGCGAGCTAATGATACCGGGATTTTTTTGGGCAACCACGCCACCATTTTCGGATCCGTTGGGCTATAACCACTATTCACTGACGCGCGGAAAATAGGGAAGTGGCCATAGACCCAACACTCAAGCAAGGTCGAGAACCCGACCAAGCTCTTCAAGGAGTGCTTTGAAATGCCTCTCAAGCTCTTGTACAACCACACCAATGCACAAGTACCCCATGCGTACTCATCTACCTTCGTCAAGTCCTCAAGGTGATGGAGAAAATCGCACTAGATGTTCTTCTGGCTCGTGTTGGTGAAGATAGTACACCTGAGGAAGAACAAGATGTATGCCCTAGCTGCTGCCTTCTTCATATCCGTAGTCAGGGCGGCATTGGAATCTAAGTACTCGTCCGCGGAGAATGTGGTCCTAAGCCATCGGAGGCCGAATTCACTCCCGTCGTGCGCCTCTATTTCCTGTCGCACATCATCAGCCGAAACTCCCAACAAGTCTGCATAGCGTGCGTAAGTCGCTTCTATCGGATCCGGCCTATAGACATCGATAATTCTCCCCTCAACCGGGAGGCCAGTAATCACATACACGTCATCCAGTGTCAAGGTCATCTCCCCAAAGGAAAACTGGAACGTGTTTGTCTCTTGGTGCCACCTCTCATTGAACACCTCGGCCAACTGCACGTGGTTGTTGAACTTTGATAGATGTCGCATCAACGGCCAAAACGGTGTCTCTTCGAGGTAATCCCTAACCCCCATTTGTTTGCTAAGGTCCCACTGACCAAGCAAACCGTACTTGGACTGGACCGTGATACCCGAGCGCGCCTGTAAAATAATTCAAAAATATATATAATGTTAACACAACAATTTAACGAATCAAACACATAATTAATTCGATAACTTACGTCGTTTTTGAAGGCGTAGTATGCCTCATGTTGGGCATAGTCGGGGAAGAAAAGGACGCTGTTTTGGGATATAAATAGATTTTTTCATCCTTCCGGATTGGTTGGACGCCCTTCTGCACAGACCTCTATTCGAGGTGGTGGCATAGGGACCTCCGTTTTCTCCTCCGTGTCCTCCTCGTCTACTAGTGCACGCCGCCGTCGAATGGAGACCACCTCTCGTGGAGGAGAAGATTGTTCTACGGCCTCCCTTGTGGCACCACGATCCCTTGTGGCGTCATATTTCCTATGTCGCAAGGATCGTTCCGTGTGGCCTTGGCGCACCTCGCGCTCGGTCCGATCACGCTCGGTCCGCTCCCCACGTTCGGGCCGATCGACCACCGGCCATCGGCTACCTTCGCCTTTCCTCGCCGCTTTGGCCGCCTTCTCCTTCGCGCGAGGTGCTTCGTGTCTGCGGGAACAATCACAACAAAATAAGTTAGAAATTTTACAACATAACTAGGTCCCCGAAGCAAAAAAAATTATTTATTTTAAAAAAATAACAGGTCCCCGCCGGGTGACCAATTTTCACCCGGCGGGGAGAAAACTCTAGTTTAAATTTATATTTTCTACCCGCTGGGTGACAAATTTTCACCCGGCGGGTAGAAAATATAATTTCAAAATTAGAATTTTCTCCCCGCCGGTTCAATCGGCCCACACCCGGCGGGGTACATAAACACAGGCCAGAAAATTTGGCTTCTTTGCCGGCCGAAACCACTTATACCCGGCGGGGAATGATGAATTTCTGGAAAAAAATATATCCCCTGCCGGGTATCTAAACACTCAACCGGCGGGGGGCTCGAAGATACCCAAAACCGCCATTAACATCCTGAAAAAACCTTCTAAATCTTCCTAAAAAAAACCAAATTAGCCAAAACTAAATCTACCCTAGCATCGCTAGACAACTAAAAACAACTTCATAACGAAACTTCGTCAATTCTAACACCCAATGCATATCAAAATCAAAAAAACTTAAGCAAAACCAAATATACAAAAAAACTACATTTAAGAGTAAAAACTTACTCTTTTCCCTTCCCCATAGTAGTTCTTGGCTTGGTATTGATCTAGTAGAGTTCTTCGAATCTGATTTTGGGGCTGATTTTGCAAGGTTGTTGAAGTTTGGAAATGAGAGAGAAAGTTGGGTTGGGGCTGGTTTAGATTTGGGAATGGTTAGTGTTTAGGGTTTTGAGTTAGTAAAAAATGAAAAGGTGTTTTGGGTATAATGTTGGGGTTACTTAAAATTTGTTTGGGTATGGTTAAAATTGGGGCTGGTAAGCCAATCGGGCCCTAATTTAACCAAACCCTAACTAAAATTCACAAAATATTCGGATTCAAATTTTGGATAGATTAACTTAATACTAATGAGTTTAATTTTTAACGATATCGCATTTAATTTGTAAAAAGTTCAAGAAAAAATCGGTTTATTGCAACTTCCACTGTAACGTCATATTTATTTTTTGTTTAAAATCACCAAATTAGATTCTATGACTAAATAAATTGTCCCCAAACGGTGAATTGTAAAAAGAAAATACTTGATTGTGTTAGGATAATAGCTGGGTAATAAGAAATAATAACAGAAGTTTATAAATCTCGAACATATAGATATCAACTAATTAGGTATTCAAACGTTTGTATATAGAAATATATACCCTTCGACTTTTAATACTTCTTTCTTTATTAGGTTAGAAAATTAAGTGAATAATTCCGGCAAAAAGCTAAATGGATGAACCTGGCTAGTATTTATGCAGGACCACAACCAAATCGACAAGCTTAGTTTTAAGCATTGAAAGCAAAAAGTTGAAATTAAAGAAGGGTATTTATGAAAATTAGTTGAGAGAGTGACAATTGCTTCAGCCATTAAAACTCTACAAACATGTGGTTCAACTTAAATAAGAGATCCAATCCGACTATATTTATCTCATATGATCTTGCTTTTGTTTGTATACGTGAATCCAGCAGTATAGCTAAAGGTTCAAATTCAACATTGAACAAAAAAAAATGAATACTTTAGCCTCAGAGCTTGAGCTTGAAAAAATATATTTGAATTATATTTGAAAATATTTCGAAAGAATTTGATAAAAGTTTTTAGTTCATCTTGCAGCCACTGCTAGCTTATTGATAGTGGTTTTAAATTCAAGTAAGAAATACAACTAGGTGATGTACCTCCATATAAATATTAACATTGATTTTGAAATATTAAAAAATGGACCATCAAATAAATAACACTAATTTTTCTCCGATCTGAAAAATCCATCTATCTGTCTTATTTAAAGGCCGGTTCCTACTTTCATTAATGGCATCGGATGAGACTAATTCACGTACGCTTATTTAATGCCTACTTTTCTTTTTGACTCATAAACGTCATCAGCGATAGCTGATCATGTAAAGCTATCTTCTTTACTGCTGATGCTGAGTTTACATGAAGTAGTTGTCTTGTCTCTTTCATTCCTCCAGTTCAAATTTTGCCTAGCAAGTAACATACTAGGTGATGGGTCATGCCTAATATTGAATTTTAAAGATCTAAAATTAATGATCAAGAAATTCCTTAATTTATGTTGATATAGTTTTATATGTTTTTAGCAAACAGTCTTTTCAAATGTGTGTATAAATATATGCTCAATAATTTTACACGAGAGTCAAGTGTTACAACTACAGGTTTCTTTCTACTACAACAAATACTTTTGAATGATCTCTACAACTACTTTGTCTAGCATTTATATTGAAAGGTTTAAATCAGAATATCCAACCTTTGCTTACTTCAAGCCGTTGATGTTACTAGCTGAGGAGTTTCATCTATCAGCCGCTCCATTGTCTGTAACTGATCGTAAGGTGCAATCTGCACCAATGAACATCACGACTCTATTAAATGCTAAACTATTGTTTTGTGTTCTCGATTTTAGCAATATGATAAATATTAATCATTTGATCCTAAATGGTGTTCTTTTTTGGTGTGTTCGGGAGGCACAAAATGTAAGCATAGGTATAACAAGATACTTCCATAACAAATACTTGCAAATGCGAATATAAACAGAATGAAAGAACCAGCTTTCAGGGATAAAAACATATACTACGAGATAAAAATAAAAAAACTGGAAGCAAAAATTATGACATTTTACTTCTAATTAAAAATTTGGATTAACAAGCAATTCAACAAGTGTCAAGTATATTATGCAGAGTGCAGGGCAACTGCCCCCAGTGATCTCACGCTACACTTGCTAGTGATCGTCTCTGTATTGTCAAGTTTTAGGACTTAGTAATGTAGTAGGCCTTTTGGGATGAGAACCGATCGATATTACTTTTTCATCTCCAGAAAAAAACTATATATATAATTAGATCAAGTAATGACCTGACTAAATCCATCTGGCCATGTTATTGACACTGCATAGTTTCCCATTGGCCGGATTTCTTCTGGTTCGATGTCTTCTGGAATGTCTCCATAATTAACTTTTTGCACCCCGGTCCATTCATCCTGTGTATAACCAGATAATGATAATTACTTGATTCAAGATTTACACGACAAAAGTACTAACTACAATATCAACTAAATAAAACCATGGAAGGTAATAAGTACAGAAACTTTGGTTCTTTAGAAAACTGATCACTTAGAAAGATCAATCTAGAAATTTTGTTTTATAACACAAAATAATAAATTTGTTGGACAGGCTATTAAATACATGCTTCAGGGAAAAGGATAAGAAGGAATCGACAAACAATGTGATAATTTCCCAATCTTGTAGCTGCCCCATGCTATTAACAGAACTTTGATGGTCAGGGCTTGAAGTCAACTGACAAAAGCATAGTTGAGAGGATTTCATTAATTTAAACTTATAATGTGTGAAAGGTGTGGCACATGATCTTTTAAGAGTTACCCCCTCTCACTTTATAAGTTATCGCTTATGTTTATCAATTCTTTGAATGGCTTAAGAGAGAATCACCATCTAATTTATTCATCCAACAATCTCATATCATGGTTACTTTTAATAAAGTTGGCTGTTTTTTTGAGTATTTTTCAGGTTTCACCATTCGGAAGTTAATCTGAAGACAGCCCCAAATGGTCTGTAAGCTTTCCCAAATATAGAGTTGTACTCGTAGTTTTATCAGTTTTCATTCCCATATAGGAAACTAGTGACCATGACCTGAATCAGTTGGCGTTTTTTTCTAAGATAAAAATATAAAATAAACTATAAGCAAGACCTTTCTCACTGATTTAGTAGCTAGCTGTTGCAAAAGAATGCTACATACCACACTTTGGGCTGAGCGATCATTCCTTCTAACAGTTGCAGGATGCAGAAGGATTTCTTCATTTGAATCAGGCACCTTCACCCGGATTGCCTTGAGCAATTTATCATAAGAGACAGCTGTTGATACTATTTTATCACATAAAATATCACACATCAGATATCATGCAGATTCAAATAACTTCAAGTGCTTTGTTATCAAACTCTCCCTCACATGATCTCTGCAGTTCTCAACAGTCAATTTGTGAAGTTTACTTTTTTTTTATTTCAAAGTTACCAAGCAAACCCTCTGCAATTAGTTTTTGTAATATGAACTATTATTTGGCTTCGAAAAGTATATAAAGCCAATAAAAAGTATGAATTCAGCATTCTTCTAGTCTTGACATAATGCAAAATCTATATGCAATAGAGGTAGGTACCTTGTTGGCGAATCTTGGCGCACTGCTGTACAACAGATACTCCGAGATCCTGAAATATTTTAGCAACTTCGCCTTGAGGATCAGCCACAACTTCAGGTATTCCACTATCCCCGGAAGCAGATAGCTGCAGTTAGATAATATGTTACAATACCAAGAACATATCAACAAAGCACACATAATAGATCATAAATTTAATTGAAAAAAAAAAGGATTTCGAAGACAGAAATTAAATCCACGCCTAAGACAGACCAAAAATGGAAGGAGAATTGTCACAAGCAGATGTATGTAGGCAAAAATTTCTAAAGACGAAGAATTTTATACTATTTGCATAAGAAGGTTCAAACTTTTCTCAGCTATGCAACTTAATATCTGAGGGTAACGATGTACTGTTATTGTGCAATCACAGTTGCACAAGCCACAAGAAGATTATCCAGTATATATATATATATTTATGTACTGTTATTCATAAATATACGTTGAGACATCATACCGTTGGTCTAATGGGAAGATCAAACAGATGAGGTATACCAAATTGCTGGACAACCTGAAAATATCAGGAAATTATTATGTCAATTTAAAACAGTCGATAGTTTATTTCCAATGTTAGCAGGCTCTTGTTCCTAATTCAGCTTTTTAATAGCAAGCCACATTAAGGAAGAGAGTGGACAGTTTTTACCTGAGAGCCTGAGCCTCTGCCGAAAGGGTAATAACGTTTTCCATCGGCATCGAAGTGGCACATGTTCTCAACTACGGCGACACAAGGCACCTGTATCATAGAAACAACCAAAAAATGTTGATAGAATAGTGAAAAGAGAATGTTTAACATATTTCATACCTAGAACTGAAATAACTGAAAGAGTCAAATACGATCTATGTTACAATATTTTAAAAATATATCTCATATTTTGAACAATATTAAGAGAACTTTCAACTGGAAAGAGAGCAACACCTTAAGCTTAGAGAACATGCGTACTCCTTTAGCAACATCGATGAAAGCTAGCTTTTGAGGGGTTGTAACAATGACAGCAGCAGTCAGTGGAACTACCTGAAAATATTGTTTCTTTATGACGTCAAAATTTACTTATACAATGTAACCTAAATTTTGACCAGATGACCTGCTTCTGAATTGAGAATGATCGCAAATGCATATGCGCTAGATAAGTATGCTTCAGGCGAAGTAAACTCAAGAAAGACCAATTAAGCAGCAAAAACATAACAAAAGAAGCTACAGTACAGACATTTATAAGTATTATGAAAATAAGAACCTGGCATAATGTAAGTTGAATATCACCAGTTCCAGGAGGCATGTCAATGACAAGGTAATCCAGCTCTCCCCTGCATCAGGGAACCCAGAAAATGTTCGGAATTAAATGGTAATATATAGAGCTTTTATCGTTAAAACTTGCTCTAAATTGTAAAAAATGTAGACATTTGTTATACTAACCACTCTGTAGTTGTTAGGAGCTGGTTTATGACCCCGGAAACCATTGGACCTCTCATTATCGCACGTCCTTGCCCAGCAAATCCAAAAGATACCATTTTGACTCCCAAGTATTCCGTTGGAATAATGGTCTTCTTCTCGGGGTTCTTCAAGTTTCAAACATGTAATAGTGTAAATGCTTGAGTACACACTTGCTAAGTTAATCTATCTTATTATTTATTACCATCTCTAGCAGTCGGTTTTCAGGGGACACCATTGTTGGCAAACTTGGACCATACACATCGGCATCGAAGATACCAACTCTAGCACCCATACCAGCCAAAGTGTATGCAAGATTTACAGCTACAGTTGATTTCCCAACGCCTCCCTACAAATAATAAAACAAAAATATTAGAAAATGAAAGAAAAGGGTAAAAAAATAACAGAAGATAAATTAACAGAGAATAATAATCATATCAGGAGCAATTTCAAGTACCTTACAACTTGACACGGCCACAATACTTGAAATTTTCTGTAACCCTGCTGGCAGCAACCCTACAAAAGAGGGTTTAGAGGGTTGTGCTGACATTGTCACATTAACTTTCTTGACCCAAGGAAGCTCTGATACCACCTCATTTGCCTTCTGCTCAAACTGTGAGCATGAAAACCTTGGTTATGTTTTCTACTTTGCATTTAGAGTTGCCTAAGAAAAAGTAACATGTGGAAAGCACACCGAAATACTAATCCGTTGAACGAAAAAAGAAATTATAGTAAAATGATTATGTTTTTACTTTACAAAAAGTTGTTCATGGATTTTGAATACTATTTAATTTTAGTGAAACAAAAAGTACCATTTCAAAAATACTTCAGTTCGTGATTGTGTCATTTACCATGTCCTTGACTGGACATGCCGGTGTTGTCAGCTCCAAACGGAACGCAACCTGAGAATAATCAAGATTTTTAGCACAGACTTAACAAAGAGAACAAAGTTCATTTAACCTTTTGCCTAGTGCATCAAATTTACCTCTCCTGAATCTTCATTGATCAGCAAATCTTTCACAAAACCACACGAAACTATATCTGTTCCAAAATCTGGATCTATGATTTGAGACAAAGCCCTCAATACATCATTCTCCCCTGTACTTGTTGATTCTCCAGACGTAGAAGCTACATATAGAACAAAACTATATGAAACAAGGACCTCACAGCAAAACTACAACAGGGTAATAAGAATTAGTCATCAACAATTGTCTGGCAGGCACAAAACTATTGTATGTTATAGTTCTTGAGTCTTTTCTAAACAACTCTGGACACATTTAACAATAAGAAGATATGTCCTTCCTAAATTATGGCATTTCCATAGTGAAGATACTTTAAAAGCCAGTAACTAAGTCCTATACATAATTTACTCAGTACCCAAAACCAAATTTTCCAGAATTCCATTAAGTTTGATGCATTTCTAATTCTATTAAACTAAGAAAAAGAGATAAACAAGTAATATTTTCGTATAAGAGGGTTTTACCTTCAACCGAAGTAGCTTTAATCGTCATGCGACTTGGAACCGTGCGTTTGCATGATACCGATGCGTAGTTTCGGGGAATCTGGAGTTGAATGCGGAAGAAACTTGGAAACGGAGATTGAATCGATCTCTCCGATGATGATGATGATCCTACAATAAGAAAAAAATCAGACTTGACATAGGATGTAAAACCAAAATGATAATAACGATTAGTGGAGAAACATAGGATTAAGAGCAATATAAAAGTACCTTTTCTTGATTGTGATGTTGTAACCGATTGAAACGAGGGATGTCGCCATGACTGAGAATGAAGAAGCGGCATTTCTAGGGAGAAAGAAAGAGAGTGAAGTGGTTCAAAGAAGTTGAAGGTGATGAGTGGTGTACATGAGCCTCGTTTGAGTTAGCAGATAAAAAGAGTTCCTTATTATAGCATGGGGTTTGGGGTTCGGGGTTCGGGGTTCGGATCCAGAAATTCTAAATTTGTAATATTGCATACAAAATCTAATTTTTAAATTGTGTAATAGTTTTGTAGGAAAACAAATTGTGTTTCACTATACAATTTTTTTAAAAAAAAATTAGATAAATAATTAAGATATGAGACCATCTTATAATATAGATGATAAGATGGCTTTAAATTTTTTTATTTGTGACATCTATGTATATTTATGGAAAATTATGTTAGGTTAAATATAGAAGAGAAAGTTACTAGTAAATATCTTCTCAACTATGTAATTATCCAGTGGTACCCGATTTTTGGATAGTGTCACTTGGTACTTCGAATTGAAATTTTGATAAAAATACCTCCGACCAAATATACGCGCTGGTACTTTGAGGTGTTTGCAATTCTCATAATAGGATGCGAATGGTTTGCAACTCTGGGTTTTCTGAACAATTCTCATGATAAGATGCGAATTGTTTGCAACTCTCAGGATTTCCTAAACAATTCTCATGATAGGGTGCGAATTGTTTGCAACTCTGGATTTCCTGAACAATTCTCATGATAGGATGCGAATTGTTTGCAACTTTTAGAATTTCCTGAACAATTCGCATGATAGGATGCGAATTGTTTGCAACTCTCGGGATTTCCTGAACAATTCTCATGATAGGATGCGAATTGTTTGCCACTCTCAGGATTTCCTAAACAATTCTCATGATAGGATGTGAATTGTTTGCAACTCTCATGATTTCCTGAACAATTCTCATGATAGGATGCGAATTGTTTGCAACTCTCAGGATTTCCTGAACAATTCTCATGATATGATGCGAATTGTTTGCAACTCTAGGTTATTGAACAATTCTCATGATATAATGCGAATTGTTTGCAACTTTCAGGAATTCCTGAACAATTCTCATGATATGATGTGAATTGTTTGCAACTCTGTTACTAGTGAAATTTTATTTTTTAAAAAAATAAAAAAATATCATCAATGGATCTAGTTTTGTTCATTTTTAGAAAACAAAAGCGATGGTACTTTCATTTATTTTTTTCGAGCTCCGGTTTGAAGGATACGGATCTTTTAAAATAAAATAAAAATAAAAAGTAGGAAAGAGAAATTTTGGTTACGTGGTTGTTCATGAATGGTGAGGGTAGTTAGGGTATTAAAATAATGTTAGGTACTAGGTGGTAATTAGGTAGTTGAGATGGGTATTAAGAGATAATTGATCAAACATTGGGTACTAGATGACAATAAAATAGTTGAGTAGGTACCTTAGGTATAATTTCCCAATATAGAATACGAATTAAATATAGTCATTTAATTTTAAAATTGTGCATTTTATTTTGTTGCACAATTTGTTGGAAGGATTTCTTATTTATTTGGTAGGCTTAGTTTTAAAATTTTGTTTAATAGCTTTAACAGTGATTCATATAGTTGATGGATTTAGGTTTTATTAGTAGTCTTCTTTAGTTCATGCGAGTTATTTTAGAAAAAACTATAGTCGTTACGATGGTTGACGTATTTTGTCAAAATTTGTTCGTATGTAATGATAGAGGGGAGTTGAGATTTTTTTGGATTTTCATTTAGTTCGTAAGTACGATGTTATCTTATGTTTATTGTTTTGAATTCATTTGATTGTTTTGAATTCATTTGATTGTTGTTATGCAACTATTTTCCTAGCTTCGTCCATATTTTGCTCGAGAAGTTTTTGTGTGTGATCATTTTCATTTTTTAGACAAGTTACTCGCACTTCATGCATAGTAGGATCCTTCATACCAAAAACATATTGTCCAACTGCTTCAACTAGTTTTTGTAAGGATTCATAGTTCACAGCATTGAAAGCAATTACAGCGTCATACATCCATCTAGCAAATATCTGAACGACATATGAAACGAGACAATTATGATAGATGCGAAACCAGACCAACTATGATATATGCTAAACTAGACCATATATGATAGATACCAAACCATGCATATGATAGATGCGAAACCATATAATGAGAAACCAATACAAAATATAGTTTTTTAAAAAATAATTCAAAACATATCATAAATGGTACTAGTTTTGTTCGTCTTAAAAAACAAAACCAATGGTATTTTCAGAAATTTTTTTCCCTAGTTACGGTTTAAAAGATATGAACTTTTAGATGTTTAGTTTTAAAGTGTAAACGAAAAAAAAAGACTGTTAGGAAGAAGATGTGAGACCTTGCTTTTTTGCTAGATGCGAAACTTTTTCTAAGTTGTATT
Source organism: Limnanthes douglasii subsp. nivea (assembly GCA_036936605.1). Taxonomy (NCBI): domain Eukaryota; kingdom Viridiplantae; phylum Streptophyta; class Magnoliopsida; order Brassicales; family Limnanthaceae; genus Limnanthes; species Limnanthes douglasii. The sequence continues at coordinate 34,399,188 of JAUPFV010000004.1, forward strand.
GGTAGATGCGAAACCAGGCAATTATGATAGATGGGAAACCAGACCAACTATGATAGATGCTAAACGAGACCAACTATGATAGATGCGAAACCATGCATATGATATATGTGAAACCATATAATGAGGAACCAGTGTAAAATACAACTTAAAAAAAAATCAAAACATATCATGAGTGATACTAGTTTTGTTCGTCTTTAAAAAACAAAACCAATATTATTTCCGGAATTTTTTCTGAATTATGGTTTAAAAGTTATTAATATTTAAAATTTTAATTAAAAAATAAAAGAAAAAGAATGTGCATGTGTTTGCTGAATTTTTTATATAAGAGTATTTTAGGTACAATGTCTCTTAATTTTTTAGGCCTTTATCTGTAGGTTTGTTGGATGAGTCTTTAATAGTAAGTCTCCCTTAAAAAATTTGAATTTGTTGTAAAATTTATCTTTTATAAATATTGAATTATATTTCAAAAATTGATAAATATTATTTATTTAGATTAATAGGAAAATAATTGTATGATATTTGGGAAATTAAATATGTATGAAAGCTTTGAAGAAATTTGTTTTCTAAAAATACGAATAATCAAACTTATTTAATTAAAATAAATATACTTTCTACAAATATGAATAGTCATTAATCACAGTTATTTAATTGTTATGGGTGAAAAGTCTTCATTGAGATTTGTATAGGGAGATATTGAATAGTCAAATAGTTCATTTCTATGGGAAGATATTGAAGAGTCAAACAGTTCAGATACCAAAATTATTTAATAATTAATATCACTTTTACTAAAATAGATATGAAAAAGTAACTTTCATATCCAACGATTAACATACGCTTTGTGTTTTACTTAAAAGAAAGAGACAAGAATTCTTTTTTTTCCCAAAAAATTCAACTTTTATTGATATTGAATTTTTTTACAATGTGTTCATAGGTTACACGCAATTAGCTGTAGTGATATGTTAGTTTACAACAATTCAACTCTTACAGTAGATAAAGATTATCTAATTCATGAGTTTATTCAAACTTGAACCAATCATGGCTTGGATCCCTTTGTCGGATGTAAGAATTTTTCAGCATACTCAAATCTTTGGTCATCTTCCTTGTGTCTTTGTTCTTCTTTTCCTTTTCTTGATTTGTATGTTCTGCAAAATAAAAAGGTTAATGGTCAAGTTCTCCAACCTGCCAAGCTATTAGTTAATCTCAAGAGAACCTGATATGACCTAAGTTCATAGAGTCCAATAATATGATAGCAGATAAATCATTAAATGTGTGGTTTACATCAACTACAAAATCTGTGTGTTCTCTAAGAGCATGTTTAGCAATCCAATCTGCAGCTGTGTTTTGTTCTCTATATATGTGCTTAAGTTTGATTTGTGGTTTGATCAGATTTCTACAGCATTGAAGAATTTGTTCTAAATGTCATGGATATTTACATGTGGCTAACACGTTAAACAAGCCTAAACAATCTATCTCAATATCTATCAAATTAAGTTTTTGGTTATTACAATAAATCAAACCATTTAATAATGCAAAGATTTCAGCAGTAAAGGGGGAACATTTACCTATAACACAACCTTTAGCCATCATTAGATTTCCAAGTTCATTTCTTAAGATAAAGCCATAGCTTGATTCACCATTTATCAAAGATGAACCATCACAGTTCAATTTGAAACGATTATGTAAAGGCAAGTTCCATTTTATATATATGAAAGGTTTGGAAAGCTTAATATGATTAAAGCAACTTAAGTCTTTAGTTATATGTGAATCACGTGTCCAGTGTTTTCTAGTAAGGGATGATGATGAGTCTAAAGAGATAAGCATGAAAGATATGTGATTAATTATCTTCTTATGTGAGATGGCTATGTTTTTATGTTTACAACTATTCATAGCATTCCATATAGCCCATATTATCAGTGAAGGTATTATGGTACGTATATGAATTATTTTAGACGTTGATAATAGCCATAGGTTAATAATATGGTTAAATGTCATGTCCCTACCTATACTGATGTTGAATTTTTCAGAAAAGAAAGACCAAACTAAGCAAGCAGATTCACAAGATACAAAAACATGGTTCAGTGATTCTATGTTCTGACATTTAAGACATTTAGAAGCAAGTTGGAAACCTTTTCTTTGTAATATTGTATCTACACTTATTAAGTTGTTCAACACTCTCCAAAGAGTGAATGAGCACTTATTTGGAGAGATATTGTTCCAAATTTTACCTTTTATTATTGATGTTGTGTATTTCTGTCTTATTTCATTAACTGTATCTTTTAAGTTAAAAGAACCATCAGAGGAGAGTTTCCAGATGGTGGAGTCATCTAAGCTTAAGTTTAACTGTGTTTTAATGATTCCATTAATGTATTCAGATGGTAAGTTACACTGTAATTTAGGTAAATCTCATTTATTGTTGTTCTAGAATTCCGTTATCTTTGTTTGAGAATAATGATGTGAATTAGCTAATATTAAGGTAATTAGGGGTTTAGAACTGTGCCATCGATCTAACCAGAAGTCTAAGTTTCCCTTACCTAGTTTCCATCTTATATGTTTTTCAGCTTCATCTTTGATTTCAAACATTCTTTTCCATATTTTGGAGTCTGAGTATCTTAAGGTAGATTGTAATGGATGAATGTTTTGACAATATTTAGAATGCATCATTTTTTACCAAAGGGTTTTATTGTTTCTAAAGTTAAACCATAATTTGAATGAATAGGCAGTCCGTATGTCATTAATGTTTCTAATGTTAAGGCCATTTTCATTATATGGTTTGCATAAGTTCTTCCAATTGGACCATAGTATAGATTTTTCTAATTTCATTGAAACCCCATAGAAATTTGTTAAACACTTTGTTAATTCTTGATATTGTCTTCAAAGGCAGTTTAGTAGATAGTAAGTAATAAGTTGGGTATGACATAAGGATAGAGTTAATTAGTGTTATTTTACCCCCAAATGAAATTCTTTTTGAGTTCCATTCATTAATTTTATTCCTTACCTTATCTATTAAGTTTTCAAAGTGTACAGAATAGTTGTTTGAATGTATTGGGATACCTAAGTAAGTAAAAGGTAATTTAACTTGTTTGAAACCTAAAAATCTTTCCAAAGATGTTATTCTTGTTTTGTTCATGGTTGTAGAAACACTGAATGTTGTTTTTTGTCTGTTTATTTGTTGGCCAAAGAGTAACTGATATATGTCTAAGAATTTAGATAGTTTCTTTATGTTTGTTAATGATTCATTTAGAAATAAGATTATGTCATTAGCATATGCTAAACAGTTAATCTTTAAAGTATTTTTCATATTGTATGACATAGATTTGTGTTGGCCAATTAGGTTGTTTATACCTCTTATTAAAAATTCTTCAGCTATAATAAAAAGGCAGGGGGATAAGGGGTCCCCCTGGCTTAAACCATTACCAGAATTGAAAAAGCCATTGGTTTTGTCATTAGTTATTACTGAGTATGTAATATTTTCAATGCTTTTATTTATTAGCTTTATTACTTGTTCATTAAAGCCAAAGGATAACATTACTTCATATATGAATCTAAATTCTAAGTTGTCAAATGCTTTTGACATACCTAGACTTATTATTAAGTTGTCTCCTCTAGTTTTTCTATTTAGATCTTTAACTATTTCTTGAGTTATTAAGATGTTTTCTTGAATGGTTTTATTTTCAATGTAAGCACCTTGCTCATTTGAAATGATTAAAGGAAGTAACTGAGCTATTCTGTTGTTTATTATTTTAGAGATAATTATATTGAGGACAGAACATAAGCTTATGGGTCTAAATTGCATCCAGGTTTTAGGAGATTTGACCTTAGGTATAAGACATATTAAGGTTGCAAATAGGCCTTTAGGTAAGTTTGTGTTAGTAAAGTAGTCCGAGATAGCTTTAAGAAGGTCATCTTTAATTATTGACAGGATAAGTAGAATATGGAGTTGAATCCATCAACTCCAGAAGCACTATTAAGGTTTAAGCTTTTTATAACATTGTGTAACTCTTCCATTGTAGGTAATTTCAAGATACTCTCGTTATTTTCATCAGATATGATTCTAGGAATGATGTTCTTTATAGTAGAAAGGTCCTCCTGTGTAGTAGATTTGTTTAACAGATTAGAAAAGTAATCTACAACAGATAAACCAATTAGATCATCATCTTCAATCCATTTATTCTTATCTTGAATTCTATTAATTTTGTCTTTAGATCTTCTTTTTTTAACATAGTTATGGAAGGTTGCTGTGTTATTATCACCATCTTTTAACCACTTTGCATAACTCTCTTTTTTCCAATATATTTCTTCTCTTTCAAGTAATGTTATATGAGTAGCATTTAGGTTAGCTAGATTAGATTGATTTTCAGTGCAGTCATTTTCTTCTAGCTTTGTTTCAGCAGTTTTAATTCCTTCTTCAACTTTGTTTAAACAATCAAAATGTTACCATATATATTTTTGTTCCAACATTTTAAGTGTTTTTTAAGCCTTTTTAACTTGGACAAAAATGTAAATATGAGAAGAATCATGAAATTGTTTTGACCAATTGTCTTCTACAGTTTTGAGAAAGTCTTCATGTTTTAACCACATATTTTGAGATCTAAATGAAGGTTTTTGATAAGTTGAGTTTAGTGAAAATGATATTAACAAGGGTGAATGGTCAGAACAAGTTATGGCCAAGTGATTCACCCTTGTAATATGAAATATTTCTCTCTATTTATCATTATGTAATGTTCTATCTAGTCTTTTCCATTTGTGTTTGTTTGTCCATGTAAAATCTGAACCTATATATCTAGGGTCTTCAAGTTTACAATCTAAAATCATGTTATTAAAATCATCCATACTTTTTGAATAAAGTATGGAGCAGGCTATTTGTTCACTTGTGTTGGAGATTGTATTCAAGTCTCCAACAATAAGCCAGGGTAGATTTGTTGCAGAGATGTTTCTTAATTGATCCCATAGAAGCATTCTATGGGATCTGGTACATTTTGCATACACTATGGTAATCAGAACTACTATCTTAGTAGAAGGATGACTTACCATAGTGTTTAAAAGTTGTTCTGAACTTTCTATAATGTTGATTTTAAAATCATTTTTCCAAAAACTCCAGATTTTGTTATTAATGTTTGCATAATGTGATTCAAATCCCAGTTTTGAACATGTTGATTGTAATTTATCAACAGATATCATAGGTTCTTGTAGAGCTATGATATCAGTTGAAAATTGTCTAACCAAGTTTTTAGTTCTTCTTAATTATTTTTTATTACCTATCCCTCTAACATTCAGTTAAGTATTGCTATGGTCATTTTAAGAATTGTTTTGAGGATCCTATTGATCATTTAGGGTTTCTTGTGTTAACCAGTATTTTGCTTCTTGAGGATCTTCTTACAGAGGTATTAATTGAGTTTTTTTTATTTTCTTTTGTTCTGGTGATTGAGGTAAACTTAAACTAGTAATAATTAATGGTACATCATGTTCATGTTCAGTTTCAAATAAATCTTCCAATTCTTCATCATTTAGTATGTTAAATGAGTTATTTAAGTTAATGGTATGTATGACATCAATTATATCCTTTTTAGTGACATCAGGTGGATGTTTAAGTTGATTAAAGATTATCATATTGTTCCTTTAAAGTTCAGGTAATTTTTATGTTTGTAAAGGTAGGTTACTTATGCTGTAAGTTTCTGTTTCATCATGTTATTGTGTTTCAATATCTTTTACAGGTAAGTTATTAAGTTGATTAGAGACAATAGCATTTTCAACAGTTATTGTATCTAAATCTGAATTATTTTCCTTTTCAATTACCAGTTTTTCTGTTTGTAGATCTTTATTAGTTTCAGGATTTGTTTTTGGAATCCAAACTTCTTTTGAGGGAAGTTTGGATTGAGTTTTCAAATGTTCCTTAATAGGTACATTTTTGTTCAATTTTTGTTCAAATTCTTCATTTTTGCATTGCTTTTCTTGATGTCCAATGTGTTTACAATTTTTACAATAAAAAGGTTTATTTATATATGAAATATATTACCAGAAGCCATCCTTTTCCCCAAAGCATATCCATATACTTTAGGGAAGAGGTTTGGAAATTTCAGTTAAAACCCATGCTTTACAATTGTTGTGACTTGCAATATTATTTTTAGGAATCCATACTGTTAAGGGCAATCCAATTGCCTTAGCAATATGAGTTATTGAGTCTGGATTGTAAAATATTTCAGGGATTTTAGGCAGAGAAATCCAAAGAGGAGTCAGCGGAGACTCCTTTTTGGGTTGAAATTCGGGTGTCAATTTAAGAATTCTAAAATACATATTACCTATTGATCTAATAGTTTTACTCCATAGTGTTTTAACATCTTCTAATAGATCTAATTCTATGAAAAAATGCCTATAGTCCCATTTGTAAATGCTATATGGTCCTATAAATCTAAATGATGAAATGTATGTTTTGAATTCATTGAGAGTAGGACTCCCAAATGAGAATTTAGCAATTAATGTAGTTTTAGAGATAGTAGTTAAAGAAAACTTATCTGAAGGTAAAAATTGTAATGATTTGTAATCTTCGTGTTCCTCGTGTATGACTCCATTGTGTATGAATTCCTTTGTCGCTCTTTAACCTCCTACCATTTCAGCAAATGATTTCCTGTCTCTTGTGTTCTCAAAAGTAGGGTTCGAAATCATCTAGGGTATCCTATTTTCCATTCTTGAATTAGTATCATTCAGAGTTGGAAATTCCTCATTGTGTAGATATACGTTGTTCAGGTCCATTATTTGATTTTCCAAATCTGATATTACCACCAAAGATCGCAGCTATTGCTTCTATTGCTCTCAAAATTCACCATAAAATGCTTTGTTGATGCTATGGTAGAATTACCACTAGAAATCCTTCAGTAAAATTGTGATTGATTGATTTTTCAGATCTGAATCTTGAGAAGATTTCATATATGAACCCTTCAAAAACCACCAACAGAACTGGATATTGCTTCTGTTACTCTCGAAAATCACCAGAAATCCCTTTGTTGATTCTGTGTTAAACTACTATCAGAAATCTTTTACCACCAGAGATTCTTCAATTAGAATGTGCTTGATTGATTTTTCAGATCTGAATGTAGAGAAGATGTCGATCTGATTTCTTCAAAAATCAGCATTGGAACCGGATATTGTTTCTATTGCTCTCGAAAATCACCAGAAATTGCTTTGTAAATGTTGTGTTGATCTACTATCAGAAATATTTTAGTAAAAATGTGATTGATTTTTCAGATCTAAATCTTGAGAAGATTTCAAATCTAAACTCTTCAAAAGATATCACAAGAACTTGCTTAGAATGTATGCGATGACAATGTCGATATATACTTTGCAAGAATTGAGTATTTTTGTTTTAGAATTAGGGTTTTGTGTGGTTTTGAGATTGGGTATAGACGATAGACGATGAGAACTTTCCTCGAGATGAGGAAAGTCAAAGAGAGACGAATCAGGTGATCGAAACAATGTTGGAATGGGCTTTCTTGGAAACCCGATTAGAATCTTAGAGCGTTTCTTGAATCACCTTTGCCTGAAAGAGACAAGAATTCAGTAACAAAAAAGGTATCGCCTTGCAGCGCCATAATTTCTATTGCCACATGCCCATGGCGCCGCTGTGGCGGTGGCCATATCAACCGGAGCGCCTAGCCTCGACATGAGGCGTTGCAGCCTCACCTTGCAACACCGCGACGATTCCTTTTAAAACTCTATGATGTCCTAAACATATGTTAAATATAATTGAAACAATTTATGGAGAAAAGATAGTGAACTCATATTAGTAGGAGTTTAATGACTAGTCTTTATGATAAGTAATAATGCAAATGTAAAGTTTTGTTTAAATAAAAGAATAATTTGAGTATGTTGGTTTTGTTGATGGTTACACATGTGCATTATCATTTGTACGAGAGTTCACATGCATGTTATAAGTATGGTCCTATGTATCTAATATGTAGTCCTATATAACAATACATGTATTATGTGAATTGTGTATCGTTGTCTACAGTCGTGGTTTTGTATGAACATATGGTCATGTGTGGATGCAGTCTTGTATGGACACGTTTTGGTCATGCGTTGAAGATTTATGGTCTTATGTGGACTATGCATGTATAATTTGACTATAGATCATAACATTCATTAGTGGTCTTGTGTGGATGAGTTATGATGTGTTGACAAGGGATATATGACTTGATTCATTAAATATTACATACATGCCATTATCATATACTTTGGTGATGTATAAAATATTGAAAGTGAAAGTATACAAGTGGATTTTATATGATATTTTATGTTTTAAATTAATATATTTTATTATGTATATTATTTTATTTATATATGGTGAGCGGTGGTGTTCACCCCTGCGTAGCTTAATGTGCCAGTTACATAATAAAGTTGTGGTCACTAGTGTTTTTGGTAATGTGATTTTTGTAAAAGAAAAACCATGTTTTATTTTTTCCAATCATTAGATTGATATGTACACATATGGGATAATGGAAAAAATTAGACTCGTCTTGAGCTTTTGATCATAATTAAATATTTACATTTCTGCTTTCGGTTTTTGTTCAGTTGAAGTTGATTGTCCAAACTATTTGAATGTGAAAATGTGTATATTATAGTAAGATATATTTCAGTTTTAATTTTTGTTTATTCTTAGTTTTGTATTGCTTTATTTTATTCTATAAACATTTATTCAACTCAACACACGAAAAAATCTACATTAATTGTATTGTGGGTAAAGAACTACTTTAGCTTATCATCCAAATATAGAATCTCCAATGGGCTCGACTGCTAATGTATAAAATATAAAAAAAATGATTGATGAACATATTTGTAATCATACATGGTAACCAATATACACGTCAAACTCGCTGAGTCAATTGTTGATAATATACTAAAAATTTAACATATTTAACCAACTAATTTTTAACTTAAGTTGGCAGAGTTAGATTTAGTCTCTCATAATATAAAAATCGTATAACATACAAAATCATAAGAGATGTGTACTTAATTCTTATAAAAATAAAATTATATTATTCGTCCTTGTTTGACTGGCCACAATACAATTGTGCATAACACGTAAATTAGTTTATTATTAAGAACAATTGAACGATATAATTTCCTTATTCGAAAAGTATAGGTTAAAACTATACGTTATAATGAATTTATCCTAAATTTATATGTAAAACTAAGAATTTAAAATTAATCACACAACCATTGTTTTATAAAACACACAAAAATGACAACATGTCCAACTGGCCACTTAACTCTTATATAAAATCAGTTCATTTTTACTAACATTTTTCTAAATACAAAAACTAAAAAGAACACGCACGTTGAATCGTACTTAATTATATAAAAGATATTGAAATTATATACAATGCACCTTTTAGTTTAGCAATTTAACATAAAAACTAACAAATATTATAGCCTAAACAACTATATAATAATGTTAAGAAAATCTTAACTAACTCGGTTATAATGTGTGATACCATATTATAAGAGTATATATATATATATATATATATTTACTAGTATTAAATATTTGGGAAATATATCAAAAATAAAATCGTAAGGGATTTGGGGAAAAACAAAAAAAATATCAAATTAATACGAATATTTGTATGGTCCAAAATTATATATGAAGTTAAAATATATAGCCCAAATTTTCACGATAATTGGTATAAAGTACTTAGACCCATATGGAGCACGATGTAGGGATATGATTCTCGGGTTTCGAGAATGATTATATCTTTTGTACATAATATAAGATTACATATGATTGAGGGCCATATAAAGCATAATATAAAGATGGAATTCTTGGGTATCAAGTATGATTAGATTTTTCATGCTCTAGATAGATGTCGATGGTCATTAGACTTAGACGGAGCGTGATGCAATGATGTAATTCTCAACTATTGAGCATAATTAAACCATATATGGTCAATATTTAAGTTCTCTTAGGTACATTGTGACATATACGAATCATAAAGTGGGAATAAAATTCTTAGGTTTCCAGCATGATTAGACCGATTATGCTCAAGATGAAAGTTTTATATGCTACATGCAAACTTAAACAAAATACAATATAAGAATAAAATTTTCAGGTTTTTTAGCATGATTATATCATCCATTCTCAAAATTCAAGTTATATGGGCTCGATACAAGCCCAAATGGAGCACAATTTAAGAATGCAATCCTCAGGTGTCAAGTATGATCAGACCAATCATTAGCAAGATGGAAGTTATACTGGCTCTATGTTTTGACGTAACATGGGGATATAATTTACAAGTGTTTGTGCATAATTATGCATGACATACTAATGTTGAAATTTATATGGTTAAGTTCTATAATACTTTGTTCAAAAGAAGATTATTATGATAGTTTGTTCAACGGACAAAATAAAGTAAAGAAGATCAAAAAAATAAATGTGATAAAAACTTATATCATTTTCTAAAGAGTATGTGTACTAATTTCGTAAAAAGGATCATAATTCCTATATATTTTTATTTCCACTACTCAGTCTCATTTTTCATCCAACCTACAAATATAATTTACTCTTTATATAATGGTCTTATATTAATGAAGTTCTATGTAGATGTATCACTATTGGTGCAACCTTCTCTGGTCTTCCGGGTGCTTTATTAGAATATGGTACGTCCTTATGGCGACAACATAATAAGATATTAATTATTTTATCTATACATTGTCAGACATGGTTTTCGTACTTGTCATGCATGGTGTTTGTACTATCAATAGCGTGAGAAGAGGGAAGACTTAGCTATGGTGCGAACAACTACTTGGAAAAAGTGGTTTTGTTTGATAGGGAGAACTAGTGCGCCTCCAAGGTCAATAGAAGTTTGGCCTTGGTGAAAGCTTGGATGTTCAAACACCAAACGAGCTGTTCGCACAACAAGGTGCGACCATAGTCAATCTAACTGGTTTTGCACCATGGCACGACCATAGCATATCTTGGAATTTCCCATAAGTCATGTTATCTTGTCGCATAACGTCGCACGACTAGGGTATAGGTCCCAAACAACAGTAAACAATGAGCAGAAACAAAAAATCAACATATAAAATTTATACGTGGAAAAACCCTTTCAATGTGAAGAGTAAAAAACCACGGGACTAATTTGGAGTCCACCTTGAACACTTTTATTATTATAATTAGTTGAGGTTACAAATGAATCTTAAACAATCTCTTAAATAAAAACCCATCAAAAATACACAGAATAATAGATAACGAAAAAGAGAAGCACAAAGAGAAAAATATCATTAAAAACTACTACTTTGTTCCAGCAGTGATTTGTTCCGGTTTGTAGCACCAAATCATAATCCAAACGGTTTGATTGAAGCTCCAGATGTCCTAAACATGCTGCCAAACTTTTAGTAAAAACGGATGTCATTTCCCCTTGAAGAAACCTCTTTACAGTGACTGCACGCACGAAAATCAAAAATTAAAAAATAGTCTATGCATTTGTATTTTCAAAAACTACTCTCTCTTTTTGTTTTTTTTTTATTTCTATCTTAAAAAGTATTGCCCCCAAATATATATAACCTTAGGAAGATGAAAGCCCTAGGTTATAAAGTGGACATAATATGGGTGGACCATAACAATCTTCCCTTCCAGCCCATCAAGGGGAAGATACAATCATGAGGTAATCACTTGAACCTCATCACGGTGAGCTTACTGCAAAGGTCAACCTTGTGTCTGAGAACAATCTTAGTCAACATATATGTATTATTCTTGTTAGTGTGGACTTTTTCAATTTTATTTCCTTTATTTCAATCATATCTTGCAACTAATGATATCTCACAACAATATGCTTGCTGCGTGCGTGATACATAAGATTCATGCTTAAAGTCATAGCACTCTGATTATTATAAAATACCACATACTCTTCTTGATTCAACCCCAACTTTTGAAGGAACCGCTAAAGCCAAATCATCTTTTTCTTGCTTCTACTACTGCAATAGATTATGCCTCAGTTTGACAAGAATACACATTTTTGTAGCATGGATTGCCATGAAATGGCTCCCCTTGAGAATGTAAACACATAATTAAGATAAATTTCTGGTTATCAAGATCACCAACAATGTCAACATCTGTATGCCCTTCAAGTATAAGTTTTCGACCTTTATAAGATAAAATCATAGTAGATGTACCTCGCAAGTATCTGAAAATCCACTTCACTACTTCCTAATGAATTTCACCCGGATTTGATAAATACTTAATCACTGAACCGACAACATATGCAATATCAAGTCTTGTACACACCATAACATACATAACTAACAACAAAAGAATAAGGAATATATGACATCCTTTCTTTCTATTTTATTTCTATTTCTCTGTTGTAGGACACACTTTTTTTCTTAACTTGAAGTGTGTAGCTAATGGTGTATTTGATGAGGTCGGATAATTTTGACACTGCTGCTTAAACCATATCCGGAGGGCAGTTCGGACTAAACCAGTATCATAAGATACCAAACAGGGTAAAACTAGTCGACGGTGACTAAGGTAGGTGTTGGTCATTTTATACCTTGGGCTAATGGGATTTTAAACTTAACCCAAGTCTAAAATACGACCCGAAAAGCCCACGAGTCAGTAATTAAGTATAAATACCCCAACTACTTTCATTAATGAGGGTGATCGGAATCTAATACAAGCACACACCTTAATTATCTCACTACACTCCACCTTAAACATTAAATTCCCAAAATACTTTACTAAATTACCCTCAATCAGAAATAATCCACACCAAATTGGTGACCACAGTGGGGGTGCAATGTGCCTGAATTTCATATTCAAAACCAGCATACAAGGTAGTTCTGATGGGTCCAAATGCTTAGAATATTCCACCTCCTAAGGTGGAAGTCGCAAAAGAAAAAAATGAATACAATATTGAGGAACGTGATCAATTAAGGGCTGAGATAGAGGCCTTGAGAGTGTCAAACAAGCAGAAAAAGGGGTTAAAGAAAAATCTGGCGTGTCGGTACTTCACGATACTGACAATCCTTGAAAGAACGAGCAGTCTCTAAAAAAATCATCTCAGCTCCAAGAAAACGCACCGATCTAAACATGTGGAGAGTTCTACATTGGAATCCTCCAGTAGATTTATCTAATGAGGCAGAATTTGAAGAATCAGTGTCCTTAAGAAGTGATGAAGGGCGGTCAAAAAATAAAATGAGGCTAACCAAAAAATATTCAAGAAAAATGGATAAGCATGGTAGGCTTAAAAAGCATCATGGTAAGGGAAATGGTTCAGCTGATCAACATATTGACCATTTGTTTATTGACCTTTTTGATTTTCAGTCTAGACCAGATGTTTTTGCTACACCGAATGAAGATACCGTTTTTAGCCATAACAGGAACAAGAGGCAATCTTTTTTATCTGCGAAAATACTCTTTAGACACCTTCCCATGATGTTTGACAGCTATAAGACGGAGAGATATGATGGGAGCAAAGATCTGGACAACCATCTGGAGCAGTTTAAGAACTTTATGATGAACTTCGATGACGACGATAGAGTGTTGTGCAGGGCCTTCTCTCAAACTTTTACAGGAAGTGCCCTTAAATGGTATAATAGTCTCTATCAGAGATCTATTAAAAATTTGATATATTTTGAGTTTCCTTTCAGTGGCAGTTTGTTGGAAGCAAATAGCTTAAGGATAATGAGGATACCATTATCCATTATATTCATGAGCCAAATGAGTCTCTAAAGGAGTACATCAGCCAATTTTTGAATACAAAGAATGGGCTATCAGATTGCTTTGAACAAGTTGCAATTGCTTCCCTCAGACAAGGTTTAAATCCTGGCAACATGGCTGATTCAGTCGCCCAGAAGAAAGCCATAACTTTTAGGGGATTGTTAAATCAGGTGGGGGAAACAAATCAATGTGGAGGAGACTAAAACGACCAGGGTGTCTCGCCAGATAAGGTCTACTACTACAACATCAACACCCCAAGCTGCTAATCAGTCCAGATACAGGTCAAATGAGACTTAATAGGGATCCAACCGATCAAGGCAGAATCAGTTTAACCAAAATCAAAACCAACAGGTAAAAAACAAGAGGGGATCATGGGTTCAACCTTAGTGGTTTCCTGAAATGGGGGAAAGTGTGGCCACAATTTAAGACAAGACTATAAACAAAGTGCACTTTATAAATTCAGTAGCATTGCATTCCCCCAAAGAAAATTGGAGTACCCATTTTTGCAAATACCATAATGACATAGGTCATGATACCCATGATTGTATAACCTTGAAACAAGAGGTCCAGAACCTCATTGAGAGACATAAGTTGGGGGCCTATGTCAAAAAACGAGGGGGAGCAGACCGGATAATTCATAAGCCAATGCCAAAGCTCCCCGAACTACTCCATCTAGCAATCCTTGAACATCAACCCAGGAAGATGCTACGGTGATTACTGAAAGGTTTGATATAGACTCTCAGTATATTTATCCGGATCCGAATCGGAATCGGGTGGGAGTAATAACAGACAAGACTGATATTGTCTCTGGTTTTATTAAATATTTTGAATTTTTAACCATCTTTAGAAGGGACACTGTGACTGCATCGTCTAGTTCTTCAGGGAAGAGGCATGTTCACAGTTTGTCCACCCAGTTGGATGGAGGAATGTCCACCCACCTGTATCAAACTTTATATCCCTTTATATTTTTCAATGAGGATGACCTGAGAGATATTGAGGGCCTCATGAAGACGTTGTGATAATAGGGGCGTTAATAGGGGAAATAATATATGTCAAATCCTAATTGATATAGACAATTCGACAAATATCTTGTTTTTAAGCTCCTACAAGCAGATGAGAAACCCTTCGCTTATACAACGTTCAGACAGAACTATCGTCGGCTTCACATTGAGTTCTACAGATATGATTGGGGAATTTAAAGAATAAGTATTGTTGGCCAAGGTACATTTCAAGAAAATGGTGAGAGTCTTATATGTTATGGAGGATTTTCTAACATTTTATAATGCAATATTTGGGAGGTTTAGGCTCTCTAGAATGCATGTTATGACCTCTATGGTCCATTAATGTTTAAAATCTGCAGTCCAAGGATAAGTAGGTGTTGTCCGGAGCAGTCTGAAGATAGTCAGGAAATGTTATGCTACTTCCCTTGCCTCTAAGACCGTAGAGGCAGTCAAGATTAACAGAGATTAGAAGATATTAGAGCCTTCCACTGATGAGAATGAGATTGATGATCCCAGGGAGGCTCCTAGAGTCATAAAACTCGTAGAGGAGGTTGAAATCTACTCCCTAGCTGAGGGAAAAAATATTAAAATTGGTACCAAGTTGGCGCCAAGTTTGAAACACAGATTGTTGTATTTTTTTAATGATTAATCAACATATATTTGCTTGGTTCAATGACGATATTACCGGAGTGCCAACTAATATAATTTGTCACAAGTTATATACGAACTGATGTTACACCGGTTGTATAATAAAGAAGGTCTTTTTCTAAAGAAAAAACATATATGATTGTTCAACAAGTTGATCGTTTGACCAAGATGGGTCACATAAAAGAGTCTCAGTTTCCTTTATGGACTTCCAAACCTGTCTTAATCAAGAAAAAGAATGGCAAATGGCGCATGTGTATCGACTTTACTAATCATAATAGGGCATGCCCCAAGGATCCTTATCCCGTTCCTCGGATAGATCAGTTGGTGAATTCAATTTCTTGGAATAATTGTTTTATTTCATGGATGCATTTTCGGGGTACAACCACATACAAGTAAATCCGAAGGATCAAGATCACACCAATTTTATTACAGACAGAGGTCTTCATTGTTATAAGGTGATGTCGTTCGGATTGAAAAATGTTGGGGCCACTTATAAAAGATTAGTAAATAAAGCCTTTGCTAATCAGATTGGCATACACATGGAAGTTTATATAGATGACGTGATGGTAAAGATCTTGGAGGAAGATGCACATATATCTGACCTTCAAGAAACATTTTCTAATATATAGGTTGTGAACTTGAAACTAAACCATGAAAAGTGTGTTTTCGGGGTTTGATCTGGAAATATTTTAGGCTATGTAATAAGTGAAAAAGAAATTCAACCTCATCAGGATTAGCTCAATGTTTTGTTAGCAATGGATCCTCCTTGGAGCACCAAAGAAGTTCAAAGGTTGACCGGAAGGTTGGCTGCGTTAAACAGGATTATTTCGAGATCATCAGACAAATGTGCTCTATTTCCAAGTATTCAAGAATGCCAAAGACTTTAATTGGTCTCCAAGTGTGATCAAGCATTTCTTGAAATAAAAAAGCATCTATCTTCGCCCAAGAGTCTCTTTAAACCTGTTCAGGGGGAAATCTCTACATATACTTAGTTGTATCATAGTATGTGATAAATGTTGTGCTAGTAAGAGAGGTGGACAATTACCCTCGTCTGGTGTATTACATTAGTAAAAGTTTGTTGGATGCTGAAAGAAGATATATGAAGTTAGAAAAACTAGCATTGGCTTTGGTAATTGCAACATGAAAGATGAGACCATACTTTCAAGATCATTCCATTGTTGTTCGAACATCTTTTCCATTGAAGAATGTTCTTCAGAAAGCTGATGTATCAAGCCATATTAACCAAGTGGTCAGTTGAGCTAGGTGGTTATGATATTGATTTTGCACCCCGAATAACAATAAAAACCTAGATAGTGGCCGATTTCTTGGAATAATTTTATGTTGATAGATCTCCCGGACAGATACCAGAGAACGAGTCTAAAAAAGAATGGATGGTCCGAACTGATGTCGGATTTAGTACTATGGGATGTGTGGCTGTAATTTGTTTAACTTCTCCCTATGGTTATATTATGTATCAGGCTATATGTTTTGGTTTTCAGGGTTTCTAACGATAAATTTGAATATGAAGCAGCTATAGTTGGTCTTAAGCTAGCCTTTATATGTGGGGCCAGAAGAGTCTGATTAATGAGTGACTCCCAATTACTGATTCACCATGGTTAAGGGCAATCTGAAGCGAAGAAAAAAAATTGATAAAATAATTTCTTATCTTAAGGGAAGTTGTTGCAAGCTTCAAGAGTATCCACTATGAACACATCCTTAAATCGGAAAATACTGTGACAGACTCTTTGGCAACCATAGCTTATTCTGAATCTTACATTGGATTCTGATGTTAGAATGTCCATCAATACAGACAGGCCAAGAAAAGGATAAAGAGATAGAAGATAATATGAACATAGTAACCATTCAACCCAAGGACTTGAGGCGATATTCTTCAGTTTATTTCCAATGGGATTTTGCCTCCAGAAAAAGCCATGGCTAAGAAAATCAAGTATATGGCTCGTGGTTTCTTAGTATTAAGGGAAATCCTTTACAATAAATCTTTCAGTAGACCCCTCTTGCGTTGTTAAAGATTTAAAGAATCCCAAGTTATGTTATCTGAACTGCATGATGGTGAAGGTTCAGCACACTGTGGCTATAAAGCCCTAACCAGGAGAGTTTTATTAGCAGGGTACTACTTGCCAACCATAACGGCAGATGCTAAAGATATGGTAAAAAAGTATGACATTTTCCAGAGGTATGGAAATGAAACTCATGTGCCAATAGTTCCTATGAAATTAATATCTTATTCCGATACCATTTGATAGATGGGGGGTTGTATCTGGTTGGGCCTATTCCCATGGCATCTCGTGGATGCCGAACAATCATAGTTGCTATTGACTATTTCTCTAAGTGGATAAAGGCAGTTCCTTTAGCTGGAACCACTTCTAAGGCAATTATTAAATTCATTTTGTCTAATATATGTTGCAGATTTGAGGTT
This sequence comes from Limnanthes douglasii subsp. nivea, assembly GCA_036936605.1. Taxonomy (NCBI): domain Eukaryota; kingdom Viridiplantae; phylum Streptophyta; class Magnoliopsida; order Brassicales; family Limnanthaceae; genus Limnanthes; species Limnanthes douglasii. Next base: position 34,416,982 of record JAUPFV010000004.1, read on the forward strand.
CCCCGAAATATTACCACAGAATGTTCTGCACCTCTAGAGGAATTCAACACTGATTTTCTTATCTTTTCCACCCTCAAGAAAATGGACAAGTTGAAGTTTCTAAGCGTACAATCTTATCCGGACTGAAGAAAAATCTGGAGGGAGCTGCAGGAAAATGGCCAAATTATCTACAAGAAGTATTGTGGGCTTCTCGAACTACACCTGGGGTTGCTTCACGAGATTCTCTGTTTTCCCTTCTCTATAGGATGGATGCAATCACTCCCATAGAATCTACTTTACCCTCTCACAGAGTCCAAAATTATTCTGAACAGGAAAATGATATGGCAGTGAGGAATCAGTTGTATTTGATTGAAGAAAGATGAGTTAAAGCGTATTTGAGAATGGCGCATTACCAGGGTTTTATGAGGAGTAGATTTTCCTCCAAAGTTAAAAGAAAATATTTTCAATTGGGAGATAAAAGTTTTAAGAAAAATCCTTTTACACACCAAGGGAAAACAGTTCGGTAAGCTGGCTCCGAATTAGGAATGTCCTTATATGGTATGTGGGAAAATTAAACCGGAAACATACAGACTGCAAGACAGGGAGGGAAGAACACTAAAGCACCCATGGTACGTTGAACATCTCAGGTTATACTTAGAATAAAAACTCTTGTAAATATTTACTTTTTGAATGTCAATGTAAATGTTGTGGGGCATACTTTTTCCTACCCTGGTGGCGCGGGGAGGTTTTAACGAGGTGTCCGAGTTTTTCAATAATATCTTATGCCTTCTTCAAAGTCTGGTACTAAATTATTTTTGATTTAATCATAGTGTGAGGTGGTCGGATATTAAATACTTATTAAACACCCCGGCTCTCAGACATGTTTGAGGTGATCGGATACGTTAAACATTTGAGTATATTTGTCAAACATATGTGGTCAGAATTACTTAACACACTTGCTTAACTGATCTGAAATATTAAAGGTTATTTAAACATTAATTGGTAAAGAGTTAAACAAAATTCAAGCAAAGAGAAATACGATATTAAAGTATGATCGGAATAGAATCGATCCATGATTCATAGATGCCTTGAGCATTCAAAGACTAAGTTTTAAAAACAAAAATTAAACAAACAACGAAACAAGATGCCTTGGCCATCCAAGGACTTTAGTTTTTAAACAAAAACGCGTAGCATAACAATACAACCTTAGGGCTTGTTCCCTTGGTCTTTTCATCACCATCATCTTTTTTTAGACTTTTGAGTTCAGCACTTGAACTCTCACCAACTCCTTCTTTGTCCTCAGAATATTCCCCACTTGAGTAGTTGTGTTTATCACCATCAACCATCGTATGAAAAAGGAGGTCATCATATTCCACAAATTTCCACAAAAGACCAAGAGTCCTCTTAGGAAAAGTCTCATGGAACAGTAAGACCATATCACATTTGATTCCATCATCTTTTTTCTCCAAAAAGTCCACCACTCTAAAGGCATACTTCTCTATTCCAGCATCTATATCCTCGACTTTCTTCTTTACAAGAGATGTATTCTCCTCTGTCTTCTTCACAAAAAGATCTTCTAGATTTACTTTATCTTCGGATAAAGTCTTGACAGTTTTGTCGCTAGCCTCTAGCTGTTCTTTCAGAGCTTTTATATCATCAGAGGAAGAAGTTTCCAGTCCGAAATACTTGGTCTAGAGATCTTTTTGAGCCTCTTCTGACTTGAGAAATCTAACAACTAGATCCTTTTTTTCCTTCTTTATGGATTCTATGCTTTGCTGAGCGGCGGAGAGACTGTTAGTCAAGCTTTGATTCTCTGAAGTCAGGGAAGTTATGGTAGTGGTTTGATCCCTCGGTTACCTTTCCAGGTCGACTACCAGATGGATGTAACCTAAGAGAGCATGACTCAGAGTGTCTTGTTCACTTGATATCATGTATGTCTTACCATTGTGGGTTACATCATTTGCCGAATTTACAGGACGATAAGGTCTCGCAAAGTGATCATTGTCCAGTTCATTAAAATATATGCTAATGTTCTGAAAAGCATCGAGATTTACCTCTCCATCAGTAGTGGTCTGTTCGAAATAAAGGTTAGGTGAAATTTCTTCTTGCAGAGTAGGATCAGCAGGAACCAGAGGAGGAAGTTCAGAAGAACGTAGAATTATCTCTGATCCCAGAGTGACTTTCGTCTTCTTTGCAGCTTTTTCAGCATTGCTTATCTTGTGCTTCTTATCCTTATTTGTAATCTTTGGTGGGTTGTTTGATCCACCAGCCTCTTTGACGGTAAATTCGAGTGTTTCTAGTTGAACAACATTGAATCCTCTTTGATTCTCCAAACCGGTCCCTTCGGTAGTTGGTGGAGGTGGATCTGTTGTGGTTTTCTTCTTTCTTTTATTCTTCATCTTGTCCAGATTGCTAGGGGCTTTGATCCTGGAAGTCAGATAAAGTTTGGCGTCCTTAGCCTCAATTCTCTTCAAGATGACATCTGCAGGAGGAGGAGTGGTCAGTTCTTCCCAGGTGAGGTCTTATCTCCCTGTAGTATTCCACACGTGAGATCTCACAAAGTTCCCTGACGTAAAAAAATTGTGGAAACCATTCTCTCTCCAAACCCCATGCGTTTAACTTAGCATAGGTGTTTTGGCCAGCCTCTAGATGATGTGAGAACTTCTTCAAAAAAACTGAAAAGAGACACAAGTCAGTTTGGAACAAGCACATAGTATTTAAACGACTAAGGGGAAACATAAATAAAACTTACTTATACTCTTCCAGGGACTAGTCAGTTGGCTTGGATTAGAGTCAACTTTTATCTTTTTCCCATTCTCCCAAGCCCCGTCGATGAGACAGAATTGTGTCCTCTATGGTTTTTTGAACTCTAGTAAGTCATTCACTACCTTTTAGTCGTTCCCCATATTGTAGTGGTAAAAGAGAATGTGGTGGTTCTTGTACAGATTTGCCACAACAACGAATTGCTCCATTGGTAGTGGGATATTTGACAGCCTTGAAGCCATTATGCCAACCAACATAGTGTACCATGCATTCAGACTCAACTAACTTGGACATAACTTTATCAGGGAAGGTACCTGACTATCTCTGGATCGAAAGGAAACTGGAGTCTCTAGTTCAACGCCTCAGTATAAACTACTAGCTCATTAGACTTGCAGTCCATCGGAGTCTCCAAGGTGATTGGGATTCTCACCTTAACAGAATCGGGGAAGCCCCATTTTGTTCGAATATGACCAACTCAACAGTATGGGTGTACACGTAAGCAATGTTCTGAACGGTTATCACATACTTTACACTGACTTTCTGAAAATCTGGCCCACCTTCCCTTCCAGACACTCCGGAAGTGCATCTGGATTGGATATGCCCATTTTAATTTTACCCTTCCGATCTGCTGCGGTGTCCTCGGTCTGTCGGGACACCTTAAAAGGAGTATCTTCTATACTCTCCTCCATAGTTTCTTCCATTACGATGGACTGCTGTTCGGAAGGCTTAGTTTCTGCCATGGGCTTTATTGTCTCTGAATTAGTAGGTTTCAAAGAGCTAGGGGTGGATTTGGCTTTGGATTGGTGAGTTATTCTGCGAGAGGTGTTCTTCTCATGAGACTTCTCAGCATCCGAACCCATGGCTATGAAGGGCGAAGCTTTTCTAACACTGGAAACGAATTTTTCTTTAAGGAGGGGGTTTTGAGACTCTTGGACAGTACCGTGATTGAAGAGGAGAAAGGGTGGGGACAAAGGGTAATTTTCTGACCTTAGACATCTTTGATGACGATGAACCTTGGTCTGTGTTTAGTGTTGGCCGATTGATTTCTTCACCAGGAGAGATATGAAGATCAGCTGCAATTCTCTCGTCTCTTGCAACTTTTCTCGCATTCTCCAAATCAAAAAAATTCAGCCAACCTCTTTTTACCAGTGCGTTTCTGGCTGTGAACATAAATTACTCAGACAGAATTTGGAAAGATTACTAAACTTTCTCTCTCTAGAAGTGTTTGTGTTTTTGAAGACAATAGAACAATGAAATTGATTTAAATAACTGTGAAAATATAAGAGGTTACTTAGGGGAAGATAAACCGATCATAGTCATGATTAAGGGCTATAAAGTATAGGGGTTACACCCTAAGTACCTTTCTAGCCTAGTAGGTACAAGAATTTAAGAGAAAAACAGCTGAGAGGTCGAACCAGAACCTGACACGTGTCCCGCGTAAAAAAAAGACTCTTGAAATTCTTAACGGTAAAATCAATCCCACCGAATTCCAATCGGAATGACTCTTGAAATTCTTAACAGAAAAAAAGTGATCTATTCAGCTCGGATACAGAGGCAGATTGGACGGACACATTGGAAATTCTTTGGTTTCTATTCTTATGGGTTAGCTCTTCCAAATATTCTTTGCAAGACCTAAATGGGCTACTAATGAGGTCAGATAATTTTGATCATGCTGCTTAACCATATCCGGAGGGAAATTCGGACTAAACCAGTATCATAAGATACCGTATAGGGTAAAACTAGTGGAGCATGACTAAGCTAGGTGTTGTTCATTTCATACCCGGGGCTAATGGGCTCTTAAACTTAACCCAAGTCCAAGATCCGACCCGAAAGGCCAATGGGTCAGTAATTAAGTATAAATACCCCAACTACTTTCATTAATGAGGGTGATCAGAATTTAATACAAGCACACACCTTAATTATCTCACTACACTCCACCTTAAACATTAAATTCCCAAAACATTTTACTAAATTACCCTCAGTCAGAAATAATCCACACCAGTATTAACTAGCGTAGCAGTCTTCATATTAAACCATTTAAGTATACCTTCAGTATATTTCTCCTGTGATAGCCATAACTTTCCAGCTTTCCTATCACGAGTAATCTACATGCCTAAGGTTTTCTTTGATGGACCCAAACCTTTCATGTCAAATGATTTGGCTAAGTCTTTCTTCAAACATATAATCATCTCAGCATATTTCCTAATTATCAACATATCATCTACATATAAAAGAAGTATGATGAACTTACCTCCATAGAACTCTCTGAAATAGACACAAGGATCGGCATGGGTTCGTTTGTAACCCTTATATGTCATAAACAAGTTGAAATTACGATATCACTTCTTTGGCGCTTGTTTAAGCCCATAAGATTCTTCTTCAGCTTACAGAAAACTTTTTTTCCTTTCTCTTCAAAGCCTTCAGGTTCATCCATGTAGATTTTTTCATGCAAGTCACCATGTAAAGATATTATTTTTTACATCAAGTTGTTCAAACTCAAGATTTAGACTTACCGTTGAACCCAATACAATTATGATAGAAATCATCTTGATAACATGAGAAAATATCTCATCAAAATCAATGTTTTTTTTATGGTTGCATCTTTTTACCATAAGTCTAGCTTTTCGCCTGATAATTATCTAACCCTCTATTTTTTTCTTAAAAACCAATCTATTCTGTAATACTTTCTTTCCATTATGAGGTTTCACTAGCTCATACATTTCATTTTTTTAAAGAGTTTATTTTTTCCCTCATAGCCTCAAGCCAAAGAATGATAACAATTCTTGATAATTATTTGGCTCGCCGTCTTCAGTACTAGAATAAACTATGAGCTTGGATACTTTATTGAAGGTTTTCTCTCTTTAGGTAACCTTCGAACCTATATATCATTCACACGAGGGATAAGTTTCTCTCCAAAATCATGAACTTCTTTGTAAAGTAGGATCTCATCAGAATCATGAACAACAACAGGATCTTGTAAATCACCACTAGATAAAACATCCTCGATATCATTGGAAACCACCTCAATATTATTATTTATAGGCTTATTTACATAAGTAAAATAGAATAAAGAACAATTTTAATAGTTTTAAAAGATATATCAAAAGTATAAGTTAACCTTGTACTCAAAAGATATGCACTTTTCTCGTTCTTAAAGAATATTACATCTCTACTTCTGACTACTTTTTTTTTCTCATAACCATAGAGTATGGAGCCATACTCTTCATCACCATATCCAACAAAAACAAAATGATTAGTTTTAGTCAAGCTTGCATTTATGTTCTTTTGGAACATGCATGTATGTCATGCGTCCAAAAACTCTGAAATGTGAATATGGAGAATCCCCTATTTTCCATACTCTAGCAGGAATATCAAAATCAAGAGTTGTTTATCGAGCCCTATTAATCAAGTACACATCATAGTTAACATGGAAAAGATCAACGGTATATAAGTAAGAACATATCTCAATTAGTATGAAGCCTTTTAAAAGTGGATCAAAAGCGAAGTTGTGTTTCGGGCCTAAAGCGGATAATATCATACTAATATGGAGATCGAGTTGTTATTACTTATATATGGAGGTGGAATATGCGGTACTCATATTCCCAACAAATGGTAACAGAGCACCAGCCCCAGAAAGAACGCGATTATGGTATAAAATTTGGAGGTCAAACATGAAGAACCAGTAGTTATGTTCAAAGTTAATGATCTACTCTATAATATCACCCGTATGACCTAGTTTGGAGTGCATGTGTCTCATCAAGCGGTGTGACTTGATTGTAGTTTATCAAGATAAAAGTACTTGATTGGAGTGGCACTAAGGGATAAGGCAGTATGTTGATAGGATTGAGCAGCTAGATCTATTTTAAAGCTTCATGGGTCAGGTAGTCTACAACCTGATTAGAGTTGGTGAATGAATAGTCAACTGAAAGAAGGCTAAAATGGTACTTTGTTTGAGAAGAGAATGTTTTTGGTTGAAAACCAAAGTATCACATCCCACATCGGTTAAATATGGGATGATTTAGTGGTATATAAGTAAGAACATATCAACCAGTATGAGGCCTTTTGGAAGTGGACTAAAAGAAAAACCGTACTGGCCTTCAGGCCCAAACCGGATAATATCATACTAGTGGTTCAGTTATTTTACTTATATAAGGAATCAGAATATACGGTATCCATATTTCTAACACATGACATGTCTCATATTTGGCCAAATGACAAGTCCTCGGTCGCGCACCATGGGTGTAACTAAGGCATGTCTTAGACTTAACCTAAGGCTAAGTCATCTTATCACGTGTCATGGAATGACTAGTGCTTGAAGTGTACTTGTTCGTTAGCTAAGTCACCTGGTCGTTTGATGCAATCAAACGTTATGTTCAACTTGGCCAATGCCAAGTTGCATCATCGTACAAAGCACCTCTCACTAGAATGTTGAATAATTTTCTTGAAAGTGAAGCCAATGATTGATAATTATGTGTCTAAGTATAATGACCAAGGGCTGTCATTGGGAATGAGAATATGCATTGTTGATGACGTTTGGTTTCAGTGCAGGTGGAGTGTACTTAGATATTTTGTATTGGTGCAGGCTATCTCAAATGGCTAAAGAGTGGCCTATAAAATGTAATGAAGGTGTATATTGTGTGAACAAATAGTACTAAATTGGCACATAAATGGTGTAACTCACGTTTTGTTTGGTCCGGGCTTGACAAAATCACTTAGAGGCTTTGAATGATAGCGAGGCCACCACATGCAAAATAATAAGAATTAGAGTAGTGGACAAAACAAAATTGAGTATACCTTAGTGGTGCTCTTGTATTCTTAATGTATGTGTATTTTTTCCCCTAAGAAGAATTTTGGAGTAGGAAATCCAGTGCTTGTGAAATTGGTGATGGAGTATCACCTTGCTAATGGTAAAAAAACGCTCTTGTCACCAAGGACATAGTTCCAAGAGAAACAATTACAATGAAAATAGAATATATGTTCATGTTATTTTATTTTCAACTTGAGTTTCTTACCGTTAAGATTACCAGACTTTGTGATTGAATGTTACAAAGTACTAATGTTTGATAATGTCATTCTAAGCAGCGTTGATAACATTTGAATTGCAACTCATAATGTTTATAAATTTTGTTATAGTGTTATTATATCCATTATATTTATTTTGGAAACTAAAGTATCTTGTTATTTTAAATAGAAACATGGTGTTATGGTTTTGTATCTTTGAGTTGTTTCTGGAACTATAGTGTCTCATGTGTCTAATGTTGTTGGTCATGTAAGTTATTTAGTATATAGTTTTAGTTAATTTAACCTTTACTATATACGATGCTTATTGAACAATTCTTGGTTGTCATAGTTGAGAATTGTGTACCGTTGATTTTCAAATAGAAGTGATAAAGATTTGGTCAACGTGGCAAAAAAAACGAACTAAAGTTATTTCCAATCATTGGCGATACTAGACATCATGCCAAATATATTATACTTATTGGAATGGTCCACGTTATCGTTTTTTATGTTGCTTAGCCATATCGTGTTTGGTTGATTTACTTCATTAATTTATGTGTAAACGTTGTAATTCTCATACATTGCATTATAGATTCACTAACTTCTTTTGAAACCTTGTTTACGTTTTTTCTATTTAAAATTATGTTGACGCTGACTGTTCAAAAATAGTGTATCATATTGTTTGAAATTTGAAATTGTGGGTTAATCTAATTTTTCATAGTATGAGTTTTTTTACTATTGGGATGATGTGTATTCTAGCATCTTCAATATCTTGTTTTTTTAAATAGATGTATTTCTAGTTTTTGGTGTTGGTATCTTTTACTACAAATGATGAATTTTTTGGATTCCATCAGAAGAAGTTATGGAAGATAATAATCCAAGTATATGATGTGTGATAGTTTTTTTCTTCTGATTGAGATATATTTTTCTGAGTTTAAGAGATTGTTTTTAAGTGATTACTTTATGCATAATTATAACATGTAGTTTTTATGTTTGTAACTTTAATGATCTTTTTTGATATATTATGTCGTATCAATTGTCTTGTTTATAGTATTTGATGTGTTAAGTGTTTATTACATAATTCATGTTATATTTTATGTCATCTAATGTTTATTGTTTTTTTAGACTCACATAAATTTTATGTAATTAGTTATTTTATTTACAATACCCTTACTTTTCTATATATTTGTCATTTGCATTGATGCATACAATTTTTGTTAATCATACTATAATATTTCTTTGAAGTTGTAGATAAACAATTTCATGTCATTTTAATTGAGTATTTCACACAAAAACATTTTCATTTAAACGAATGTATTAACTTGGCACGACTTTCATAGTTTGTGATACTAAAAATTAATTTTCCTCTCTTTTTTTATTTATGAGTTACATGCAAGAATTTTAGCATTTATTACATTTTAATTACTTGTAGTTGCATTTCATTTTTTTTTATTTGAATCAAGGTTAGCACAATAGCCTTAGAAGAAAATGTCTGAGCTTGTTAACTCTAAAAAGTGCGACAATTTTATTTTATTTATGTTATGACTAATTAAAAATACATGCAAACCGCATTAAGTATACAATTCATGTTTGATGAACTCAAATAATTCTTAGGTTAGTTAAGATGCAGAAATGTTTGTAAGAGGGTGTCTTTCTAAGAGATGTTTGTATCGGATACTTTTAGTAAGAGAATGAGTATTTTGTAGAGATAGAAAAAGACAAAAGGAATAAATGCAGCAATAATTGACTAATCATTGGCCCCTTTCCCCAAAAGGGAATGTATTTTATATAGTATAAGAGGCGAATAGTAAAATTACACGATTACCACTGTAGAAGTGGATTTCTCACCCCACTCTTCTACTCTTTATACACAAGTCTTAAGGGTATATCATTTAGCCCCTCTAACTCTTATGTTTGCTTTACTTTAGTCTTTGACCACTAAATACATGAATTTATTTATTGTATTTAATATAATAAACCTTATTATTTATTATATTTTCCTTCCCTTATTAGTAGACCCCTAGCCTTTGTAAAGATATCTGAATGAGGACTGACTGACGGGTGTTATAATTCTATTCTTTCCATCCTCCCCAGACTTTATAGCATGCGAACTTCTTTGTATGACCAGCTGTACTTCTGCCCGGATTTATTTTATCTCATGCTCTAATCAAAAGGCTTTGTTACTCGTGTTCCATAAGTGAATTTCTTTTGGTAAACCACTCAGATTATATGGTGAGGGACTTGTTTGAACTTATGACCTCAACTCTAGTCACGATGACCTCACCTTAGTCATCATTCCTTTTAGCTTCGCGTGTCTTTTCCTAGCAGTTATACTATGAGAAATGATTTAGAAGATGAAGTCACTTCTGGCCACGTGTCGCGTGTCTACCACTACATGTCGACGCGCTATTTGAAATGGTTTGTGAAAGAGGTAATGTGTCAAAGAGACTTTTGAATCTAACTTTTCACTTTTTGCCTCTTATTGCCCTTAGTTTCACTATAAATGTTCATCTCCCTCTTTATTTCTAAGTTTACATCTTTTAATCCTACTTACTTTTGTGTAGAGAACGCCTGTTCTAGAGAGAGAGAAGAATAGCCTTCAAATAAATGTTTTCTTAGTTCATGCCTGAACAGTTTATCAATCTAGAAAAATATAAACTTTGGAGGTGGTTTAAAATCTCAAACTAAAATGTTGCACATAGAACTTCTGATGGTAGAGGGTATCCAATGCCTGTAGACATCTTTGAGGCAAATTTCCGTGATAAATCATCTCCTCTCCAGGAACGCATTTCTCTTGCTACTCAACCCCAGTCAAGCTTGTTCAAGAAATAGAAAGGTTGGTCTTTCTTCATCTAGATCTACTCACAAATCTTCTTATTTTTTAACGATAGGTGATGAAAAAGAAAATCTTGTTGGAGTAAATGAAGAAGATCATGTTAAGAGGAAGAGATCCTCAGATTTACCTACAAAGTCTATCCAGGAAAAAAATTCATCTTCTGCTGCAACCCCTCAAGTAACTCATCAGGGGTCCCCTCAAACGACTCCCGAGGTAAGCCCCTGTAAATATTTCAACAAGGAATGTTCGCTTGGAACACGTTTTGAAATCTATACCTGAAATCCAAGAGGAAACTTTGATTGATGAGTCTGACAGATCAGGAAAAGAATGATATGGATGTGGTTGTGGTTGTGGTTGTGGTTGAAGCACAACCCTTACAAGCTGTTCCTACGGTGATTCCTCCCCCACAACCATCTGTGCCAATTCAAGGTGTATCTCATCCTCCTCCTGAGATTAGGATTGGCCCCCCTCCTCAATGATGAGAGACTTCCTCGGTGAAGAAGGATAAGAAAAAGAAAAAAGAAGAAATGTTCCACAAACCTGCCCTCGAATATAAAAGATGTTTTGGGGATAATCTTCACGAAATTGAAACCAAGCATCTACTTTCCCTTTACAAAGTGAAGTACAAATATTTCAACCCGAGCGAGGAGGTGAAACTTAGAGACTGATAGACGATCCCCATAAATATTACCATTCGGTTTCCTACCGTTGGAGAGACTCTGTTGTCCGTTCAAAATCATGAACTGATCCTTTACACTGAACTAATGAATTGGGGCCTTCGTCTGCTTCGATCCTACTCTAGTTGAGTAATTCAATCTCATCAAACGTTTCTCCTCTCAAGCTGGCGCTAACATGTGGTATACACTTATGGCCTGAATCATGACATCTAGGCTTTTTGAGACACCCTCTCCATGAAGCAACTCATCTTCATCTCAGTTGTAGGTAAGAACTCTCATTACCCATTTTATTCTCTTGGTTTTGCAAGGCAATACAAGGTGATCAAATATTTTTTATAGGCCGACAAAAAATGGGACCAAAAATTTATTTTTATCTCTGGGCTATGGGAAACCAGCTTTGAAGAGTCCGACGACCTTCCTCATCGGTTGACTTTAAAGTGGTATGGGAAAGGTATGTATCCTCATATGTTATTCTATTTTACTTATTAAAATTGGTAAATCTAAGGTATTTATTTTAAACAACTATAAAGGAAATTGTCAAACTCTTTCAAAGTTATGTGAAATGTGCAAAGAAAATCTTTGAGAAGCTAAGTATCTGAGCGGGTGAAAATTGGAGCCATAAATTTCATCAGATTTTCATCCCAATTAACATGGTAAGAATCAATCTTCGGAGATACGATCCTGGTCAGAAAAAATCCATGCCCGAACTCTCGGAGAACGATGTCCCCGATGAGCAAAGGGTTGAAGTCCAAAGAGACAAACATAATGAAACTCAAGAAGAAAGGCCAACTGAAGTTCAACAAGAAGACCAAGTTGATATCTGAATAAACCCCCGAACTAGTGAAATCCAGAAAGATGTTGATAATGAAACTTCAATTGAAGTGAGACCAGCTGGGAGAGCATGGGCTGTGAGGCCGAGGAGGGTCACTGCTAAGGAGAAACAAAAGAAAGTAGTTGACAGTGAAGGGGAGAGTGACAACACAACTTGTCCGGGCTTACCCCCCATAAATAAAGTTGTTATAGTAGACTCAGATTATAGGGGAATATTTTCCCTTCAGAAGAAACATCCTACTGGTCAAGAAGAAATTTTTGAGGAAGGGGAATATCTCTCCCCTGCCTCAGCTTACTTTGACGTTTATGAAAACGAATTTGCTGCTAATGAGCTAAAAAAATTTCTATGTGCTGCTGCTCCTCCTCGAAAGGAAAGTTAATCGCAAATATCGCTACAAAAACGAAGTCCTCTAAAGAAGGGGTGAAGTAAAGAGGTTGATTAATGAGGTGACCAACTTGAAGAATGAAGTGAAAAACTTGAAATATGAACTTGTCAAGGAGAAAGAGATATCTTCCCAGCTGAAAAATGTTGAGGATGAAATCTCTCAAGAGAAAAAGATATTCGCTGATCGCGTATCTAGTATTACTTCCTTAAAGACTCAACTGTCCGAAGAAGAAAGTAAGTTTGACGATGAACGAGAGCGTTTTATTACTACGGATACCAAACGGAACACTCTCATCGATGGTCTTATTAAATCTTGTTCAAAGACTAAAGCATACTTTGAGAATATTGTTGCAGACATTGAAAAGCTGTTAAAAGAGCACAACTCTCTGAATAAGGACTTTGAGACTGAGAAGAAGAAAAGTTTGGATGCGTATGGAGCCAGTATTGTATCTCGCCTTGAGAAAATAGATGCTAACGTGAAATATTCTCTGGTTTTAGAGATGCATGAGAAATTTCTAGACTTGGAGTTAGGTAGCCTTTGGCAACGGGTTATTGAAAGACATTGCCCGATAGGTGTTTCTATGGAAGATTTGGAAACTAGCAACGACTCAGAAAGTTCCTCCTCAGAATCTGACTCTCCATATGGTAGTAAGGAAGATTCCACATCTAAATAGTATAGTCAAACGTAACCTTCCTTGTTTTGTTATTCATCTGTAAACGTAAACATATGGAACTTTTTTTTGTAAGACCACCCTCATGTTGTGAGGATTTTTGATGATGTAATTATGTTTTTCAAATTTATTTTTACACTACAAAATTTTCCATATTAAAATGCTTGACTTGGAAAAAACATTACTCATGTTTTCCCCCGGATAAACAGTTTCTTAATATGAAATTTTTTCATAGTTCTGACTTAAGTAAAGTAGTCTTTAAATAAGAAGGAATTTAAATCAACTTGTTTCTTAGGTAAATGATATTTTATGTGAGAGCATTTGACCCAGGTTTTAAACGATGAAGGCTTTAACCACCTTTTTTGGTTCAAAATAATGAACGTTCTCTTCGGAATGTCTTATGAATTCAAAAGATGAATATTATCGTCCAAACTTTTTTGGAGTGTCTTTTGAGTTAAAAAAAGATGAACATTTTAGTCCAAATTTTTTTGTAGTGTCTTTTGAGTTAAAAAAGATGAACATTCTCGTCCAAACGTTTTTAGAGTGTCTTTTGAGTTAAAAAAGATGAACATCCTGCAAATCATTTTAAGATGGCAAATGGATTTTATATATAAGTCGGCTATTAGAGCACCTCGTTAAAACATTCCTGCGCTACCAGGGTAGGAAAGAGTATGCCACTGATACTTATATAAAGTGATAAAGAAAATATTTACATAGTTGGCCATTCACTCTAAATAAATTTTGAGGTGCTCAATGTTCCAATGATGGGGAAGATCTCTTCCTTCTTTATCTTTGAGTGTGTGGCTTGATCTTCTTTGTCAACGTGTACGAATCCTCCCAATTTGGAGCCAACTTTCCCATCCTCTTTTCTTTCTTGTGAAGGAAGACTTTCCTCAAAACTTTGTCCCCGCTCTTCTGCTCTTTATAAACAAGTTCTAAGGGTATATCATTAAGCCCATCTAACTCTTATGTTTGCTTTACTTTAGTCTGTGACCACTATATACATGAATTTATTTATTGTATTTAATTTAATAAACCTTGTTATTATTTATATTTCTTTCCCTTATCAATGTTGAGGTTGTATTCTAGAGTGAAGTTAAGAATTGGTAACCAGAGCAGTTCAAACCTGCAAACACAAGATTTAAAAGTCTTGGAATTAAAATAAAAAGAAATTATGGTTCCATAACATGATGATAGAACCGATTGTTGCTAGTATCCTTGTTGCCTTAATTCTTATCATCTAGTTGTCATTTTCCATGGTTTTACTTAAAATGCATTCTACTTTCCCGATGATGACGTTGATAAAGTTAGTTGGACTTCTATAATAATGGGACCTACTTATATTGCGCCCTTCTGTTTGTATTAGTTTTAGAGATGTTTTGTATATGATTATGATATATTGTACTATATTATGTAACTAAGTAATCAAACATTGTACTCATTTATCCCAACTTAAGTGAAGTCAAGGTTATAACTTGCAAAACTATATTCTAAATAATGAAAAACCATATTGTTAGTAAATTCATATGCTACATTTTGTAATTATGAAATAGGAATACAATACTATTCATGTATTTTTGCATTTCAATGGGTTTGCAACGAGAATAATAGATTTGAAATCAAAATTAATAATGATATTGCAACGACATTTATCATGTTTGCAACAATCAAAATTATTGACAACAAAATTAATATACATTTACAATAACATTCTTCAAGTTTGCAACAATATGACCTATTTTTATTCGGATCAAATTAACAACGGACCCCCATTTGCAACTATGATTCGATTGAATTTTAATTTATTAACGGTCGCACAGATGCAACGAGTGGCTTCCATCACAACAACATACTAATGATTATTCTACGCGTTGTAAATATGTGATTTACGTGATACTGTACTTTGTTAAATATGTTAGACTCAAACTCATTAGCTAATATATTTTATCTATAATAAGAACATATACTTTATGTACTCTGTAAGCTTTCAAAATAATACAAAACCCTAGTTGTTTCTTCTCTCTTTTCTCTTTATTTTTTTCATCGTTTACATGGTATCAGAGCTTCTTCGATATTTTGAGTAATATATTGATTTTTTCGCCAGGTATTTTCTTGTTTATTTGATTTTATTTCAAATATTTTTTTTTGCTTTGGGAATTTGTACTTCATTTTGGAGGAAGAATTTGTTTCGATTTATTTTTATTTATTTTTTACTTAATCGAGAAAATAATTGTTTGTACAATAATCAGGTCACAAAATCATCAGAAGAGATACAATTTTTGGTTTTTGCATCTGTTATGTGCATCCAGAATCAAACGGTCAGATCTAGAGGTAAACAGTGTCGGGTTTCTTTGAACTTTGGACAACATGTTCTGAACATCTATGGATTCAATTTGAATAGTTTGATTGTGATTTGGTGCTACGATTTAGGAGAAATCATTGCTGGAATAGTGCATTATTTGTTTTAGTAAAAAAGGTTTGATTTTACACATAAATTAATAAGTTTGGATTTCGATTTGTATTTGTATTTAATTTTGATTTTGATTTGGGTATCATTTTAGTCTGAATTTGAGTTTGGAATTCGATTTTAGTAGTTTCCGATTTGGATTTGATTAAGATTTTGATTTGATTTTGATTTGATTTTGCTATTTTATTTGGATTTCGATTGTGATTTTGACTGAGATTTGAAATTTGGAATTGATTTGATTATGATTTTGAATTTGGAGTTTGATTAATATTTTGATTTGATTTTTCGGTTAGAGATTTTGGATCATATTGCTAATATGATCGGAAAAGATAACTTTCTACAGTCTACTAGTACCAAACTAAATGAGAAGAATTTTAGCGTGTCAACATCCGCATATCATTGAGGTATGTCATCGTCTTCCACTTTAGGTATTGATCCATCATTGTGGATTTTGGATTCGGGTGCGTCTCATCATATGTCACCTCACATGTCAAACTTGTTTCGTTGTCTCATATTTCACCCATATATGTTTTGTCTACCAATGCTATAGTAATATCGTATACGGTATTGACTCTATTTTTACTTCTCATATATCGCTATCTGATGTTTGCTCAATTCTCACCCTTGCTTTATATCTTGTTTCAGTTAGCCAATTGTGTAAATCTGGTTATTGGGCTTGTTTTCTGATTATGTTTGTGTTATACAAAATCAACATACTCATAAAGTGTTTGGGACAATTCATAAAATAAAGGAACTCTATGTTTTCGAAAAACCCGAAGTAACTGATGTGGATATCTATGGTGTTGATAGTGGAAAAACATACTTGCCGGATATTACCGCCTATCATGTTGATTTGTCTTCATTTTGTTTGAGTCCTTTGTTGTATTAGTTTTATTTTTGGTATTCTTATCTAAGACATGTATTTACATCAAGTTTAAATTTTTTAGTCTCCACATGTTCTTTTGGTCAGTTAAACACTTGTAATATCTCGGATCATAGTGGTTTAAATTGTTAAATTTTATGACTTACTCTTTAATTAAAGTGTCATTTCTTTTATTGCTCATTGCAATATTATTCATTCTGATGTCCGGGGTCCATTTCTTATCTCCACAAAGAGTGGTTCATCATAATATGTATAGTTTATTGATGATTATACTCGATACACATGAATTTATCGTATGAAACGAAGGTAAGATTTCTTTGGAATTTATATAAGATCTATAGGATTAGTTAAGAATCAACATTCTATTATGATAAAATGCTTTCAGGTGTGACTTAAGGGGGTGGGGTGAATATACCTCCAATTATTTCAAACACTTACTTGTATCGATGGTACTATGCATAAATCATCTTGTAATGACACCCCTCAGCAAAATGGTGTTGCAGAATGAAAACATCGCCACCTTGTTGAGATTACTCGTTATTTTCTTTTATTAACCGAAGTTCCTACTATTTTTTGGGGATAAGCAATATTGATTGTTATATATGTGATTAATCAAATTCCCACTGCTCATAATGCAGGGATTTCTCCATTTCAGAAGTTATACGGACAACTTCCAGATTATTCTTCCTTATGAGTGATTGAATGTACATGTTTTGTCCTTCGTCCTAATGCTGAACGCACAAAATTGGATCTTAAAATAGCTATATGTGTTTTTATACGTTATGGTGTTACATAAAAAGTTTATCATTATTATGATCCCACGAGACATAATTTATATGTATCTTGTCATATCATATTTCTTGAGTATATCCCGTTTTAATGGATTCCAAAAAATCACATGATGTAACAAAGAGAGACCTTCAGGTTATTGATCATTTTGAAACTATAACAATACATCTTTTGACATTGATATACCAACTCATGAGATATCTACAACAATTGATACTACTTCTGCTTCATCAATGCTTGAACCAGTTCTTTCTTGTGGTAAAACAGCATATTATCCACCTCTCAGGAATCCACTCGTACAAGTAAGTCTACCAAACTACCAGAATTTTCTTATTTTTCTTACTCATCTCATTTTTTTTATTTCATACAAAACATACACGATTTATATGAACCTCAATAGTTTAAATAAGTTGTTTGTGATCCTTGTTGGCAAAATGCTATAGTCGAAGAGCTTATTGCTTTTTATCAGACTCATACATGGGATATAGTTGTACCTCCGCCTGGTAAGCATATAATCGGTTCTTGTTGGATTTTTTAAATTAAAAAAAAGTTTGATGGGTCCGTTGAAAAACATAAAACTCTTATTGTAGCAAAATAGTATTCGAAAAAGTATGAGGAGACCTTTGCCAAGTGGCAAAAATGACGACAGTTTGTACTCTTATTGAAGTTTCATTCGTTCACCAGTGGAAGATCTTATAACTAGATGTCCAAAATGCGTTTCTGAATGATGATCTTCGTGAGAAGGTTTACATGAATCCTTCCCCGGGTGTTGCTCACCAACCAGGAGAAATCTGTCGACTTAGGAAAGCTTTATATGGTTTTAAACAAGCTCTTCATTCTTCGTTTGAAAATTTTTCTACGGTTATTACTTCGCATAGTTTTCTTGCTAGTAATGAATTCAACCTTATTTATCAAATGTACGAGTGTATGAAGAATTATTTCATTCATATATGTTGATGATATGATCATTACAGGTGATGATATTAATGGCATTGCGACACTAGAACGTGATTTGGTTTAATGGTTTGCAATGAAGGACTTGGGACTATTACGCTATTTTTTAGTTATTGAGATGGCTCAGTCTCCAAAATTTATATCCTCTCTCCGAAAAAAATATGTGATTTATTCAATTGATCGCGACTATCTGATGATAAAACGGTAGATACCCATCTTCAAACCAATGCTCGGTTTTTTCCGAGTGATGGTGTTCATTTGCCAGACCCAACTCTATATCATACTCTCGTAGGGATCTTCATCTATCTTACAGTTACTCGACCAAATATTTCTTATGTTTCTCACGTGATTAGTCAATTTGTTACTTCTCATACTTCTGTCCGTTGGGGAATTGTTCTTCGAATATTGAGATATCTTCGTGGCACTTAGTTCTTGAGTATTTTGTATCTTTCGGCCTCTTCACTTGAACTATGTGCCTATAGTGATGCTAATTGAGATAATGATCTCCATGACCATAAATCTACTACTAGTTTTTGTATTTTCCTTGGAGATTCATTAATCTCATGGAAAAGCAAGAAACAAGATGTTGTCTCTAGATCGTCTACTGAAGCTGAGTACCATGCTATGTCATTGACCACATGTGAGATTGTTTGGTTACGATGGCATCTTGCAGATATGAGGGTTAACATGACTAAACTCACTTCCTTACATTGTGATAACAAAAGCGCCATGCATATAGCAAAGAATTCTGTTTTTTCATGAGAGGACGAAGCACATTAATAGATTGTCACTTCACTCGACATTATCTTCAGATTGGCATCCTCTCGTTTCCACATGTTCCATGAGTTTTGCAAGTTGCTGATATTTTCACGAAGACTCAGTCAACAGTGCGGAGTTGTTTTCTTTGTGACAAACTCTTAATGTTTATAGCTATTGCATTGTGAGTTTGAGAGAGGGTGTTAGAGAGATTGAGTCCAAACTCATTAGCTCGTAGGTTTTATCTATAAATAAGAACATATACTCTACATAATCCTTAGTCTTTCACAATAATACAAAACTCTAACTACTTCTTCTCTATTTTCTCCTTTTTTTTTTGTTTGTGATTCTTTTGAATACTTAACAAAAATCCTATACGTAGTGCATTTAAAATTTATATTTTGACGGCGTCTTTAGTTGGCTCCAAAGACTTAACCAATTACGAAAGATCACATATAGAATTTTACATGGTCTGATTCCCAAGAAATCGAGAGAGAAGACCATGTAGAATTGGTTAAGGTTAGGAATGGGCGATAGCGACTCACGCTTGTAAAGCGCTTGACAGAAGGCAACTAAGAAAAACGTAGGTTGGTTCCTAAATATAAATTTATAAGTTTTTATTATGATCAAACAGAATAATATAAATTAATATGAATTCTAATTCTGTCGAACTTAATAATACTCGGGTTCACTTCGAATCCAATTGTAAGATTACATTATCATTGGTATATATAATTTTTGTTTATTTATCAACTAACATTTTCATAACTCAAACATTATTCTTGTCAGAATTTTGTTTGCAAGAACAAATTATATTATTGTTTTTATAAAAACATGATATATACATGAATAATTAACACTAATCTGATGGTAAAAAACAAAAAAACAAAAAAACTTAACATCTGTGTTTCCCCAAAAAAAAAACACATACATAAATAATATAACTTATACCAAAGCATAATCCAAAAGCAGAATTTCAAATAATTTTTGAGTGGTGCTAATAAAGGATTCATCCTTCTGTTTCCAGGGCCAAAAAAACAGGCAAAACAGACCAATAGATTTGAACTTGACATGTACACGATTCATTAAGTCCATAGCTCTGCGTATCTAAATGCCTTCGAAACACTTTCCAGTACTTCAAATGGAACTATGTCACCAACAACCACCACTCTCTTGCTTTCAAGCTCTACTTTGTATGAACTTACTCCTGTTTCATATTTTCAGATACACAAAAAATTTATAGATCCAACTTTTCGGCTTTAAGATTACAAAAGTTATAACCATTTACTTACCTTCTAACTTTGATACGTGCTTTTCAACTTTTCTTGCACATCCATTACAGTGCATGGACACCTTTAGAACCACCATCTAAGATGTATAAATCAATTTGGTCAGCACCCCAAAAGACAGATTTATAGATCGATTTGAATATAAAAAAAATGAGGAGCTAAAGAGAGTTTAAAAGAAACTGACTTTGGGTTTCAGTTGAAAGGCAAGGGTCTGGTTTTTTGAAACATCTTTTAATGCTTGAATTTGATCATATTCCAATAATGGGTTTTTCTCAAACTCATCATCTTGAGCGTTGATGCAGAAACAAGAACATGATCCAGTAGAAAGACACAAACAATCTAGCATTTTTCCGAAATTCAGCTTCCCCATGTTGTGTGTTTTTTTCTCTCTTTGTAGAGTAAAGACTGCAATCTATAACATGGCCAGTTAAGGCCCAGTGTGGCTAAAATAGGATGGACACTCTAAAAGCAAGGATGTATATATATATATATACAGAAGAAAGAGAGAACGTGAGTGAGGACAAAACACTCTTAACTGTAATCACGACACTCAATGTTGTACTGTCAGCTAATGTATCACTCAGTCAGTGTCTTAGTCTCTTAGATGCTAAAATGAAAGTAATTATAAATCGGGTAAATAAAATAAATAAACATTTTGAAGAAAAAATTATTAAAATGAGAAGAATTATTTATTAAATACGAAGGTGAATGTTTTTGAGATATTTATAATTTTTTAAAAGCACGCTGAAATTGATGAATTGTATTTGGTGATTCGGTGATTAAATATATTAATAAAAATAAACGAATAATGTCATTATCTACCACAATACGAATGTTAGAGCGGGAGTGTTTGGCTGTTTTGAAGAATATTGTAAGCTATTATTGTGAATTTGAGAATTCAGCTCACTCGTCAATGGTTATATATATATGGTAGATAAAATGTACGAAATTGTTGTCGTATGTGTTAGAAGAGCATTCACTATTAAGAGAAATTCTCAAACTTGTATGGTTTTAGCGAGAGAAATAAGGTATGAGATACATAATGTCTTATGCAAGTCGAATGTGTTTTATAACAAAAGAAGAGTGGTTGTGTTAGTTGTGTTCGACAAAGTCTCCTTCTAATCTTGTTATATATAAAATTTGTGTGTGTTGCCCACAAATATACGATTTCTTCAAAATCTGAACTACGTTAAATTTTTTGTTGTGTGCTTGCTTTACTTTTAAGTTTATTCCTGTTAACTTTGTATTTGAAATAGTAGAGTTGAAGCTTTGTTATTTCATGTTGCTTCTGCAGATGTTCATCAAGCATAACATAAGCCTCGGTCAGGGCTAAAACTTGTGGATATTGTGATTTTCATCTAAAAAGAGGTACGGTGAGTGTGGAGATTTATAACAATATTTGTTGTTAGTCATAAACGGAAGGTATGAGGATGGAGATTATTTCAAATCTTAAATGCAGAGATCAGATCTCACTAGAAAATCAAACGCAATTATAAAGATGATGAGTTCAATAAAGTTCGACCATGATAATCTCACTAGAGATAATTAATTTAATCTTTGAAAAAATAAAATATAGTGTTCATTATACATATGAGAATTTATGTTATCATTGATGAGAAAGTTAAAGCGGATTTGGATGCCGAAATGTTATCCAAGTCCCATAGTGCTTTGATTTCGAATTTCGGAGATAATCTACTTCAAGAGGTGTCTATTACATGATGAGATATTTGGCATATAGATTATATCTTCAAAATAGCCATATACGATGGAAAATGATGATAGTATAGAGATTTTAAAACATTTTGATGATTTCAATAGACTTATTATTGATTTGAATGCGTTTGGTGTCAAGGTTGAAGATGGTGATCAAACAATAATCATCTTGTTCTTTTTTTTCTAAGTACAGAGTAATTTTTTGGCACTGTGCTTTATGGAAAAAGTACATTTACTATGGCTAAAGTGAAGAGTGTTATAAATTCAAAAGATTTTCAAAGGAATATAGGTTTGAAGAGTAACTTGATGGAAAATGACTGGGTGTTAAACAAGAAGGTTATCAGTTCTAGGGTGAAATAGTAGTGCTGCAAGAATCAGTATCATATTACTATGAACTATCTTAAGATGAAAAAGGCATATAGTTATCCAAATCATAAAGTCGGAAATAATTCAATGGACTCAAATTAGTATGGTTATACTGATATTTTAATGGTCTTATTTTACAAGTAGGGTAATAAGTGGGTTCTCGATCCCGTAGCATCATTTCATATTACTTCAAAAAAATATTGGTTTGAAGACATGAATGTGGTAAGATCATGTTAAGAAATAACAAACTATGTATTGTGAAAATAATATAGAGTATAAGGTTCAGGTTATCCATTGGACTTGAAAGAATTATACCAAATGTGTGGTATGTCTTTGAAATTAAACAGAACATTATATATATAAAAAATATTTGATGATGAAAGGTTTAAATATAAGGGTGGAGATGTCAGACTTAGGGTCTTGTAAAACTTACTGGTTGTTATGAGACTAGCCCAACGAATGGTGATTTAGTTATGGAAGGGTCTGTAGTGAAAGATGTGTCAAGTGTTGGGAATGATCATACCAAGTTGTGGTTCAATGCCTTTACGGTTTTGTCGATATAGGTGGAGAATCAGTCCGAGAAGTACCTGAAGAAGTTAAAAACTAAAAATAGTTTGGAACTTGTGTATGGATCATTCACTAGTTCTTTTTCTGAACTTGGTACGTTTAGGCGTCAAATCTTGAGAAGTACTCTGAAACATGGAATAAATTAGAAGATGAACCGGATCTTACTTGAAAGAGTAAGGAGTAGTCTTCTGACAGCTAAAATGAGCAAAACATTATGTGAATGAGTTTCAAGGTAGCTTGACTCATAGTCAACAAGACCTTTTAGATTTTTGGTAATCTAAAATATGTTAATAGGTATATGCTGCAGTGTTCGGACTCTGGAAGTGATAAGGCATTAATTAGCTGGAATATTGTACTACATAAGTTGAAAGGCCACTGATCACAAAGGTTAGCACTACACATATTATTATCGATAGTAGAGCTAGAGTTAAGGTGGACTTTAATTATGAAGGTGCAGTCGAAGATGCTTCTACCGTAGATATTTCTATCAAAATTGATTTCAAGCTTACAAGTTCTACCTCTATAGAGGAAGTTAAACCATTGCACAAATTCGGCCTTTATTAAGAATGTGATGGTTCAAATATTCTAGATATTCAAACTGAGGAGAAACAATGAGACTTTAACAATTTGTTGTTAGGTGTTGCTCAATCTAATATAGAGTTAGGGTCAAATAGATATTACTACTACCTTCTTACATAAATAATGTTAGAAAAGTGTTGTGTTTGAAAAAATGATCACAATAGAGTTCATAACCTGCATGAGAATTAATCAACCTAATGATGCATGTAGAATGAATGTATTCGGTGAGTAGTTTGAGCATCGAGTAAATGATGATGAAGTCACTGTGAGCCTAGATAGAGAAATTTTAAGTTTATGATCAAAGTGAATGAGGCATGAGCTTAGACAAAACTTAAGTGTAGAGACTTATGATGTAACTTAAATGTAAGAGCTCTGTCAAAGGCTGGAACTTGTTATCAAAGGCCAAAACTTAGTGTTGACTCTGTAACTAAGTGTCGAAGGCTGGAATATAGTATTAAAGGCTGAAACTTAGTATTGAAGTTGTAATTAAGTAATGAAATTAGAACTAGAAGCTTGGAATTAAGTGTTAAAGCTGAAACTTAGTATTAAAGCTGAAATAAAGTGGCTGATGAAAGAAAACCTAACCTTGCATACCGATGGTGTGTAAGCAAACACTATTGATTAAAGTTATCGAATCTCTAATGGAAGGATCATCAGCCAAAACATAGGTGTATAGACATTTACTAAACCTAAGAGATCCGTTTGCCAAATATATATGTTATGTTACTGCTAGAGCCAAATGTGTATGGTCAATATCTTATGGACCTGGGTGTGGCAACATGTACCCGAAGGACTCTAAACATATCTCTGAGTTTCTAAAATAACTAGATTTAATTGATGAATCATTCTTAGTAATTGATCAAGTAACCGTTTATTTAAGAATGTTAAACGAATGAACTGAATAGTTCATAGATACACAACATCTTACGTCAGAAATGATGTTGCCATTACCTGGTGCAAGTTGCGCTCTTACGAATATCCGAGTTGGAGTTCCATTTGATTTTTTTGGGGAACATATTATAAGTTTTTACTGTGATCTTGAATGGTTCATCTCGCTCATTAATAGTTCTATATATATAGGAGAAGAGGTATGAAGTTATTGTCGAACGTGTTAATAGAGCATTTACGAGAAAGATAAATTATCAATATTGTATGATTTTAGATAGATAATCAAGGTAATAGATAAATATTGGGAGAAACACTGAGATCTATAGTGCCTTCTGTAAGCCAAATGTGCTATGTAATAGAATAATAATAGTTGTGTTTGAAAGAGTCTCTTATAACCTTATGTTAGTTGTCTTGTTAACTTTGTGTTTGAAAAAATAAAGAGTAAAACTTTGTTAATTCACGCTTCGTCAGCAGGTATTTATCCCAACACTTTTAAATATTTTGATTTTCACCAACATGATAAATATATTTGAAAATTTTAACAATTCCTTATACAATTCAGTAAAATTTTATATATCAACATCTTAATGTGGCATGAACCAATTATTGAACAATAGACGAGCCTAATATCGCTCTCATCTATAATATAATTATTTACCATGAATTAGATGAATGAATTTTTAATCATAAATGAGATATTATTTCTCCATGTATAGTTTTTCATAAAATGCATAATACACCTAAGTGAAATAAAATGTTAGTATATTATTAGAAAATAAAACCACATTTATCATTTTGGTTTTTTTTATAATAAAGTTAAAACATGTATTAATATAAGACTTTATAACGAATCATTTTCAACGTATAATTTTTTAGACTTTTTAGAAAAGTTTTTCCAGAATATAACAATTATTTTACTTTCGATGCAAACAACAAGAAATCAAAAGTATGTTCGATAAAATTTGGTAAACAAGAGAGAAATGTGAATAACGTAAATATTTAAAAGAGATTAATAGTTCGTTTTTTGCGTCGCTCACTTGTGTATTTTATTTTTAAGATTCAACATAACTCTATAAAAAGTTAATCTTTTTCGGAAAGTTTAAATTATAAAATCTATACAATATATATAATTTTATATGTGACTGTTTTCCACTGCG
This sequence comes from Limnanthes douglasii subsp. nivea, assembly GCA_036936605.1. Lineage (NCBI taxonomy): Eukaryota > Viridiplantae > Streptophyta > Magnoliopsida > Brassicales > Limnanthaceae > Limnanthes > Limnanthes douglasii. Next base: position 34,442,530 of record JAUPFV010000004.1, read on the forward strand.
AGCAACAAGAATTACCGTTATTGAAATGTTAATTGATTATGATAATTTATTTCAATGATTACCTTTCTCTACCAAATATTACTTGACTATCATAATGTAGTTAGATATCCAATTTCCTCGTTGAAGAGAATGATATTTCCAACAATATATCTTTTAGTCATGCAGCTTCACTTATCATTGTATCAAATGTTATAAACTCATACTCTATAGTTGAATAGGTTGTATACGTTATTTCTTTAACCACAAAAAACAATTCACCTAAAAAATAAAAACCCATATTTATTATCGACTAGGCTGGTGATCTAACTTTCATATGTGTATCCATCAAGTATTCTAGAAAAGTTCGAATATTAAAAGTACATGCTTTTTCGTATTTTTCAAATAGCCAATAACCCTTACAATAACATTCAAATATTTTATACCTGGACATAAATTGACTTAATTTACTACTCACAAATAAAATATCCGCCTTAGTGTATAAAGTTACATAAATGAGACTTCCTACAGTACTAAAGTATTCCAATTGAGTTACTTCTTGTCTTATATTCTTTCCAAGTTTCATATTAAGATTGAATGATGTATGTTTATTGTAATATATATTATCATTTTTATAAGAAAAAATCTATTTTTTTCCTGTGATTTCTTCATAATTTTATTCTATCAAATAGAAAAAAATATCATTTAGGAATTTATTTTCTTACATCTTGTTCTTTATACATTTTTTCTTTGACTCTCTTGTGAGGCTTACAAGGTTAGTCTACAATTTATCGAGCTTCTTGTAAATTTATTTTCTCATTACCACAATAGCATGAGTCATATTATCTTCATATAACCTAGAAGGCTAACAATTTGTTTAGTTTTTTGTTCCGAGTATTTTGTTTGACAATATTGTTGAGCCTCAATTGTGTTGATGCTTTTGGATTTACTCTCTTGAAAAATGCGTCCGCTTTTCCAGACACAAGTCTTTTAAATATGTTTTGAAATTTTGAATTTGGATGAGAAAAATTTTTCATACTAAAAACTTATAATTTCCATATTGAGATATAGAAAATCCAGTGCTATATATGTTTCTCTATAAATATGGTCCATATTCGAGTTTAAAAATAAAAAATCTCAACTTATTTTTTCTGCATATAATGGTAGTCATCATCATATAAATAGAATTTTGGTAACTAATGTTTTATTCTTATTATAAAATAAAAACACTATATACAATTTACATAAACATAATTTGATTCATAATATTAATTTTATTCTTATACTTGAAACTCGTAACAAAATACGGTTTTCAGTTTTATTTTTATTTCGAGTTTCACAATTGATTGGAGTTTTTTAAAATTATTTTCGAATATAACAAATCAAAAAATATGTTTGATAAAATTTGACAAACAATAAAAATATTTTTCACAACTAAAAGATATTCATGGTTGATAATTTTTTTTATCTTTGAACTTTATATATAGACTATTTATTGGATTCAACATAACTTCACAAAACATTAGTTTTTAAAAAATAAATAGATCAAATAATAAAAGACTAAACATTATATTATATTATATTATATATATATATATATATACTACAAGGAGAACATGACTTACCATAATAAACAAAATTAGATAACCGTTAAATCTTGTACAACCGGTTCACATCGAGCCAAATACTCGATGTTGTGACATGTTAATATAATTTTAGTAGATAAATATTTTTATTTTACAACAACGAAAAATTATAATTTTACATGTTCTAAACACTTCTTTGTATCCTATATTGATGCAATAAATCATGTTTTTCTCTTGAGGTTGTTTGAACTTATTATCAAACATTCGTTAAACCATATCATTTTTCATTTCACTTATATTTCTTTTTATATTTCTTTTTAGTTTGGTTATCCAATTTTGTTTTTAAATTACAGTTTTAGATGTTAGGAGACAATTGCATGCCATGTTATTTTTAAAAAAAGGTAAATTAAAAATTAAATCTTCCTAACTAGTCTCTTCAACATTATTTTAGCGTTCTTCGACCCTAATTTTAAAAAATTATACTATTTAGTTTTTGAGAGTTAAATATACATTAACATTTAACATTTTAAAATGGCTTCTAAACACTATTATCCAGCCTTTACTATCCATCGAGATCGAGTCTGATAGTATTTGTTCTCACTGGTGGACAAAGCTCAGCTCTTTATTCATTTTCGGACTTTATTAGTACAACACTTTAGAATTATAGTATAACACGAATTAGGCGAGTGCGTTTTGTATATATATTCATATTCTAATGCAAACAGAAACAGGTGGGGAACACTACTTTATCAATTTGACAAAAGAAAACAATCCAAATGCGTTATCCTGACCTATACGGTAGTTGATACATCAAATCACATGACATTGGAAAAAGTACGTAAGATAAACTAAATAAAAATAATAATGAATGTCCATAGAACTGTAAGGTTTAAAAATGTAAAGGAACCTATGAAAATGTTTACATTTGGATTTCGATACCTTACTCGAAACTTAAAAGCATATAATATTGATTTATTAAATCGGTACCAATTGTTCTAATCGTTAGAGTTCAGTTTAACTTAATTTTAAGTCTGAAATATAAAATTTTCATTATCCTAAAATTATATAGATCAAAGCAAATGATAAAAAGTTAAATAAAAAACAAATGATTAAAGGGTCCAATCGAATGACAAACCATTTTTTTTAGAATTTAGACATGTTCGAAACATCTAAAGTCATAATTTGGATGGATGGATGGTTGGATAAAAAAAAATTAGCTCTACTTTACGAAATAGATCGTTATTTGAAATAGCTCAGTATTTTTGGTGATATTTTTTATATTTTTTGTTATTTTAATATTTTTGAACTTGTTGGTGGGTTGTAGATTTTTATGATATTTATTTGGATGTACTTGTACTCTCAACTTATCATAATGATACAAGTGTTTAGGGTGAACTCCTCATAAGTTCAGTGGTTTTTACTCTTCACATGGGAAGGTTTTTTCACGTAGAATAACTTTTGTGTGTTGATTTATTTTACCGCTAATTATTTTCCATGATTAGATTTGTTGTTTATTTGGTTAATTAATCGGTGAATCATTTGTAGTGAATTGAGTTTATTATTTGGTAGATTGTCTTGAAGTTGATCTTGTTGTTGGTTGATATACTTACTCTTTGGGTCCTATAGTTGGTATGAGAGCGAGATTTCTTTTGCCATTGAATATGGAGTATAATTATGGTAACTCAATGATTAAGTTGACATCAACAAGTTCTTATATTTGGAGATCGATGATGGATGATCTGTTGTATTGTAAAGATTTGTTTGATCTACTTAAGCCAATTAAAAATGGTTGTGGTAACTTTACTAAACTTGTAAAATCGCAAGATAAGCAAGAAAAAAATTGGGAGAAGTTGAAAAGAAATACTTTGAAGACTACTTAACAATGGTTTCATATTAATATATTCAACCATATTTCTCAAAAGTCTGACCCATATGATCTTTGGAAGACATTGGAAGATCTTTAAAAAACTTGTTACTTTAAAAGTGAACAATGGAAAGTGAGTTTATGAATGTGCCATAATTTACATGATATTAGTAACAAGTTCACTACTATGAAGATTATTCTTGATGATGAGTTACAAGATTTGTTCTTATTGAGTTACTCCCTCTGTCTCATAATATTAGTCGTTTAAGGTTTCTTCATCAATAATAAGAAAAGTAATAATGACTTTGAAAAAATAAAAGAAAATAAATTTGATTGGTGGAGTTAATAACTTACGGAGAAAGTTAACTATTTTATTGGTTGAAAGTGGAATACATGTAATAATGTTGCATTGGAAAACGAGAACGACATATATTATGAGACAAAAAATCTCTTCTAGAAAGACACATATTATGAGACAGAGGGAGTATTTAATAGACAGTTAGGAGACTTTGGTTGTGACCATTAGAAACTTTACTCCATATGGTATTTTTATCTTTAGATGTTATCAAAGAAAATATGTTCAATAAAGATATTAGAGAAAAGAGATGAGATATGACAATTTACAAGTTTTGGTTATTGAGAATAGAGGAAGAAACAAATATAAAGGTCTTAAATATTATGGTAACTGAATTAAAATATCCAAGTCGAGATATGTGATACTACTATTAACCAGCCTGATCATATACAAAAATAGTATTATCGACGCAAAAAATAAAAGTAACAAATCAGATTCACAAAATGAGGATGATAATAAAAATATTGCAACTATTCTGGTAATAATAATGCATATTTGATTTGTTTTATTGGTGAGTGTCATCATATTGATGATTCAGATTCAAAATAGATTGTAGATACAAATACTTCAAATTATTGTGTCCTTAATATAGAATATTTTTTGAACTGCAAAAATGGTAATTTTGGTAGTGTTAATGTGAAAAATCAGTACCCAACTAGTATTGTTAGGTTGAGTGATATTTGTGTGAAGACATGTGATGGGTACATACTTATACTAAAAGATGTACGCCATATTCCTGATCTATATCTGAATTTGTTTTCCGTAAATATTATTAATCAACAAGGTTTATATCACACCTTTAGTGATAATAAGTGATTTTTTTTCCAAAGGTTCTATACCAGTTTCTCTAGGTGATTTATCATAATTTATGGCATCCAAGACTAGGATACATGAGTGACAAAAAGATAAAAAAAAATTGGCAGCTAAGTCACTCATTTATGTTGATAGAGCTATTATTTTTTATCATTGTAACCATTTTTGGCAAGAAAACAACATAGAGCTTCGTTTTCTAAGAAGTCCATAAGAAGGAAATAAAAGTTTAAGTTAGTACGCTCTAATGTGTGTGATCCTGATGTTGGTGGTAACAAGTATTTTGTTAAGTTTATTAATGATGTTACTAAAAAACTTAGGTATACATGTTGCAGACAAAAACTAAGTGTTCAAGATCTTTTAAAGAATCCAAACCAAAGTAAAAAGAGAAACATAAATAAAGTTGAAATATGTTTGATTTGACAAAGGTAGTGAGTATTCATCAAATGAGTTCAAAAGTTACAGCTCACATTATAACATTTGAAATGAGAGGACAACACCAGTTACACCAAAATACAATACAGTTTCAGAGAGAATGAACACAATTATTATAGAGAAAGTGAGATGTATACAAGAAAGGTCTAAGCTTCTTAAGTGTTTTAGAAAGCTTTAACGGAGAGCCATATAATTATTAAAAGTGTAATTCATTAGAAGAAAACTTTTTCGCTTGATGCGTTGAAAGAAGAAATGAATTCATTGGAAACTAAAGAAATTTATGAGCTAATGAAACCTCAAAATAAAAATATGTCTTGAAAAATAGATGGGTTTTTAAAAAAATATAATAAGAATAAATTCAAACAAAAAACTATATTGGTAGTAAAAAAATGCATCACAAAAAAAAAATGATTTTAATAAGATCTTTTCTCATGTTATCAAAATGACTTTTATCATAATTGTGTTGGGTTTTACTTGCAAGTCTTAATTTTGAGTTGGAATAATTTGATATTGATGGTGTCAAATATGTTCGGAAGATATTTTCTTGATAAAGAATGAAATAATTAAAGTTTCGATAAGCTTTAGAGATATGATTGAGCAACTTAATATATTTAGTATAGAGATAGGATCTATGATCAAAGTGGTTGAGCAGTAAATGCTTTTTTGAATTTCATAAAACCTAAACAATACTATATATGGACCAATATGAGTAGGTTTATATGGTTCATGAGTCCATTTTGGTAACCCAAGCCCATTATTATATAAAATTCCTAGCATTACATTTTTATTACATCGCCATCATATAGTAACTATGGTTTAGTAACTCATTGGTCTGATTTGCCTTTCGGAGAATGTGGTCTTTATCATATATAAAAACTATTTTTTAAATGATGAATTGTATGAGACGATTTACATGGAACAACCTAAAGGTTTTAAAGAAAAATGGATAAGAAAATTTTGTTTGAAAGATGAAGAATATTCTTTATGGGTTTAAACATACACCAAGAAACGACATCATAAAAATTCGACTAATTAAATATAAATATTGGTTACAAATAAACTCATGCTGATCTGTATGTCTCTTTCAGAAAGTTCTTTGGATGCAATTTTATCATATTTTTTCTATATGTGGATTATATGTTGATAGTCAGGAAAGATGTTGAGATGATTGCCAATTTAAAGAAAGACTTAGTCAAATAATTTGACTTAAAAGGTTCACGTTGAACAAAGCAAATCTTATATTGCTCGTGATAGGAAGCTAGAAAGTTGTAGCTATCATATACGACATATATAGAACGTGTACTTGAAAGGTTCACTATGAAAAATTAAAATTTAGTTAATACATCATTAGTTACACACTTCAAGTTAAGAAATAAAGTGTGTCTTACAACATAGAAAAGGAAAAATATGTCAATTATTCCTTACTCTATAGTTGTTTATTTTATTTGATGTATGTTATGGTGTGTACAAGACCAGATATTATATATGTTGTCGGTTCAGTGAGTATGTATTTATCTAATCCGGGTAAAGTTCATTGAGAAGAAGTGAAGTGGATTTTCATATACTTGCGAGACATTTCTTCTTTGAGTTTGTGTTGTGGAGGTGGAAAACTTATACTTGAATGACATACAAATGCTGACATGGTTGGTAATCTTCATAATCATAAGGCTACTTCAGGTTATGTGTTTGCATTTTCAAGAAAGTCATTTCTTGACATCTAAGATACAATAATGTATAACAATATTAACAACTGAATCAGAGTATATTGCAGCAGTAGATACAAACAAAAAGATGCTTTGACTTACGAGATTCTTTCAAAAGTAGAGGTTAAAGCACGATGAGTATGTAGTATTATATGATAATCACAGTGCTATGAATTTAAGCAAGAATCCATTGTATCAGACACGCACCAATCATATTGATATGAGATATCATTAGTTGGGGGATGTGATCAGGATAAAGGAAATAAAGTTAAAAAAAAAAGTTCACATAGATAAGAATAGTGCAAACATGTTGACTAAGTTCTTCCCGAAAGTAAGGTTGAAATTTGTAGTAAGCTCGTCGAGATGAGGTTCAAGTTATCATTTCATGATCGTATCTTTCATGTGATGGGTTGAAGAAGGATATTGTTAGGGTACAACTCAATATAAACCAAACTTTATAACTTAGAGTTTTCATTACCTTAGTGTTGTATATATGGCGAGATAAGAGAGCCACCCCCAAAACTATAAGAAGAGAGATAATTTTTAGTTTTCGGATCTATTGTGTGTATCTATGATTGAAACATCTGATCGATGGACAAACAATGTTCGCTTTTGTTTAATTTTGGACAACGTATTCGGGACATCTAAAGTCTTTAATCTGGACGGTTGGACTGCGATTTTGTGCTCCGTTCGGGAGAAATTATACTAGAACAATGCAATGTTTTTTGTGTTATTCTTTATTTTTGTTTCTTTTTTTGTTAATTTATTATGTTTATGTTATTTTATCACTATGCAATTATCACAAAATAGCTCAAGCACAGAATATATGTGAATGAAAGATTTAAATGAACACAGGATTTAACGTGGTTTGACAATTGTCTACGTCCACGGGCGCCGCCAGAGAAAAGAGTTTCACTATGGTAGAAAAGGTTACAGATTTCAGATTGTGTTTTTCTCGCCCTAGTAATCTATTTATAGGGAATTAATAGACTTACTAGAAAATGGGCCTAATGGGCTCATACCACAAGACTAACTCAAATGATTGCACAATATCACTATCACAGACACAAAACTGTACTGCCAGACACAATACACTATCAAGGCACTATTCGACTCATTCACAACAAATTTTCCCCTTGAGGCGAATATCATTTCTTCACTATCAACAAAGAACCTTCTCTTCTTCTGACTCACCAAATGACCTTAAGGCATTCACTCTATACTGCGAACACCGATCCAGTTTAGGCACTCCCTAAACTTTCGAACTGCTACTGCGTTGGTCATTATATCTGCTGGATTATCGTGTGTAGACACTTTCTTCACATCAACAATTCCCTTTGATATTATATCACGAATAAAATGATACCTGACATCTATGTGCTTTGTACGCTCATGGTACATCTGGTTCCCTGTAAGGTGTATGGCGCTGTCACAAAACACTTTTGTAGTAGTCCCATCCAAGCCCAAATCTGCCACCAAACCTTGCAACCATATTGCCTCTTTAACTGCTTCTGTTACCGCCATGTACTCTGCCTCTGTTGTAGACAAAGCTACAATAGCTTGCAATTGTACTTTCCAACTGATCGCACTCCCAGCTAGAGTAAATACATATCCTATCAGAGATCTTCTTTTATCCATATCACCTGCAAAATCAGAATCAACAAAACTAACCAATGATCCTGCAATATCATTCAACGATTCACCAATATCATTTTTGTTAAAAGTTAAGCCAACATTCACAGTAATCTTTTAAATAGATTCAATCTCTTCCCCCATAGCACCAATCCATCAATCTGCCTCTGAACTTGCTATAGCTTCTCTGTAGCTACCAAGTTCCTGCATCTCAACTTCTTCTGCAGCTGACAGAGCATATGCAACTACATTCGCATACCTTTTTGGAAGTCTAATATCTCTTCTTTTCTCTGCCCAATGTTATGCTATAAGGTTTTTGTTCTGGTTCAGGCGCATCATCGTCACTATCATCCGATGCTGACGCTTCACCTCCTGATTTTGGATCCACCTCATAACCACTTGAATTATTGGACCTGCTAAAAACTGATTCTACTTCAAGCTCCACATGTTTACTCACAACCGATCCTGATTCGACCACTTCTCCCACTTCCTTCTGACTGTCTATCGAAGCAAACTCATTAAAAGTAACGTCCCTACTGATGAGAAAACCTGGAGACTTTGGAGAGGTACACCATAACCTATATCCCTTCACTCCAGTAGCATATCCTAGAAATATGCACCTCTTTGCCCTCGGATCAAGCTTACCATCTCTGACATGAGCATACGCAGGACAACCGAACACCTTCAAATGTTCATAATCATCCGACGATCCAGACCAAATCTCAAAAGGAGTTTTACAATCAATAGCCGTTGATGGAGACCGGTTCACCAAGTAACACACTGTATTGATAGCTTCAGCCCAAAAATCTTTTCCCACACCGGAATACGAGAGCATACTTCGTGCCTTGTCACAAAGTGTTCTGTTCATTCTTTCTGCGACTCCATTCTATTGTGGTGTTCTAGAACAAGTGCGATGACGCACTATTCCCTCAGCTTCGCAGAAGTCGTTGAACTCACGATTGTAATATTCCAACCCATTATCTGTCCTAAGACGTTTGATTTTTCTTCCTCTTTGCTTCTCAATCATCGTCTTCCATTTGACAAAGATTGAATATGCCTCAGCTTTCGTTTTCAGAAAGTAAACCCACACCATCCTTGAATAATTATCGATCAAACTCATGTAGTATCTGGCTCCGCTCTTGGATGGAATTCTGTTTGGACCCCAAATATCAGAGTGAATGTAGTCCACTGTGCCTTTAATCTTTCTTACAGCCGATTTGCTGAATTTGACTCTAGTTTATTTACCAAATACACAGTGCTCACAAAATCCCAATGATTCTGCTTTATACCCTTTCAACAAATCTCTCTTTCCCAAAACAGCTAATCCTCTGTCACTCATGTGACCAAGACGCCAATGCCACAATTTATTTTGATCCTGCCTACTTTGGTTATTATTCCCTGATGATGCTACTGCAGCATCGCCCATAGCAACACTCCCCTGGAGAATGTAAAGACCCTTCTCCAAACTGCCTTTCATGCATACCATTGAGCCTTTTGTCACTTTGATTACACCATCTTCTACATGATACTTGTAACCCCGAGAGTCTAGAGTCCCAAGAGAAATTAGGTTTCTCTTTAACCCAGGAACATGCCAGCACGTCAAGATTCTAACAACCCCGTCAAACATTCTGATTCTGACGTTACCAATACCACCAACAGTCAATGAATGATTGTTCCCTAAATAGACAGTTCCCTACATTGGCTTGTACGTATCAAACCAGTGCTTGAACTGACACATGTGATATGTAGCGCCAGTATCCAGTACCCAAGAGTTTTGCCCAAAGTCTGAACTCACGGAAAATACATCTCCTCTACCACTGTTTTCACTATCGTCGGAATCGTTCACACCTTCAACAATGCTTGATGTATTTTCCTTTTGATTTCCCTTCTTACCATTCGGTTTCAGAAAATCTCTCCTATAATGACCCTGCTCACCGCATTCATAACACTTTGAGTGATTTACCCTTGACTTGGACCTCCAGTTCTTCCTTCTTAAAGAACTCGCTTTGCTTTTATATTTTCCCCTAGTCATAAGACATTCCCCTTCAGCTTGATTGTCTGGCTGCAACTGTCTCATCTCTTTTGATTTTAGTGCCCCTTTGACATCTACTAGCGATAACTTATCCTTACCATACATAATGGTATCTACGAAGTTTTCATAGGGAGTTGGTAACGATCTCAATACAAACAAATCTTGATCCGCATCCTCAATATTGATATTTATGTTCACCAAGTCCATTATAATTGTTTTGAAATTATCTAAGTGCTTTGTTATGGACATAACTTCTTTCAATCTGAAATCATACAAACGCTTCTTCAAGTATAATCGGTTTAAACTGATTTCTCTGAGTAAAGATCTCCTAGCTTTTTCCATGCGCAGGCAGCAGTCTTCTTACCACTAATCTCGCGAAGCACATTGTCTTTCACACTCATTAAAATCCAGTACAAAGCCCTTTCTTGAAGATCTTGCTTCTCCTCTTCTTTCATCTCTTCTGGTAACTTATTCTCCACAGCCTTCCATAGCCCTTGCAGTACCAATGAAGATTTCAGTTTAATCTTCCACAACGCAAAGCTGGATCCCCCATCAAATTTTTCAATCATAGATTGTGTTGTTGTAGACGCTATTGTGAAACCCTAATTGCAAAATCCTTAATTTCACCACGTGGCTATGATACCAATTTTGTTATTAAATCACTATGCAATTATCACAAAATGGCTCAAGAACAAAATATATGCGAATGAAAGATTTAAATGAACACAGGATTTAACGTGGTTCGACAACTGTCTACATCCACGGGCGCCACCAGAGAAAAGAGTTTCACTATGGTAGAAAAGGTTACAGATTTCAGATTGTGTTTTGTGTCGTCCTAGTAATCTATTTATAGGGAATTAATAGACTTACTAGACAATGGGCCTAATGGGCTTATACCACAAGACTAACTCAAGTGATTGCACAATATCGCTATCACAAACACAAAACTGTACTACCGGACACAGTACATTGTCAAGGCACTATTTGACTCATTCACAATATTTTAAAATTATTGGCGGATTCTAGATCTTTATCCTATGTACTTGTATATATTTGCACCCTCAACTTATCATAATAAATGAGATATTTAAGGTGAATTCCTCATAAATTCCATATTTTTAAGCTTTATATCCAAATAAATTTTGTAAGTAACATAAATATTAGTTGTTGATTTAATTTATTGTTGTAATTAGTTTTGCACTTTATTTTATCAATTACCGATAAATTAGTGATGATAAATTAAATTTATTATTTAATCAATTATTATAAAATTAAATTTATAAATGATTGATTTTTATCTAACATATTACTTTTTAGATTAAAAAATGACATTATAACTACCGCTTTTAAATTGTGTGAGATATTATTTCTGATAATTTAGAGCGATAAGAACATATAATTTCTTATTTTTAATAATTTCTGTAAGGTTTTATATTATTAAACCAATAAGCTTTGAACATTAATTATTGTTTTAACTATCGAAAAGTTTTCGTGACGGATAGTCTTTCGACTAAAAAATGTATAAAATGTATGGTTTTAATATTTTTAACTATTTATTTTGGATAAAGTTAGTCACGACTCTATTTTTGTGAGATAGTTCATCAACTATTCTTTTTCGATAAAGTTAGTCTTCTCACTATTCTTTTTCGATAAAGTTAATCTGTAAATAAACATATACGTATGGCTAGGTTTGTCTAAAATAAATAGTCAAAAACTAAAACCGGACAATTAGTCGATAAGTTATATGCCACAAAATGAATATTTAAATGATTAAAATTGGACAGTTATCTATCACGAAATTGGATAATCAATGGATTAATTTATGTTCAAAATTTGAAACATAATAAAATTATCTGATTGACGCATCAAACTTCTGTAAGAACTTCTATTAGAAAACATGATAAAATTATCCAATTGTCTTCATCAAATTTTTATAATTTTTTTAACTAGTTAGAAATTTGAATAATATTTTATTTATAATTTTTATTTTTGTTTGTGTTAATGAATAATAAAAAAATGAATTATTTCAGCCTCATCAAATGAGGTTTCTAAACCTAAAAAAATTAATCAATATTAGTTATTTTCATTATCTAAGACAAATTAGTCCATATTAATAGGTTTTAACGCTGGTGGTATGTCATAAAAGTTTAAAAAAATCTAGTTTTGTTTAGTTTTTACTGTATGTTAATTAATTATAAAATTTAATTTCATTAAATATTGGTATTTAGTGATTCATGTTTTATTAGTTAAAAATAGATTAAATCACTTATAATATAATATAAAATGATATTGAATATAACATTTTTTCTAACTAATGTTCAAAATGATATTTTTATGTTGAATATATATATGTGTATGTATGTGTGAGATTTTGCTTTTTATTTATAGATGGGGCAAAATTAAAATTAAAATTAAAATTTAGAAAAAGAAACAATAGGAAAATATAGATTAAACAATTTATAATGGATAATTAATTAGGGCCCTACATTCTCCAGGTCCATATAAATCGATCAAAATAAAGATACTATATTTAATATTTAATATTTAATATTTAATATTTAATATTTAGTATTTAATAATGAAAATTTCATTTTAAGAATTTACTATAAATATTAAGAAAAGACTTGGACAATAATGGTGTTTGGAACTCGAAGAATAACATTGGCTTGAATACTATACTGACTATGTGATGGACAGGAGTCATGGTTATCTTGACTGATAAGTATACTCTGAATTTTCTTTTGTCTTCTCCTACTCCAACTACCAGAAAAGAGATGGGACAAGTGGATATCAATTATTGGTAGGATGAGCTTGAATTATTGGAAGAAATAGAATACTATAATTAATGGTGTATTTTGTTTTTTAAGAAAAAAGTCTATTCTGGACAGGTTAGTCCATGTGATAGTGGTTCCTTCATTATATATTCTATGAAAATCTATTATAGGTCCGGTGTATTTGTCACATGAGTTATGTTGGGCAACAAAGCAAAAGCTGGATGTGCAAATGTTTGGTGTGTACTGTGTACTGCAATAGAGGATGAGACTAAATCGAATGGTATGGTGAGTGGTGTGACAAAACAGCAAAAGAGAAGAGTTATGTTTCTGTTTTGGCTCACTTTTCTTATGCGCATGCCAGTGAATGTAGCTGTAGTGCACCAAACTGTGGTGGGTAGAGTAGTGGTGGTTAAGCATAAATAGTCCAACGGTCCGGCTAAAAAAGGTTAAATTTACTAGATTTAACCTTTTTAAAAAATAAAATAAATATAATTAGATATAAATATTGTTTCGATAAAAACAAACAAAAAAAATCAAAAAATGCAAATATTCCTATAACATCCAATGATGGTGTTTTAAACAATCTATTAGAACACAACTTTGTGACTCCAATGAAGGAAGACTATAACATTGTTTTAGGAAATAGCTAAGTTTTGTCTTAGAATATTGTTTCCAATCCGTTTTATTAAAAAATTTACTAGTCAAATTCCTTAAAGACAATTTTTTTTATTTTACCAAAAAACATTAAAAATCCGAACAGTATTTTATTTTAGCCGATTAAGATTATGATGGGATTGCAAAAAGTGGTTTCATCATAGAGTCGAACTGATCCTAGTATATAAATTATGGTAGAGCAACGTCATAAATGAGAATTTCGTAGTTTTATAGCTATTAAATTAATTTAATTGTTAGGTCTTTGTACAGAGTATAATAAAAATCGACGACTAAACTTATATATTTGAATATTCAATGCACTAAAATAAAAAAGGGTTATTTTCTTATAAATACCAAAATAAGATACTAATCCAAATTTCATCCACCCTTAGAAACCTAATTCCAAAAAACACCAAATTATACTAATTATCTAGTTTTAGTACCAATTATTTTTAATAACCCCAAAATACCCTCTTCTTTCTCATTCTTGGCTGTTACTCTCTCAACTCTTTTCCAGAACTCTCACCGTCAATAACCTCAATGTCGGTTTTGACATGGTACTTTCTCAAGATCTCTGGCTCTCTGAATGGAATCAAAGCTGTTACACCAAAATCAATTAAACCCTAATCAATCAAATCGAAGATTCTTTTTATAGAATTGAAAGAAAAAAACAGCAAAATTTAATAATTAAAAAAACCAGATTTGGGAAAAAGAGCAGCGACGGATTCGTCTTGGGGCTGTGGATTGCTGTTGATTACGTAGATGCTGTCACCTTTGTTAGCTAGGTTGTCGATCGCCCATTTGAGAGCGTATTTGCTGCTGTTTGAGAAAACCATCGCCACTCTTATCTTCTTGTCTCCTCCCATTTTGTTCCTTCTTCCTCTTCTTTTTCTCTTTTATTCTGCTCTCACTTAATTCAGGGATCGCTGGGTTTCATTTTGTTCTTGTTTTTATAAAGAAACCATGTCCTACTAGACTTTAAGATGGTTATACTTGTCGACACTAAGGTTAAGCTATGGGAACTGAAGAAGATTCTTTAGAACAAGTCGCCGCACAACGTCGAGAGAGGTTGAAGACTCTCAAAGCTGCTCAGGAGCTACTGAATACGCCGGAGGAAGGTTCTGCTCAAGCTGAGAACGAGGAAGACGATGACAATGACACTACGGAAGAATCTAATCCGAGCTTGAAATTCCGAAACTATATACCACAAGATAAGGAACTTCAGCAGGGAAAGCTTGCTCCACCAGTTCTACCCAAGTTTGAAGACATTGCTGCACCACCACCACCAACACCACAAGAAAATAAAGAGGATCCTTTTGTTAACATTGCTCCGAAGAAACCCAACTGGGACCTTCGAAGAGATGTTCAGAAGAAGCTTGATAAGCTTGAAAGACGGACACATAAGGCAATATACAAACTTATGGAGGAAAAGGAAAAGGAAAAGTTGCTTACTGAAGATGGCGGAAACTCAATTGAAGATTAAAGATATAAATCGAAGGCATGTTTTGTAAGCAGAATTTAGATAACTGAGACGTCAGTTCTGTTAGATATATGCTGTTCGGTATGGTTAATTTACAATTGCACCAGTGTTGTTATCTTTTTTAAGGAAGTACTCACCAAGTTCTGTTATGCATGATCGTTCATCTTAAAATTGAAGAATAGTTGAAGCTTGTTGATGCATCTGTATAGAACATGGCCTTGCATGAAAAAAAAAAAGTGTCTGAGTCTCCTTGTACTTTTTTATATTGTCTATATTTAGTCCATTAATTGTGCAGAATATTCATTAATACATCGTAATTAATCAACAGGTTAACCAAAATTAAAATGTTTAATTCGCTGTATTAAATGAATTAAAACTGTTAATTAGCAGTTTTAACAAAATTAAAACTGTTAATTAACAGTATTAAAACAATTAAAACTGTTAATTAACAGTTGTAAATTTTTAACAGTATTAATCGAATATTTTTAACAGTTTTAATTTTTTCTTCAAAACATATCCAATAGACCACTTATTTGATTCGTCTCGTAAATATAAAGACAACTGTGGTTTCTGTTTTATTTTTTGAATAATAAATCAAAAGATATGAACTTTAGAAAAAAGAAAAGAAAAAAAAAGAAAATTTATTTTTTGTTACAAGTTAGTTGATTATATTAGAAAGAAGGGTATTATAGTATTTTGGATTATACTTGGTACCAAATTTGGATAATGATCTTATTTGGTATCAAATGTTGATTTTGAACTAATATTGGTACTTATATGGAAGTCTCCCAATAAAAAAATTGAGGTTCGGCTAGCTGAAGTTTAATATATCACCTTTAGGATAAATGGGTTAGGGTCAGACCGCTTTTAGAGGTTGGATTGCCACTTTTATCTTTCCCACTGTGTAAACATGGTTAGTTAAAGTAAATTACGAGACAAAATATGATCAGTTATCTTAGGCTATCGTGGAGAATGAAATTATCTTCCCAACGTTCAATTTTTGGTAAAATAGTTAATTATTGTCAACCGTCAAAATTTTTATTGTCGAATCTATTGGATGTGTGACAGCTTGAAGAACCATTGTAAGGAATCCGACTGCAACTTTATTTTTTGGCTAACAATTTTGTTTGTTTCATAACTTATCTTAACTTGTAAAAGAAATTGGAATCTTGAACTTATTATTTTGTTTTTCTTTGTCAAGATCGAACGATTTTGATATAGTAAAAAAAATACGATGAAGATATTTTTGTAGATTTTGCATACACACCGTTTGATACTGGTCCACCAAGGTTTACAACCTATTCAGAAATGATAATTTTTCTTGATCAATTTTTTTACCCATGCAAAATACAAACATCAATTTGAATAATGTTGTTAAGGTTTCCCAAAATTATGAACACCATAATATCACTATTTTTGCTACAATGGCGGGAACCGTCGATGATCAATGTTTTGTCTTGCCAAGATCCAAGCAAGCACCCAAAGGTTAAAGGGTTAACTCTCAACCAAAAATAGAAAAGAAAAACCTATTATAGAGAATGAGACTCTCACACCGGACCTTTAAGCTTAGGACTAGAAAGACACCATTGGAGGCTTGACCAATAGTTCCAAATGTTTGGGATTTAAAGACTCAACCAATGCTGGTGTTTTGACCTATGTTGAGATACCAAGGTCCCCAAATGATCCTCAGGGCGTTTCGGTCGCCAGTTGGGGTACATGTGAAATTCAAGACACCAATATGGGGGGGGGGGCAATAGAAATCCAATGAAAGTATAAGACTTGAGATATGTGATGGTTGTATTTTCTCAATCTCTCATGTTACTACCTGTTGTCCTTGAAGATAAACTAGATGGCGCGTTCCTTTGGTAGGTCTTTTTTGGATATGAGGTTAGCCCACAAAAATTTCTACAACAAACCAGTTCATTTCCTAGCCGACCACTCAAAGGTTGTGTGTAGTTCATTTAGTTTGTCATCTCGATATAATCATTATCCTAAGGGTGAAATGACACTGAACAATTATAATCGATGCCCTTTATGTGAAAAATAAAAACTACTTTAGTATTTTGGAATTATAATATGTTGTCTGTTGTGTTCACTATGGATATGCAACCATGTAATATATATATATATATATATATATTAATTTTATAAAGTTAATCACTTGTTTCAGCATTATCCTGGTCATCAGGTTTATCTCTACCTATTTTGAAAAGTAACCGACCTTCACGAGTAGGTCCTGATTCCCCCTAAAGCTTTGCGCAAAGGTCATATAATGTCCATGTCATATCGTTCGAATGAAAAAACCTTGGATATTCTTTCTAAAGGCACAACTGGGTGATAAATTATGTTTATAAATATTGCATGTATCGTATTTTTAACCAGGTCTTGAGAGTCATACATGACCTTTGACCAATAGTACCTTGCTAATGAAATCGTTCTAAAAATAATTTGTATGCTCATAATGAGTTGATCCCACCCCTTTATTGAGCTCATCAAGAAAAAGATAAGGCTCATCAGGGCCAACTCAGTGAACAATAGATCAGGTAAGTCCTTACCAATACATAGTTCCTCCTAACATAGAAAACATACTTTTTTATCTTAAGGTTCGATTTGCGACTTTGTCTGAAGGTAATCTTCTATTTATGAGGTGATTTTGTATTTATAACCATCGGTTATGCTTCCACAAGAATCAAGGGTCGATATTGAACCACGACCCATGGTGAGGCGCTCGAACATGCCAAAATGGCTAGAGAGTCGACCAATCTATTTTTACTTCTCAATGTATACTCACAATATATTGCTACAAATTTTTATGTTTGATGATCCAAAATTCCATGCTTTATGCTTCAAGATTTTCAAGTATCAAATAATGTTGTCTTTATATGTTTGCATGCACTATTATATGACTGATTAAAAATTGGAAATTATTGAACAATTTTACCCGCTTTACCCCACAAATAGTTGCAAGATAGAGTCCCGCTATGGAATATTTTTACTATGCTTCGTTGTTGAATTCCTAAAAAATAAGAAAATGTTCAAGGTGCATTGTATCTTCCAAATGAGACACCAACTGACCCAGACTATCTACTCTCAAAGTCGGCTATCAAGAGAAGTAGTGGGGCTCTCGACATGAAATGTAATTAAAAAGTCTGTTAGTTCCTGAGCGTTAACAACAGTTATTTTCTTAGTGGTTATATCAAAGTCCCTTAACTCTACGGACCATCGAATTAAAATTCTGTATATATCAGGCTTCTGCAAGATATTAGGAAGCGAGAATGACATTAAGAGAATATTTGTATATCCTTAAAATTAAAGTCTCATATTCTCTCAAGCCACCACAAAATTGAAAGACAACTTCTCTCGATGAAGGTATATTTTCTATACATCAAACATACTCTTACTTACGTAATAAATGGAATATTTTTTCTCTATTTCTAATTAATAATAGCAACACTTATGACATTGTCAAACAACACTCGATAAATGTATAGTTTCTCGCCCGGAGATAGGCTTAGGTAGTATCTCAAGAGAGGAAAATGATCTTTGATATTATAGAAGACATGTTCAAAATTGTCTGACCAGTTGAACTGACTTACCCTTTTTAGTATTTGGGAAAAATAGAAACACTTAGTGAAAGGCCAAAATGTTAACCTTTTCAAAGCTTTTGATCTTCATGCCAACACTTGAACCTCCTTAATCAACCTTGGTAGAAGGACCATTATACGTTTTTTGCTCATGCGATAGCTAAGAAACTTATTTGTTATCACTTACAAGGTGTATTTTTATTATTTAACTTTAGATTAACAACCCTTAAGTTATTGAAGGTTTAACATGATCGATTATGTGGACAACGATATCTGAATTATTGACCAACATATCATTAATTTAAGCTTTAATATTATGGTCTACTTGAGTCACAAAAGTCTTATTGACCATCATATGGTCTTTTGCTCAAACATACTTCATCCCAAAGAGCATAATTGTTTTAATATTATAATTATTATTATTTCAGTATTAAATGTAGTACTTTCCTAGTTGTCATGATGCATTTGGATTTTATTATAGAGCGATTGTTCATTTATGAAATATATAAGCTGATTATCGAAGGTTAAGTCTACAATTTTGTCGATCCTCAAAACTGTGAAATGGTTTTTAGCTCATGCACTATTAAGATTCGTGAACTCTATGCACGTTTTCTATTTTCCATACTTCTTACAGACAAAAACAGTTTTTTTCCTTCAAGATATGGTAATTTAACTCTTCTTATACGAGTAAGTCCATTGACCAATGCTATTATAAATTTTGCCTTTTCAAATGGGAATGAGCTCATTGTATACTTGACAAGTTGTAGATTTGGATTAATTGATAGCTTATAACAAAAGATATGAGATAACATATTTGTCCTATCTATGTTTTCAATACAAATACGTCTAAATGGTTACATAATAAAACTAGAAGCTCAACTAAAAAATAACTTGAAAATGATGTTCTCATTTTGAATTTTTATTCTTCTTTAAGCTCCAAACTTTTCATTTATTCACCCCGTATAACTAAGTTAGTGGCCTTATGAAGATTATAAATTTTATATATCTCAAATTTATCCTAATTGTTACTTCTTTAAAGCTAAGAAGGTCACGAAAAAACTTTTGATTACTTCGAATAATCCTAAACTTATTTTAAAAATGTCACGCAATATTGATATACCATTGAAGTAATAACATGCATCTTGCCAATCCATAATATTATGGGATGAAGGTGGGTCTAACACCATAAAAAAACTCATGCAACCTTTTTGTATTTATCTCTTCCTAATATTATATTGGTTTCAAACTCCCCATAAAATGGAGCATATGCACCAGTATAACTAACAATTGTTATTCTGGAGTTCTAAATGATAAAGTGTTATTTATCTTATCATAAATTACTTTAAATAAAATATTTGCCGAGCTCCATATGTTGATTAAGACTCTTTTAACTTTTAGCTCAAGTATATTAACAGTTATAAATACTACATATTCATGGGCCCTAACCACAACTTTAAGATTGTTATCATAAAAATAGTTGAGGGGAAAATACTAGGTAAATATGGGCAGAAGTTCGTCCCGGATACCAAAATTTATGATTTCGTGCATGTCTCTTTTGTAAATATTGGTAGAGAATCATTTTCAACAGTGGTGTCTATGACTTCACGAGTATGTTATGTATAAAGGTAGTCTTCAGGTTTGTTCAAAAGTACTGAATTTTGTTCTTGTTTCAGCACAATCAACAAAACTTTTAGTCTTAAAGCCTCGACTTCCTGCTCAACTTGCTTGTTCTATAACTTTTGTTTATTTATACATAATCTAGTGTGGTTATTCACAAATTCGACTTACTTTCCATTCTCGAAAAGGTTATAAATTTTTTCTTTTAGCTGTTTGAAACCCCTAATATAATGAGCCATGTCACTATGGTACTTGGAAAACTTGTTTGGGTTTATGTATTCTACGGTTTTTAAAATATGAAGAAGAATGTAGAAATTCATAAAATCCTCGGCCTTATTATAGATGACTGCTATAGTTTCAATTACTTATGTAAAATACAAATTTCAACACCACTTAACATATTGATCATTACAACCACAACGCAAATAATGTTAATGCTCGATCCTATATGGTTTTGGTTTAACTTTTATGGGTAGGGTTTCGGCTAGAATATCTTTATAGTAGGATTGTTACGGTTGGAATGATTATTTTTTAACTGTGGAAGTAGCTTGGAAGGATACCTTATAATAAATAAGAGTCGAATGATGAGGGTTCAAATGGTGTTGGTTTGGCATGAATTTTAGACGTATAGTTTTATCTACTTTTATATGAAATTTGACTTAGGATAGAAGTGTGCCAAAATTCAATGCATTCATCTTCATTATAATTTTGGCTAAAAGATCATAAAGGGTCCCTTGCATATAGGTCGTAGATTAGAATAATGTATCACAATTTTAAGACTATTATTTGTTTGAACGAAAACATAGAGTGTAATCCTTCAATCTCTCGTTAGTCTCTTATTTACATTGCATTGTGAAGTCTTCATCACCCATGATCATCTTATTGCAACTATTATTTATCTTTGAAAAAATTCCACATCATATTAAAGGTTCAAATACACCCCACATAAAGTTTATTAAACCAGGTCAATGTATCCTCCGTGAAGATTATTGAAAAATCTTCAAAAAATAGTCGATCATCAGCCTTATAGTCTACTATTTTGTTCCTAAATTTCTCGATATGATGCTTTGGGTCATTTGCTACATTATACATATCAATCTTGTACATAATAAACTTGAATGACATGTGATTTACAATGATTTCTATGATTTAAAAAAACTTCGCTATATTGCATTTCCGATTATAAGGAGGACCCTCAAAAACCTTGTATAATAAAAGGTATTGATTGGACCCTTGATATATTTATGCGTTCTAATGATAAGGGCTATATTAGTAAGAGTTTGAACTATAAATTTTCTGATGCAATGGGTTGAACTCTATGTCTGTTTTTTTTATCATGATTAAGAAAAAAAGGTTGGTAGGCCGTAGGCTATTTTTGTAACGGCCGAGTATGCTATTGTATAACTAATATAGAAATTGTGGTTCGGTGTTGTTCTATTTTCCTAGAGTTAGGAGTTATTTGATGATGACGAATTCAAGATTGGCCTTGTCGTCGTAAATGAGATCAAAGATACCAAAAATACTTTTGCTAGTGTATCTGAATCCCATACAAGGTCTGTAAAATGATCCTCACTAGAGGAAGAAAAATGATGTTGCCTCTGAGCATGATGAATTTGAAATAATTTTGAGATCCCATCAAAACCTTCAATCAGTTCTGATGTATACTTTACGTGTCTAACTTCTACTCTTAAAGCCAGAGGTTTCTGAGCTGTAATTTTGATTAGTCCCTAATTGTTGGCTAGATGTAACAGTTGGGGGCGACGTAGATCGTCGAGCTACATTTGAAATGAGATCAGCGTGGGAATGTTTTCAACTCCTTGCTAGCCGACACCTACCCTTACTATAACTTTGGTCTCACTAAGGTCATCCGTTTTCTTGAGTACTTTGTAGTGTATGTTAATAAAGCTTATGACTAGGAACATTAAGTTTGGAAAAAATCTTCACGATACCAATTAATTCTCATAAATACCGTTATTTATGAAATTCTTCTTATTGCGGTTGGATCAAAATGACAAGACAACCATTTTTAATGTATATATAGTTTAGCAATAAAAAATGATATTGAAATAGTCTAAAAGTATTTTAAAAATAAATAATCTTCTCCTCAAATAAAGGATGACTCAATAAATTAATAGGGATTAATATATATCTACGATAAATTGATAGTGATTTATATGGATTTATGAACAGGTGAAACCATATATATATATATTTTTAGAAATTCTAATGAAAATATTTTAAATAATCTTGTACAAAATTTATACAAAATCAAATTCCGGAATATAATTCGACTAATAATCCTTTTATAATTTTATATATATATATATATATTGAGAATCGTTTTAATTTTTTTTTCAAAATGTTTATTAAGTGTTATTTTAGGTTTTATAGTAATTAAGTAATTTATTTAATATAATCATTCAATTTTTTTTACAAATACCATATAATATTTTTTATATAATCAATTTTTTAAATATAAACATTCAAAATATAACATATTTTTAAAATTTAAACTATTTTGAATATTTTGGCGGTGTTCAAGCAAATAAAATTAATTTATGATACATTCAAAATAAACATTTTATTTATATCTAATTTGTTAAACGATTAAATTATATTAATATGGTAATTGAGGTAAATATATTACTGATATTTTTAACGAAACCGTCACATTTTATTAATAAAGCCAAGAAGGAAAATATTGTACATAGATCTAGTTGTCGTGGATAGAGTTGGAAATGAGAAATTGAAATAAAATAACCATTAGTTCTAATGAATAAATTTTTAGAACTTGAAGGTATATTGAAACATGCCACGGGCCTTCCTGAGACCTATATTTATTAGAACCAACTCTAGCAATGATTTTGTGCCATAAGGAAGCAATGAGTGTTCATTAGGCTGAATTGAATCCATTATATTGATTCTTCACTTATGAGTCTTCTCCTCTGAGCCATGTGCTCCCATCTCTTTATGTTAATAGTAGTAATCTCATGTTGAATTAATTAAGTCTGTGTTGAGAAAGTTCACCAGAGATTCAACTTCTGTAGGCCATAAAATCCAACTGAAATAAAACTTTGAATCCCTGCATTAAAGTAAAATTTTGTAGGTCAAGTTTTGTTATACCTGCTTACCATTGATAGATGTGAAATAATTTAGAGTATAAGGAAAACAATATCGAGAATAAACTTGAGAAATCAAATGACAGTGAAGCACTAAGATTTCAATCTCAAGTATCCCATATTAAGACCTTCTAAAAATAATATTGCTCAAAATTGTGCTGAAGCATCAACTAGAGTTATATTATAGTTGGTTTTTTGTTTGAGGAAAATTTTGCAAGCCAGTCTGCTGTAAAATTTTGTTGTATAACCATTAGCCAGTGATCAATCAATATATTTGAATCTATATCAATATCAACCTGAATGTAACCAAAATTATGACATAACATTAATCAATTACTCTTGTTTTCACTATTATTAGAGATTCATTTCCATACAATCTACATCCAGAAGCAATCATAATACAATTTAAGTTTCTAAGCAGAAAATCACCATTTGATTCACCATTAAGGATACAGGCTCCATCACTGCTTAGTTTGAGACGATTCTGCAATGGTGGGTGCCATTTGACATATAAAATTGTGTTTTTAATTGTAGAGTGGTTGATACAATTGAGAAATTTAGTTGTTTTGATATCTTTGCCCTAAATTTTCTTAGATAGCAGATTGGAGGAGTCTCATTTAAATAACATATTCATAATCTTATTGATTATCTATGTAGATTATATATATATTATTTTAGTTTGTTTCTGAAATTCCAGATACTCCAAGTGATAATAACAAGAATAATTATTCTGATTTGAGATTATTTATTAGTAGATGAAAACCATATATTTGTCAGGTGGGGGAATGTTATATGTCTTTCAATGTAAAGGCTAAAAAGACTTGAGAAATGTTTCCATACTTCAAAATAGATATGACAGTTAACAAAGAGGTGATCAATTATTTCTATTGTATTACAAACCTAACATTTTGAAGCTATGAAAACATATTTTTGTTGAAGAATTGAGTCAACTGAGATCAGTCATTTAAAATTTCTCCAAAGAGTGAAAGAACACTTCTTTGGAAAGATAGAGTTCTAAAACTTGTTATAAGTAATATTTGTTGGTTCTTTTGTTCTTATTTTCTCAAAAGTATCTTTGAAGTTGAATTGGCCTTATTGAGAGATGTTCAATGTAATTTTATCTCGCTAATCTACATGTAAGGTGAATTTTGTTATCCTACGAATAAAAGTTGAAGTAATATTTTCTGAAAGTTTATGTATGTTCTAAGCATTGTTTTTCCAGAAAAGTATTAATCGAATTACTATTGTACCACATATTGTCTTCTTT
Source organism: Limnanthes douglasii subsp. nivea (assembly GCA_036936605.1). Taxonomy (NCBI): domain Eukaryota; kingdom Viridiplantae; phylum Streptophyta; class Magnoliopsida; order Brassicales; family Limnanthaceae; genus Limnanthes; species Limnanthes douglasii. Next base: position 34,467,418 of record JAUPFV010000004.1, read on the forward strand.
ATTAGAAATGATGATAAGAGGGATGGTGTGACACCAGCTCTCAAGCCAAAAATCACATTTTTTATTTCATATTTTCCAAAAAATAAAAGGTTTTGCAATTTTTTTATTGCAAGAAGCCTTTTCCAGGTCTTAGAATGTTCTAGTTTTTTGCTAATTTGAAAAGGGTGAAGTTTTGGGCAGTAAATTGAATACATCAGTTTGGCCCATAGAATTTGGTGGTTTCTGAATGTAAACCATAGTTTACATGAGCATGTGTTTTTAATATCAGTTATACTCCGGAAGGTTAGTCCAAATTCAGCATATGATTTGTAAAGAGAAGGCTAGTTAGACCAGATTAGGACATTTTTTTCTTCCTTTGATCCCCAAAGGGATTTGTTTAAAATTAGGTTGATTATGTCAATTAGATTTTTTGGGAGACAATATGACTGAATGTAGTAGGAAGGGATGATCATTAATACAGATTGTAAGAAGACCATCATGCCACCAAAAGATAAATTTATACTATCCTATTCTAAGATTTGTTTTCCTGAAATTAGTGATTATATCATCAGTAACATGATCTGATACTTGGATAAATGCAAATTCATAAATACTTTAAGGGAATGGAAGAGTGTTTAAAACCAGTAATTTTATTTATTGAGGTTATCCTTGATCTGTCAATGTTTTTAGGAATTTTAAATTTAGATTTGGGGGCATAGATTGTTTAACATGAGACATTTTGATAGTGAACAAGAAATTTCCAAGACTTTTTAACATTGTTTAATGATCCATTCATGAAAATTATTATATCGTATGTATAAGCTAAACAGTGGATTTGAATACTTTACCTTGAGTTGTAAAATATTGAATTATTTTCAGAAAAGAGTTTCTTAATTCCTCTAATGTAATACTATTCTACTTAATGAAGAGGTTGGGTGACAGTGGGTCACCGTGCCTAACTCCGTTATCAGAAGTAAATAAACAATATAAAGAGCCATTTAAAATAACTGAGTACTGGATATGAATTACGTTTTGTTTAATAAGTTCAGTGAACTTATTATTGAAGCAAAAGTTAAATAAAATGTTAAGTAAAAAGCTTGGTGAGAGTCTGTCAAATTATTTATCTATGTCAAGTTTAAAAATAAGGTTACTGCATCTGGTTTTCATTTCTAAATCATGAATTAGTTCATGAGAAATCAATATGTGTTCATTGACATTTCTGTTAGGGATAAACCCTCCCTGTTCATCTGAGATGATTTTGGGGAGGATTGTAGTCAGTCTATTATTGATGATCTTTGAAGTGATTATGTTTGCAACATTGCAAGGCTTATATGCCTAAAATCACTCCATATTTTGGGTGATTCTTTATCAGGGATCAAACAAATTGTGGTTTTATAGATTGCTTTAGGTGCTAGGTTCCCATTAAATAATTCAGTGATTGCATTGCAAAGGTCCAACTTGATTATATTCCAACATGTAATATAAAACTTGATGTTGAAGCCATCAAATCCAACCACACTGTTTGGGCTGAGAGGTTAAATGGCTTTGAGGACATAATCTTCAGATGGAAGGGATGTAATGAAGACATTGCCTTGTTCTGTTATTAAGTTAGGTATGATATTTGGGGGAGCAGTGTTGATATTCTAAGAAAATTTAGAGTTTAAAGCATTTTAAAAATGAGCAACAACCAGATTACCTAAAGTTTCTTGGTTATCAACCCAAGTATCCCTCTCGCATCCCAGTTGATAACTTTCATAGTCATTTAATTGAAGATGAAGAAATTGTAGTTGAAACCCTAGAAGAAGGGTTTAACTTTTTCTTATGAAAGTTTTTTGTTGAGGCTTTTTTATTTTATTTTTACTTATCTTTAATAATTGTTTCTTGTATAGGGTCAACATATGCTGATATTGGAATCTAGAAGACGAGATTGAGGCATGTCACTGGATTTGAAACAACTTGGTGATAAAGTTTTTTGGGCATTCAAAGCTGGCTCTATGTATTCAGAATCATAGTATAACTTTTCATTCTCATTCAGAGAGTTCAAAATATTGCCTAAGTGTAGAGCTTCACTAATTTCTCTGTTATTTATAATTGAATCAGTATTTTGTTCTTTTCCTATATTGACATTTGAATTTTCAATAATAATTAGAGTGGTTAGCATTGCTAACAAGCTTTGAATTCTGATTTTGATTTATTTCAATGTTAATGTTATCATTTGGATTAAGAAAATCAGAGTTGTTAGTCCCACTAATTAGTTACGGATTCTCTCTTAGATGAAAGTTTTCAATGTTAATAGAGTTACCTAAAGCTAAATCAGAGACAATTATTGATTTCATTTTAGACTTCTGATCTCACAAACAAGTTGAATTATTGTTTAAAATATTGGTATCATCCTTAACATTTGTCTGAAGAGAATCTAATGAGTTTGATGAATTCATTTTACAGTCATTTAAATTGTGTCATAAATGATTGCATTTGGTACAATCAGAAGGATTTGTCACCATAGTAAATATGCTGCCAAAACCCTGCATTTGTACCAAATTGGATCCGTATTTTATTAGACAATGGTTTACAGACATTAATCTTTAATCAAGCACGACAGTTACTGAATCTGACCCTGTTGTGATCAGGGGCTCATATAGAACATGGTCTACCAAGGGAGTTTGATATATAATTGTATCATAATTGTACATATATTCTGGGAGATTTGGGTATGAAACTCAGATAAGTGTTATATGGGATTCAATCTTAGGATTGAATCACGGATACCATTTCAATAAACATAAGAAATGTTGGTCAAAAGACCAAACATTCCTCTTCAAGATTTTCAAAACATCTTCAATTAGGGTAAAGTAGATGAAAAAGTGTTTGTATTCCCATTGGGAGACACTAATTAATCCAGAGAACTTAACTTATCTAAGAATTGTTTTTCTATTAATATAAACTAGGTTTTGAGAATGGAAATTTAGCAACAATTGTAAATTTAGATGGGGACAAGATATGTGACTTATTTGTTTATGGGAAAAAATAGCTTTGCATTCCTCTTTGTCATGAATCTTAACTTCAGATGGCTTAAAACCTTTGAATTTGTTGTCGGTCGCTTGTCGAGTGTCCTTTGGTCCAAAGGTTGACATGAGGTTATGAACAATCTGGCTCAAAGGCTGGATTGTTGAAGATGTCTTGAGCTGGTGATTCATCTTGATTTCTTGAATCGATCTTCTGAGGAAGAGGAGGAAAAGCGAGTCGAATCGACTTTGCTTATGTTTTCTTGGATTGACAAGATTGTGCTCAGATATGGAGTTTTGTCCTTCGATTGATGATTTTTTACGATTTCATCAAATTTGATGAGATTTGACGTGGATTCTAAGATAGATCCATGAGATGGGTAGAGAAGAATTTGAATGGAAGAGAGGGGGAAATAGAGAACGAGGGAAAAAGACTGGATACAGATGATGAATAGAGATTAAACCTAAATCTTGATTTTCTTGAGAGAGTATAACGACTCATTCTAAAAGCTATTTTTCAAATATATTATTAATATTTTTGTTATATTTATTTTTTTTATTTTTCGGTCTAATATTTTAAAAATAACACGTTTTATTTATTATAATATTTTATAATATAGAAACTAAGACATCATTTTCTAAAACATATATTTTTTTATATATTATAAAAATTAACTATCAAGTTGTATTAATTGAAATCAAGAGACAGCCAAACTTGAATACTAATAATAGATATTTGGTATTATAATGTTTTTTAAATAAACTTCTCTGGTTTGTCGCATATATTGTAATTTTAATGATTGTGAACAAATTTTTAATAATTCAAACTTCAGCAACCAGCAAATTTTAAATGATTAAAATAAATTTCAGCAAAAATATTCATAATATTTCAAATATTATTCACATATGATATTTTAATGCAAATAATTTATTTTGTCATAACTATACTGTGGGCCCACCGTAGTAGAAGTCATTTTCGTGGTATAACTTTTCTTTTCATATAAAGAACGATTTCATATTTGGACAAAATATTTATTTAACACTTTTAAGAAAAACGAACAAACGCCAATAAATAAAACTATATAATATGATGTAGTTCTTAAAACTAATAGTTCTTACTTCTCCTTAAACTATGCACTCGGTGAAGTCAACAATTTATAGACTTTTTGGCCTTTTGCTACGGAAATATTATATACTAGTATATAGTTTTATATGTACATCACCTTTTATGGGCTCGAGGGTCTTGTCTTCTTCTTAATGGTCTAATTTGTATTAAAAAAACTGTTCAATCAACATTAACTTAACTCCATGGTAGCACCATTTTGGATTAGTTCGATCTTGAATATTTCAAAGGTATTGAGATCAAGTTTGATATATTTTTCAATCTCGAATTGGCCTACAATAATAATCTTTCATTTTAATATACTTGGTAAATAATATTTGTAAATATCACGCGTTATATTATTTAAATATATTAAACTTATAGGTGTATATGATATCTAAAATTACCTTCTTTAAACTTAGTAAAATCTATAATCAATCTCAACAAGAGAAATATTCGAATGATTTGTCAAATACTTCTATTCGATTAATTTGTTTAAAACACGAAGTTTGTTTATATAAGTAATAAATGAAGAATTCATTTAAATGGGATATTTGTATCGAGATAATTTTTTTTATATAATATTTTTAGAATTTATTAGATGTCAAATTCTAAAATTATCTGATTTATGGATTTATGAGATGGATATTTTGCTGTATACATTTAATTTTAATTTTAATAGTGAATGAGACATGATTAAAATATTTAATTTTTATTTTTATATTTGATAAAATATTAATTAAAAAACAAAATATAAATCTATTGATTTTGGAATGTATTGGATGGTTGTTGTGATTTAGTGGTTTATAATGTAACAAGTGTTCTGTTGCGGTGACCAAAACACAAGATTTAGCCGTCGTGAGAAGCACGTATACGACAACGACGTCGAGAATTTACTAGCAATGTACTGAGCCATTGAGCCATGTTCACCGCAGCGCATACTTGTTCATGCAACACAACAAATATATTTTTATTGCATTGAACCATTTTATATTTAAACAAATGATTTAACTTTTATTATTATAAAGATGTTGTATGTTTAAATACATATAATTGCATGATTATAATGAAGGTGAAAAATATACATGTATTTTGGTGATTATGAGATACATATTTATGTTTTCCCAACTTTATATGTTTTAGGATGCATGCTAGTGTTGAAATAATGTAGGACTTTCAGGATGCATGAGTGGTAACCGTTGAAGACTTGGACCTTGTGGTCTCTTCGTGTCCAACAATGTGTTGTATTAGATTTAGAGTTCGTATAACATTCATCTTTCTTCATATACATAAATTTTCTAATAAATATTTCACATCCTCACGAGTACTACATATATTCATATTATGATAAAATATGAAACATAAGCTCGTCAAGGTATGAGAGAACATTGTTCAACATGATTATGTGAGAACTTCATATGTTCATTCTCTAAAACTATATTAATGATCCATATATATCGCCAAAATGATCTCTGCTGGTAGGTCATACAGGAAAAGAGTTTAGGCGTCCACGCCAATGATCATAGTTATGTGCACAGCCAATCCAAATGATATTATACACACATTTACATGAGGTTTAACAACCCATTATAAGATGTCATTTCTATATGCATACTCCACATAATCATGCAAAATTACACTATAGTGTGGAATGATTTTGGCCAAGTATGCCACAAAATAGTCAAACCAACCTAAATGAAAGTTTTGTTATTTTCAGATGTGGTCGTGAACCAACACTATTTTCCTTAAATATTTATTTTCTATTAGAAATGCATATTGTGTTCGCCCAAAATTAGTTGCTAAGGATGAACCACTTCATATGAATGCTTGTCCAAACGTAAAACTTGAAAACTTCAGCTTGTATATCCAAAAACATTATTTAGTTTTAATAAAAATTATTTTAAATTTAATGTTTTCTTTGTCTTTGCTTTGTTTAGGTTTATACAACAAATTGAGATAATAATATTTATATTCCCCTTATATTGGTGGTAATTTTAAAGAGTGGAAGAGTGAAATAATACTTTTTGAAGACTCAATGATGTGGATCATTAGACTAGGAAATAACAATCTACCTCTCTCATATATAAGAGGATTCCTAAAGAGAGGATGCACTTTGAGTGGTGGGATTATTTTAGTCAAATTATTTTAATTTATGTTGTATAAGAGAGTTCTACATATCTTCTTAAGTTTGTTCCCTGCTAAGATACCATTTGCCAATGATATGCTTGACTATCCTATCTTGAAAAGACATGTGTTAAGTCTCTGCATGTTAAAATTAAAATTCTGATATGGAAACTCTCCATCATAAAGTCAAAAGGACAAGGAAAAATTTGAGAGCATATTATGAAGATGACTATTTTACATAATAAACTGAAGGCACTCAATGTTAAACTCCCAAAGATCGTTGTTGTCTCTTATATTTTGAGATGATCTACGATTTCTAGGTGACAAAATTAATTTAGTACTATCATTTTTAACCTTGTACACGAGGAAGAAAAATATACTCATGGAAAAAAAACTAACGCAATGACTACACTTCAAACTGATCATATGAAAAAATGTTAAACAAAATTAGTACAATTGCATATCATAAAGGTTCTAGATCCGGTTATAAGGATGGTAAGCCTATGAATGTGTACAAGCAAAGTTATGGCCTATTTTTATTGACCCGGTATCATATGAGGCAGGTTTGAGAGGTATGGAAAATGTATGGATGGCTAAAAAATGTAAACTCATTTTTATAGTATGTTCATAAGTTAATATAATTTTAGTTTCAAAATACACATGACGGGTTGATACAACAACCTTAATTCATGTTTTGACTTGTTGTAGGATGCACTCTAAAACAAATCTCAATGATGGAAATAATTTAGTGTTTACAAGTCACGGGTATGCATGCCTTGTATATAAAAAATTTAGTTTTAATTTAGTTTTAATTATATGACAGGTATTGTATTTGAATAATATTTTATCTGTACATTCTTTTATAACGAATCTAATTTTATTTTATTTATTGGAAACTGCGGCTGCAATTTTATTTTTGTAAAAAAAATCATTTATTTTATGATAAAAAAATTTAGCATGTCTTTCAAATAATAATGATAATTTATTTATGATGTCGTTGCAGAAGCGGGTCTCGTTTTTCACTCGGATAGCAGAATTAAGCGGTATTGGTACTCAAAACGAGTGTTTTGATGAGCCTAACGAGTATCAAACATATGATAGTAATTGTCACGAAGTTTAGGCCTTAAATTCCACTGTTTATGGGCTCAAAATCTTATTTTTTATATTTTAAGACGTTCATGTAATTTTCATATTTTGGGATTAGGAATTTTGGGTTATTTATATTTAAAGCATGTATACCCTTAGTTTTCGATATTTTTTATTTAATTGAAATACTTTATATAGAAGTTTTGAAATTTTGTCCAACTTAGGGTTAAGGTTTATCCACTTTTCCTTTAATTAAAATCTAGTCTATATCGTTTTGGGTATCAGAACATCAGATTCCTGCTATGTGAGAATTATGCCGCTATGAAGAGATCGATGGAAGAATATCGCGTCAATCATCAAAATCGATGATTGAGAATATATGGATCGTGTAGGCTTGATAGAGCATGCTAAAACTAAATAATTCCATGTGATTGGGGAACAACTAAGTACTTTGGGAGATCAGATGAAGCAAATGCAAGAAGTGGTGCAGAATAAGCACCGGATTTTGAGCTATATGGTCGAGCAACGTATTGTCGGGTTTCGAATCCTTTTGTTTCGAGGAGAGTGAATGAAAGAGGTCGTGTTCCTCCTTAAAACCATCACGAACAGGCATTTGAGCGACCTATAGATCGCATATAATCCTTTAAGCAACCAATATATGATGATTACGATAATGACTACTAACTGGAAAAACAACGGCTTACGAAATGATATATGTCAGCAACATTGAAAAGTAAGCTTGTTAGCCCATCTAATTGTATTAAAATGAAAGATAATATAGGTTTGATGTCAACAATTATGTGACAAGTAAACAAATTTTTCTTCCGACACTAGAAGCAAAACATCAAAACATCGATGTTCAAAAAAATATATCAAAGTATATAACGAGACAAGTTTATAACGCTAAGACACATCATTTGAAGCTAAAATCGAAATTTATTGATGGTATAACAGAAAAACAAATAATACATCTACTATTAAACATGTGTATAAAAAGTTATGCTTAAAAAATACCAAATATTCCTAGGAATCAGTCACGAATGATTTACTACCTAGTTCAAGAGTTCAAGTCAAATATCAGATTGGATATCAGGTTCGACAAAGGAAAAAAAAAGTCTGAAAGCGGACTCGTAAGAAAATGAAACTGAGGGATAAAAAAAACTAATTATTCGACGCCGGAGGATATAGTTGTTTTTACTGGAGCATCTCATAAGCTGGTTGTATTGAGGAATTTTAATGTTGATAGTCAGTCTAGAACATGGTTTGGGACAATTGGAAGATTTGATGTTGATAGCCAGTCCAGAACACGCAACCAAAATCTGACAACCTATATTGTTGATATGTCTGCTTCACCTAGTGGCATGACAACCTATCTTGCTGCTCTTATGAAGAATAGTGGAATAATATACTCTAAAGCATTAAATGAGAAAAGGTTAAAGTCACTAACTACAGTTTTGCATCGCATGTGAGATATAAGTTTCTCTCGTAACCTGTTCGATGAAATGCATGAGAGGGCTATAATATCTTGGGTAATAGTCATATCGTCTTATGCAAAACATGGACTTGGTTATATGTCGTTCATTAAAAACACAAAAACTCTTTTATTTGCCACAATTGTAGGAGAGACAATAAATATCATACTTGATCCAATATTCATCTTTGTCTTTAATCTCAGAGTTAGTGATGTAGTTATAATCCTGATATAATAACTAGAAAAAGAAGTAGATCGCATGCCTTCAAACTTAAACAAATTGATATTTAGTTGCTTCCTTAAGAATGGATTTATAGTATTAATAAGAGTGATAGCAGTAACACTATGTGTGCTGTTAGCAACATCGATGGTGACACATCTACATTTTACACCAATGGTTTCCTACCAAATATAACTGCAGGTCTAGTTAACCTCTTCGTTTCTCATTGACGACTTATAAGTTACCGGTTATGAAAAGCTCAAGATTCTACAAGAATGATCTTGATGAATTTGAATTTAAAATACATAAATTGCATCGCCAATATATTTTATATCGATTTTCTCTTATTGAAATTTCTTGGTACTATGTTGTGGCGAGCTGTAGACCATCAATATACAATAATAAACATATGAGCTTATTCTCGTTGAGCTTTTGACACACACAATTATCAACCGAGCTTATCTCGAAAACAAATTAGACTATTACTTTGAGAAACTTATGGAATCATTATAAAGAAAAGTATTTGACCCATATATGAATTTTTTAAGTTTTCATATCATCAACCTTGAAATACCAATTACAAAGTTCTCAGGCTGCACCATATAGATGGATTCCTCAATATAGCCATTAAAATATGACATTTACATCTATTTGATGAAGTTCTAGGTCAAAGTTTGCAACTATTGATATAATTTTCCTAAAGATTTATTTGATAAAAATTGGAAAAATGTGTTTTTGAATCCAATCTCTTTATGTTGAGTATAAATATTACCATAAGTTGTGCCTTAGGCCTCTTCATCTTATCCATGGAATCCTGTTTGGTTTTGTAAATCCATTTCTAGCCAACCTGTTTATTCTTTTCAGATAATTGCACAAGCTTTTAAACTATTTTCTCTTACACTAAGTTATATTCTTATTTTATAATGTTAAGCCATAACTGAAAACCATAACTCGTTATGACTTCACAATAAACACGGTGAATCGTTTACGATTATATTTCACGAATCTTCATGTTCTTGAAGATACAGTATATAATCCAAAGATATACATTATTTAATTCTCTAGTAGACTTTCTTAAGGGTACTATTAATTTAGTTTGCACTTCTTGAGGAAGTAAAGTTTAGTTTCTTGAATAAATTCATTTTGTTGTCTATGTGGAAGACAAACGTCATCCTGAATACCTTCATATTCTAATGAGAGTGAAAGGATTTGAAATGAAACTAGATCATCTAATACCTGAGTATTTTTGTTAGAACGTTTATGAATCTCGATGAATGCTCATTTAAAATGAATATTTTTTATTAAAATACCCCACAAACTCAACATCCTCAAATAAATTTAATGTTCACGTCTCAAATATATTTTTAGTGGATGGATAATAAAACTTAAAACCCCTTGAATATTCTAAATATCCAATGAAATAAAATTGAACCATTTTATAGTCCAATTTCTTTTCATTCGCGATGCACATCCCCACACATGTAAATACTTTAAGTTAGGCTTGTGTCCAATTTAAAGCTCATTTATGTTCTTAATTGCTGCTTTTATATGAAATATCTTAATAATGTAATAAAGGGTTTAATTATTTGACCCTACAATAATAAGGTGGACTCAAATGACTGCATACTTCTCGCCATATTTTTTATGTGTACGGTTTCATATCTAAGATAATTTTTATGTTGGGCGAGCCCGACATGTATATTGAGGAACTATATTATATTCCTCTAGGTACATTGAAAGTTACAAATGACGTTCTTTACCTGGACTATCATATCTACCATAGTATTCACCTACACCATTGTCAGATTTAATGCAATTAATGTCTACCAAATTGTTTATAAACTATGGTCATTAAAGATATGAATTCTTCTAAGGCTTCTCATTTCTCATAAATAAGGTATACATATTTGTATCAAGAAAATTTATATATAAGTGATATAAAATATTGTTGCCCGTTCTAAGAATAATTATGAAATGATCCATATATATCGACATGTATCAACTTAAATACTTATTTTGCTCGGTAAGCACCTAATCTTTTCACTTTAGTATGTTTTATCTTGCTAGATTTAATGTAAACACCAACTTAATAAAGCTTGTGCAACAAGCAAGTCTATTCTTGATATAGATATAACGAAGCACTTGTGCGAATGATTTTGTAAAGTTTTATCCTTACAATTTAGTTTATTTGATACATGTCTCATTGCTTCTTTGTGATATTTAATATTTTTTAATAAATATAATACCTACCAAATTATCATGTAAAGAAAGAATTATTTAATTATTCTTCAAAAATATATGAATATCTAAAGGCGTCTAATATACAAAAAAAAATTGGTTTCAAAGAAGGTATATATAAGACATCTTTAATACTAAAATAAATATCCACTATAAAAAATAATTAAAAATCACAACATGATGACAACATCCACTATCCAAACTTAGAAAGGGTCAGCGTCGTACCATAAGTGGCTTGTAAGACAAAAGTAATAATTATTTCTCATAGCCGATGACAACATCATTCTCACTTGTATTTATCTACTTTTTCTAAGCCTTAGTTTGTTATTGTTCTAGTGTATATATTTGTGCAATTATACTTGGGCTTTTTTGTGTTTTTGAACCTCAAACTTGGCTCATGATTCATAGTATAAAATTCTATTGTCAATCATTAATTTTGAACGAAACAAGGTTTTTAAAGATATCCATGCTTACACGGCTGGGCATTAGGAGAAATTTTTTCATAAACTATTCACCGTAAATATTTCATTATGATCTTGATTTTGGTCTATAAATAACCTAGAAGGTTCGAACCAGATTCCACTCACCCTAAAACAGCAGAGGGCCCAAGTTCTATCAATCATAGTCTTACCCTCGGTTAGATTGTGTTTTTCATCAAACATCATGTATATAAGGAGTCTGACGGTTGATGATGATACTCCCCCATTGAAGTGTTTGACGGTTGAAGGATCAAAAGGTAAAAAGACTTAGAAGGGTATGGATGATAAGAATGATCCAATTGGTATAAAATTGTATAATAGTTAGGATGATACAGTGAGGGTGACTCCTTATATCAAAGGGATCGATCTTGAGGCTTTGGACGGGGCTGGAAATAAATTTATTGGTAGATGCATAATAATCTCAAGATTCTATTCATGGGGATAAACAGAGCCACGACGAGAGTTCAAACTTTAAAACTGAGCATATTGAGACTCAATATCTCAGCCATGTGGTTGTTAGGTTTGGAGAAGCTACCAATAGACTTTTATAAAGTTATAAAACATCTGACACCCCCTTTAACAATGCCACATGCATGTCACATATGATGAGTAATATGTTTAGGGCTATCCGGAATGTTGTTGGGAAAAACCATGTGGTACTTCTTGACTTGTATAGCCTTTTAAATTATCTTTTTAAAATGCCCAAACATATGTACGACACTAATATCGAGCTTATCAGAGTTAGGACCGAGGTGATCGCTTCTAGGAACCAAAGGTTTTGGTAGTTCAAAGCAGCCTCTACATGTGTTGTTGTAAACTTTTTGAATAGAAAGTCCTCTTTAGGAAAATACATGGATTATATGATTGATCTTTTTGTGTATGTTCAGATCCCGAGTGGGCTTCTCCTCAAGGTGATCAGTCTGTGTCTGGAAGGTTGAACCTCAATTGTTTACTTGATTTTATTCTTAAATATGGTTCATAACATATATAACTTTTAAGATAAACTTTATTTTACCGAGAGTGCCCCCCTTGTTGATACCCCTTAGTATTTTACTTATTCGAGCATGTGCTTAGACATCAAAACAAGTTTTTAGTTTGCTCAAGACTAGGGAGTGGTAGATGCTGACCTTATTTGCCGGTTTATTAACTCAAACCACTTTTAACTCATGAGTCAATAGAGTAATGTGAGGCCATATTTATTTAGGGCATCACGACAAGGTTGAAGCTACAATCCTACTTGTTTTCAGGTATATATTTATTTCAATGCATGAATTGTTTTAAGAAAATTTGGGCTTGACTATATAGGTTTCGTGCTAAAACCTTCATGCACCACCTAGGTAGGAAAGAGTGCAACACCGGGTTACAAAGGATTATATTTATATAACAGATAGATAATATTCATTATAAAAAGCTTTAAATGCTCTATATGCCAAGGGTGAAGTGATATGCCTTGCTCATCAACTAAATTGTACATTCCCTCTTTGACCTTGTCCACCACCATGTATGGAACTTCTCAGCTAGGGTCGATCTTACCGTTCGTAGGGTCCTTAGTATGATGAAATACCTTCTGTAAAAATCGGCCACCACTTGAAAGTTTTGGTTATACATATTTGAGTCTTAGTTTCTTATCATCAATATCTGATAATGTTTCACCCTTATGTATGCTTTGGTTCTTTTTTAGTTTATGACATCAAGACCTGATCTTCTTCCTTTGGTATTAAAAGTATTTGGCATAGCTTGTAACCATTTGGAAAGATAACATTATCTCTGATGAGACTACTATTATGTCATAGACTAGAGAAGAAGGTGTCTAGTCAGTGGTTGTCGGAGGGGTGGTTCTCGAATGACAACACTTCTTGAAAACATTCGGGCCATTTGGTATCTGAGCCTTCTAATGTTTTTCAAAGTCATTTATTTTGTTGTGATTCATTACCTCGACATTCCTATCAACTTGAGGATGAAAATGAGTTGAGAAATTTTGTTGGATACCTATAGTGAGGCAAAATGATGTCATTTGAGTATTTTGTATATGAACCCTTTTTCGGTGCTAATTACTATTGGCATTTTTAGCCTCTACCAAATGTTATTATTAATGAATTTAATTATCTTTTTAGCCTTGATTTTAGTTAGGGATCCTGCCTCGACCCATTTAGAATAATAGTCCATCCCAAGTAGAACATATTATCAGCATCTTGAAATCTTTGGAAGGGGTTCAACCATGTATAGTCCCCACCGATCAAATATAAGAGGTTCATATATCATTCATAGTGCAATCGGTGGCCTATACATAATGTTAGTAAGATGCTGATAAATATCACACCTCTTGATTATTTATTTGCCTTCGATATTGAGCATTGGCCATAAGTATCTTGTTATGAGAAATCTTATTTCCAAGATTCGATAACTATAATAAGCTTATCCCACACTGTTATGAAGTTTATCCAACACATAAAAGGATTCATCCACACCAAGATAGCACATAAAGGGTTCTGAAAATCCTTAATAATATATTTTCCCTCCTATTTGCCTTAGTTTAGGGCCTCAAAGTGGTCCCTAGTTAGGAGGTAAATTTGAATTGGATTCCTCCAGTCATCAATAGTGTCAACGATATTAACTTCAACTTAACACTACTGGATGGACCAAACTCTTTTTGAACCGATGATCGCTATTTCTGTATGACCTAAGATGTTGAATCAAAACTAGCTTCTAAGGCTAAAGAATCGGCCATAAAAAATTAGCGCTTAAAACCTCCTCTAAATACTGTATGCGAGTATCATTTCTTTATTTTACTTGTATGAGGGAATGGTTTATGATGTGTTATGAATCATTCAGTAACCCAACCCTTTTGGAACCATAAATCGAAGTTAGTTGAAGTCATGATAGCAGTGCTTCATATTCAACTTCATTATTTGTGGCTTGGAATACAAAACGCATGGCCTAATGCATAGCCTTCTTAGTAGGAGTGGTCAAATGGATATTGTATTTATCACTTGAGGAGCACGACCCTTCATTTTTCTAGACTATGCAAGCTCGAAGTGGACAATACTAATTAGGCAAAGGGAATTTAGATTGAAATTTGGTTAAAAACATTTATCAGTTCTTTGGCTTTTATGGTCATTTTTTGGCTAAAAATGATATTATGATCCACCAACTCTACATACTAATAAGACTTTTACTGACATAGTATAATTAGCCTTATATTTCTATCCAATTCTATTAAGGGTTCTGAAAATCCTTAATAATATATTTTCCCTCCTATTTAGAAGTATTTGTCTAATTTTTTCCTTAGTTTAGGGCCTTAAAGAGGTCCATAGTTAGGAGGTAAATTTGAGTTGGATTCCTCCAGTCATCTATAGTGTCAACGATATTAACTTCAACTTAATACTACTGGATGGACCAAACTCTTTTCGAACCGATGATCGCTATTTCTGTATGACCTAAGATGTTGAATCAAAACTAGCTTCTAAGGCTAAGGAATCGGCCATAAAAAATTTAGCGCTTAAAACCTCCTTTAAATACTGTATGCGAGTATCATTTCTTTATTTTACTTGTATGAGGGAATGGTTTATGATGAGTTATGAATCATTCAGTAACCCAACCCTTTTGGAACCATAAATCGAAGTTAGTTGAAGTCATGATAGCAGTGCTTTATATAAAACTTCATTATTTGTGGCTTGGAATACAAAACGCATGGCCTAATGCATAGCCTTCTTAGTTGGAGTTCTCAGATGGATATTGTATTTACCACTTGAGGAGCACGACCCTTCATTTTTCTGGACTAAGTAAGCTGGAAGTGGACAATACTAATTAGGCAAAGGGCATTTAGATTGAAATTTGGTTAAAAACATTTATCAGTTCTTTGGCTTTTATGGTCATTTTTTGGCTAAAATGATATTATGATCCACCAACTCTACATACTAATAAGACTTTTACTCACATAGTATAATTAGCCTTATATTTCTATCCAATTCTATTAAGGGTTCTGAAAATCCTTAATAATATATTTTCCCTCCTATTTAGAAGTATTTGTCTAATTTTTTCCTTAGTTTAGGGCCTTAAAGAGGTCCCTAGTTAGGAGGTAAATTTGAGTTGGCTTCCTCGAGTCATCTATAGTGTCAACGATATTAACTTCAACTTAATACTACTGGATGGACCAAACTCTTTTCGAACCGATGATCGCTATTTCTGTATGACCTAAGATGTTGAATCAAAACTAGCTTCTAAGGCTAAGGAATCGGCCATAAAAAATTTAGCGCTTAAAACCTCCTTTAAATACTGTATGCGAGTATCATTTCTTTATTTTACTTGTATGAGGGAATGGTTTATGATGAGTTATGAATCATTTAGTAACCCAACCCTTTTGGAACCATAAATCGAAGTTAGTTGAAGTCATGATTGATGAGTCCGAATTCAGGATACTCCCCGAAAGGGCAGACCAATATAAATCTCTCTAGAAACCGGACAGACACTGAAAACACAAATCGGACAGGACTTTTGGACCGAACAGGTGACTTCGAACACTGTAATCCTAAGGCTGTTCGAACTATGACTAAAGTGCTAAAAAACCTAAACACTTCCTGACTATGCTACCTGCCCTCTTGCTTAAAACTCATGGGTCTTTGAACATGACCCGGGTCCATTAAACATGACCCGAAAGCCCATAAGGGCCCAAATATCATACTATAAATACCCAACCACCAGCATTAACTATGAATAATGAAAATTAACTGCTGCCAAATTGCTTAATTCTCTCTCCACCTTGAAACACCCCTACACCACCTTGAAACACCCCTACACCAGCTTGAAACACCCCTACACCACCTTGAAACACCCCTACACCACCTTGAAACACCCCTACACCACCTTGAAACACCCTTACAACACCTTAAAACTCCACTTGAAATTATTAGCCTACCCCCAGGCTGTTTTTATCCTCACCAAATTGGCGACCACAGTGGGAGGCGACGGTGCCTGAAACAAGTACTCAAAACCAAGCAAAGAAATTCTGTCCGAATGAATCCTTATAATCCAGAGCTTCCACCAGCCTTGCTCGAAGTGGTGGATGAAAACGATGAGTATACTGTCCAAGAACGCGACAGGTTAAAGCTTGAGATAGAAGCTCTGAGGGCTGAAAAGGCCAAAATGGGCGTGAAAGAAAAATCCAAGGCATCGATTGTTCATCACACCGACAACCCCAGAGAGCCTGAGGCTTCGAAAACCCATGTGAGTACCAAAAAGACACATGCTAGTTCTAAAAAGTCTCACCGGTCCAAGCCTGTGGAGAGCTCTGACTCAAGTTCAGAATCTTCGGGCAACTCTTCGGACAGTTAGGGAAATGAAAAATCCTTGTCCTCTAGCAGTGATGAGGGTCGAACCAGGAAGAAACAAAAGCAAGTTAAGAAGTATTCCAGAAAAAGAGATCACCATGGAAGAATGAAAAGGCATATTGGAAAAGGGTCATCTCACAACCGGAGGCATGTAGACCGGATGCTGATGGATCCTTTTGCCTTCCATGATGAGCCAGGTATCTTTGCAACTCCTAATGAGGATACTGTGTTCAGTCGTGGAAGGAATTGGAGGCAATCTCCATTGTCTTCTAAAATTCTGTCCGGGAACCTCCCCAAGAGGTTTGACAGCACCAAGATGGAGAAGTACGATGGCAGTACTGATCCGGACAATCATCTGGAGCAATTCAAGAACTTCATGATGAACTTTGATGATGATGATAAACTACTCTGTAGGGAATTCTCCCAATCCTTCACGGGGAGTGCTCTGAAATGGTACAACAGCCTGCCTCAGGGTTGTATCAAAGACTTTGATACTTTTGGGTGGCCTTTTGAAGGCAGTTTGTGGGGAGTAAGGAGCTGAAGGGTAATGGAGATACCATAATCCATTGTGCCCATGAGCCAAATGAGTCGTTAAAGGAGTACATAAGTCGTTTTGTAAACACAAAAAACGGGTTGGCTGATTGCTTTGAACATGTGGCAATAGCATCCCTAAGACAAGGTTTGAACCCAGGCAACCTAGCCGATTCGGTGACCAGGAAGAAAGCCATGACCTGGGGAGGATTGCTAAACCAAGTTGGCAAGCAAATAAATGTTGATGAAAAAAAAAAGACCAGGGTGCACAGGCAGGTGAGATCCACCCCAGTGGCGCCCACTCCAAATCAAAACCAGTCCGGGAACAAAGCAAGAGAAACCGGACAGGGGCATGGTAGGGGAAAAGCTCAGTCTCAACCAGCTGCTCCTGCTCAAAGTCAACAGTCTAGAAACAAAAGAGGGCCATGGGTCCAACCAGAGTGGTTTTCAGAACTTAAAGAAAGTGTGGCTACCATTTTCGATAAAACAAAAGATGAAGTACACTACCGGAGACCGGCAACCTTGCAGTCTCCCAGAGAACATCGAAACAATTCCTTTTGCCAATACCACAATGATATTGGCCATACCACTGATGATTGCATAGCATTGAAACAAGAAGTACAAAACTTAATTGAAAGGGGAAAGTTAGGTGCATACGTTAAAAGAAGAGGAGGCAACAGGCCTGACAACACTCACCGGGTTGGTCCGAGTAATGCTGCCCCGGAGGGGGCTATGGTAATAGTTGAAAGGTTTGATGTGGAATCTGAATACTTGGATCCTGATCCAACACGAAATAAGGTGGGTGCCATAGAGGAGCATTCTAAGACAGTATCCGGACTCATTAAATGCTTCGAGTCACTGACGATTTTCAGAGGGGACACAATAACTGCTCCTACTGCTTCTTCAAGAAAGAGGCATGTTCATAATTTAGCCTCCCAGCTAGAAGGAGGCATGACATCTTATCAATCTCCAAACTCATTCTCATTCATAGTCTTCGATGAGGATGATTTGAGAGATATTGCTGGCCCTCATGAGGATGCTGTTGTCATAGGAGCATCTATATTGGGCAATGAGATAAGGCGAATTCTGGTGGATACTGGAAGTTCTGCCAATATCCTTTTTCTAAACACTTACAAGAAAATGAAAAATCCAGCTGTGATTCAGAAGTCGGACAGGTCAATTGTGGGTTTCACGGGCAGCTCAGCCGATGTGATCGGGGAGTTTGAAGAAGAAGTGTTATTGGGCAGGGGCCCTTTCAAGAAAATGGTTAGAATACTCTTCATTGTGGTGGACTGTCCCACTTGTTATAATGCTATTCTAGGGAGATCTTAGCTCTCTAGGATGCATGCAGTGGCTTCAACAGTCCATCAGTGTTTAAAGTATGCTGTTCAGGGACAGGTTGGGGTTGTCCGGAGCAGCCAGAAGATTGCAAGAGAATGCTATGCCACTGCCTTGGCTCCACGAACGCTGGGGGCAGTCTGTATAAATGATCAATAGCAGTTTGAGGGTCTTCCTGGGGGTGAGGGTGAAATTGATGACCCCAGAGAGACCCCTGGAGTATTGATTCCGATTGAAGAGGTTGAAACGCACTGCTTGGAAGAAGGAAAAAGTGTCAGGATAGGGTCCAAAATGCCACCAATGTTGAAAGAAGAGATGTTGAAATTCTTGAAAGACCATCAGCACGTTTTTGCTTGGTGCAATGCTGATGTTACTGGGGTTCCATCGGAGGTGATTTCCCACCACCTATCTGTCCGGAGAGATGTGGCGCCAGTGGTACAAAAGAGGAGAGCTTTCTCAAAAGAAAAGGCTGATGTCGTAGTGCAAGAAGTTGACAGACTCACAAAGATGGGACACATTAAAGAATCTCAGTACCCTTTGTGGACTGCCAATCTTGTCTTGGTGAAAAAGAAGAATGGCAAATGGCGTATGTGCATTGACTTCACAGACCTCAATAGAGCTTGCCCAAAAGACTTGTATCCGGTCCCCCGGATAGATCAGTTAGTAGACTCTACTTCTGGGAACAAGCTACTCTCCTTCATGGATGCCTTCTCCAGGTACAATCAGATCCAAGTAGATCCAAAAGATCAAGAGCATACCACGTTTGTCATTGATAGGGGTCTACATTGCTACAAGGTGATGCCCTTTGGCTTGAAAAATGCTGGGGCTACTTATCAAAGGTTAGTCAACAAGGCATTTGCTGATCAAATTGGAAGAAATATGGAGGTTTACATTGACGATATGATGGTGAAAAGTGTGGATGAGCAGTTGCACTTGTCCGACCTCCAAGAAACTTTTGCCAACTTGGCCAAAGTGAATTTAAAGCTAAACCCTGAAAAGTGTGTGTTCGGAGTGCAGTCCGGGAAGTTCTTAGGGTATATCGTAAGTGAGCATGGAATACAGCCCGACCCGGACCAACTTAATGCTTTGTTCCAAATGGAGCCTCCTCGAAACATTAAAGAAGTACAGCGATTAACGGGGAGATTGGCTGCCTTGAACAGATTCATCTCCAGGTCTTCGGACAGGTGTGCTCCATTCTTTCAAACCTTGAAGGGTGCAAAGGGGTTTGAATGGACACCACAGTGTAATGAAGCATTTAATGAAATCAAGAAACATCTTTCCTCTCCCAAGACTTTGTTCAAACCAGTTGATGGGGAGACTCTCTTTGTATATCTGGCTGTTTCAAGTTGTGCCATCAGTGCTGTGCTAGTAAGGGAGGTTGATGGGCATCCTCACCCAGTGTACTACATCAGTAAAAGCTTGATTGATGCTGAGAGGCGTTACTTGAAACTTGAAAAACTGGCATTAGCCTTGGTGATAGCTGCAAGGAAAATGAGGCCCTATTTCCAGGCTCATCCTATCATTGTCCGAACGTCCTTCCCTTTAAAGAATGTCCTTCAAAAAGCAGACATTTCAAGCAGAATGACAAAGTGGTCAGTAGAGTTGGGGGACTTCGACATAGACTTTGCTCCCCGAACAGCAGTAAAAGCTCAAGCTGTGGCTGACTTTCTGGTTGAATTCCATTCTGATAGGGATTCAGAACAACCTACTGATTCAAAAGACAAGAAAGTGTGGATTGTCCGAACAGACGGAGGATCCAGTACCATGGGATCTGGGGCAGGAATATGTCTCACTTCCCCATACGGGGACAACATGTTCCAAGCTATTTGTTTTGCTTTCAGGGCATCCAATAATGAGTCCGAATACGAAGCAGCTATAGCTGGGTTAAAATTGGCCTACATCTGTGGAGCTAAAAGGGTCAAGCTACTAAGTGACTCCCAGTTGCTAGTCCAACATGCCTTGGGCCTATCAGAGGCTAGAAAGGAGCAATTGGTCAAGTATTTACTCCTCCTCAAAAATGAAGCGTTGAAATTTAAAGCTGTTGTCTTTGAGCACATTCCCCGGGCAGAAAATGAGCTAGCAGACTCATTGGCAACGATAACATATACGGAGTCCTACCCATGGATCCATGTGCTTGAAAGCCCTTCTATTCAGCTCAGTAAGGGTGAAAAAGAGGAAGTTTTTGAAATACAAGTGAATCGGCCTCAAGACTGGAGGTCTCCTCTTATACAATATCTGTCCGATAGCATCGTGCCCTTGGATAAATCACAAGCCAGAACATTGAAGCACAGGGCTCGTGGCTTCATTATGTTAAGAGAAGTGTTGTACAAAAAATCCTATAGCAAACCTCTCCTACGTTGTTTAGGGGATCATGAGTCACAAATGGTTCTCTCTGAATTGCATGATGGTGAGGGATCAGCCCATTGTGGATTTAGGGCCTTAACAAGAATAGTGCTACTCTCCGGATACTATTGGCCATCGATTATGAAAGATGCTAAGGAGCTGGTAAGAAGGTGTGGCCCATGCCAGAGGTACAGCAATGAAATTCATGTACCAGCCATTCCTTTGGAATCAATTTCTGAGCCCATCCCTTTTGCTCGATGGGGATTGGACTTAGTTGGGCCTCTCCCTATGGCGTCCGGAGGGCGTAAAACTATAATTGTAGCCATTGACTACTTCTCGAAGTGGATAGAAGCAGCTCCCTTGGCAGGGACAACCTCAAAAGCTGTCATAAAATTCATTCTATCCAACATATGTTGCAGATTTGGTGTCCCCCAGAAAATAACAACAGACAATGGGCCACAGTTTGACAATAGAGAGATGGAAAGCTTCTGTACCTAAAGAGGTATTCATCACTGCTTTTCTTCACCTTTCCACCCACAAGCCAATGGGCAAGTTGAAGTGGCTAATAGAACAATACTGTCCGGTTTAAAGAAAAATTTGGAAGGGGCTGCTGGAAAGTGGCCTAGTTATCTACAAGAAGTCTTGTGGGCCTACCGGGCAACACCTGGGGCTGCAACACAAGAATCCCCTTTTGCCTTGGTCTATGGAATGGATGCAGTAGCTCCCATAGAGAAGACACTCCCCTCCTTTCGTGTTCATAACTTCTCCGGACATGCTAATGAGATGACAATTAGAAATCAGCTCGATTTGATCGAAGAAAGACGAGTTAAAGCTCATCTTAGAATTGCACACTACCAGGGCTTGATGAGAAGCAGGTTTGCTTCTAAAGTTAAAAGGAGAGATTTTCAACCAGGAGATAAAGTATTAAGGAAAGTTTTCTTGCATACTAAGGAAAAGCTCTTCGGAAAGCTGGCCCCAACCTGGGAGGGTCCGTATACTGTGGTTGAAAGAATCAAGCCTGAGACTTATTGGTTGGAAGATAAAGATGGCAGGGTTTTAACTCACCCTTGGAATATTGAACACCTTCGAATGTACTTGGAATAACACTTGTGTAAATATTTACTTGTTTAAACATCCATGTAAATATTTGGGGGCATACCTTCCCCTCTTCGGTGGCACGGAGAGCTTTTAATAAAAGTTGGTGCCTTCTTCAAAATTCTCTAAGTGTTTTTAAAATTTTATCTCTTATCATACTACCCGGACTAAAAGATCTAAGGGCTATTTAAATTCTAGCCGGAGAGTCTTAATACTCTCACGATACAATAAAACTACTTAAACTCCAGCTATTTAAACAAATAATAAAGGAAGAGGATGGTTGAGCCAAATAAAAACATTCATTCAACAACTTAAAATTGCCTTGGCCTTCCAAGGACTTTTTGAACAAGTTTGGGCATAGTACAAAAATCTGTCCGAATAATACGGACACCAGCACAAAAAGAGTGCCTTGGCCTTCCAAGGACTTTCAGTTCGAATAAAATATAAACAGAATAAATTATAAGTTAAGGTTGAGCCTTTGAAGATGGCTCGCCCTCATCTGCTTTCTTGCCTTTGATGTCGCTCTTCTCTTCGACTATCTTCTTGCCCTTAGGATCAATCTCTTCTTCACCTGGGCTCTCTCCGGTCTCCTCTTCATTATCAGACGAGGACTCACTGGAATATCCCTCGTCAACCATAGTATAATATGGAAGGTCGCCATCATCCACATAGCGCCATAAGTCCCCCAGTCTCCTCTTTGGGAATTTCTCGTGAAACAGGAGGACCATATCAGACTTCACCCTTTGAATCATTAGCTCCTCGCTTTGTATCATCTCCCTAGCATAGGCGTTGATCTTGGCCTTGATTGTGGCCTCTTGGTCCCTCACCAAAACAGCCTTCTCTTCAGCAGCCTGAGTCACTGCATTCTCTAAAGCAGTTTTGTCAGTGGTCAGGTTGGTGACGAGCTTCTCATTGGCTGTGGTTTCTCCCCTTGAGATTTTCAGGTCCTTCTCCAGTCCGGACAGCTTAGCTCGGAGATCTTTTACGGTCTCTTCCAAAGAAGCAACTTTTGTGTTGTTTTCATCTTGATTCTTCTTTAGCTGATCATTTACCTCATTGAGCAAATCAACCTTATTGGCAGTAGTCCGGAGGTCCTCGGACAGTTTTTCCTTCTCAGACTTGAGGTCTTTGATGGTGTATGCCTGACTTCGGACTTGCCTTTCCAAAGTAAGCACTGGCTGTACATTGCTAAGAAGAGAGTGGGCTATAATATCTTTCTCGCTAGAAATCATGAAAGTCTAACCGTTAAAATTGACTGTGTTGGAGCTGCTCGGAGGGATATAGGGCCCTGCGAACTCGTCACGGGGCAG
This sequence comes from Limnanthes douglasii subsp. nivea, assembly GCA_036936605.1. Lineage (NCBI taxonomy): Eukaryota > Viridiplantae > Streptophyta > Magnoliopsida > Brassicales > Limnanthaceae > Limnanthes > Limnanthes douglasii. The sequence continues at coordinate 34,491,066 of JAUPFV010000004.1, forward strand.
GCCCAGAAAATATTCACCAAGTCCACCCAGACCGGTGATGTCCATTTCATCCAAGTTAAGCTCTCCCCCATCAACTTCATCTGTATGGAATTCCTTTGGAATCTCTTCTTGAAAGTCCCTTGGGATCTCTTCGGCCAATGTTGGATCAGTAGGGAAAGAGGGCTCCAGATCCCGGAGAGCAATCTCATCTCATTGGGAAGTCTTTTTCTTCTTGGCCTTCCTATCAGCACTTTCACTCGTTTGTTTGCGAGTCCTCTTGGAAGCCCTTAGAGGTTTTGGAAGGTTCACTTCCTGCTTCTCGCTCTCCTGCTCCACCACTTGTAAAAGGGATGCATCGATTTGAACCTGAGCCAGTCCCTCTGGGTCTGTTGGGGCCTCCTTCTCAGTATCACCTTCCGCCTTCCTGCCTTTCTTCTTCTTGCCTTTCATTTTGCTTGGGGCTTTGGCCCGGGCAGGCAGGTAGAGTGTCCCGTCCAGCTCGTGGGACCTTCTTAGCACAATGTCCTCATCAGGCTGGGTGGCAAGCTCTTCCCAGGTTAGGTCTCTCCGACCTGTTGTGTTCCACAGATGGGACCTTGCTAAGTTTCCAGGAGTGAAGGCCTTGTGGAACCGATTCTCCCAGTTCTCTACGGCCCAAGCGTTAATTTTGCCACAGGTAGTCTGTCCGGCCTTTAGGTAGTCCCCGAACTCCTTTGGCAGCTCTGTTAGAACAAAAAGAAAACTGATTAGCATAAACTTAAAGAAAAGGGAAAATCGGACAGAGACTTAAGATGAGAAGCTTACAGTCACTCCTCCATCTACTCCTGAGGAGGCTTGGATTCTCTCCGGTCTTGATTTTCTTGCCATTTTCCCACGAGCCACTGACAAACAAGAATTGGCTCCTCCATTTGCTCTCCGACTCCAGGAGATCATCAACAGCTTTGAGATCGTTCCCCATGTTGAAATGGTAGAAGGGGAACTGATGATGCTTGCACAGGTTGGCCACTGCAGCGAACTCTTCCATAGGAAGAGGGATCCCAGATAGCCTGGATGCCATTATGCATGACATCAAGGTGAACCAACCATTGGGGCTTAACTGTGATGGGCAGAGTTTGACCAAGTGAAAGTAGCGCACTATCTCTGGCTCCAGTGGGAACCTGAGTCCCCAGTTGAATAGCTCCGTAAAGAAGACTATTTCATTCTTTTTACAATCCATCGGGGTCTCCGGATCGATGGGAATCCTTATCTTTACGTTCTCAGGGATCCCCCACTTTGTGTGCAATCTACCCAGATCTGAAGTATGGATGAACGCATACTTGGGCTTCAGCAAGGCCAAAAGATACTTGAACTCAACTTTATGAAAGCATGGCCCCACTCTCCCTTCAAGGCTCTCCGGCAGGTCCGGACGCCTCAGATATAAGTTCTCTTTGCCCTTCTGGGCAACCACAATAGCAGTATCAGCCTGTCCGGAGGACTCGGACTCAAAACGGACCTCCTCAGTAGAGTCCTCCATCCTCTCCTCCATAATTGTTGGGGGAGCTTCAGTAGAAGTAGTCCGGGGAGGATTGAAGCTTGGCATAGCTGACCCTCCGGACTGTTGACTGCCCGTATTTACTCGACTTCTCACCTCAATTTGAGTTTCTGAGGCAGAAGATTCTTTGGGGGGTAGTGGGCTGCTGGTCTCTAGTCTTGACGGCCTCTCCCGGGGAGCTCTAATAGTTTCCCCAGACTCAGATCCACTGTTTTTTACCCCCGATTTCGAGGGAGTGTTTTTAGAAGATAGCCCTTTGACCAACCGGCTTGGCCTTTTGATGACTAGCTTATCCGGGGAGTGGTCGGAGTCAGACCCCATGGCAATAAAAGACGATTTTTTCCTAACACTGGTAGCAGTAACTCCTGGTTCAACAGTAGGGATTGACTCCTGAACTGAGGAGCCAGAAACTATGGGAGAAAGGGTGGATTGAAAGAGCTTTTTAGGCTTGGTACCTTTGGAAGAAGATGAACCTCTATCAGATTCTGCGACAGAAGAGGTTGGTTTCTCAACAGGCGATGATGGAAGTCCTGCTGCAAGTCTTTTTTCCTTCTCGACCCTTTGTGCTTTCTCCAACTCCGAGAGGTTAAGCCAGCCGCCTTTGATCAGTGCTGTTCTTGCTGTAAACATAAACAGCCAAGGAAGTTTTTGAAGTTCTAGAGAGATAAAGCTCTGAGTGAAATTGCAGAGTGAAATTTCAAAGAGATAATGAGACAGTGAAAAGTGAATAGAATTTATAGTAAATGTGAAAAAAAAAGGAGTTGATTCCTAGGAGAATCCGAAAATTTGGGCAATGATTAAAAGACGGCGCTGATGTCATTAATGGCATTTAAAAAAGGTAACTTGTTCGAGAAAGTGGTGCGAAGTTCAAGGTGAAAAAACGGCTGAAGTGACCAATCAGAGAGTGACACGTGTCCTATTAACTCTAGCAAGAACCGTTTGGAATTTGTAACGTTCGATCTGTCCGGATTTATCCACAACTCTCTTCGAATTGAGAACCACTTCCTAAATCGGACTGTTTTTCAGTTCTTTGATAAGGACACTTATTCAAACACCTAAAAAAAGGGCTCCTGATGAGTCCGAATTCAGGATACTCCCCGGAAGGGCAGACCAATATAAATCTCTCCGGAAACCGGACAGACACTGAAAACACAAATCGGAAAGGACTTTTGGACCGAACAGGTGACTTCGAACACTGTAATCCTAAGGCTGTTCGAACTATGACTAAAGTACTAAAAAACCTAAACACTTCCTGACTAAGCTACCTGCCCTCTTGCTTAAAACTCATGGGTCTTTGAACATGACCCGAAAGCCCATAAGGGCCCAAATATCATACTATAAATACCCAACCACCAGCATTAACTATGAATAATGAAAATTAACTGCTGCCAAATTGCTTAATTCTCTCTCCACCTTGAAACACCCCTACACCACCTTGAAACACCACTACACCAACTTGAAACACCCCTACACCACCTTGAAACACCCCTACACATCTTGAAACACCCTTACAACACCTTAAAACGCCACTTGAAATTACTAGCCTACCCCCAGGCTGTTTTTATCCTCACCAATGATAGCAGTGCTTTATATTCAACTTCATTATTTGTGGCTTGGAATACAAAACGCATGGCCTAATGCATAGCCTTCTTAGTAGGAGTGGTCAGATGGATATTGTATTTACCACTTGAGGAGCACGACCCTTCATTTTTCTGGACTGCACAAGTTGGAAGTGGACAATACTAATTAGGCAAAGGGCATTTAGATTGAAATTTGGTTAAAAACATTTATCAGTTCTTTGGCTTTTATGGTCATTTTTTTGGCTAAAATTATATTATGATCCACCAACTCTACATACTAATAAGACTTTTACTCACATAGTATAATTAGCCTTATATTTCTATCCAATTCTATTAAGGGTTCTGAAAATCCTTAATAATATATTTCCCTCCTATTTAGAAGTATTTGTCTAATTTTTTCCTTAGTTTAGGGCCTTAAAGAGGTCCGTAGTTAGGAGGTAAATTTGAGTTGGATTCCTCCAGTCATCTATAGTGTCAACGATATTAACTTCAACTTAATACTACTGAATAGACCAAACTCTTTCCGAACCGATGATCGCTATTTCTGTATGACCTAAGATGTTGAATCAAAACTAGCTTCTAAGGCTAAGGAATCGGCCATAAAAAATTTAGCGCTTAAAACCTCCTTTAAATACTGTATGCGAGTATCATTTCTTTATTTTACTTGTATGAGGGAATGGTTTATGATGAGTTATGAATCATTCAGTAACCCAACCCTTTTGGAACCATAAATCGAAGTTAGTTGAAGTCATGATAGCAGTGCTTCATATTCAACTTCATTATTTGTGGCTTGGAATACAAAACGCATGGCCTAATGCATAGCCTTCTTAGTAGGAGTGGTCAGATGGATATTGTATTTACCACTTGAGGAGCACGACCCTTCATTTTTCTGGACTACGCAAGCTGGAAGTGGACAATACTAATTAGGCAAAGGGCATTTAGATTGAAATTTGGTTAAAAACATTTATCAGTTCTTTGGCTTTTATGGTCATTTTTTGGCTAAAATGATATTATGATCCACCAACTCTACATACTAATAAGACTTTTACTCACATAGTATAATTAGCCTTATATTTCTATCTAATTCTATTAAGGGTTCTGAAAATCCTTAATAATATATTTCCCTCCTATTTAGAAGTATTTGTCTAATTGTTTCCTTAGTTTAGGGCCTTAAAGAGGTTCGTAGTTAGGAGGTAAATTTGAGTTGGATTCCTCCAGTCATCTATAGTGTCAACGATATTAACTTCAACTTAATACTACTGAATAGACCAAACTCTTTCCGAACCGATGATCGCTATTTCTGTATGACCTAAGATGTTGAATCAAAACTAGCTTCTAAGGCTAAGGAATCGGCCATAAAAAATTTAGCGCTTAAAACCTCCTTTAAATACTGTATGCGAGTATCATTTCTTTATTTTACTTGTATGAGGGAATGGTTTATGATGAGTTATGAATCATTCAGTAACCCAACCCTTTTGGAACCATAAATCGAAGTTAGTTGAAGTCATGATAGCAGTGCTTCATATTCAACTTCATTATTTGTGGCTTGGAATACAAAACGCATGGCCTAATGCATAGCCTTCTTAGTAGGAGTGGTCAGATGGATATTGTATTTACCACTTGAGGAGCACGACCCTTCATTTTTCTGGACTACGCAAGCTGGAAGTGGACAATACTAATTAGGCAAAGGGCATTTAGATTGAAATTTGGTTAAAAACATTTATCAGTTCTTTGGCTTTTATGGTCATTTTTTTGGCTAAAAATGATATTATGATCCACCAACTCTACATAATAATAAGACTTTTACTCACATAATATAATTAGCCTTATATTTCTATCCAATTCTCTGACCAAAATGACACGAACGATATAATCGAACACTGTTGTTTAAATGTATAATGTTTCTCTTGGCAAAGGCTTTGATTGTACCTTTGGAGAAGGTAAATACTCTTTTTATATTTTAAAAGGCTTGGCCATATTCCTCAGCTAATAATTCTATTATCTTTTAAATGATGTGTTAGACGTTCAGCTTTACTGATAGTTTGTGACATAAGATATCTGAAGGTACACATATTACATCGCTTTATTTCTGAGCAAATACATCCAAATTCTTAGTAAAAAAGATAAAAGGTAGTCTGAAGACTAATTGATAGGGTCTTACCAATTTTTCAACTCTTTCCCATAACACGTTCTCAGGATTGGGGCCTCACGAGGGTTATCAACTCTCTCAATATTAAGCAAGACCCTTTTTAATTGAAATATATATTTGAGAGAAAGGGAGGCAGCGTAGCACTTCCGAGCATTTATTTTTATCTTATTTTATGACTCCCCCCTTATCATCCACTACATAACAAAGGCATTGATGTATTTGTTTAAGAAATTGTATGCATCTCGCGAGCCATGATTATCTGAGAATAGAAATGTAGACAGTATGACTAACTAGTACCATAAATAAAGTGTCCAATATTTTCTTATATTTTCTCTTTCTTACATAGACATCAATTTATCTTTTACAAAAGAACTTGGAATATTTTCTTCTAAATCCTAATATAGTCTTTTAAGAACTTTGGTAGGTTAGTGATTTTTTTATCTCGTCGAGTGTACTTTTAGAAATTATATTTCCAAAATTGTTGGTGTTTATCAGAACCCTTCTAACCTCTACATTGGTAATGCACGTAGTGGTTTTACATTGTTACTATAGAGTACAACCACTCCTTTAAAGTCATCATCATTAAAAATTATCGACAGATATATGACCCACTACAATGTGATGAGGTTAAGGTTTTCCCCGAATAGTGATACTCAAGTTTATTTGCATGTCTTGTCCAGGAGAAGACATGACTCTAGATCGATTTTAATCAAAGTCAAGATATCCATTCTTTTTTGTTGTTACTACTTCAGTGATGTCTTGAATAACCATATCATTTTATTATTTTGGTTCAGTTATTGGTGCCTCGATCTTTCTAAATTATGATTTAGGTTTGGACTTCACTTTCTTTCAGGCCTTATATGTTATGATCTTACAACTTATCATCCTTGATAAAGGTTTGGATCTCCATTTTAAAAACTTGCAGTCTTGAGTGTAATATTCGATGTTATTTTGATACTTGTAAAATGTATTAGCATTTATATATTCTATGAGTGTGAGCATCCATAATGGATTTTTAAAATATACAACCCTTGAATTTTATATATACGTGACTATGCTATCTCTTTATTCAGTATATACCCGATTCTCTATGTGGCCACCGATAAGTGCATTTCATGTCACTTATTACGCTTCTATTATTCTTAAAATCGTCGTCGGTTCTCAAGTATTCGTTGTGTTTTAACGTGTTTTCCAGTATTCTTAAAGGCGCTTGTGCCGCGGGTAAATTGTGATAATATTGATAAATTTGAGGTTGAAATTGAAGAAACTGGAAAATTAATGTACTTGAGGGAAATTTTGGAACAATTGAAAAGAAAGGAAAATATATTAACGCTAAAAATATATTATGACCAGTGCTTTTCCAAAGAAAAAATATATTAATGCTTGAAAAAATATATTAACGCTTGAAACAATATATTAATGCTTGCAAAAAATATATTTTAAAATATATTTAAAATATTATTTTATTTAGCATAAATATTTTACGATTTGTAATTTGATTTTTTTTAGGGTTTCGGGAGAATATATAAATAAGAGGTAAAAGAAAAAAGAAGGGGAGTGCCGTTTTGGTTTTGTCTTTCGGCATAATTCAAAACAGAAAGAAGAAAAACACAATTGTATACTAATTTGGTTTTAAGGCCGCTTCTAGGTTTTCTTTTGGAGAAGAGAGAGTGCCGCTTTTGGGTTTTCTTTCGGGAGAGTAGAGAACAAGAGTAGAGAACGTGAAAAGAAGATCAAAAGGAAATTAACTTCTTGCTTTGGTTCTGGATAATAGAGAAACGAAAAGGAGATTGGCTACTGTCTTTTGGTTTACGGCAGCGACAAAACAAAGAAGAAAAAGGTAATTGGTGAATTTTGTTTTTCCGATCGGCGGAAGGAGCAGGTGACAGCTGTTTTGGGTTTTTGATCGCCAGAAGCAGGTGACAGCTACTACCGTTTTCGACCGGCAGTTTACGGAGTGTTTCTGTCAGGCGATACTTACGGCTACTGTTCGGTTTAACATTCTCTAAACTTTTATTCGTTTATTTACATTCGTCCTAAAATTATGTTAACTTTTGCACCCATGATAATGATTCGTTCGATTGTGAACTAATCATTGTCATGGAACTCTAGCGGATTTGTTTGATTAATACTTAGGATTTTATTGCTTAATTGATTTGTGAGATACGTTTATCGGTTACCTAGTATGGTTGTGCTTATCGTTAGATGCGTTGTGAACATCTAGTTTGTTAATCTTTAATGAATGCGAAAATGGATTTAAGGGTTTAGAACTTGCCATGTTAGCATAGGTTCTTAAATGATTCGTATTGTGATTGTTCATGATTCGTAATATGTCACTAACCATACCATCTTACCCTATGTAATCGAAATAAATAACTTGTGCTTAAACCAATTGTACCTCAATTCGTATAGACATATAGGATTGTCATGCAAGCGGTGTCTGCTTAACTGCTATCTTTTTTGTGGTTGTTTAAGTGGTTTGGTTTACGTGTACTGAAAGGTAGGGTATTTTGATTTCATGTTATCTGATTAGTAATCGTTGTTATCATACATATTGATTGAGTATATTAATACTCTGAGTAAAATAAACAATGAAGTTAGGGTTCTATGTTCTCTCTCGCATAAGTAAAACTCGTTAGTTAATCTCGTTAATTAATTTACTTAGTTATATTCATTCACTTAAATTTTATTACTAGTTCAAGCATTAGTTTAATAATCATACGTTGTTGCATAAGTGAATTTTTGTCATATACACCTGGTCTTCGTGGGAACGGTCTTTCTTACTTATTACTTGCTACTATTTGACCGTGTATACTTGCGTGAGAAAAGGACTAAAAGAATTTTGGCGCCGTTGCCGGGGACTCGGTGTTATTTGACAGTTTTATTGCTTATCAGCAGAGGTTGTTATAAAGCTACTGACTTGATTTGGTTACTTGCTTTTCGAGTGTTTTCTTGTGATTCAGGTACTTGAGCGTGTATACAATGGGAGATCCAGCTCCAAAAGCACTCATGGAGTACTCTCGACCAAAGATCATGGATATTCTGTCTAGCATTGTCAGACCCAATATTGCTGCGAATAATTTTGAGATTAAACCCAGCACTATTCAGATGATGCAGAATTCTTGTCAGTTTTGGGGAGCTTCATCTGAGGATCCTAATATGCACATTATGACCTTCCTTGAAATCTGTGATACTTTAAAGTTCAGCGGTGTTTCAGATGATGCCATAAGACTGAGACTCTTCCTATTTTCTCTGAGGGACAAAGCTAAGAGCTGGTTACACTCTTTATCGGCAGGTTCCATCACTACTTGGGATATATTAGCGCAGAAATTTCTCTCAAAATTCTTTCCTATGGCAAGAACAGCCGCCTTGGGGAATGCTATTACTCAGTTTTCTCTGTCATATGGTGAATCTTTAAGTGAAGCTTGGGAGCGTTACAAAAAGATGCTCAGAAAATGTCCTCATCATAGGATGCCTGATTGGTTAGTAATAAATTGCTTCTACAATGGTTTGGGTGCGCAAACAAGGCCCATGGTCGATGCTGCATCTGGGGGATCCTTATTAACGAAAAGCTATGAGGAGGCTCACGAGCTGCTTGAGATGATGGCTGATAATAAATTCCAGAACCCTTCTCAGAGACTTTCACAACATAAATTAGCTGGTATTCTTAACGTAGACACTACCACTGCTTTAGCAGCTCACCTTAAAGCTCTAAACATGAAGATCGATTCTTTGACTAAACTAGGGGTACATCATGTAGCTAGTGTGTGCGAGATTTGTGCTGGAGGGCATGACACTCAACAATGCCCGATCTCTACTGAAGCAGTGCAATTTGTGAGTAACTTTCAGATGCAGAATCAACAACCAATCTCAAACACTTATCACCCAAGCAACAGAAATCATCTGAACTTCAGTTGGAGCAATAATCAACAAGGTAATCATCATTTTGGTGCTAAACCATACGCTCCTCCTGGATTTCAGCAACAAGGGCAGCAACATCAATCTCAATAGTATGCCCCAAGACAACCTCAGAATCAACAACCTGGCCCTCCTCAACACTCTGTGAGAGACTCTGAATTCGAAGAGATGAAGTTAATGATTAAAAGTCTGATGGTATCTCACAAGACCTTTAGAAAATCAGATTGGGCAGATGGCCAGTAACATGATCATTAGACCTCAGGGAGTTCTTCCTAGCAACACAAAATATAATCTAGGTAAACGGGACAGCAGGGAGCAATGCCAAGCTATCACCTTGAGATCAGGAAAGGTTGCCGAGAACCCCCACAGTTGAACAAGAGGCTGATTCTTCTCAAAAACAGCCAATTTTGAAAAAATTTGCTCAAAATCATCCCTCATCTGAGGTTAATTCTGATCAAGATCAGCCACCCAAAAATCCATCTCAGTCAGATGTTGAGCCTATGATCTACCCTCTTCCACCTTTTCTGCAAAGGTTGCAGAAACAGAAGCTAGATACTCAGTTTGGGAGATTTTTGGAGGTATTCAAGAAGCTACACATCAACATAACTTTTGCTGAAGCATTAGAGCAAATGCCTAGTTATGCCAAGTTCATGAAGGGAATTCTTTCGAAAAAGCTAAAGCTTGGTGATTTTGAGACAGTGTCGCTCATTAAGGAATGTAGTGCGATATTACAACAAAAATTGCCTCCCAAGCTTAAAGATCCAGGAAGCTTCACCATTCCTTTTTCAATCGGCAATTTAACTTTCAGCAAATGTTTATGTGACTTGGGAGCGAGCATCAATCTGATGCCACTATCTGTGTTTGAGAAACTTGGGCTACCTGAGCCAAAACCGATTAACATCTCTTTGCAACTGGCTGATCGCTCTATCACATATCCTCGTGGTATCTTAGAAGTTGTCTTAGTAAAGGTAGATAAGCTCATCTTTCCTGCTGACTTTGTTATCCTGGATTTTGAAGAGGACAAAAACATCCCTATAATCATGGGAAGGTCATTCTTGGCTACGGGCAAAACTTTGATTGTTGTCCAAAAAGGGGAGCTCACTATGAGAGTGCAAGATCAGAATGTCACTTTCAATGTTTTTAAGGCTATGAAATCTCCAACAGAGGATGAAGAATGTTTCAGGTTGGATATGATCGATTCTCTGCACGGTAATGAGGTGGATCAGTATGCGAGTTCAGATGTTCTAGGCAGAGTTCTACATGGTAAATCTGACTTCAAAGACGAAGAAATATCCGAATGTTTTCAACTACTACAGGCAGCCCCGTATCAAAAGAGGCTCCACATGAGTTGCTTCTATTGGGTGATCTTGAGGATTCTCAGGAAAGGCTTAAACCTTCTCTAGATGAAGTTCTTAAACTTGAATTTAAACCACTGCCAGATCATCTCAGGTATGCTTTCTTAGGAGAGTCATCTACATTACCTGTTATTATTGCATCTAACCTTTCAGGTTGTGAGGAAAAAAATCTATTTAGAGTTCTGAGGAAGTTCAAATCAGTCATTGGTTGGACCATAGCAGATATCAAAAGATGTATAAGAGAAAAAGTCAAGAACCGACATGATAGGAAGCTTGTACATAAAACCTTTGATCCGGGTCAACTGGTTCTTCTTTTCAACTCTCGTCTAAAGCTTTTCCCTGGAAAGCTCAAGTCAAGATGGTCTGGACCTTTTAAAATTGAGACAATATACCCATATGGAGCAGTTGAAATCTATGAGGAATCGCCAGACAAAGCATTCAAAGTCAATGGTCAACGACTCAAGCATTATTATGGAGATATGGAGAACCGTGAGGCATTCATAATCAGCCTCAACGCTACATGATTCCGAGCGGTATCGTCGAGCTATCGATGTTAAACAAGCGCTTCATGGGAGGCAACCCACTGGGAAACAATGATCAACACTGCTGGACGAATAGGGGAGTGTTTCTTGCATCTTTTAATTTCTTGTAGTTGCATTCATCATAGTAGTTATTCATGATAGACAGTGCATCTTCATGTTAGTCATGCTTATTTGCATATTCATGCCATGATCATATAGACTGTGTTTAGGATCGAGTTAGTCTATTAGCATACCATTTTGTTAATGCATTTCGCATCTTTGATCCCTTGATTTGTTGTTTCTACTTAAGTAGCCAATGATGAAAATTGTTTGGAATGACAGTAGGAATAAAATCTAATTAGGTTTCTTGTAAGTTAGCTTGCTTGATGAAGAAGCACAATTAATACACGTAGACTCATCGACTGTTTTTATGCTAGTTACGGACACACTTGAGTATTGTTATACATAATCCTTATTTAGGTTCAGAATCATACCTTAATCCTTTATTAGCTCATGGATTGTAAAAATATAAGTTTGGGGGAGTTGAAAGATTAATATGCATATTATTCAGTTAGGCGTCAAGGGCTAGTAACCGCTCATCGACGTACGTCCTCTAGTTGGGGGCTGCATATTACGAGTAGTCTAGGGGTGGAATAAGATGGAGCGAAACGCACTCATTCCCGATTGCTTAAAAAAATAACGAAGAAAATAAAAAAAAAGAAAAAAAGAAAAAGAAAAGGAAAAAAGAAAAAGAAAAGGAAAAATTGGCTAGGATGAGCTCTTTGGTGCTCGAGTTATTAAGTTCTAGGGGATTTTGTGCCTAGTGACCTAAGACTTTTCCGGTCTGGGATCCGTTAACCTAAAGCTCGTTACATGGACACCATTGTATAAGTCTTTTGGGGACCTCGTCTATTGCACGGTCAAATAAGCCTTTGTGTGTCTGTATATAGAATAAAGTATAATAAATATTTGACAACCCCGGGGAAATATGGAAGTGCATCTTGACTACGGAGAATCTAGGTTGTATTTCATTTCTAAACTTGTGATTATTATGATGAGAACAAGTAAGGTCCATTAATTTGTACTAAAAACATGTCGATTGAGTTTGAGCACACACGCACGCTTCCTCACTTGTATTGCTAGCATTTAAGTACCTAGTTATTTCGCATTCCAAGGTCATTACATTTGTTGAGGCATTTATGCTGAATTAGTTACGGTTACTCGTTCGGGATCATTGCATTCTTGCATTCATTTAAATTCAGTTGTATTCATGCATCAATTGTTAAACCTTTTGCATTGCTTGAGGACAAGCAACGGTTTAAGTTTGGGGTTTGATAAATGCATTTTATGTCACTTATTACGCTTCTATTATTCTTAAAATCTTCGCCGGTTCTCAAGTATTCGTTCTGTTTTAATGTGTTTTCCAGTATTATTAAAGGCGCTTGTGCCGCGGGTAAATTGTGATTTATTAATAAATTTGAGGTTGAAATTGAAGAAACTGGAAAATTAATGTACTTGAGGGAAATTTTGGAACAATTGAAAAGAAAGGAAAATATATTAACGCTAAAAATATATTATGACCAGTGCTTTTCCAAAGAAAAAAATATATTAATGCTTGAAAAAATATAGTAATGTTGAAAAAGAAGAAAATATATTTCCTGAGATAATGTTTAAAATATTGAATTAAGAAAAAAATATTAAAGTGAAGCATAAAAGGAAATTAATGCTGAATTAAGAAAAACTATATTAGACTAATGCGAGGATTTTATTTAGCTATATTATTTAAAATATTATTTTATTTAGCACAAATATTTTACGATTTGTAATTTGATTTTTTTTAGGGTTTCGGCAGAATATATAAATAGGAGGTAAAAGAAAAAAGAAGGGAAGTGCCGTTTGGGTTTTGTCTTTCGGCATAATTCAAAACAGAAAGAAGAAAAACACAATTGTATACTAATTTGGTTTTAAGGCCCCTTCTAGGTTTCTTTTGGAGAAGAGAGAGTGCCGCTTTTGGGTTTTCTTTCGGGAGAGTAGAGAACAAGAGTAGAGAACGTGAAAAGAAGATCAAAAGGAAATTGACTTCTTGCTTTGGTTCTGGATAATAGAGAAACGAAAAGGAGATTGGCTACTGTCTTTTGGTTTACGGCAGCGACAAAACAAAGAAGAAAAAGGTAATTGGCGAATTTTGTTTTTCTGATCGGCGGAAGGAGCAGGTGACAGCTGTTTTGGGTTTTCGATCGCCAGAAGCAGGTGACAGCTACTGTCGTTTTCGACCGGCAGTTTACGGAGTGTTTCTGTCAGGTGATACTTACGGCTATTGTTCGGTTTAACATTCTCTAAACTTTTATTCGTTTATTTACATTCGGCCTAGAATTATGTTAACTTTTGCACCCATGATAATGATTCGTTCGATTGTGAACTAATCGTTGTCATGGAACTCTAGCGGATTTGTTTGATTAATACTTAGGGTTTTATTGCTTAATTAATTTGTGAGATACGTTTATCGGTTACCTAGTATGGTTGTGTTTATCGTTAGATGCATCGCGAACATCTAGTTTGTTAATCTTTAATGAATGCAAAAGTGGATTTAAGGGTTTAGAACTTGCCAAGCTAGCATAGGTTCTTGAATGATTTGTATTGTGATTGTTCATGATTCGTAATATGTCACTAAACATATCATATTACCCTATGTAATCGTAATAGATAACTTGTGCTTAAAACCAATTGTACCTCAATTCATATAGACATATAGGATTGTCATGCAAGCGGTGTCTGCTTAACTGCTATGTCTTTTGTGGTTGTTTAAGTGGTTTGGTTTACGTGTACTGAAAGGTAGGGTATTTTGATTCCGTGTTATCTGATTAGTAATCGTTGTTATCATACATATTGATTAAGTATATTAATACTCTGAGTAAAATAAATAATGAAGTTAGGGTTCCATGTTCTCTCTCGCATAAGTAAAAATCGTTAGTTAATCTCGTTAGTTAATTTACTTAGTTATATTCATTCAATTAAATTTTATAACTAGTTCAAGCATTAGTTTAATAATCATACGTTGTTGCATAAGTGAAATTTTGTCATATACACTTTCTCTTCGTGGGAACGATCTTTCTTACTTATTACTTGCTACTATTTGACCGCGTATACTTGCGTGAGAAAAGGACTAATAGCCACTAAATCGACCCCACATGTCAAGTCAGTCAATCTGAAATCTCTTTTTTTGATGGTAGACTATCATTGTCAATGTCGAAATATGCATTAAATGAGTAGGAATACGGTGGCTCATCTTAACCCTTAAACTCCTAGTTTCTTTTACCTTAATATGTGTATTTACATGCGTAATAGTGTCCTGAAACACAAAGTCTTCTTCTGCATCACATTTCCTACTAATAGACATGTTAAAATTACATGTCTAAAATAAGCATATATCATTGTCTCATGACAATCCTTAAATATATTCTTTATCTTCATGAAATTCCTAGTATAGTCTCTTAACATTTCATTCAAATTATTCTTGCAATACATGATATAACTTCCACCCCTTTTATGAACTTATTTCCAACAAGCCGATCCTTGAATAAAAATGACAGCGCTTCAAAACTTTGGACTGATCCAAGAAGTAAGTGGCTGAACCATATTATGGCATTTCAGTTAAAGGTCATAGAAAATGCCTATTACATTAAATGAACATCCCACGAAAGATAAAAATCACATTCATTAATTGTTCAATGTGATGGTCAGTATCTTGACCCATCATACATATTCATTTTATAATTTTAAAATATATAATGTACATTCTTTTTTAGTTTTGAGATAAAATTGGTATAATATTATAAACATCACAAGCCAAATGGAAATGAATTCAGATTTGATGTGGTATGTACATTTTTAAGTGTAAGTTTAGATTCTTAGAAGAGAAAGAAAGTTTGATTATAGAGAGAGAAAGTAAAAGTAAAAGTCAATCTTTAACTCACAAAAGTATCGTTTATTTATAGGCATATTGACTTGCATAACTGATTTAGTTACACAAAGAGTATAATTGCATTATAGCCCTCCATATTTACAAATAGTCCAAATACTATCTATTAACTATAAAATTTATGATACGTAACTTTAGTTTATTACATTTAAGCCCTCAATATTCTATATCCTTATTAGTGTCCCCCTACTTTTTATGAAAGATAATAAATAAGAACTATTAATCTCCAGACGTCTTGGTAAGTAAAAACTATTCTTTGCCAAAACTAAGTGTGCTTTGAATTAGAACTTCTCATCTTCTTACCAGAAGTTATTATGACAATATACATTTTCTTTGAATAAAAAGATATCCAAATTCAGCCTTGACATTTATCAACCGACTATCCACCTCGAATAAACTCATACACATGTTCAGCTCGAAACCAACATGACCCTTTGTTCATGCTTCGAATATTTTCATATAGTATCATGAGTTGGATTTTTCATAATGGTCAGAAATGTTTGGAATGGTCGAGAACGTGTGTGATGACCCACTAGGCCTATCATTGGGTCTGACACCTAACATGTGTCATCTTTCTTCTTTACAAGCAGCCGCTTAATATCCTATTTTTATACCCAATAACCTTCACCAACTCTCCCACTTCGATGACCATTCTATCTCTTTATTTTCCTTTATAAATAATCCTCTCACCATTATTCGTGTTTCATGATTACTTTTAGTGAGAGAAACCAAGCCCTCTCTTTGAGAAAATCCTTTGCTACTTTCATCTGAATACTCAACCTCTTGGCTACCCTCACCGTAAATTTCATATTTACCAGCCAATCTTTGAACTTTATGACCTAATCTGAAGATCCATCTTCATCTTAGTTTATGAGAAGATCTTTAGTTAATTTAAAAATAATTTTTGGGAATTACAAATACCTTTGTATTAGTGAAAGAGCGGCTGAATACAAGGCGGCGGGTGCAATTGACAACTCTTCTTAGTTCTCTAATCAACTCATATTTTACGGTAATTTAAATGTTAATTAAGGATCCCATGAATTTCTAAGTTCATGCACCCCAGAATGTCAGCAAATTTTACTAACAAATCCTTCACAATCAATGCCTCGAAACTCTTCACAATCAACGCCTTAAAATTTTGTTCCTCCTCAGAGGAATATTAAAATAACAAAAAGTTCATCTACTAAAATAAGTCTAGAATAAGCTACATAACCTATCAATTCTAATCCTCTTTGAACATTACACAAGGTAACTCATTGGATCCAACCAAAAGCTCATCTTTCTTATAGTTTTTATGCTAAAAATAAAACATTTATAGCTGTCGGACATGTCGAGGCTGACACTCCTCAAAACATCACCAATAACCTTAAACCATCATCTCCTCCCCTGAGGTAGATTGCTGAGACCAATACAGAGTCTCAACAAACTCCCTCGAACACCCAAGAGGAAAACCCAATCTCAACCTTAAATCCTCTTCGGCTAATAGACGAAGTTTCTAAGGAAGAAAATGATTCAGAAGCGACTGAGTCAAATATCAAGGCCAAATGAAGTGACGGTGCATCTGAAACAGAAGACGATGCCTCAAAACAAGGAGCACCAGAAAGAAAAATAAAGAAAAATAAAGCTCTGGTTGAAATTCTCGATGACAGTACTGCCTCAACGAGTGTAATATTGAAACCATTCCTCCTGGAATACGTCATGATGCTAAGAAGTATGCTATATATTATTATAACGAAGCTTATGATAGTCGTCTGAAAATACAATAGGGAATGGCAGATAACATTACACTTCAACTACCAAAGGAAGGGGAGACTCCAATAGATTGTGGAGCAGATGAACTGGTGTTCTATCCTAAGATCATCAATTGGGGTCTTCAATTCCCACTAGATCCGATGATAGTGAAGTACTTCGATATGTTGATCTGCCCTACACAAAAGACACCAAGTTTGTGGTTAACACTCCTGTCAGTGATTATTGCTTCAAGATCAAGCCAACCACTCTCTCTCTCTATCAAAGAATTTATTACCATGACTAGACTTGCAAAGGGTACAATAATTTTCTTTTACTATCTAACCCTGGTTGATAACTTCAAAGTAATCGACGACTTGCTCGAAGGTGATAAATTATGGAAGCATAAATTTATCTTTATATGAGGAGCTTGGGAGAATGGTAAACCAATATCTATGGAGAACTCTTCCAAACTTAACCTTATTTGGAAAGCAACCGTGATTTTCTCATATTTACCTCTTATTATTTTTTTATAACTTAAATAATTTTTTAACATGCATTGCTCTTGTTCTTAGAAATTTCAGAGAGGTACAATAGTCGCAAAGAGATTGCGAAAGACATTTTTCTCAGCTAGCCATTTAGGCGGATAATGAATGGAGCAATAGGTTCCACTCAGCTTTTTAACCCATCAATTTTATCAATAGTCATCTGTGGAGGATATCCTTGGGCGCCGACCTACCCGAAAATTTAATAGAACCACCAAACCTAAACCTTGTGAAGAGGCCGAGGTTGAAAACACTACAACAAAAGGTCATCAAAAATGAATTACAATAGAAGACAATCATGGAGGAATGGCAGCAGAAGATCACCGAGGAGATGACCACCTATTTCCCGATGATGCCATTAGTGAAGAAGTGATTCAAGCTCTCTACAAAGATATGGATTTAAGGGTTCAAAAAATCCAGGAACAACTTTGACCAATTGGCCATCAGGTTACTAATTCTCTCTTATATGAAATAGTGAATTCAAAGACTCCCCTGGCTTCTTCATCGACTTTCATACCCTACAATAACCAAAGGTTCATCCCCGTCCAAGAGCCATCTGAGGAAATTCTTACTTGCCCTGCAACCCTTTTCCAACCTTGAGGTAGCAACAAAAGCATTATGCACATAAGTAAATTCTTCTCGAAGTCATTTAGAAAACATGGCTAAAGAGATGGTTCGATATAAAAACGATGTTGCTACAGATAAAAAACTGAGAGAAATGTTCGGCAAACAAATCAAGGATAAGTTTTATGTATTCCAAGTTGATCGATTGCAGTGTATTCATAGAGCCTCTCCGGCCAATGCCTCTCTAGTTTCTCACCGAATCTTCTCTGATATTCGGCTCAGATTCCACAACACCAAGATTTGTTGGCCAATGTAACTGCTTGTATTATTATTTATTCTTCTGCTTTATTTGCAGGTCCCCTCTTTCTCAGTCTAGTTCGTTGACTTCTATTGTTGTGAACTTTCTTGGAGTTCTATATGTCGGCTCGATTGGCCCTTGTTGCATTGTTTTAGTTATTCTAGGTTATCTCTGTTTATCTACCATTCCTACTTTGTTTGATTTAGAAGTCATGTTTATCGATCTTCTTATGTCGACTGTATCTCATCGGGGTATGCCCTAGGTACTTGTATAAACACTTTTATTTTATTTAATGTTTTTTCACATAAAAAAAACACTACTAAAGAATAATATAAGTCAATGCAAGATAACACAATTTCGGAGCTTGTCCCATTACCTTAAGAAATGAAGTTGATTGGTTGTAAGTGAGTTTACAAAATAAACGATATTATAAGGTTAATATAGTGAGACACGAAGTCTTATTTGTGACAATAGATTATACTCACTATAAATGGATTGAATTTAAATAGACTTTATCTCTAGTTTCATGAATGACTCTTCGGAAAACATGACAGTAGTTGCACACTTTAACCCAAAGCTTTATCAAATGGATGATAAAACCATTTTTATTTCAAAAATGGCATTAAGGAAATGTAATATATGGTGTAGCCTAAGAACTTTGTAATTTGTTATCCAAAATCAATGTTATTAAAACTTAATAAATTCATTTATGAGGTCAAATAATCTTCTTGACGGTGGTCCCATAAGTTTATTAAAATAATAGTATCTTTTGGTTTTAAAATGAGCTCGGTCGAAGACTGTGTGTATGCTCAATTTTATTAAAGTTTGGCATTGATTTTTTGTCGTGTTATTCGAAATGTATGCAAGTAATCCAGATATGGACCATTATGAAACATTCAAAAAGTTATCTCCCATATAAGAAACAAATAAATGGACACATGTTGACGTATAGTAAGTGGGGATAATGTGAAGATCATTGGATATTGTGCCTCAGAATTTAATGGGTTGTGTAGGTGCATTTGGTACATTATAGAAAAGTGTAAAGAAATACTAGTTGCATCCTCCACCATGGCAGTTGGAATTGTTCCGTGCTTTAAAACGTTCAACCATTCATTATATCTAATGAGCTAAGTCGTTATAGAAGAGATATAAACTTTCCTAATTCTATGTATGTCACAAAAGAGAGTTCAAAGTAATTAAATAAGTGTAGAGCAAATTGATACATACTCCATAATAGTATATCATTTTACTAAAATAGTATTACCTTAAGTTTGTAAAGAAATACACCATTAGGATGAATGCTGTTTGTTTAGAGGATCATTAATTTCAATAAGAGTTTTGTGATAAGACCCACGTTATATTTGATATTTGGTTTTATATACTATGAATTATTGTAAATATATGGCGCATTTAAGTTTTATTGACTTCTCTAACTCATTAAATATATATCCACTTAAATATAACTAGTTAAGAATAGATATGTGTGATTACATTTCATATTATTCGTATGTTATACACCATAATTGGTCCATATAATTAATTGCGATAATATGATTAAGGATGCGTCCAATTGTCCACATTGCAATAAACAGGTGTTTAGTCATTTATCATTTATCATTATCATCATGTACCAAATTATTCAGTTCATCTATGAGCAATAGGTTTCAAGATATATATTAAATAAATATATCCTCTGGTAACACATGATGATTCAAGTGAGAGATTACTGGAAAACAAATGATCGGTCTATGCTTAATTATATACTTAAGCAAGTATATGTATACGGTCCAATTGATAAGTAATCGGTCAATTAGATAATTGAAAATTAGACCAATTGATGAAAAAACATTATATATATAATTATGAATATATTTAGTTAGTATTTGATTCTAGTGAAATAATAAGCCCAAATATGAACATTAAAATAATAAATTGAATAAATCAATTAAGTCGGGTTATAATCTTTAAATACAGAGCTAACATAATGATATGAATGCAATTAGAATAAAGTTTAAACCTAATTGCATTCTATATAAAGAGACGTTGTTGTTCATTTGATGCAATCATATTTTTGTTACTATCACTCTCAGTAGTTAGAAGAACCAAATGTACCCTTCTTTTTTCTATGTATTATGTTATTCGTGTTTTTATCTATTATGTTTTTATCATGCTCTTGATCTTACAATGTCATTTACTGTACTTTAGTACTCATCATTAATATTTAAGAAGCAAATTCACAAAGGATCATAAGAGGATTCAAATACATAAGATCAAGACGATGATCACTTCTTCAAACAATCACTATCAAAAGGTCTAGCCTAACTTATGGTGTTAAATATTTATGGAGGGATGTTTACGTAATATAAGTAATAAATAGGTTTTGGATAATGATTAGAGAGATACTTGAGTAGTTTGGTTATCAATTATAGAGAGAGGGGTCTAACGGAAGTAGTTAAGACTAAATGTTATCTTAGTTTTCATAAATCCAAAATCAAGGCTATATATAGACTTTTGGCCCTAGTGGATTTATATGGTACATGAGCCTATTTACCCGTTATTACATTAAATAATCATAATATTATATCTTTATTACATCTGCACCATAAAGTAAATTTTGTTTTAGTAATTTATTGGTCCGAATTGCCTTTCGGAGAATTTGGTCCTTATCAGCAACCCCCGTAGACCTAGCGAAGGTCTTCAGGAGGATTTAAATTTGAAATTATTTCAAACTAAAGCACACATATATTTACTGCTCCAAATCAGTACTAGTTGATTCGAATACATCATGGATAAATAGTTTTGACTGATCGTGAACCCGTTTCAGACGTAATCACTTTTGTGTTTTGGGTTTGACCCATATATTTTAACGTTGGACCATTTGAATTCCAGTAGGTGTTTATCCGAAATTGTCTATTAATTCTACAATTGTACACGTGTTATAAAATTATTTAAATCACGACCTAGTATCTGAATGGTAAAGTATGCTAAGTTTTTCAAAGGATTTCATTTATCTAATAAAATAACCCTTTGGGAAGATCTTTCAACTTTCCCTAGCCTACATTCATTTGGCATGTGAATATTTCATGTTGGGTTTTCTTACTACAATCCTCTATAAATACTTCATATGCCTCACCATTTATTTCACTTGTAACTATTTTCAGTGATATAGAGAGAAGCTCCCATCGTTAGCCACCATAAAACCTCTATTTTTATTCTTGTCCCTACCGTGAAACCTTTTTAGCTACTTTTTGATGTTATATACCTTGTTTGGAATTGTATAATTAGTGCTGCCACCACTAACCCATTGGTTGTATATTTCGGATAAAGACAAAGCGCAAAAATAAGCCAGAAAAGCTGTTGGGCCTCCAGAAACCGAAAGACCTAAAATCACTATTCAAACCTTTGACTACGGAGACCAGCATCCTTACAATAAGCATTCCACAACAGCTGATACCTCATCTTTAGGTACCAAACCTGTATCAGAAGACGCTCAACTTGCATAAAATAAGTTGACTCTCCTAGGTTGAGCCATTCTCAAGGAGAAAGTAACAATGCACGTTGATCACCTGTAAATAAAACCATAACAGTTTCTTGTACAAATAAAATCAGGTTTCTGAGCATCATGCGGAGAAGAAGAAATATGGAAAACATGCTTCCACAACTTCGGACACATCCTCTGAGTAATCGGCTATAGGTCATATTTATATCATTGGGACACATAAAGAGGGACCTCAAAATCAACCGATGTATTCCTAAGGTAATCCAATACAATTGGTTGATGAAGCCGAAAAGCTTACTAACGTGGGGTCATTAGTTGGGGTGTCCAATAAGTCTGAGTGTGATGTTGGAAGGGAAACAAAAATTTCAAAGAAAGGTGGAGGGGAAACTCTGAAGGCCAACGGTGGAAAAATCAAAATAGTACAATGAAACTCAACCAGAAAGTCTACCAAAGCATGAGATTTAATTGTTGTTCAAGGTATCAATTTTGTAGTCTCCTAATTCAACTGAACATTTAGCCATCTGATTAGACACACTTGGATTTTTTTAACATAATTCCAAGTGGATAAGAAGTTCGAACCATAATATAATGGGTTTTGAAATATGTCCTCAAATTTTGCGCTATCACTACCAAAGCCAAAGTTATTTTTTCCAGTATTAAGTATATGTTTTCAGCATCTAATAGGTGTTTACTCACATAATAAACAAGGTGTGGATAATTTTCAACTTTTTTGACCAAAATCCCACTCGCTGCATGATCCGACACAACCATGTTGATAAATAATTTCTCCCAAACAACAAGTCTGGTCAATTTTTTTGGAAAATATAGTATTATTTTATTTTTGTGAAGGCTTCATCACACTATAGAGTCTAAATGAACGTGTTCACATTTCTTAGTATCTAGAAAAATGGTCACAATCTCTTATGGTTTTTACTAACATCTCATCAGTATAAACTTCAACGTTTCTTCCGATCTGGCTGACGAAAGCCTCATTTACTAGGTGCTTATAAGTTTCCCCTACATACTTCAATGGAAATAACATTACTTCACAACAGCGAGTTCATCTGCCAGTTAAAAACGTGGTGTTATCTTGGTCCCTCAGATCTATATGTATCTGGTTGTATCTCGTAAAAGCGTTCATAAATTATAACAATTTATTACATGTGGTGGAGTCTCTCAAATGGTCAATTAAATCTATGAAATTGACACACATGTACAATTTTATATTTTTATTCTTGACGGTACAGGGTTTGCTGTCCATAATGGGTATTGATACTCTCAAATATGCCCTACTTTTGTTACTTGATCTATTGGTGTGACACTACTTTAGACTTTTTGGCGTTAAAAGCTCGTAATTTCTATATAACGGGGTGGGAATTGGGTCATACTGTAATCTTATGATAAATAACACATGAAGGAACACATGTGTCATCTTCTTACACCAGGTAAACATATGAAAATTGTTTAACAAGAAGAACAACAGTTGTTTTCTTATGATTGGAGGTAAACGAGCTTCAATCTTTTAATTTTTTACATTAGAAAAAGTATATACTTTGATATCCTCATCGGGTATTATCAAACTCGGAGTCTCCATCGAATCATCTAAAACATTTGTCTCTAAAGTGGACTCCAATAATTTTTATTGTTTATTTGTTTTAGCACTCTGGATTGTATTAGGGGCCAAAGTAGTAATGTAGCATTTTCTAGCCACTTTTTGGCTATCGCGGACAACTCCGACTTGACCCATATTGCATATTTCAAAAATAGATGGATAGTTGAGGCGACATCATGCATCCTTGATAATTGTGATTTGCCAAAAATATCATTGTATGAGGTTGAACCATCGACTATTATATACAATACTTTCACCGCTTTTCTTGAAGGGCCATTTTCATAACAATGCATCTCCCTTGAATTTTCCAGTTCCTTCCAGAATGATCTATTTGAATACTACTATTGTTCTATTAGATCGGAGTATTAAGAGAGGGTGTTTTATTTTCTTGTAAGTGAATATGAACAAGATGTTTACTGAACTACCCATATCAATCACGATTCTTCGGATTTCAGTTCTCTTAATTTCTATTCCAACTACCATAACATCCTCATGTGGTCCAGTAACATCTCTTAAATCATCACTACCAAACATAATAAATGGATCAGATCTTGGTAAAGATTGGTAAACATTGTTTCTTCTAATTGAGTCGTCAACTTACCACATGCCTCTTTCGAAAACAACCAAAAGGCCCTGATATTGTATCACCACCCTAAATAGTCAGTGATTAAAAAAACCCGCCTAAATTCTTAACTGTTCCTTACTCATTGAGTTTATCAATCACCATAATACCGGTTTGGTTAGGTTCGGGGTTGAGATACTCAGAATCCACATCAAACTCATTATATGGGTCACGTTATAACCATTGAATTTTCTTACATGAGGTAGGTTTTTTTGCCTCCATTTGGACTATGGTTTGATTATGAACTCGAGCTTGCGATCGATCCCAGGATTTTGCTTTGAATATAAATTTGGTTAGATTTTCATTATTAATTAGGTTTTAGATCTCATGTTTCAACGCGATGTAATCCCTTGTATCATGACCCACATCGTTATGATACTTGCAAAACTAGCTAATTCAATTTTCCCTCGGCTTTTAGATTGGAAGTGGTTTTCTAAACTTAACAAAGTTCCTTATTTTGTCAAAGATAGTAACAACACTCTTCATTAGCTCACATAAATATTAGACGGGCTCATTGGTTTTCTATAGATCTGTAAAGCTGACCTTGTGGATGTTGATTTACCCTAAGTCAAGAGGGAGTCTGATTTGTGCCCCTTGGATAAAAATTAGTAACTGTTTGAGGATGAAAGTTTTGGGTGTGTTGCTTTTGATGGCTCGAGGCATAAATTGTAGAGTCTGTCTTTGCAAACCGGTCTGTTTCTCAACATGAGGTAACAAAATTTTGAATGTTAAGGATTTTTCCTGTTCGTGTTATCAACTAATTCCCCGGGAAAAGCCTTTTCATGAAAGACATTATAGTCATTTTCTCATAGGTTTCATTCAAACTATTCTTAATATGAATGAAACATTTATTATAACTTTAAACTCTCCCCAATCAATTGGAAACATTGAATTATTATGTCTACATTCTCCTTTATCTCCTTGATTTCCACAAAATGTCTTCGGAATATTGTTAAGAGCATATCAAAGTTCTTAATAGAACCATATGGAAGCCAGTTGTACCATTTTAGAGCATCATTTTTGAAAGTTTGGGAGAATTATCAACTCAAAAGCTTATTGTCGTCGTCGTAATTCATCTTATCCCATGTTTTATCAAATATAACAGTGATAAATGCTTTAAAATGAGTAAATATTATGTTTGAGTTATCAAAGTATGAATATTTAAGCCTGGTTTGCATCTTAATAAACTTTTTTGTCTTTGTTCATTATTATGTTTCCTAAAAGATGGCTCTAACCTTTATTATGAGAGTTTAACTAGTATTGACAACTCCAAAAAAATCAAAGAATAAATACGTCTAAAATATTTCGAGAAGAGTCACGGTGACAGTTAGAGAGAGAAACTAAAACGGGAATTCTACAGAGAGATGTTGTACAAAATAGTAAAAAAGTAATAATTGTTCATATTTTCTAAGAAAAGGTACATTATCTTATATAGTATTGGTGATATGCCCTCAAGTTTACATAATTATCCCATTCTTGGCTTCCACCCTATAAATTTACTAATATTAAACATATTTACTCTTTATTACATAAAATGCCCTCAATATTACACACTTGTTGGGTTTATATTATAAACTAGATAATTAATTCAGCATGTGGGTCATATTAAATATGCTATTATCAGTAGCCCATATTTCTTGCAAAGATTCTTTGCGATGAACAAGTATCAGATTTCATTTGTGCTATTGCTTTCGGTTTGTAACTAAACTTGTGATCTGGCATGGTTCAGGTTAGATAACATTGTCTCCGATTGTCATTGTTGTGGAAATTAATAATCTCGTGAACTGTACATCACGTGTGGGATTTCTCATGTACATGTGTCACAAAAGCATCCGACTCTCAATAATGAAGCATAAATATATAATGAAGAAACCATTCAACTTTCATACATAAATATCTTTTAGGGCGTGAAAATACTAATAAAAAGGTTTCCATTCTCCAATATAAATGTATGTTGGGCCTTCAGAAGGTGTATGTTGGACTTTGAAATCCCACCTATAAAACTCAATTTCTCCTATTTTCCTTACTTTTTACTAATTCTGGAGATAAAAAGAGAAAATCTTGTGTACTAGCCACCACAAAACTCAATTTCCAGTTTGATCATTATCGTGAAAACCTTTCTAGTACATATTATATAATGTCTTCATTATCTATCACCACAAATTCTCTTTTAAGTTATGTATTTTACAAGAACAATGCTATATACTTGTTATCAGTTTCTGAGCAAGCTGAGGCGAAAAAAACTGATGGATCACAGACAAAAGACTTGTTCACTTTGTTTAAGTATCCGATTACGGATCAACGTATTAGAAAGTAAACAAACCAAGTCGTTTGGCCCCTCGTCTTCTTCAATCTCCTCAACCCAACCTTTGGCAATAAACACATATTCATTTAAAACTAAAAAAACACCAGTCATATTTTATTCTGATGGGTCAATCAGACAATGACAAAATATCCCCCTAAATAACCCTTTAATGCTTCTTAAAAAAACGATGCACGTCCAATCAATAAGAGCAAAAATCCAAGAGGTCTAGGATGATCTCTTTGGATCGTGACATATTTATAAAGGAAGGTACTCTAAGTAAAATATGCTAATTTCCTGTCAAATCAGATCAAAAGAAAAAAAAAAGCACAAAAACAAAAGTGAAATCAAAGACACAACTGTTAACGAAGTTCAGCAAATTATTCCTACGTCTTCGGACCTGCTGCAGATTGATTTTATTAGGAAGACACAGTGACTCTGTCGTTTTTCGATACATACATAAAAACCCTAGCCCTTGGTTTTTGTAGAGACTGTAACACTTAAAAAGGGGAAAACATTTACAGTCCTTAATGTGTAATTTATGACCCACTAAAATTACAGTGTCTTTTCAATTCACTCCAACTCTCTTTAATGTGTTTAGCACTTGCCTCATCTCCATTGTCTTTCACTGTATTTTCATCTAACATCTCTTCTATCCAATAATAACATGTTGAATAAGGCTGGATTACTATGTCAAAATAACAATATCCCACTTGAAGACTGGTTTCAACTTGTCTTCACACCTTGATCTATGCAGCAGATCTTTCTGGTCTTATTACTCTTGCAGAGCAACTGAATCTGAACACAACTTCAGTTTTTCAATGGCTACTGTCTTTGTCAACATATCAGCTGG
This sequence comes from Limnanthes douglasii subsp. nivea, assembly GCA_036936605.1. NCBI lineage: Eukaryota > Viridiplantae > Streptophyta > Magnoliopsida > Brassicales > Limnanthaceae > Limnanthes > Limnanthes douglasii. The sequence goes on from JAUPFV010000004.1 coordinate 34,518,101, forward strand.
ATTCTTGCTTCCTTGGATCTTTTCCAGTATTAGCACCTCATCTTCTAATAAAGATCTAATGAAAAGATAGCGAAGACTGATGTGCTTGGTTCTTGAATGAAATGTTGAATTCTTCGCCAATTGAATTGCATTTTGACTATCATTATGCAGAATGTTGTTCTTCTGTTTGAATCCCAACTCGGTTAATAAACCTTGAAGTCACTATTACATACTCAGCCTCTGTAGTTGATAAAGTGACAATTTTCTGTAACTTTGACATCCAACTAACAGTTGTAGTTCCAATAGTAAATATATAACCGGTAGTGCTTTTCCGGTAATCAACTTCACCTCCAAAATATGCATCTACGTAGCCTTGTACCTTTAACTCACCATTACCAAAGTACAAACACTTTTCTATGGTACCTAGTAGGTACCTCAAAATCCATTTGACAGCTTCCCAATGAAGTTTCCTTGGGTTTGACATAAACCTACTCACAACTCCCACTGCATAACTAATGTCTGGTCTCGTACAGACCATTTCATACATCAAACTTCCAATAGTTGAGGCATAAGGAACCTTAGCCATGAAGTCTTTTTCTTCATCCGTCTTAGGGGATTGATTCTTGGATAAACGAAAGTTACCTGCCAATGGTGTACTAACTGGCTTTGCATCACACATGTTAAATCTCTTCAAAACGCGATCGATGTACTCTGACTGAGATAGCTGCAAAACGTTTCTATGCTTATCTCTTATGATTTGCATTCCAATAATCTTCTTCGCCGGATCCAAGTCCTTCATGTCAAATTCTTTTGACAATTTTAGCTTCAATCTTCTAATATTATCCATATCTAAACCTGCTACTAACATATCATCAATATAGAGTAGCAAAATGATGTAACTAGACTTACATCTTTTAAAATAGCAACAGTGGTCCGCATTACACTTCTGAAAACTCTCTTTGTGCATAAAACCGTCAAATTTCTTGTACCACTGTCTTGGAGCTTGTTTTAAACCATACAAACTTTTCTTAAGTCTGCATACCATGTTTTCTTTCCCTTCTTTTAAGAAACCTTCTGGTTGATACATGTATATCTCCTCATCCAAATCCCCGTGAAGAAATGCAGTCTTCACATCTAACTGTTCAAGATAAAGGTCTTCAATGACAACAATACGCAACACTGATCTAATAGTTTTGAGCTTCACAACTGGAGCAAAAATATCGGTGTAATCAATTCATTCATTTTGCTGGAACCCTTTGACAACTAGTCGTGCTTTGTATCTCTTAGAGCCATCATGCTCATCTTTCACCCGATACACCCATTTGTTTTGAAGTGCATTCTTACCCATTGGTAACTCAGTTAGGTCCCATGTATCATTTGAGATTAAAGACTTCATCTCATTTTTCATAGAAAACTCCCACTTACTAGCATCAATGGTCTAGAAAGCTTCATCATAACATTCAGGTTCCCCTCCATCGGTAAGTAGCAGATAGTTCGAGTATCTCATGTTGGGTACATGGGGTCGGGAAGATCTTCGCAAAACAAGAACTGCCTCGGTCGGCTGTAGGGTATCGGATTGCTGTCGATTGGTCTGTCCAACAGACTCTCCTTGTTGAGAGGTTAATCTGATCGACTCTATTTTTTAACTATCTGGGACTCCCTCGATATCTGCAAATACTGATTTCATACGGTTTTGAGTCATTTGCTTCAGTTTTATGTTTGTCCTTGTACATCACTGTTTCATTGAAGATCACATCTCTGCTTCGTATCATCTTCATGTTCTCCTCATCCCAAACACGATAACCGAACTCATCTTCGCCATAGCCGATCAGGAAACATTTTTTCGATTTCGTATCAAGCTTGTTCCTGCCTTGATCACTTATATGAACATATGTTGTACAACCAAAAACTCTTAGATGTGATAATTTTATATCCTTACCACTCCATACCTCCTCGGGTATTCGATGTTTTAAAGGGAACCGACGGGCCTCGGTTAACCAGGTAAGCCGATGTGTTGATTGCTTCTGCCCAGAACTGCTTCGGTAAACCAGACTGTATTCGAATGCTTCTGGCTCTTTCTGTCAACGTTCTGTTCATACGTTCAGCAATACCATTGTGTTGAGGCGTACCTAGAACGGTTCTCTCCATCCTGATACCATGCTCATAGCAAAAGTTCTTGAATTTGGTGTCCTCATATTCACCACCATTATCAGTTCTCAGATTTTTAATCTTCAGACCTGTCTCATTCTCAACCATAGATTTCCATCTCCTAAAAGCATCAAACACTTCAGATTTATGCTTCAGAAAATAAACCCATACCTTTCAAGAATGATCATTGATAAAGGTCACGAAATAGTGTTTCCCTCCAATAGATGAAACAGTTGTTGGCCCCCAAACGTCAGAGTGAACAAGCTCCAACCTTTCTTTCTTTGGAGTTCTACCACTCGTCTAAAAACTGACCCTTTTCTGTTTTCCAAGTATGCAATCTTCACATATGTCTATATCGACTGACTTTAGACCTGGAAGCTTCCCATTCGAGTACATAATTTTCATACCCTTCACACTCATATGGCCAAGCCTCTAGTGCCAAACATTTAGATTTTCGTTTCCTGCTGCTATTGCAATTGAACAACTCGTCTCTGTTGTTTTCTAAAGAGTACCACTCTTCTTTCCGTGAGCAACCGTCATTGCTCCCTTTGAAATTTTCCAATTTTCACCATGGAAGGTCATACTATAGCCTTCGCTAGCCAACTACCCTACTGAGATTAAGTTCTTTCTCAGACTGGGGATATATCTGACATCTTTCAGTTCCCATACAGACCCATTCAACTTAATCTTCACAGTACCTTTACCAATAATATCACTAGGTTGATCATCACCAAGATATACTTTTCAGACTGGGGATATGTCTGGAGAGAGCCTTCATAAGACCCGCCGTGGTTGTTTCATTTATGATGTTAAAAGCAACATTGTGGGATAGCATCAATCGGATGACTCCAAGAGCTTGTCTATCAAGAAGGGTCCATTCTTCATCTTTCATACCCTCTGGTTTCTTTTCTGAGAGGGGTTGATAAAGCTTTTTCTGGTACAGATAATCTTCAATCTGCATATTCCAGAACCCAAAATCTACACAATCGAATTTTTCGAGTCTCACATTTCCTTCGTCTGTAGCCATTGCTCACACTCAAATCTGATTTCCTTTGGATCGCTACCAGTTTGGCTCTGATACCAGTTCTAAGGGAAATTTTCTAATTTCCTGTCAAATTAGATCAAAAGAAAAAAGGAAAGCACAAAAATAAAAGTGAAATCAAAGACACAATTGTTAACGGAGTTCAGCAAATTATGCATACGTCTCCGGACCTGCTGCAAATCGATTTTATTAGGAAAACATAGTGACTCTGCCGTTTTTTGATACATACACAAAAACCCTAGCCCTTGGTTTTTTTAGAGACTGTAACACTTAAAAAGGGGAAAACATTTACAGTCCTTAATGTGTAATTTATGACCCACTAAAATTACAGTGTCTTTTCAATTCACTCTAACTCTCTTTAATGTGTTTAGCACTTGCCTCATCTCCATTGTCTTTCACTGTCTTTTCATCTAGCATCTCTTATATCTAATAATAACATGTTGAATAAGGCTGGATTATTATGTCAAAATAAAAGGTACTGGTTCCGTAGGAAAGGTTCCTACCAGAGCCCATACGATTTATGTAACTCAAGATACACCTCTGGAGAGATAAGCCAGCCTTCAACATAAAACATCATGTGCCAAAGAATACTTGATCTAATTGATGGATGAACCCTTCAAGGAGGTAGAGGACCAAGCTGAATTGGGGTCAGATGTTGGAAGTAAGGTTGAAACCCGAAGAGAAATTAAATGAAAGGTCGTGATGCCTAAGAAAATGAAGAAGAAAGAAATAGAAATTAAGTTACCTTTTGAAAAATCTGAACTACCAAGGAGCAAACTTCGCGAGGTCGGTCACTGAAACCTCATAACGCTTCATGACATTAAGTGTAATTATTACTCTGAGCCCGAACATTCCAATCTTCAACCGCTCTGGATAATTCCAAAGTTAAATGATACTATCATTCTATATTTTGAGCTAGTGAGCCTTTGCCTGAGTCAAGCTAGTCCAAACACATGGTTCATGTTCATGTCGTGTATCACTGTGTTAGGATTTCTGGAATTAAGCTCCTTATGGAGCAGTTCTTGATGATCACTTTCTTATCTAGGAACCTTTACATCCTATTTTATTTCATCACTCTAAGGAATTAGTATAGAGTGATGGATGGCCTTCACGAAACGGATATGACTTGGGAGCATCAATTCATTTTTAATAGTACCTGTTGGAAAATGACAAGGATATTTCGAGGAAATAAATCTCAGACGACTTCCAATGGAGTGGAAGAGTACATGTGAGTCCGTTCTTCTAATGACTTAGTCGGAAATTATTACAAATATATAAAGCTTACTTGCTCATAAAGTTATATTTTTAGTATTCTCTACATCCCAATAACAACATTTAAAAGTTTTCGAATATACTTTTGGTAAGTTAACGAGTGGGCCACAGAACACTGCTCGAACGAGTTTCACAAATGTTTCACCTCGGTCAACCTTATCCAAACATATTTGGCATACAAGCCCTGAACATTCCCTCTTCTCAGAATATTTGATGACCCAACCAGTTTTGGTGGAAGTTTCAAAAGATTATACGCTTTTAACACCCATGTTTTCTTCCGATCAGAAAGAGGGTCCTCGACCACAAGATTAAGATAGATGCTTCTGACGGTTTTTTTAAAAACAGATTAAAGAAAATTAAGGAAAGAAAAAGGCAAAAAATATAATTTATTTCAGAATGTAAAAATTTCGAAGTGCTTACGATTGCTTCTCCAGATGAGATATAGCTTTGAAGGATTAACATCTGAAAATTCTTTGCCATTATCCCATGCTCCTGATATAAAAATGAATTTTTGCTTCCAGAATTTATAAGCTTCTAAGAGGCCATCGATGATTTTGAAGTCATCCACCATGGTGAGGTAGTAAAAGGGAAGTTTCAGACCTTTCGATAGTTCAGTCAAACAGATGAAGTCTTTGATGCTTATTGGAATCTGAGATAGTCGAGATACCATAATCAGTGACATAAGGGTGAACCATTGATTCGCTGTCACTTAAGTAGGGCATAAGTTGAGAAGTTCGAAGTATTCCACGATCATAGGATCTAGTGTAAACCATAGACCCCAATTGATGACTTTGGGATAGACTATTAGCTCGTCATCTTTGCAGTCTAAGGGAGTTTTTCCTTCTTTAGGTAGTCGAAGGGTTATGTTATCTCCCATTCTCTATTGTTTTTTTAGAGCCGAAGCTTGGATATCATTGTAATATATATATATATATATATATATATATATATATATATATATACCGAACTTTTTCCAGATAAATTATGTATTTAGCCTCGAGATTCCTTAAGTTCCTGCCAATTGTAGCTCTTTCTTCTTCGGAAACAAAGAAACTATCTTTAGGCTTATCGGTATTTTCTGAATCCCCATAATCGAATTCCGCTTCGAGACCGGTTCTGGTAGCCTCGGAGTCAGCTTCATTGGCTCTTTATGTTTCTTCTTCAGATTGTTAAGGTAATGGATTCACCGTCTCTTGTGAAGGGTTAGTTGGTGGAGGAACTTCATCAGCTACTTCTTTTTTAGGAGGAGCTTTGGTATCTGGGTTCGAAGGAGGAGGAGTTGGAATAATTTCTGAATCGTCTCCCATTGCAATAAAACTCCTTCTTTTTCTAGTTGTTGAAGAATGATTCGAAGAAGAAGTATTTGATACTTGTTTTAAAGAAGATTCTTCACTAATCAAATGAGAAATTTTACTTTGAGATGAAGAGGCACGATGTGTTTTGGGACCTAGGATTTTGGAAGATGAACGTTCTTCGATTATCGGAGAAGGAGAAAAAACAGTAGCTTTGGTTGGATTGAAATTACCGTAGTAAATTGTTTTGATGGTTGTTCCAATATGAGCGCTATTGATTAATCCTGCAGCTTTATATTCCTCTGCTCTTTGAGTAATATAAAAGTAGTCGTACGATCCAAATACTAAGTTGTTATCAGGATCTGGAGATTTTGGCTTCTTGGGTATATTAGGCGTGGATCTTCTGGTTTTGGGGTTTTTTCTCATAAACCGGATAAATATTGATCGTAGAAAAAGAGTTTTGATCAGAAAGTTTGGTTTTTTCTGATGAAGATACTGGAAAAAAGGAGAAACACGATGAAGGTAGCCAAGCGCTTGGATTCACTCTCAAATTATTTGTTTTGTGAAATTGAAAAATAAGGTTATTGATTGAATTTATAGAAAGAAAAGAAGAGGTGTGAAGTGGAAGGGGCTCTGATGGTGATACGGCAAAATACAAAGCGGTGAGGAGATTAGAAGCTCGACATCTTTCAGACTAGGCATCTAGCTATGAGTCTAGAGGCTATATAGTCATGATGGTTTCGAACGGTAATATGAAACGGTTATATTTGTATATTGTTTGGATAAAAGTCGATGAGTACATTTTAAAGCTTTACTTCAATAATGATTCGAGGAGTTTTATTTTTATAGCGTTTTGAGGAGAATTATTGGCTTTGAAGATTTATCAGATTTTAGTTGCTTCAAATTGATATTTGTTTTTTACCCCGCTTCGAATGGCTGCTTTGAATTTGCATCATCCGATTGACATAGATTTTTGGACTTCGAGTTTATTTTACAACAATTGACAATGGAAGAATTCAAAGACATTTTAGTTCTCATTCATTTACTGACATGAGAACTCTGGGGGCTTCTGATATGGAAGTAGTATTTTGAGGATTAAATTGTAAATAATATAATTTAAGGATTAAAATGTAAGTTTAGTTCTTAAATTACATATAATATAAGTTTTAGAGAACATTTGTGATTATGTATAATTATTAAGCACTAAAGAGCAATTTATCCTCTTTTGTAACAGATTTCATTTAAAACTAAGTCTTGGCTCCTCTATATAAAGGGCAAGGCTACTCTAATAAAAGGGTTGAACACTTTTTCTCTTGAACTCATTTGTACTTAAACTTTCTCTCTCTAAAAAATCTCTAACTCTTTCTCTCTCTAGACTTCTATTATAATAATTTACTAAGGTGAAATCTAAGCTCATCAATAGTCATACAGAACCACGCCTAGAACTGTAATAGAAAAAACATCATTTGTCATGGTATATGGAATGAAATTAGTAGTTAATTTGGATAAATTTTATCTGAAGGGTTATTTAATAACGTGGTAAGGATCTGAAGGATTATTTAGTAATGTGGTAAGGAGTCAATTTTTTAGAGTGAGTAGAGAGATAAAAGAGCTACTTAAGTAAATGTTTAGAGAGAAAGTTTGATTTTAGTAGTAAATGCTCCATTATCATAAATGTCTTCAAAAGACTTTTTATAGGCCAAATTATCTTAATGGGCCTAACGGGCCAAACTAAGTCCATAATCTAATATTTATTTACCCAAACCTATGGTCTGAAGCCCATTAGGCCCACTAATCAATAAATAAATAAAATAATAAATCTTAATTATATAAAATACATGATAAACTAAATATTGGCCTTTGTCCGATTTGTTGTTCGAACATTTCTGCCTTTATCAGTAGTATCAACTGAAAAATGTATGCCAACTCATAAGATTGTAGCATGTTATGAAGCAAGTAATGTACATGCATAAAGTTCTGAACTAGGCGTAATTAAATAAGAAAAATTATTAAACCACATCTTCGGTTAATACATTATAAGACGCTAATATGAAACAAATAAAATTCTAAAGTACGACTCATGAGTTTTGAACAAGAAGATAAGATGCTACAAATAGTTGTACTTCTAACTAAAGAAACGAGGCTTGACAAGTGGCTCTAAACTAGGATGTTTCTTTCAAGTTTAATGCCAAAGTGAAGCTAGGAACTTACAGACTACTAGATGAAGAAAAAAACTAAGTTCGGCATCCCTGAAATATGTAATACTTGAAACTATATCGTAGTTCTTAAAACTGAAGCTTGTAACTTACTACTACATATAAAATTTATTTATTAAACCATGTGGATATACTCTTTCTTACATAGATGGTGCGAGAAGGTTTTAAGAAGGCATTTGACATTGATAAAGCAATTGTGTTTGCAAAACAAAAGTAAGTTTCATTTCATATTTTAAGAAGCATATTTTTAAGAACAAAAGGTCAACAAGCCAAAACATAAGATTCCATTAGGAATACCAAAGGCTTTGCAATAGATGATATATATATAAAAAACACAAATCTCGAGCGAGCGATTGAAAAGTATTCCTTAAACAATAAAGTGCTCCAGCGGAAACACTGAAGACTTTATAAAGTATATACCAATAACGATATTTAAATAATTAAAAATTAATGCTTAAACCGAAAAGCAAGCTCTAGCTGCTTCAATAAAATTAAAATAGGAAAACAAAACCCACAAGAGTCATGCACCCTTATTAAGTTTGTAAAATTCTAAAAAACTCCAAGCGAAGAACACAAGTGTTCAACAATTAATTCACGACCTATGAGATTGATCAATAAATAGAAAATAGAGAACATTAAATGTATAACCGAAGCACAAAAACTCATTATAAAAAATTATAACATAGAGTATTCCAAAAATAATAAGAGTCTTTGTGCAAAAATACATTAAAAATTACATCAAAATGCATTCAACATTATATAAAAAAAAGGATAATAAGAGGCCAAGCCTAAACATTATTTTCAGAAGTAATATATTCGGCTGGGATGATGACAGTTTCAATAGTACTTGCTTAGGTATTAATACATTCACCATTATTAGTTCTGGTACTAACAGCTTGAACATTGTTAGTCCCAAAACAACTTTCTTAACAGCACTTTTTTTACGAGAATCTGGAAACCTTACGGCTAATTTGCCATTATTTTATTTGTTTTTAGTTCTTCAAAAAGGTCGCAAATATAATCACCTTATTTTTCAAAGCCCGACAAAGGACGATCCTCATGAGATTTTTTACTTCATTCAAAGTCATCCATCCATTTACTTTCACGAAAATAATACTAGAAGAAATCTAAGTTCACATTAGGCTATTCCTCATAAAAATCTAGAATTAACCTAGATCAAGATTCTATGTCAGCCACACAAATAGATTCAATCATTTGTGTATGATAAGTAATAAAATCATATGACATTAACTGGCGTTCACCAATAAGAATCTTCTCAAGTAAATTATTTTTTGACTACAAAGCATCCAATTGCTCATACACATCTAACTTTACAAGTTTGGCTTCAACTTTGGTATCAATGTGTCTTTGTCGATAGACAACCAAATATCTTCAATAGTAGTCAGTTTGGTCTTAAAAGCATTTAGTTTTTCTGTATAAACAAAGAGAACATTACCTTGGATTGAAGTACCATTCTTAAAAAAACTTCCAAACTTGCAGTTAATCGAGAGGGTCTCATGAGAATGAAGTAATGCACTTCCTAATCGAGAAAATACATACAAATTATTTCAAAGTTCTTCATTAATTTAGCTTCAATTCATCCTTTGAATACAATTCAAGTTTAAACAACTTCTCCATCTCCTGAAAAATTTCAAACTCGACCTTCAACTGTTTTTTACTTATAATCTTAGCTTCAAAAGAAACTTTCATAGAAAATATTTATTATAGAAATTTGGTAACACCATCAAAAAGAGCCAAAAATAAAAAAATATAAATCGCAAGATGAACATTGGATCGATGAAGCATGGCCAAACCATTAAGAATTCTATGAAAGTATCTGGTAAAAATAATAATAATTAGTTTATGTACTAAAATTAAAAAAAATAAAAAAATAAAAAAAGATAGAAAGAAATTTCAAGCTACCTCAAATCATAAGCTCAATTGCCTTTTAACCAGTTCCGATGAAGAACGATGGGTATAAAGCTTCCTCTGGTTTGCTAAAGTGGCAAACTAAATCATTATCTTTATAACTATCAAATCTGCATGATCATCTACTAAAATACTATTTGTCTAAAAACTCCAAAAAATATTTCATTATCAACATGAAACATAATTTCCATACATTGATACCTTATAACCTTATGAACACCTATGGCCTTAACCTATCATAATTTAAGATGAAAGTACTCAAAAATTTGTTCTAAGGAAAAACAAATGATGTTATAGTAGTAGTTTTAGTCGAAAAAGCACCCATGTTGGATAAGACGTCGTTTGGATCCACAATCATGGAATCATTAACATTTTTATCTGCAACATCAGGTATTTGTAAATTAGTTTCAACGGACTTTGAAGGAAAATCAAAAACTATGATAGGTGGTTGTGGAGCCACTGAGGAGTTAACACAACCTTTGGTGGTGCTAATCACATCTATATTCATCATAACCTCTTGGTTAATTGGATTAATAGCCGAAGTAACTATCAAGTCTTTATGATCATCTACTACAACTTTAATTATTTTAGAAACTTTGAAAATAGCTTCATGATCAACATGAAACATAATTTTTGTACATGGAGACCTTACAACCTTGGAAGCACAGTTGGCCTTGTATGTCGTGATTTAAGACAAAAATACTAATCACGATCCCATTTACATGCATTCTCATCTTCAACAATTGTCTTAAATTTCATATCTTTAAAGTCAAGCTTCAGGCTAACCTCTAACATACAATCTTCACATTTTTTATTAAAATGAAGGAATCATTTTGACAAACAATGTTCAGATATAATAACTCATTTAGAAAGACAATGAGAGAGAAAACCCATGGTTAGCAACTCTATACCAACTACGTCTTCACATAAAGCTACATATTTGATAGCAACATGTTTTTAAAGATGATTTGCACGAGCTGAAGTCGTTGAAACCCATATCTCAACAACATGTTTTAAGGTAGCAGAAGGCTATTGATGCCACTTTCATTTTTAGAAATTAAATTGTCTTTAGTAGATATGATAATATTATCAGAAATATTACCTTCGGTCACTGAGGTTTTTCGGCGCTTAATTAACAATATATCATCTTCATAATCCTCATAATCATTTTAAAAATATTAGGATAAGGTTCCATTTTATTATTAAGCTAAAAAATGCTTACCACAATAACCTTAAAAGCATTATGAGCCTCATATTTGACCTTTGCAACATAAAAAAGAACATTGACAATTTTCTTTGTACTTCGGTATTTCGATCTGCTACGCAATTTCATTTTTTATTTTCCACAAATTATTCTTCTGAAAGTTTTTTCTGTATAGTTTTCTTCCAAAAACACTGTCTCTCTAAATCATTTTTCACTAAAGAGTGTTTTTTCAAATTATCCTCCTTAAGGGAAGTAAGAACCAAAATGTTGTCCCGCAAAAAATATTTGACCATAAACCACTATGGACAAACTCGTCGGGTACAAGAACAAAAGAATATGAATGGGAAAAATATGAAGCCTCATACACCAAATTAATATACTTTCTGCGGGTATGGTTTCCCTATTATCCTTAAAAATATTAACAACGGGAGCTGAGAAGGAAAAAACAAAACAACCACAATCAAGTACATACAAAATAAAATAAAAGATGAAAAGATGAAAAGATTGTCGAGAAGATATCAACTCACATTTTGAGATCCAATTTCGATTAATATGAATAATTGATCTTCCATACATGGTCTCCCAATTGTTGGAGATTGATGAGTTATTGATTTACCTTAGTTAATTGTCAAGAGTGTATTCTAGAGAGAGAAAGAGCTTAGAGAGTTTTTAGAGAGAGCGAGAGAGAGAGAGAGAGAGAGAGAAAACGCAAGTACAAATGAGTTTCAAAGTAAAAAATGTTCAACCCCTTTATTAGAGTAGTCTGGTCATTTATATAGATGAGCCAAGACTTAGTCTCAACCTCAAATTTGTTACATAAAATGGACTAGTTGATGTTTAGTCATTACTAATTATACATAGTTACAAATATCCTCTAAAACTTACATCAGTCACAAATTATGGACAAAACTTACATCACTTACAATTAAATTTACATTATTTACAAAACTTAAGTTTACATTATTTACAATTTAGTCCTTAAAACTTTATTTCCATATCAGAATCCCCCCTAGTTCTCATGTTAGTAAATGAATGAGAACTAAAAAGTCTTCAAATCCGTTGAATCTTTACATCTTTGAAAACTCCCATACGCTATGTAACCTGTCATAAACTTAAACAATCATTCGAATCAGTTAGCTTAAATGGTCATTCGAAACACTTATGCAATTTAACATCTTAAAATGTATACAAATCAAAGAATAAACGCAAAATGGTCTCGAAAATCCTTGATAGTTAAATGTTAGCTTCAAATCACTTCGAAATGATGTAATAAAATGTTGGCTTAGAAGTCATCCTCAAAATATTATGTAAATAGATCATCTTCGAATAATCGTCCTCGAAAAAAACTGTTACATATGTAACCGTTAAATTCATCATAACCCTAGTAGTCTAGCCTGACAGATGTCGAACTTCTAACCAACTCACCGATTCATATTCCAACCTATCATCACAAAGGTCTATCCACCTTCACACGCCTTCTCTCGCTTTAGTATAAATACAACCTTCCTTTCATTTCCACTCTCCTCACACAGAAACCTTTTTAGAGAGAAGTTAGAGTTTTTGCTACCTTCATCCCCTATTCTCAGAATTTTCACCAGAAAATTCAAGCTTTCCGACCAATCTTCAACCTCTCCGATCAACCCTTACTTGGTTTATGAGAAAGAAACCAAGAACCAAAAAATCGAAGGCCATTCTACCCAAAACAACATAATCATCTGATACCAATAGTAATTTAGTGTTTGGATGTTACGATTACTTTTGTATTACACAAAGGGCGGAAGAATACCGAAGAGCCGGATTAATTCGAGGAGGTCCAATCGGAACTACTACTGAAACATTCTATTATGGTAACTTTGATCCTACTAAATTTCCAACTCTTTCACCTTCCCCCATAGTTGAAGAACAATCCCCATCTAAAATATCTGGGCCTAAAACACCTCGAGTCTTCTCATCTCAAAGTATAATTTCTCCTCTAAAACAAAAAAACAAGTAACCCCTCTTCGGAAAACTCTTCAGTAACCAGACGAAGAAAAACTTTCATCGCCATGGGAGATGAATCAACAATTATCTGAACTCTTTCCCCTCCAAATCCAAATACCAACAATCCTCCTCAAAGAGAAGTAATAGAGGAAGCGCCTCGAATTACTAACCCCTCTTCAGAAACGATTATCCCAACTTCTCAAAATTGTCGAGATGAAACTTCGAAAGCCAACAAAGCTGATTCAGAAGCTATGAAAACCGATCTCGAGGCTGACTCTCAAGAAGAAGCAGATACTTGTTCTATCTCCAAAGAAGAAAGGGCAAAAATTAGGAAGAATCTAAGGAACCTCAAAAGCAAATATCTTATTGCTTTGAAAAAAGTATGCTACATATACTATAAGAATAGCCAGGCTTCGACTCTTAAGAAACAATGGGGAATGGGAGAAAACATAACTCTTCGTCTGCCAAAAGAAGGAGCAGCCCTCGAATAATCGTGGAGTACTTTGAACTCCACTGGACTGCAAGGATGATGAACTAGTAGTATACCCAGAAATCATCAACTGAGGTCTTTGGTTTCCACTAGATCCAATAATCGTGGAGTACTTTGAACTCCTCAACTTATGCCCTATCGAGGTGACACCGAATCAGTGGTTCACCCTTATGTCAGTGATAATGGAATCTCGTCTGTCCAAAATTCTCATAAGTATCAAAGACTTCATCTCGCTGACCCGACTATTGAAACGTCTGAAGCTTCCCTTCTACTAACTCACCTTGATGGATGACCTCAAGATCATCGATGATCTCTTAGAGGCTGATAAATTTTAGAAACATAAATTCGTCTTCATATTAGGAGCTTGGGAAAACGGTAAAATGATTTCCAAAGCTAACCCTTCGAAATTAACCCTCGTCTAGAGAAACAATCGTAAGTTTTTCGAATTTTTTATGTTTGATATAAAATTTACCTTTCCTTTTATTTTTATTAACATTTTGTTTTGATAATTTATACTAGAAATTTCGAAGTGCTACTCAACACGTCGAGAAGCAGCTAAAGAAATTTTTCAACAACTCGCCGCCTGGGCTGAGAAAGAATGGAAGAATGCATTTCATATTGCCTTTCATCCCATCAATTTCCTTCATAGCCATATGTTTCCATTCAAAGAAGGTGGGTTGCCTCAACTTGATGGCAAAGTCTTTCTTCCCTTTCGCAACAGATCGGATAGCCATTTACGAAAAAAGAAGAAAGAAAAAGTTGCCAAAGAAAAGAAGGGTAAAAAGGTAGCTAGCACATCTGGTGCTAGCCTTTCCACACCATCAAAGCCAAAGCGTCCAAATTTTTTTTGCAGAACAACCTCTCTCACCCATCGAAGAGGAAAAAGATGGAGAACCATCATCGAAGAAAAAGAAAGTTTCCTCTGGTTCCCAAGGAAAGAAAAATAAACATATGAAAATTACTTCGTACACTTTGGTTGATGAGGACGAAGTTACTGTTGCTGAAAACCCACAAAACCCTTCAATGGAAAATCAGACAAACAAAGACAACCCTGTGATAGTCGTTGAAGATAGTACCTCCAACGAGAATCAAGCCACTGCAGCCTTCGATCCTGACATGTATATCAGCTTCGAAAATACCGAAGCACTTACTGGTGAAGAAGACTCTGTTCTTCAAGTTATTCAAAACCACATGCTTAAATTTGGGAGAACACCACCAATCGAAGCTTCTCCAAAATCTATCCACTCACTTGAGCCCATCAAGGTCCTAGCACATTTGAACTTCGTGTTCCTACTCCAAATCCTGTCATCTCTGTCGCTCTTCAGCCATTTGTCGAGCTTGATATTGCAGCAAAGAAACTCGCTTCCCAAGTCGGAGCTTCTTAGAGCCATCTAAAGCAACTGTCCAAAGATATGGTTTACTACAAGGAAGCTTACGAAGTTGAGAAAAAATTTAGAGAAACTTTGCACGACATAGTTGATCAATTTCACGCTTATGAAATGGCACGATCCGAACTGATCAGAGGTGCTCTCTCTATATAAAAAATCATATGTGGATACTGAATTGCTAAACGAATGCTCATGAAGCAGAGTTGAAGAAACTCAATACGAGCCATGCTACTGAACTAGCCGCTGAAAAAGACAACTCCAATAAGCTTCGAAATTCTCTCACTCTTTGTGAGACAAAAAACAAAAAACTAGCCGATGACATGGCTAAATTAAAGAAGAATTTCGAAGTTGAAAAAACTGTTGTTGTAACTGTCGCCGAAGCTGAACTTTCAAATAATATGCAAACAACTATCAGTGTCGAAAAAGAAGATGCAACCATTCTTATTCTCCGAGAACTTCACGCTGCTTATCCAAAAATCGACCTTACAAGCTTTTGGAATGATATCCCTGAAGAAAAACGCCCAAAATGAAGCATTCGATCCTGTTCCTAGTTCATCGTTTTCAGAAGATGAATCATCCGAGGAAGAAGAATCTTCTGAATAACTTTAGTATCATCCTTTTATCCTTGTCGAATTTTAATATCCTCATTTTTTGTACCTTAATGACTTGTTCTAAATGACAAATAGTTTTTGTATGTTACCATTCTCCTTACGTATTATTCGATGCTGAATTTTTCAAAACAAAATAACTAGAAAATCTTAATAAATTAATGTAAACTTACCTCCTCAAATATCAATGTAGCTCATCGATAAATTGTAGCTCTTCGAAAAAATGTAGTTCTTCGAAAAAATGTAGTTCTTCGAAAAATATCAATGTGTTGTTAAGATTTGGTAGCTCTTCAAAAAATTCTCAGTGTGCTGTTAAGCGTTCACTTCGAAATAAAATGTAATATAATTAATAAACATGGTTGTTTATTCAAAAAGTGTCATAAATACTTCAGAACATTCTACTCTTAACCAATCTCAAAGGTGATCAGTCTTTGATGATTTGTTAAGATCGTAATCAAACATATGTAAACAATCATTGGCCAAAAAACAAACTTTATTGATAATATCAGATATGTACACGACGCCTCGTTAAAACCTTCCTGGGCCAACAGGATAGAAAAGAGTGCGCCAGTCAAAATAAAAATTCCAAAATACAAAAATATATCTACTCTCAATAAAGCTTCAAGTGTTAGATATTACACGGATGTTGAAGCATCCTCCCCTCGAAATCACAAAGATGATAAGATCCCAAGTTGATTCTTTCAACAACTATATAAGGCCCTTCCCAATTCAGAGCCATTTTTCCGAGGTTCTTCTCCTTTGTGTGCAAGAAAACTTTCCGCAACACCTTATCACCTTATTTGAATTCTCTTCTCTTCAGCTTCGAATCATATCTATTTCTCATAAGAGTTTGATAATGGATTGCATTCAGATGAGCTCGAACTCTTTTTTCCTTAATCAAGTCCAAATTAGCCCTTCAAATTTCATCATTAGATCTTTCAGAATATTGAGATATTCTAAAAGATGACATCATAGATTCAATAGGGCTGACTGCATCCATACCATATGCCAAAGCAAAATGAGTATCTTTTGTATCCTCCATTGGAGTCGTTCGATAAGCCCAAAGCACCTCTAGTAAATAATTTGGCCATTTTCCTGCTGCCCCTGTCAAGTTCTTCTTCAACCCATCTAAAATTGTTATGTTTGTCACTTCTGAAGAGTTAAAAGATAGTCCAAGGGTGATTTTGTTGTGCGAAGATTTGTTGATAGAGGATTTGGTGATAGAGGAATGTTTGAGTGTCAGATCTAGAGAGAGAAAGTGCTACTTGCTAAACAATATAGAGAGAGAAAGTCTCGTACTATTCATCTCGGGATTCGTGAAGCGTGTGTGGTCCTTTTATAGTACAATTGCGGACCCCACACGCTTTAATTCGGTTTAATTACATCTTTTGGTCCCCGCTTTTTGGTTTCTTCCTATTTTGGCTATATCTTTACAGTTCATACATTTCAGCCCTTATACATTTATTTCTATGCATTTTGGCCCTTATACATTTATTTCTATGCATTTTATCCTATCAAGTTTCTTCTTTACAATTCGGCCCTTGTCTTTTATTCTTCCTTATCAGTAGCCCCCCAGTCTTAGTAAAAATCGTTTTGCTAAGACTGAATAATTCTCCTGACAGGCCAAAATCATTTCTTCTTCGAACTTCATGAGTCCTTCGAAAAGTTGCTCCACAAGTCCCTTCGTATTGTCGGGGCCATGAACTACTTAGGCGAAAGGTCGCTCCACAAAACCTCTTCGACACAAAACCTCTTCGAATGATTTGTAAGCTTCCTCGAATATCTAAAACGACCTCTTCGAACTTCTGTTATACCGAGTAGCCCCCTCAATCCTTGCAACGTTTTAAGCAAAATGGTCCTCGGATAAATATATACTTAGGCGAAAAAAGGGTGCTAGGATTGATGATGTCATTACACACACCGGTGTCAGCAAGAAACGGTACCAATTCTTCTGACATTGTTGTCAGAAAACTCTTTCCCTTCCCCTGACAATCTCTGACACAAAACTCTTCACCTTCTGCTATAGCTAGTCGGCAGAACAATGTCCACCTATGTGGACCATCGTACCCCTAGGCAAACAACATGAAAATGTCCCCGGGATTCATTTGTCAAGAAAGCCCACTAGTCTCTATAAATACCAACCTTTTCCTTCATTAATGCAACTTTTGTTCAATTATTTCTAGAGAGATAAAGCTGGCGAACAAGCCCCGTCGAATTCCTGAGTGGTTGTTGATTAGTAAACGGTTCGAAGAGAGGGTTGCTGCTGGTGAAGACGTAAGGCCTCATCCCCCACCATCGACTACAACCTTTTTTGGTGCCTGGCCCCCTTCGAACAACTCGACCGCCATTATACCTCGTGAAATAACTCGTCAAAGCTTGCTCAACGAAACAAACCCTCCTAGAGAAATGGGTAAAGAGAGATCACACAAGCATTCATCAGGTTCGAAGAGGAAAAAATCCCATAGAGACAGAAAAGGTTCTCATGAGCGAAAGCGGGCCAGGGAAGCTCCCCTAACAATTCGAGAACCAACTGCCCCAACTGATGTTGAAAACCTCCTCCAAAGATCTTCAAGTCCTCGAAGGACGTCGAGGAGTCCTCCTCGAAACTCAGTTAGCCCCCCTCGAAACTTAAACCCTCAGCGTACTTCTGGTAGTCCTCTTCGAACCCCAGACCCGCAACGTATTTCCGGTAGTCCTCCTCGAAGACAAGGAATAAATGTGTATAGTCTGCCCTCCACTCCATCCATGACCATTCATGGAACTCAGTTTTCCCCCTCAAGGATGCTTATTACCGAGGAAGACATGCGTATTAGACACGAGGAAACTTTAGACCCCAGAGATACGAGACCTCTCAACAAGCCCCTCGAACAGAGATTGCCCATTACCCCTTCCTCGGGCCCTACGAACGTCGCAACATCTTCTTCGACAATATCCGAGGAACAAGCTCGTCGGATTGCTCCAAAATCTAAGGGGGATATTGCATTGCCCTTGGAGTTAGACAATATTGCCGGTAATAAAATTAGGGGCATTGAGAATAAGCACATGGTGGCCCTTGCCAATATCAGGTATAAGTACTTTTCGAGGGAAGAGGAGACGATGCTTAGGGCTCGATGGGGCATCCCCCGGTATATCAACATCAGATTTCCCTCCGAGGGAGAGACACCCTTATCTGTGAGGGACCATGAGGTGGTGGTCTACACAGAAATCATGAACTGGGGGTTAAGGTATCCCTTAGACCCCTTCTTTATTGAGTATCTCTCGAAGATAGATCTTTTCCCCTCACATGTTGGGCCCAATATGTGGTTTACATTAATGGCCTGCATAATGGCCTCAAGGCTCTCTGGGCAAGAGTTTTTACTAGAGCAACTGATTGGGCTTGCTGGTTTGGCCCGAAATCCAGACTTTCCCTTTTACTCGCTGACGTTCAACCGAGGGCAAAAGATATTGAAAGATTTATTCGAGGCTGATAAAAAATGGAGGCAGCAGTTTCTCTTCTTCTCTGGTTGCTGGGAGACCGGATCAGAAGCCACTCCTTCAAATCCGCACAAACTTTATTTGAAGTGGACCATGAAATGTAAGTGCTAGCTCTACTTTTTACTCCGCGAATTTGATACTCCTCGAACACTATACTCCCTCGAATTTTAAACTTGTAAATTTACATTTCTCTAAGTAGATTGCTTCTTCAAAATCATAAGTGTCTTCGAAAAATATGCACCCTCGAAAACACACTTGTCTTCAAACAACATACTCTTTGTGAACATACTTAACCTTTGTTATTTGTTACAGCTATGACCGGCATATCCAAACCCTATACTGAGTATGTCGAGGGAGCTACAACCGTTTTCACAAATCTTCGCCCGTGGGCAAAGGATAAGTGGGATAACCGATTTCGTCTCTGCTTCACTGATGACAATCTGGCAAGGAGTCGACTATAGAGGCTGAATCCCCTCGAACGCCTTAGCATGAGAGGATTAATGACTCCGCCTTCGGAACGGGAAGTGTTAGAGCGGTGTAGCCAACAGGATGTCACAATCTATCTGCCCAAGCGCTCTCGCTCGCAAAGTCACCTGGAGGAACCTCCAGAAGATGAAGTAGCACCAGCCCAACCACTGAATCCCAGAGTAGCTATTAACAATCAAAAGCCTCCCTCCTCGGAAAATGCAGGGACGTCGAATTCTAAAGCCCCTCGAACAATTGAAGCCCCTCGAACAAGTGTTATTACTCCAACAAATCTCATTCCTCCTCTCCCTGCTCCCATCCTCCCACCAAGGAAAGATGGCAAGAAAAAAGACTTGAAGGGGAAGGGTATTCTTCTTGAGCCCATCGAAGAACAATCCAAGGGAGGAGAAACCCCTGACAACAATGAAGAGACTAATTTTGAAAGAGAAGTCCACGGTAGTGCAAATGATGCTGAAAACAGGGATGGCCAGTCACCCAGGGAAACTTCCTACCAATCCTTGCACTCTCCTCTTACTGAGGCTTCTCACCCAGCTTCCCTCGAAGACAGCCCAAGGCTAGCTCATATCCCTGCTCCTCGAACAAACCCTCCACTACTCATTCATCCAGACGTTGCTTGTGGTAATTTTTCCGAATTTGATTCTACAGCGTTAGGGTCTCCTTCGAGCTCCTTCGAAGTCCCCTTGGATGATGAGTTCTCAATGAGTCTTCGGAGACTGCTACACACTTCAGTGAACCGAGGAAAGAAGATGCGCCATCTTGAAAAGCGCAAAAATTACTACAAGTTCAAGGCATCACTAGCTGCCTCTCAGCTCGAGGAGGCCAAGAAGGAGTATGCAGTGATCGAGGGCCAAGCTGATGCCTTGTACGAGCGTCTTTCTGCCTCTGAGAATTATGTGAAAATGCTAGAGAGGTGTTGCCAAAAAGAAAGGGACTTGTACAAGGAGAAGACTGATGCCCAGGAGCTGATGATATCTGAATACAAAAAGGGGCATCGCAAGGCTTGCGATGGATTCGAGCAATGTACTGAGGCTCTTCGAAAAGTAGTTGGAGAGCGCGATAAATTGGAGAAAAAGATCAAAGGTTTCCCAGTAGAAATCGAAGAGGCGAAGGAGAAGGCTGTGGATGCTTATGCAGCAACATGTTCAAAGAACTTACAGGCTTGGGATGCTGCCATTCGAGCCGGCTTATTGACCCAAATATACACCGATCACCCTGAATATGACCTGGGGCCTTTCTGGAAGCTTGTCCCCCCAGAACTTCGCCCTCCCTAAATAGTCGTAAGTGAGAGTGAAGACTCAGAAGGTGAGGGGAGTGACACCTCGAAAAATGCCGATTGAGTAAAAGTGCTGTAGGTAGTTTTATTTGTATATGGCCTAAAAATGCCTCTTTTTGTAATGATTGGAACTTGCTGTGTTGCTTTAACTTTGTAAGAGCACTGAATATTTGACTTGTCAATGTATTGTATCTGGAACAAGTTCATAATGATTATCAGTTAGATAAATTGTTCTTTGAATTATGATTTCATTGGCCCTTCGAACAATTAGTATTTGGATAAATTCACAAATTTTATTGGCCTTCGAACAACTAGTGTTATGTTTGTAATAAGGCCATCGAACTTCAAGTTGATTGGCCATCGAACTCCAAATTTATTAGCCTTCGAATAATTATTATCTAGATAAATTGATAAGTGTTATGTTTTTAATAAGGTCTTCGAATTCCAACTGACTTGGCCTTCGAACAATTCGTTCTTAAATAAATTTAGCAAGTTTTATGCTTGCAATAAAGCCTTCGAATTCCAACTTACTTGGCCTTCGAACAATTTTTACTTAGATAAATTTAGCAAGTTTTATGCTTGCAATAAAGCCTTCGAATTCCAACTTACTTGGCCTTCGAACAATTTTTACTTAGATAAATTCAGCAAGGGTTATACTTGCAATGAGGCCTTCGAATGCCAACCTACTTGGCCTTCGAATAATTTTGGGGTCTCCGAAAACAATTTCAAGGAGAAAATGTTCTGATTCACAACTGACAGTGGCTTCGAGGCACACCTTAATGTGACCCGAAGAATAGTTCGAAGGTCCCAAAACATCGTGGCACACTTTAATGTGACCCGATGAATAGTTCGAAGGTCCCAAAATATCGTGGCACACCTTAATGTGACCCGAAGAATAAAGTAAAAATAATAATAAAAAATAGCGCGAGGGACAATAATTCGAGACACATGTTACCGTGGCTCAAAAAATAGTTCGAAGGACAGCAATTCGAGGCACAAGTTACTGTGACTCAAAAAATCGTGCGAGGGACAACAATTCGAGGCACATGTTACTGTGACTCAAAAAATAGTTAAAGGCAAAGAAACTTTGTATTTAAAGGGATCACCGAAACACCTCATTAAAACCTTCATGTGCCTAACAGGGTAGGAAAGAGTGTGTCCTTACCAATATTTTTCCCAAGGGATACATAGAAAGTGAAAAGAAATACAATGTCATCTCCGAGCTCTGCTAATCGAGGTACAACTTTAAATGCTCAATATTCCAAGGTAAGCGGAGCTATCATCCGTCTTTATCTTTCAACGGATATGTGCCTGGTTTTATCCTTTCGGTGACCTCATAAGGGCCTTCCCAGTTAGGTCCCAACTTCCCCAAACTCTTGTCCTTAGTGTGCAAGAAAACTTTGCGTAGGACCTTGTCTCCCACCTGAAAGTCTCTATGGTTGACTTTGGACGCATATCGACTCCTCATAAGAGTTTGATAGTGAAGGGAAGTCAGCTGCGCCCGCTGTCTCTTTTCCTCCACCAAATCTAAAGCCAATGCTCTATGCTGGTCATTTGTGTCTGAGTCATAAGTTGCTATTCGATGTAAAGGGAAAAGGATCTCCGGAGGGACCACGGCATCCATCCCATAAACTAAGGCAAATGGGGATACAGCGGTGGCTGTCCGGGGGGTCGTTCGATATGCCCACAATACCTCCTATAAATAGTCAGGCCATTTCCCCGCCTTACCTTCCAAGTTCTTTCTCAAACCGTCGAGGATGGTGCGATTAGTTACTTCCACCTGCCCATTTTCCTGAGGGTGAAATGGTGCCGAAAAACATTGTCATATGCCCCTTGACACACAAAACTCTGGAATTCTTTGTTATCAAATTGTGGTCCATTGTCCGTGGTAATCTGCAACGGTACACCAAAACGACAACAAATATTAGATAAAACAAATTTGATCACGTCTTTGGCCTTTGTTCCCGCGAGTGGCTCAGCTTCCACCCACTTAGAAAAATAATCGACGACCACAATTATCGTCTGTCTGCCCCCAGAGGCCATCGGTAGAGGTCCAACCAAGTCAATGCCCCACCTGTCAAAAGGAACTGCCTCTGAGATGCTTTCCATCAACACTCCCGGTTTGTGAATTACATTAGCATAGCGCTGGCACGTGTCACAGCGTTTGACCAAATCTTTTGCATCAGCCGAGATAGTTGGCCAATAATAGCCTGCCAAGAATACCCTGCGTATCAAAGCCTTATATCCACAATGAGCAGATCCTTCACCGTCATGCAACTCGGAGAGGATAATTTGTGACTCGGGCCCACTCAAGCACCTTAGCAATGGCCGACTCAAAGATTTTTTATACAGCAATCCTCCTAGCAAAATGTAACCATGAGACTTGAATCTAATTCTTCTAGCTTCATATTTGTCGACGGGCAAAACGTCATGAGCTAAAAATTCAATGAGGACTGTTCTCCAATCAGGCGTGATCGCGTGGCTTTCCTCCGAGATGTTCATCACATGCTCTTTACCAATTGAGATCGACGGGCATATCTGGACCAAAACCCAGGGATAACCCTCTGTCCGTGAAGCAGAGGCGAGAGAATCTGGGACGGCATTTAACTCTCGTCGGACATGCTCGAACTTGACGCCCTCAAAACCCGATGCCAAATCTTTCATCAGCTTCAAATACTGTATCAGTGTTTCCTTCCTTGTCTCGGACTCCCCCGAAGCCTGATTTATCACTAGCTGAGAATCACTGACCAATTTTATCCGCCGAGCCCCGCATATTTGAGCTAAACGTAGGCCGGCTAAAGCTGGTTCATACTCAGCCTCATTATTAGTAGCTTTGAAACCGAAACGAATGGCTTGGAACATAGCTACCCCTTGTGGGGATATCAACTGGACACCTGCCCCGCTGCCTGAGATGTTCGACCCACCATCCGTCCGTATCACCCATTCTTCCTCGGCGACTATATCAGGTGCCTCCTGCTCTTCCCTATCTGAATGGAATTCAACCAAAAAATCTGCTAAAACCTGTGCTTTTATCGCCGTTCGAGGCTCAAATGTTATGTCGAAGTCTCCCAGCTCTACGGACCACTTAGTCATCCTGCCAGAGATGTCTGGTCTTTGTAATAGACTCTTCAGGGGATGTTAAATACTCTTGAATTTGACGAAAAGCCGTCGAACATTCTTCGGTCCAACAAAATTGCTTCGCATTCCGCAATATTTTAAAGATCGGAGCACACTTATCCGATGAGCGAGAAATGAATCGATTCAGAGCAGCCAATCGTCCTGTCAGGATTTGCACCTCTTTAATGTTTCGAGGAGGTGTCATAGCGATCAAAACTCTTAGCTGCTCAGGGTCAGCCTCAATGCCTTTTTCGCTGATCATATAACCAAGGAATTTACCGGACCGCACACCAAAAATGCACTTTTCCGGATTGAGTTTGAGATTGACTCTACTCAAGTTGTTGAATGTCTCCGCAAGGTCAGCAAAATGGTCTTCGTCGTGCTCACTCTTAACCAACATATCGTCGATATAAGCTTCCATATTCCGCCCAATCTGCTCCTCGAAGGTTTTATTAACCAGGCGCTGATAAGTTGCCCCCGTATTTTTTAACCCGAATGGCATGACCTTGTAACAATACAGACCTCGCCCAGTAATGAAAGAAGTGCTCTCTTCATCGTTAGCAGCCAGTCGGATTTGATTGTATCCCGAGTAAGCGTCCATAAAAGATAGCAATCGATTTCCGGAGGTCGAGTCCACTAATCGATCAATGCGAGGGACAAGAAAAGGATCTTTAGGACAAGCTCGGTTCAAGTCCGTGAAGTCGATACACATTCTCCACTTGCCATTTTTCTTTCTCACCAACACCGGATTCGACGCCCATATAGGATAATGTGACTCGCGAATATGACCTATGCTTAGCAGCCGTTCGAACTCCGACAAAATCGCTGAGGCTTTTTCCGGGGAGACAGGCCTTCTTTTTTGGACTATGGGTCGGACATCCGATCGTATCGCGAGCTTGTGACATATAATTTCCGCCGGCACACTAGTGACATCCTGTGCACACCAAGCAAACATATCGAGCTTATCAGACAAAAAAGTAATTAACTTCCCTTTAAATTCGGGGGAGAGGTGGACCCCTATTTTCAGAACTTTGCTAGCCGCGAACTCGTGTGTCGCAGAATCTTCCTCTGGGACTTGAAATCCGGGGGCCTCCCTCGGATCATCGCAAGGGATGACCTTGGGGGGTGGCCCCTTTAATTGCTATGCTGGATCAGAGGGGCCCCCTCGAACCCCTTTGGAAGACAGGGCTATCTGGTAACATTCTCGTGCCATCTTCTGGCTACTTTTGACTGTTCCAATATTGTTCCCGATCACATACTTTAGACATTGATGCACCACGGAGATGATGCCATGCATCCGAGATAACCAAGGGCGACCCAGGATAGCATTATAAGAGGTTGGTGCGTCAACCACAATGAAGAGTACCTCCACCTCTTTTTTGAATGGTCCACGACCCAACTCTACCATACATTAAAACTCCCCCACAACAACCGCTGTGGCACCAGTGAAACCCACTATTGTCCTGTCGGATCTTCGGATGACCGGTGGGTCAGAAATGCGGCGGTAAGTACTCATAAACAAAATGTTCGCAGAACTTCCTGTGTCGATGAGTATTTTTTGAATCTGATCCCCAGCAATGCCCGCCGCGATCACTACAGCGTCCTCATGAGGGTCTGCAACATTACGCATATCATCATCATCAAAACAAATAATAGGAGAAGGCGAGCGATGCATTTGTGCGGAGACTCCAGCTTCGATCTGGGTGGTCAGATTCACTATGTGCCTTTTGCGAGAGCTGTTAGAATTTCCTGCGATTGTGTCTCCGCCGAAAATTGTTAAAGAATCGAAAAATGCACAAAGGATGTCCACCCTCCCCCTCGGAATTTCTTCCTCTACCAGGTTTACATTGTTCCTCCCGACTTTGGGGTCCAAATACTCTTGTTCGATGTCAAAATCGTCAACCCCTTCAGAAATTACCATGGCTGTGTCAGTATTCTTCGAGACAGCTTTTACCACGGTATTTTTCTGGGAGTGTTTCTTGACATACTCCAACAGCATTCCATTCTCAATGAGAGCTTGCACCTCCTTCTTCAAGGCTATGCAATCTTTAGTGTCATGGCCCACATCCTCGTGATATTTGCAATATTTGTTGACGCTTCTGCTTTCCCTCGGTGTTTGTATGGGAAAAGGTTTCCTGAACGTGACCGAAGAC
Source organism: Limnanthes douglasii subsp. nivea (assembly GCA_036936605.1). Taxonomy (NCBI): domain Eukaryota; kingdom Viridiplantae; phylum Streptophyta; class Magnoliopsida; order Brassicales; family Limnanthaceae; genus Limnanthes; species Limnanthes douglasii. The sequence continues at coordinate 34,544,152 of JAUPFV010000004.1, forward strand.
TTAGCCTTATCAAATATCGCAGCAACATTTTCTGTCAACGCCGCAAAGTAATCGGGTCGAGTCCATTTATTTGACATATATCTTCCCCCTTGATTGTGGTTTGATTGATTGCCATAGTACTGCGGGTTTGACTTTTGCCTCGGAGGATACTGACCCGTGCTTTTAGCTTGAACGTTTGATCGAGGGCCCTGAGCGCTTGGCTCAGTCCTTTGGAATTGATTATGGTCCAATTGCTCTCTGGAACCTTTCTCCGAGGCTTGGGTTTCTTCCACCAAGATTCTCTTCTCAACTTGATCTAGCAATGCTCCGAAGGTCATCGCCTGACTTTCTGCCACCGTGTCTTTTAACAACCCGGGGAGCAAGCCCATCCTGAACGCTGCAAGCGCCACCGAGTCCTTACAGTACTCCATATCTGTTTTGGTTTTGACAAAGCGATTGGTATAATTTTTGAGGCTCTCCCCCACGTTTTGTCGACAGTAGATTATTGTGTCTCCGTTGGCCCGAAACTTCTTGCTCCCCACGAAGTGTTGTCTAAAGATGTTCCAGAACATGTCAAAGTTCTTAATAGAGCCCTGAGGTAGCCTGTTGTACCATTTAGATGCCACTCCCTTGAAAGTTTAAGAGAATGCCCTGCACAGAAGCTTATCATCGTCGTCGAAGTTTATCATAAAGTTCTTAAACTGCTCGATGTGATTATCCGGATCCTGAGTCCCATCGAACTTTTCAAGCTTCGAAATGTCAAAGTGCTTTGGAAGGTTCCCCACTAAGATCTCCGAGGACAGAGGAGAGGCACTTCAATTATGTCCCGTACGATAAATGTTGGACCTCAAATTATCGTTGTTTGAAAAGTACAGCCCTTCCTCGGAGGGCAAAGTGTATTGCTGCTGCCATTCTGAATTTCGAGGACCCATATCATCCTTCCCAAGGCACTTCGCCTGCTCATGAGAGCGGTCACCAACTCGGTCGTGGCGACTCTTTTCCCACGAGGATTTCCTCTCCGAACTCCTTCCCCTTCGGGCTCCAGTTCGCCTCTGATCACGCTTTTTCCTCCTGTGGTATCTTCGAGGAGATGATTCAAAAGTACTATACCACGAGTAGTCGCTTGAAGTAGCCGAGTCCGAACGGTATTTTTCTCTCCTCCTCGGAGACCGTCGCTCACGCCTCCGATATTTATCATCTCTCTTCTTGGGACGAATTTCAACGTCCCGCTCCTCCCTTTGTTCGACGGGTTCTCTTCTTATCTCAGACCGAACATTTTTCTGGGCGGTTTCCTTCTCCGCCTTCAACCTTTCGATTTCCAACAACAGTTTATTCCTCTGAGCCAAGAGGGCGGAGTCATCGAAAGCGTTCTCGACTCGCCGACCTCTTTCTCCTTCGGATTCCAAGTCGTCCTGAAAGTCATCCGCCTCCATGTTTTCCTCGCAGTGATCAATTAAATCGTCCCCTTGGCCTTCCATGGTTCTCCTCGGAACATGAATTATTTCTAGGAAGTGATTATCGTCAGAGCGATTTTCGTTTCCCACAGACGGCGCCACTGAAGAGTTAAAAGATAGTCCAAGGGTGATTTTGTTGTGCGAAGATTTGTTGATAGAGGATTTGGTGATAGAGGAATGTTTGAGTGTCAGATCTAGAGAGAGAAAGTGCTACTTGCTAAACAATATAGAGAGAGAAAGTCTCGTACTATTCATCTCGGGATTCGTGAAGCGTGTGTGGTCCTTTTATAGTACAATTGCGGACCCCACTCGCTTTAATTCGGTTTAATTACATCTTTTGGTCCCCGCTTTTTGGTTTCTTCCTATTTTGGCTATATCTTTACAATTCATACATTTCAGCCCTTATACATTTATTTCTATGCATTTTGGCCCTTATACATTTATTTCTATGCATTTTATCCTATCAAGTTTCTTCTTTACAATTCGGCCCTTGTCTTTTATTCTTCCTTATCAACTTCCACTTGTCCATTAGCTTGAGGATAAAAAGGCGTAAAAAACATTGCTGAATTTATTTAGAAGTAAAAAATGTTGTCATTTCCCTATTATTAAACTGAGGGCCATAATCTGTTGTGATCCTCCGAGGAACCCAAAAACGACAACAAATACTGTTCACAATAAATTTGACAACATCCTTTGCATTTGTTCCTGATAGCGGTTCTGTCTCTGCCCATTTCGTAAAATAATCCACAACCACAATTATCATCTGTCTTCCCCTAGAAGCCATCGGCAAAGGTCCCACCAGATCAATTTCCCATCTATCGAATGGTACCGCCTCATATATAGACATGAGTGATACTGCTGGTCTATAAATAACATTGGCAAATCTCTGACAAGTATCACAACCTCGGACTAGATTCTTAGCATCGTTCATGATCATAGGCCAATAAAACCATGCAAGTAAAACTCGACGCGATAGAGCTTTGAACCCATAATGAGCTGACCCTTCACCATCATGCAAATCTGACAATACTTCTTGTGATTCTTGCTTGCTTAAAAATCGTAATAATGGTCTGTTCAATGCCTTTTTAAATAAAATTCCATCTAGAACTATATATCTAAAGGCTTTACCTCTTAACTTTTTGGCCAATTGGGAATCATATGGCAATAATCCTTGAGTAAAAAAAAATTAAGAATATCTGATCGCCAATCACGTCGGCTTTCATCAGTGATAAAAAATTCTTCTATGCCTTCACATTGGTTAGATTGAGTAACAATTGAAGGATTTTCTTATAGCAAAATCCAAGGATATTCTTTCTTGTAAGCAACATTTGCTAAAGAATTAGCCACCGTGTTACTTCCTCGCCTAATATATTCCACAACCACGTTGTTAAACAGAAGCATTAAATTCCAAAGCTCCCGAAGACATAAAATCAAGCGATCCTTCTTTGCTTCAGAAAATCTAGATACCTGATTTGCTAATAACTGAGAATCCGTTTCCAAACGTACTGAAGTCGCCCCACAAATTCTTGCCAATCTCAGACCTGCCAAAGCAGCTTCGTATTCAGCTTCATTGTTCGAAGCATGAAAACCAAATTTAATTGATTGCACAATGGTCTCTCCCGTAAGAGCTATTAACTGAACCCCAGCACGGCACCCTGAAATACTGGATCCTTCATCTGTTCGAACCACCCACCTCGAATCAACAGGTATAGCTTTTTTAGCTTCTTCCTCATCTGATCGGCTTGAGTGGAACTCAACAAGAAAAAACCTGTCAGTGCTTATGCTTTTATCACTGTTCGAGGTGTAAATAAGATATCGTAATCCCCCAACTGCACTGACCATTTAGTCATCCTCCCTGAAATATCAGGTCGTTGTAAAATATTTTTTAAAGGAAAATGAAGTTTGGACTTCGATAGTATGAGCTTGAAAATATGAACGCATCTTCCTAGCAGCAATCACCAATGCTAATGCCAGCTTTTCTAATTTCATATATCTTTTTTTCTGCTGCCACCAAACTTTTACTAACGTTATACACCGGTTTCAGAATTCCTGAATCTTCACTGATTACACTGCGCTTAGTGCAAAATTCGATACCGCGATGTACATAAATAATTTCTCCCCATTTTGAAGCTTTTCCAGAATCTCTGGTGATGACAACAAATTTTTAATGTTCGTGAAAGCTGCTTCACATTTTGACATCCATTCAAACCTATTAGGTACTCGTAACACTTGAAAGAAAGGAAAACATTTATCAGAAAATCTTAAAATAAATCGATTAAGTGTTGCTAACCTTCATGTCAGAATTTGCACTTCTTTGATTGACCGAGGATAATTCATTGTTATCAAAGCTTTTAACTGTTCTGGGTCAGCTTCTATTCTTTTTTCACTGATGATAAAACCCAAAAACTTCCCCGACCGAACTCCAAAGGTGCATTTCTCAGGATTTAGTTTCAACATGATCGCCCTTAGATTCAAAAAAGCTTCCTTTAGATCATCAAGATGCACTTCGTCCCTTGAGCTTTTCAATACCATGTCGTCTATATATACCTCCATATTTCTTCCGATCTGCGTAGCAAAAGCTTTATTCATTAATATTCAATAAGTGGCTCCAACATTCTTCAAACCGAAGGGCATCACTCTATAACAATGCAGGCCCCTATCAGTTATAAAAGTTGTGCACTCTTGATCTTTTGGATCCATTTAGATCTGATTATACCCTGAAAAAGCATCCATAAAAGTTATAATTGTGTTGCCTGAAGTTAAATCAATCAACTGATCTATTCGAGGAACAGGAAACAGATCTTTGGGGCAAGCTCTATTCAAATCTGTAAAATCTACACACATCTTCCACCGGATTTACTGTCCATAAAGAAAATTGTGATTAACTTATGTGTCCGACCTTAGACAACCGATCCACTTCAGCAACAATTGCTTTTGCTTTTTCCGAGAAAAATGATCTCCTTTTTTTAATTAACGGCTTGACCTTCGGATCTATGGCTAAGCTATGTCGAATTACCTCAATAGGTACTCATGTTAAATCTTCTGTCCTCCAAGCGAAGACATCCAAATTTTGAGATAAAAAATAAAGCAAATGTTGACGAAGAAAAATGGTCAATAAAGTTCTGATTCGAAGTACCTTTCCTTCCAAAAAAGTAAACTCCTCTATCTCTTCACTCACCATTAAAGACCCCGGGGTTTCCCTCGGATCGTCAACCCTTTCTTCCAAATCCGAGGGTACCCCCTCTAACTTTTATTCTCGAACAACCTTTTGATTGCCTCGAACAACCCCAACTCTGTCTCCCACTACGTACTTAAAGCACTGATGAACTGTAGAAACCATCCCGTACATTCTTGAAAGCCATGACCTTCCAAAAATAACATTATAACTTGTGGGACAGTCCACCACCAAAAAGAGTACCTAGACCTTTTTCTTGAATGATCCTTTTCCCAAACTAACTTCACCTTTGAATTCTCCAACAACATAATTTGTTACACCCGTGAATCTGATAATCGTACGATCCGATTGAGTAATCCGAGGTGGATTTGTCATTCTATCATAGGTGGATTAAAAAAGGACATTAGCAGAACTGCTAGTGTCAATAAGCACACGTCGAATTTTGACGCCATCCACCTCAGCTCCAATCGCCACAGCTACCTCATGTGATCCTGCAGTACCTCTCAGATCGTCTTCATCAAACAAAATGAAGGGAATATCTTTCTTTCCATACAAGTGTGTTGAAATCCTCCCTTCAATTTGAGTTGTCAAGTTGAAATCCTGCCCGAATTTCCAGTCGTTGAATCGCCTCCAAAAATAGCCAACGATTCAAAAAACTTGCATAATTCTCGAACACGCCCCTTTTCCACAGGCTCTTCGACTGTTATCAGAAAAAACCTATTCGGGTCCTTTTTAACTTATTCAGAAGAAGCACCAAACAGTTTAGTCTGTGAATCCATAATCATCAAATTCTCATCTGGCGGTGCAGCCTTCAAAGTCGATGCGCCATTATTTTTTGATGCACTCCCATGTGACTTCACATAAGTCAGGAGCTTTCCATTCTCAATTTAATATTGGTTTCTTTCTTCAGAGCAATACAATCATTTATATCATGTAAAATATCATCATGATAGCTGTAAAATTTATTATTTCTCTCCTCCCTTGGTCTACTGATGGGAGCCGGCTTCCTGAAATTCACAGAATTCTTGGTCTTATCCTAGATGACGGAAACATTCTCTGTCAGATCGGCATAATACTCAGGCTTGACCCATGTATTTGGTCTAGGCATGTTGTAAGTATTAGATGGAGCGTGATTTGAATAACCACCACTCTGAGGAGGAAAATTGTTCTTTTGCCCCGACTGCTGATTACCATTGCCATTGTTATTACCATTCGAGGGCTGCCCCTGATTATTGGTTGCATGTCCCAATTTTTTTGGAGTGTTGACTGGTCCGCCTCAGACTCTACTCGACTCTTGCACTTTGATATGATCCTCAACTTGAGCCATCAAAGCTCCAAAAGTCAAGGCCCTTCTCTTTGTTGTTTCATTAGCTAAATCCCCTGGCAACAACCCTTGTCGAAAAGCTGCCATTGCCACATTTTCCTCGCAGTTATCCAAACTAGCCTTGGTCAACACAAATCTCTTGGTATAGTCTTTCAATTTTTCTCCCGGTGCCTGCTTGCACTGAATAATAGTATCACCATTTGCTCTCATCTCTTTGTTTCCCACAAACTGCCTTCGAAAAGCAGTATAGAAATCTCTGAAATTTGATATGAACCCTCTCGGAATCCTATTGTACCACTTAAGAGTTGTTCCCTTAAAAGTCTGTGAAAATGCACGACACACAAGTCGGTCGTCATCCTCGAAATTCATCATATAATTCTTAAATTGTTCGACGTGATCATCGAGATCCTGCATCCCATCAAACTTTTCCACCTTTGAAATATCAAAACACTTCAGAAGCGCTATGGATCGAATTTCATCCGTCAACGGAGAATTTCTATAGTCAACACCTTGAACGAACTGATCAGCAGTTCCCATTGTGACGTATAGGTTCCTATCAGTTTCAGTATACTGATTCGAAGGATTTCCTTCATCCCAAGTTGAACGAGGAACATTCTTAGATTTGCTTTCCTTTTTATACTTCCTCGAATAATCTCTATCATATTCTCCTCTTGAAGAACCTCTGTGCCTCTTAAAACCAGAGGTTGAGCTTTCGACCTCCTCGTCACTAGAATTCATTAATATGTTTATCATTTCTCTCCTTTCGAGGCGAATATCGCTCTTTAGGAGCCAAAACATGTTTTTTATGTTCAGACTTAGCGCGTCGATCATCGAAAGATCGATCTGACTGACCTCCCACCTCATTCTTTTTTACTTCCTGTCTAACCTCGGATCTGAGCTTTGCTGCGAGTATCTATTGCTCCCTCCGTTCATATTTTTCATTCAAAGTATTAATTCTATCTAAAAGTTGATTCATTCTTGCCTCAATATCAGATTGAGCTCGGATCGGAGACGATCCATCAGTTCTATTTCCATCGGTTTTCTCTGCATATATCGCTGACGGAAGCATAAGATTGTTTTCTAGATTCATTGTATGAATTTTAATCAGATAATTCAACTAGATTGTATCAATATTTCGAACGAAATAAAGGCACTGATTTTACGTCCCCAGTGGAGTCGCCAATTTGATAAGTTATTGATTTACCTTAGTTAATTGTCAAGAGGGTACTCTAGAGAGAGAAAGATCTTAGTGAGTTTTTAGAGAGATAAAATGCAAGTACAAATGGGTTTCAAAGTAAAAAGTGTTCAACCCCTTTATTAGAGTAGTCTGGTCCTTTATATAGAGGAGCCAAGACTTGTCTCAAACTGAAATCTGTTACATAAAGTGGACTAATTGCTGTTTAGTCCTTACTAATTATACATAGTTACAAATATCATCTGAAACTTACATCAGTCAAGAATTAAGGACAAAACTTACATTATTTACAATTAAATCCTTAAATTTACATTATTCACAATTTCATCCTTAAAACTCTATTTCCATATCAGAGATAAAAATGAATTTATCATTACTTACTTTGATATATCTTAGAAGGCCATTAACAAACTTAACATACGAATCCATCAACAAGTATAAAAATGATTTGTCTTATGGTCAGAGAACTTAACTTTAGTGGGAAATATTCATGAAAAATATTAAAAGACATTCTTTGATAAAATTATAACCGAAAACAAAATACTTTAAAAGTTGGGAACGAGTTGGGTATGACAATTGTCGATGACTTGAAAGAATTTGATAATGTCTAGTGAAAAAGGAAACCGAATCCCATGATTAATATAATAATTAAATAAAATTACTTAACTTTCTTGAGTGTCAAAATTGATGGAGAAATACTGAAATATATTCCTTGATAAAATTATAGCCGAAAAAAAGGTGAGAACTAGTTAGTAATAGAAATTGTATGTGGCTTGAAAACATTTGAGAAGTTCTATTGTAAGAGGCAGATCAAGAGAGTATTGAAGAAATTAACTTCATTTTCTCGAGGATTGAAAGAATTTTCCTCAATTGCAAGGAACTTAATACTTACATCATGAAGAATTGTCCAATCAACGAGTTTTTTTATACATCTATTGTTAATAAGACAAGGATATGATGGTCTACAATACTCTTTAGTTGAAGTTCATTCAAAACATCATCCTCGGTTTTTAATGGACATGTGCGATTAGGAGTATCAACCATGTTGCTACCTTGTACTGATGATATACTCATACCGTCGAGAATGAATGAAGTAAGTGAAACACTTTGAGTTCAAAATAGCTGTAAGAGAATTTTATTTCTTCATTGTAACTTTAATCCTCTAGCATGTCTGACATATTAGTTGAATAACTTTAGTAACTTCTCTATGCTCATAATGATCAAAAGACGAAGCCCTAAAAAAATCATCATTGTGATTACTTTAACTGTCAGAATAGTCACTACTTTCACCTTTTTACCCATTTATAAGAATAAAACCAAAATATGTGTAACATCAAAAACAAGAGGTAGCAAAATCAAGAAAAACAAGAAATGGTGAAAAAAGACAAAGAAGATATAGAATAAGAAAGTGAAAAAGCAAATGGATAATGGAAATGGGTATCTATACCCAGAGGTATAAACAAATTTCAACAATCGATTTTTTTTCAATGACTTGGATTCACTTGTAGGATGAGCGGTTCAAATTAAAAGAAGTATTAAGGTTCAGACTTAAAGAAGGTGCAAAGACGCTTTCCTTCTTTGCATGCGCCTGTTTAAGAAAATTTCATATGAATGTAACGATTCTCGTCGGACCTCTGTTTTAATTCTCCGCGAACTGATTATCGTTTCCTTTTTAGCATTAAGCCTCTCAATATATTCTAACAATTCTTTCCATCGAGCTACCAAGACAGATTCTTTGAGTAGCTCTTCAGTATATCTACCATTATTATTTCCTTAATTTGTTAGTTGTTCCTCCATCACGAGATCTCTAGATGAGTCTCCGATCACATGGTTTTTCGGATTAGCCTCTAGCTCTCCACAGACTTCAGTCTTCATTACTCTTACAGTGCTTTGAGGTTAATTTTATGGTTTTGGAATGACGATTTCGGGTACCAGTCGTGTTCTCACAAATGATACCACTAATGAATTCAGTTGTTTCTTAGTTTTTAATCTTGCCAAGAATATGTTCGTATGAAAGTGTATGTCAAAGAAATATCCGTATGAGGTACTTTTAGAGATGGAAACAAAGTAAATATATAGAGAAAGAGATAATAGGAATAAATGTAGCAATCATTGACTAATCATTGACCATTTTCCCAAAAATTGAATATCCTTTATATAGTACATGATGTACGCTATGAAATTATATAATTACCATTATTTAAGTGGATCTCTCACCTCACTCTTCTACTATTCATACACAAAATTACTAGTTATACATTTGACCTCCTCAATCCTTATGTTTGCCTTAGACTAGTCATTGGTAAGTAATTACACCAATTGTATTTACTACATCAAAGATTATGTATTACTATATTATCCTTCCCTTATCCGCAACCCCCTAGTCTTTGTGAAGGTATCTAAAGAATGACTGATTTTAGGGAACATATATTTCTTTCCTATGAGCCTCCTCAGATTTTTCTTCCTTTGAGCCTCCTCAGAAATTTTTTCCTTTGAGCCTCCTCGGATTTTACAGTCTCTGGGCTTCTTTGCACGACCTTCTATAATACTCCCCGGATCATTCTTGCTTTGCATTTTAGTCGGATGACTTCATTACTTGTGTTTCATGAGCGAATCTTCTTAAGGAGCTTCCTTGACTCATGTCTTGTAACCTTATTCAGATTCGTGACCTCACCCTTGGTCATGGTGATCTCATCATACCCATCATTCATTTTAGCTCTGCGTGCATTTATCTATTTGTTGTAGTTTTAGAAATATCTTAGGGGGTGACATTACTTCTTACCACGTGTCGATCATCTCCTAACACACGCCCGTATGCTCTTTGAAACCGTTCGTCAGGAAGATAACATGTTGAAGAGACCTTTGAAACTGACTCTTCAACTTATGCTTGGGAGAAACCACTATTCTTCTATAAATACTGATCTATTTTCATAATTTCAAGTTTACACACTTTATATCAGGTAACCAAAGTGAAGAGGAAGCTTGTTCTAGAGAGATAAACAACTTTCCAAACTGAGTTATTCTTTTAACCTTTCATGCCCAAAGAGTTTGTGAATCTTGAAAGATACAAACTTTGGAGGTGGTTCAACATTTCATAAAGAGTTGAAGAAATGAAAGCTTCCGGTATAAGAGATCACCCTACTCCTCGCGAAAATTCTCAAACGACGTTTCGTGATAACTGGTCTCCTCTTTGGTCGCGTTTTGACATAGTAGGATCTTCAGGTAACAATTTGTCATATGTTTCACCTATCGCCCAACCTCCCAAACAATCTTATTTAGGGAAAAACAAGGGTGACCTTTCACCTTTCGAAAGCGATCGTAAACCCTTCCCCTTCTTACCGATGGGTGATGATAATGATAAACTTACCAAGACGGGAAAAGGAGATCGGGCCAAAAGAAAATAATCTCCACAAGGAACCCCACAGACTACTCCTAAGGTTAGTTCCTGAAAACCCTATTCCAAAAATATTCTTCTTGGAAATGTTTTAAAGTCCATCCCAGAATCTCTAGATAATAGGTTAATTGATGAATCAGATACTGACCGAGGGGTGTACCTTATGGCCCTAGTAGAAGCGGAGCCTATTAAGGCTATTCCAGCATTACCATCCTCCCTCGGACATCCTGAGCAAAGTCGAGAACCCTCTTCTTCTTCACCAATAATACCACCACTTCTCCTACTCACCGAGGAAAGACTTCCAGGGAAAAAGAAGAATTAAAAAAGAAAACATCCCTCAAATCTACCTTCGAACATAGAAGACATCTTAGGCAAAAACCTTCGCGAGATATAAGCTAAATATTTACTTGCGCTTTATAGGGTAAAGTACAAATACTTTCATCCAACTGAGAAGGTGAAGCTAAGGGACCGGTGGGCGATCCCCGAAAATGTTACCATTCGATTCCCAACTGCTAGAGAGACATCCTTATCTATTTGTGACCATGAGTTAGTTCTTTAAATGAAACTCATGAACTAGGGTATTTTCATGCCTCTTGATTTTGCTTTGGTGGAGTATTTCAACCTGATCGAACTTTTTCCATCTCAGGCTGGTCCAAATATGTAGTATACACTTATGGCCTGCATCATGGCCTCCAAGAAATCTGAAACCAAATTCTCAATGGAACATCTTGTCTCAATTTCAGGTGTGGCCAAGAATTCTAACTTTCCCTTCTACTCTTTGGGGCTTGCAAGACAATATAAGGTGGTAAAGGATTTTTTAGAGGCGGACAAGAAATGGAAACAACAGTTTATCTTTATTTATGGGCTATGAGTGACCGGTTTTGAGAGTTCCAAAGAGATACCCCATTGGCTGACTTTGGAACATAGCGAACGAGATACTTGTATGCGTACTTATTATGTTTACTTGTTTGAACTAATTAAAATAAAACATTTTCTTGTGAACAACCATGAAAGGGATTGCTAAACCCTTCAAGGACTATGCTGAATCCGCAAAGGGCGTCTTTGAGAAGTTAAGCCTTTTGGCAAGTGCCAACTGGAGTTAAAAATTCCATATGTGCCTCACACCCTCAAACTTGGTTAGAAGCCATCTTTGGAGGTATGATTCATGTCAAAATAAGTCTTTGAAAGATTTCATGATACCCCCTCCCCCCTCCCGGAAGATGTTGTTCTCCAACTTTTGGAAGGCTTAGACAATATGGTCCATCTACCCACCAAAGCCAAGGCTATGAGTCATCAGGATGCTGAGGATAAAAAAACTGAGGATGATGTTAGCTCATAGGATGATACCTGGGAAGAACAAAGAACCAAAGTCCAAGAGGAACAACGGACTGAGGTCCATGAAAGACAACTGGTTGAGGTCCGAGAAGACCAAAAAGTCTGACTATGAAGTTGTGGTCGACGTGAGACCGGTTGGGAGGAAAGGTAGTGTGAGGCCAAGGAGATTCTCTTCTCAAGAGAAACAGAAGAAAGTTGCTGATAGTGAGGAAGACGATGACAACACAACGGGTCTATGTTTTCCCCATGTGAAGAAAATTGTTATTGTCGATTCAGACTCTAGCGGGGAGTTTGTTCAAAGTAAGCAAATTGTTGGTCAAGGGAATCAGGAAGATATTCTTGGGGAAGGCAAAAATTTGTCCCCTGCCTCAGCTTATTTTGATTTCTATGAAAATGACTTTGTTAGAAATGAGTTTAACAGGTTGCTCCGTGCTATTGCTCTCCTCGAGAAGAAGGCCAGCCACAAATATCGTTATAAAAATTAAGTCATTCAAAAGAAAACAGAGGTGAGAAACTTGACCGTTGAGGTGAAAAACTTGAAAGATGAGCTTGCCCACTTAAAGAAGACAGTTGAAGATCAAAGGAAAACCGAATTGAAGAAGGTAGAAGATGAGCTTGCTCGTGAGAAAGATGAATCTACTGAGCGTCTGAACAAGATCACTTCTTTGGAAACTAAACTTTTCTGAAGAAAAACAGAAGTACGATGATGAAAGGTAATGTTTTATCACTAAGGATATCGAACGGAACACCTTTGTTGATGGTCTCTTTGATTCTTGTGAAACGACTTGACCGTATATTGAGAATGCTGTTAAGGACATTGAAAAACTCAACGTAGAGAATGAGTCTTTGAAAAAAAACTTTGAAGCTGAGAAAAAAATGGTTGGATGCATATGTTGCCGATTGCGTTTCTCATCTTGAAAAAAGAGATGCCAACCTTAAATCAGCTTTGGTTTTAGAAATGCATGAATGTTTTCCTGACTTGAAGCTGGGAAGCCTTTGGCAACGTGTTATAAAAAGACATTGACCAGTAGACGTTTCTTTGGAAGATTTAGTGACTAGCAGTAATTCAGAAAGTTCTTCCTCTGACTCCTCAAAAGATAGTAAAGAGGATGTTGCTCCATACAAAATTAGTGTCTATTAATTTTTTGTTTTTAAACTTTATCTTTTTGTGTAACATTTTTTGTTAATCCATTTTTTGAAGTCCCTGATCAGACCTACTCAAGAGCTTTTACTTTCTTATAATTTTTACACTGAATTCATGCTATCAACCAATCTTTTTCAAATGAAAGAATTTTTTATTCCAAGTTTTTCATATTATAAAGTAAATTGTTGATCGTCATTCATTAGTTGGCCCTTCTAACTAAAAAAATGAGCATTATGGTCTGCCATTTACTGGGTGAACAATATCCATTGGCCTTTATCAAAAGACTTTCCTATTTCAAAATAATGAACATTGCACCCAACAATTGTTGTATGGCCCTTCTTACTAAAAAATATGAGCATTATCATCCAAAAAGATAATATGTTGGATTAAAAAAGATGAACACTATCATCCGACATTTTTTAAAAACTATTTTAAGTTCAAAAAAGATGAAAGCCCATTGGAGATCATTTTAAAATATCAAATAAAATTTTATATATAAGTTGAATATTATGGCACCTCATTAAAACCTTCCTGCGCCGCCAGGGTAGGAAATAGTATGCCACCGATTCTTACATAAGTTTATAGTGTAGATTCAGTTGTGCCCTTCCTAGTACCTCATAAAAACCTTACTGATAATGTAGATTTAGTTGTCTCATTCTTCTTTTTTCCTCCACCAAATCTAGCTCTGTGCGTTTCCCCTTGTCATTTGTCTCCTCAGAGTATTCACTGAGCCTATATGACGGGAAGATCATCCCAGATGGTACCACTGCATCCATCTCATAAACTAGTGCAAATGGTGACTCTTGCGTTGCGGTCAAGGGAGTGGTTTTGTAAGCCTATAAAACTTCTTGTAGATAATCCGACCATTTTCCAGCCTTACCTTCTAAGTTTTTTTTAAGACATCCAAAATTGTCCGATTAGTCACCTTGACTTGGCCATTCGGTTGGGGATGGAAGGGTGCCGAGAAGCACTGTTGTATTCCCTTAAAATCACATAAAGCTTCCATCTCTTTGTTGTCGAACTGTCATTCTTTGTTCATTGTTATTTTCCTCAGAAAACAACAACAAATGTTAGACACAATAAATCTAACCACATCTTTAGCTTTTGTCCATGCTAGAGGTTCAAATTCTACCCACTTTGAGAAATAATCAACTGCAATAATGATTGTTTGTCGACCTCCAAATGTCATTGGTAAATGTCCGACCAAGTCAATGCCCCATCGGTCAACGGTAGAGACTCAAGTATCGAGTCGAGGGGCAAACCTGGTGCATGGATTGCTTTAGCAAATCTCTGGCATGTATCACACTTCTGAACTAATTCATTAGCATCCGAGGAGAGATTTGGCCAGTAATACCCTACAAGAAGAACTCTTCATATCAGTGTTTTGTACCCGCAGTGCACTGACCCTTCCCCATCGTGTAGCTCCGAAAGTATCATATGTGATTCATCTCTCCCTAAACATAAAAGTAAAGGTAGGCTAAAAGATTTTTTATATAGTACATCTCTGAGGATAACATAACCATGTGCCTTAATCGTATTCTTTCAGCCATCATCTTATCAACTGGTAATACATTATTCACCAAAAATTCTTGAATCTCACTCTTCCATCTTTTGCCACACTTGTAGAAATTTGAAAAGCTTCAACAGACCCTTCACCTGTTTCAGATCTCCTTTAATATATAAGGGTTTTCTTGTGTAATAATCCAAGGGTATTCTTTGTGAATAAGAAACTTTAGCCAAAGAATCAGCCACTGAATTTCCAACCCTGTGTTCGTACCTGATGCCTTCGAAAGCCAACGTTAAAACCTTTAAGGCCCCCAAATACTTCACTATATGATCTTTTATTGCTTTAGATTGGCCATATACATGGTTTATAAGGAGTTGTGAATCGCTTACCAGCCTTACTTTTTTAGCACCACAGATTTTAGCGAGTCTGAGGTCTGCCATAGCAGCTTCGTACTCAGCTTCATTATTTAATTGCACCCATGCTCCACATCTTGATAAGTTGAAACCCCCATCTGTTTGGATTGTCCACTATGCTCCAAAGTTTTCCTCAGCAATTTCCATATATGCTCGCTCGGAGTGAAACTCAACTAAGAAAACTGCTAACGTTTGTGCTTTAATGACAGTTCTTGGTTCAAACTTGACATCAAAGTCTCTCAATTCAACCGACCACTTAGTCATTCTTCCCGACACATTAGACCTTTGTAGCATATTTTTCAATGGAAAAGATGTTCGTACTATGATAGAGTGAGCCTGAAAATAAGGTCTCATTTATTCGCGCAGCGGTGACTAACGCAAGAGCTAATTTCTCTAACTTTAAGTATCGCTTCACAGTATCTAGAAGACTTTTACTCACGTCATAAACTGGTCTTGGAGAGGTACCCTTTGCTCGGGTCAAAACCGCACTCACATCATAATTTGACACTGCCAAATAAATATACAATTTCTCCCCCATATTTAGTTTTGTCAAGATTTCTAGAGAAGAAAGGTACTCTTTAATTTGATTAAAAACTTATGAACATTCTTGGGTCCAATCAAAAAAAATTTATTTTCTTACTACTTGGAAAAATTGAGCGCATTTATCTGATGATCGTGATATAAACCTGTTTAACGCTACCAATCTTCATGTTATGATTTATACCTCTTTGATCGTTTTTGGGTGTGCCATAGTGCTCAAATTCCTTAGATGTATCAGATCGGTTTCTATACCATGCTCACTAACTATGTGCCCTAAAACATTTCAGGATCTTACCCCGAATTTACACTTTTATGGATTCAACTTCAAATTTATCTGGCTCAAGTTGGCAAACGTTTCTTCTAGGTCAGTCAAATGGTTTTCATCCCTTGTTTTTTTACTAACATGTCATCAATGTAAACCTCAATATTTCGTCCAATTTGAGTATCAAAATATTTGCTTACTAACTGCTGGTAGGTTGCTCTAGCGTATTTTAACCCAAACGGCATTACCTTGTAGTAGTGTAGACCTCTTCCGGTGATGAAAGTTCTCATGATCTTTTGAATCCATTTGGATCTGATTATACCTGATATAATCATCCATGAAATAGAGTAGGCGGTTTCTGGAGGTTGAGTCAACTAACTGATCTATTCTACGTACATGGAAATGATTTTTGGAACAAGCTCTGTTTAGATCGTTGAAGTCTACACACATTCGCCACTTGCCATTCTTTTTATTTACCAGGACCAGATTAACAGTCCATAAAGGATATAGTGACTCGCGAATGTGACCCACTTTAGTTAAATGATCCACCTTTGCCATGATAACTTTAGATTTTTCTTAAGAAAAAGATCTTCTCTTCTGTATGATCGGACGAACATTACTTCGTACTGCAAGCTTATGACAAATAACATCTGTTGGAACCTCTGTGGCATCTTTTGTACACCATGCAAACAAATGTAATTTCGTTGGTAAGAACTTGATT
Source organism: Limnanthes douglasii subsp. nivea (assembly GCA_036936605.1). NCBI lineage: Eukaryota > Viridiplantae > Streptophyta > Magnoliopsida > Brassicales > Limnanthaceae > Limnanthes > Limnanthes douglasii. The sequence goes on from JAUPFV010000004.1 coordinate 34,560,595, forward strand.
AAACTTTATTTTACCTCCAAAGATAGTTTCGTGCCGATTTTAAGGCTTTACCCGAAAAAAAGACATGGTCCTCAAAGCTATTGTCCAAGACTATGAATCTGGGGGCTTCCCTTAGATCATCTATGGGATCGGAGCCTGAGGGAACCCCCACTAAGTGTTATTCTTTCTTTGACTCAACCCCCTTGATCTATTTTTGGGGCCAAAACTGCTCGGTAACATTCTTTTGACAAATTTTGGCTGCTTCTAACTGTTCCCACATTGTTTATCACAACATATTTTAAATATTGATGAACGGTCGAAGCAACATCATGCATAATAGATAACTAGGACCTTCCGAAAATAGCATTATAAGATGTGGGGCATCCACCAAAAAAACCAAAAACTGAAACTATATTTTTGAACGGTCTACGGTCCAACTCAACCCTTCCTTCAAATTCTCCGCCAATCTCAGTTGTAGCCCCGGTGAATCCGACTATCGTTCGATCCGATCGTAGGATTGTTGAGGGGTTCTTGATTTGGCTATACGTAGTCATAAACATAATATTTACCGAACTACCCGTATCAATCAGGATGTTTCGTATCTTATTCCTAACTATCTCTGCCACGATAACTAACACATCCTCATGTGGACCAGCTATATATATATATCATATCTTCATCTTCGAAATAGAATATTAAAGACAATCTTCGATATAAATATGGTAAAGCGCCTGCTTCCAGTTGTGTTGCTAGACTAAAAATATGTCTCTTTTGAGAATAATTCGATACCCCTGCAACAACATCTCCTCCAAAAATTATTAATGATTCAAAGAAAGCACAACACTTACTAACCTTTCCTCTTGCTATCGGCTCTTCTACTACGTTTATACTGTTTATGTTCGGTTTCGGATCCAAATATCTGGTGGAGATGTCGAACACACCGATAAACGTTTCATCAATTGCTTCTGATATCATTAAAGCATATTCTTGCTTTAGGACAGTATCTTGTTTTGGACCAACTGAGGAATTATTCTTCACAAACGAAGTTAACTTCCCATTTACTATTAAGTATTGTATCTATTTCTTCAATGCCACACAATCCTTTGTATCATGACCGATGTCCTCATGATATTGGTAGTATTTATTTTTTTTGTTCTCCCTCGGAGTCTACATTGTAAATGGCTTACAGAAATGTATATTCGAACGTGTTTTCTCAAGGATACTTGCCACACACTCAGTCAAGTCGGCAAAAGAAGCTGGTCAGATCCACTTGTTCGACATGGGTCGGACATACTGGTTGAGTTTTGACAACTGATGTATACTCTTTCGCTCTTTGAGGTACCCGACTTATTGGACCATATTTGTCGGTTGCAACACTTGTTGTTAGAAATTTGTTGGGGGTGCATTGCTTCTTGTCATTGTTGGATCTTGATAAAACTGATTCAGATTAAATTATGACATAGACTCTAATTCCGATGCCCTGGTTTCTTCCAACAAATTTTCTTTTTCTATCTAATCCAGTAATGCTCCGAACATCATAGCATGCGTTTCTGGTGCATTATCCTTCATTACCCCTGATGAGGGTGGAATTCGCCAATATAAATAATGAGGAATTAATTGTAATAAAAGGAACTTGGTGTAGTTATTAAGGTATTTAGGGTCTCTCAAAGACCAATGTGTAAATATAGTATTAGCTAAGGGGCCTCATCAAATATGTAAAAACAGCCCACTAAGGAATTAAGCGGGTCCACCTTATTCTAGTATAAAAGGTGACCCACTTTCTTGGTAGGTGGGACATTGAATATTATTCTATTACATTCTCTTTCTCTCTCTATATTTTCTCTCTCTAGTCACATCCAGCGCTAGATCTGAAATATTCTCCCAAACCATTATTGACTCATCAACCCCAAAAAGAAAACCTATTCGAAGGTAGTTAGAACCACATTGTCTTCACAGAATTCCATGTTTGTTTTGACTTGGATGAAACACTTCGTATATTATTTAAGAAATTCCTCCATTTTTTGTCTATAATAGATTGTAATATCTCCATTTGCTCATAACTTTTTGCTTCCTATAAAATACTGGCAGAACATGCTCCAGAATATGTCGAAATTCTTGATACACCCTTGAGGTAAATGATTATAACATTTTAATGCAGTATTCTTGAAAGTTTGAGAGGAAGCCCTACATAACAGCTTATCATCATCGTCATAGTTGATCATGAAATTTTTGAACTGTTTGCTATGGCTGTCCAGATCTTGCGTCCCATCAAACTTCTCCAGCTTAAAGATATCAAACCACTTTAGATGATGACCAGACAGAATTCCAGGGAGAGCGAAGATGATCTTCAATTGTGTCCCATTTTATAAGCACTCCCCCCGGACCTTCATTCGCGGTCGCAAACAATCCTTCATCGGATGAGAAAATAAATTGATTACTAACACAATAATCCTGATTATAGTTATTAGACTGAATTTTCCTTAGAGGAGTTATATACTCTTGTCGAGTTACATTTACCACTTTCTCAGGCTCTTCAGAATATAACTTTTTCTTTTGATGATCACGCTTTTCCTTCCTCGAACCTTAGTTCTTCGAACAAATCTTTGCGCCCCCTCAAATATCTTTATCTGTGATTTGTTTTATATCGACAATCTGTATCCAAAGAAAATGATTCATCCAAGCTAAAAGAAGTATACTTACTAGATTCGGTTGATTCATAGCGTTGTTAAGATCTTGCTTGTCTTTTGGAAGGACGACGACTTTTTCTCTGATGTCTTTCCTCGGACTGAGAAACATTTTGACATGGGTCTGCCACTCTCCGTTCTCGTTGGACCTCTGTCTTAATTCTCCGTAAACTGATTATCGTTTCTTTTTCAGCATTCAGCCTCTCAATATAGTCTAACAATTATTTTCGTTGAGCTACCAAGACAGATTCTTCCAGTAGCTCTTCAACATATCGACCATTATTGTTTCCTTTATTTGTTACTTGTTCCTCCATCACGATTTCTCCAGATGAGTCTCCGATTGCATGGTTTTTCGGATCAACCTCTAGTTCTCCATGGACTTCAGTCTCTATTGCTCTTACAGTGTTTTGAGGTTAATTTTATGGTTTTGGAACGACGATTCCGGATACCAGTCGTGTTCCCACAGATGGCACCACTGATGAATTCAGTTGTTTCTTAGTTATTAATCCTGCCAAGAATATGTTCGTATGAAAATGTATGTCAAATAAATGTTCGTATGAGGTACTTTTAGAGAGAGAAACATAGTAAATATAGAGAGGAATAGACAAAATGAATAAATATAGCAATCATTGACCATTCCCCCCCCCAATGTGCTTTATATTGTACATGAGGTACGCTATGAAATTACATAATTACCACTGCTTAAGTTGATCTCTCACCCCACTTTTCTACTATTCATAAACAAATTTACTAGTTATTACATTTGATCCCCTCAGTATTTATGTTTGCCTTCGACTATTCATTGGCAAGTAATTACACCAATTTGACCCTTGTATTTATTATATCAAAACTTATTTTTCTTCATATTTTCTTCCTAAAACATTCTTCGGATAATTCAAATTAAAACAATTGGATGTCCTACTCAGGCTTATATAACCGATCAATAGAAATACTCCACTTTTGTCATATATTCCACACATCATACTAGATAGATATCATCATATTCATGGAATAAATTCATTTTCAAGATGTCTTGACAGGGAAATAATAAATATGCGAGATTCAAAATCTCGTATACTAAAGAGCATTAGGGTTCGAATCCACTTCAAAAAAAATTAATAGCGAAAAAGAGATCTCAAAGATCTCTTATGGATATGGAATAAGTATTCAAAATCTAATAAATTTAATAAAAAAAAGTATGTTATATTAATGACTAAAATAAGATATTAACAAATAATACTTAAAAACTATATTTGTGTTATAAACAGTAAATAACCATCTAATCACCCTCGACAAAATAGATGTATATACATTAAACTTACATATCTTTTTTCTTACTTTTTAACTTCCAAAGAGTTTAATTCCGACTTCAAACTCATTTAATCATTCAAAATTTACCGCATAATCTAACCCATCAATAACATTAATCACTAATTTTCCGCATCATATTTTCTTTTATTTTTAATGCATTCATTAATTTGTAGTAAATTCACTTAGTTGCTGACAGTAAATACAGCCAGACCTACTCAATAATTATAGACAGTCAAGACCGTTTATAAATCAAATTTAAATTTACAATATAAATATAAAATTAAATAATTTGAATCATAAATAATACTATTACCGATTTAAAATAATAAAAAAAATGATAAAATATAGAATTCTATTTTAAAAAACCACCATATATGTTAGATTTGCAAAAGAAAAAAAACATTATATATGATTGGATGACTCAAAATGACTAATCTTTTCAATTTCAATACGATTTCGGTGGAGTTAGAAACGCAGACTTTTCTTAGCTGTCCTAAAAGACCCAGCATCTCTCTCTACTTTCTCTCTTATGTAATCACTGAAGAAGAAGAAGAAGAAGAAGAAGAAGAAGAAGAAGCAGCTAGAGAAAGAAAACACTACAAGTGTACAGCCAAGACCAACTGAGCTTCCAAGTATAACCGTAATCCTTGGCTAAAACTACAACTTCAAAACCTTCTGCTCACCTTCAGACCTCCGATTCAGGTATGCAGCTAGGGTTTAGTTTACTTCTTTTGTACTTTAGATTCTTATTATCATTCAGATCCAATTTTTTGTTCTTGTATCTACCCAATTGTTCCTGAATTTCTGTATTATCTTTTAGTTTGTGTGAAAATGAAAATTAGTAAGCTTTTTCTTGTATTTACGCCGCTGTTGATTCGGAACCACCTTTAAAGTTCGTTCAATTAAAGCAAATTTGCATGGAACTGAACTCGTGATGTAGAAATGTGTTTATACTTCATCATTTTGGGGTTGTGTTGTTTCAATTGATGCAAAGTAGGATATCAAAGTGGCGTCAGTGTGAAGTAAATTCAACAAAGGGCCAAGATTGTGAAAGTCTTGTGTTTATGTTGCTTGATGACACGTTTGTCTGTGACTCTGTGTAGTGTTATAGATATGCATTGGTTGTTTGTTTCTATCTGAGATATATACCATTGTTTATGATAGATACATCACCGTAGCTTTTGTTATGTGTGAAGTAGAAATCGGGAATGACGAACAGATTGAAGGAAGATGATAAGAATGAAAGAACTATTAGGGGTCTTCTCAAACTACCTGATAATCGGAGGTGCATCAACTGTAACAGCTTGGTATGGTTCTTATTTCTTGAATGTAGATGGTTTCTCAGTTTATGAAGTCTAGTGACTACTTTTCTTCTTAAAGTTTAAATCTTTGTAGAAATCTGTATGATATATCTGTAACTTTACTTTACATTTTCATTTCTTCCTGTCCTGAGCAGGGGCCGCAATATGTTTGCACAAGTTTCTCGACGTTTGTTTGCACCACCTGTAGTGGTATACAGTGAGTGTCAATATCATCAATGCCATCTAATTTTTATTTTATCTTTGTTTTTTTCGGACATTATTTTCAATATAGCTTAATTATTTTTCATTATTTCTAGCCGAGAGTTCACTCACAGAGTTAAATCAGTATCGATGGCTAAATTTACTTCACAAGAAGTTAGTGCTCTACAAAGTGGCGGAAATAAGGTAATGCATAGCCTATTCCTTTCCTTTCCCTTGTAAAGAAGAACATGTTTCCTCTTCTATCTATGTTGATTTCATCTTATTCACCAACTGATTTGGTTTTCTTCCTTCTTTAACTAAAGTGTGCAAAGGATATATTTCTCAAAGAATGGGATCCTCAGCAACAATCGTATCCTGACAGCAGGTCAATATCAATATCAATTTCAAGTGTTTGTATTGGTCATCAATAACATCTATAATTCTGATTATAACTTCCTGGTGCCAGTAATATCGAGAAGCTTAGAGACTTTATTAAGCATGTTTATGTAGACAGAAGATACACAGGTGGGAACAACTATGACAAGCCACCTAGAGGGAAGATGGTAAGATTCCTCATCTCTTCACTTCCCCTCTTGCTACACATACACGTGCCCAATATCATATAATATAACAAACTTCATGTCTTTTTTATTGAATTTTCCCCTATGGGTTCTTTCTGCTAGAAGGCATAAATTTTGTACTGTCTGTGCCATTTTAAAATTGGAAATTTCATTTTGTTTCTTTTTTATTATTCAGGGGGAGAAAGAAGAGTTATATGAAAGTAGGAGTCAGGGTGGGTCTCGAAGCCCACCATATGAAGATACATATGAGCATCGGTCTAGTGACAGGTCTAGCAGTGGAGGAAGAAGTCCTGGATATGATTCAGGTAGTCGACAGTTTAGTGAATACAAGAGAAGTCCTTCTCGTCCCGATGATGATTGGTCTCGTGATAATGTATTTGGGAATGGAGAGTCAAAGCTAGAAGGCAGGTCACCTGAGCGAGCGAAAGACTTGGACATATCAAGTTCCCCTGTGGCTATCCCTGTTAGAGAAATTTTGGCAGCAAAAGTAGTACCTCGTATAAGTGAACCTCCAAAAGCTGGTACTGGCAAGGCTGCTAATAACTCTAGCCACACACAGGTGAGAATTCTATAAAGTGAAACTGAACACATACTCGGCGTCTCAAAAATTCACATATCTTCTTCTAGACGAGCTGTATAGTGTGTAGTTTCCCTTATTATACTTTAAATTGCAGAGAACGGCATCATCAAGTAGCTTGGGTTCCACAGTTGAGAAACCTCCAGAAGTCAAATTAAATAGTACTATAAGCTTGATAGATTTTGATGCTGATCCTGATCCTCCATCAGCGGCGATAAAATTAACACAAGCACAACAAATTCCCACTGCTCAGCCTGTTGCAAAGGAAATTAATTCTGCCAACAACAATTGGGCCTCTTTTGATGTTGCTCCAGATGTAAAAGTGTCCCAAACTCCGTCCGATGTGAATCTATTTGATTCGGTACTTTCTCAGTTGTCAGTTCCTGGTCAGATGTCTGGATCTAGTGGTCCTGGTGTTTCAGCAGCACCAAGCTTTTTTCCAGTTGATATGAATCCTAATGTTACACCTGTGGGGCAGACGTCGATAGCACCCTTTGGTGCTGGTTCTTTTGCACCTGCCCCAAGACAAACACCAGCATCATTTGCTAATACTGGAAATTCCTTTGTCAATTTTGAAGCTGGTCAGTGGCCTCCCGTTCAGCATCAACAGCCTTCACCATATGCTGTAACTGGTAGTCATTCTGCTCCTCATCAGCTCACTCCATTTGCAAATAGACCGTCAAGCAATCAGGTGATCAATGTAGTATGGTGCTCTCAGATGTATATACTTTCTATCACATTTATTGTTAACGTTGTTGCTACCTGGGACTCTTTAACAGTCATGGAATTCGCCAAATGCCTCGAATATACAAGGGCCTTTGGGTACAACAGTTATGCAATCCTCGCAGGCTATCCCGAAACTTGTTCAGGGAGTCACTTCTGGTGGTGCACAGCCTTCCTCTGTTGAAGTTAAGTCTAGTGGAAGAGACGCACTGCCTGAAGTATGTGTTTCTTATTGTCCATTAGTTGATCCGAAAGATTTCTACATTTTTAATATGGTAACTAACATGAATTACAAGTAGTGGACATAATGCTCTGGGGTGTTTGCAGGGTCTGTTCACTCCAAACTACCCATCTTACGCTGCACCACTTCCGGGTTGGCAAACTGGTCCACCGCAGTATATGGGCTATAATATGCAATACAATACTGCTATGGTACTCCTATAATAGCAGCTAAATAAGTTTGACACGTTTCCTCTTATTCACAAATTTTGGTACGGTGCTTGTAATCCTCACAAATTTTTTATAGTTGCAGTCCATGCCAAATTTCCCTCAGCAAACGAGATCAAGAAATCCATTTGATCCAAGCACTGAAGTCCGTCCACAGACACATATGGTTTGTATTTTTTGAATATTTGATTGGGTCCCACTATTAGCATACTCATGCATCACGTTTGCAGAGAGTTCGCGTATATATTAAGCAGGTTAAAGTATTGCGTATGTAACATGCTTATGATGTCAACTGGAATATGATCCAGCATACTTTATATATTACATTCCTGTAAATTGTTTTATTTTTCGGGTATACCGATGAGAACATCTAAACATCTGAAATATACTATTCCTGAAGTAAGAGCTTCTTATTTGCGTTGCCTGTGATGCAGTTTCCTTCCATGTCTCCAATGCAAAGTGCTTTGCCTAGCCTAGCACCGTCTTCGGGATCATCACATGCTTCTAGGTTTGGTGATCCCTCGGCAGCGTGGATGCCACCCCACTCAGTCCCTCATTCTTATGGGATGCCTTCTCAAGCACAGTATACATCCGAAACATCACAAAGTAAATTCATTTTTTTTCTTATTTATATGTATGCATGTGTGTGTGTTTATTGTTTTGTTTCTTCTTTGATCGTGCTTGGAAATATCAGGGAATATGGGACTTCTAAGACCAAGCAACGTTCCGCCTCCTAGGTATATTCTGTTTTGTTTTAATTTGTTGAAGTTCATTTTTTTTCTGGTTGATTGTTATGAAAAGAATAGTCCCGCTTTATTGCGTAGGTCTTTCTGATAGTGCGTGTTCATAAATTTGCTCTTGATAACTAAAGTTGTAATCATCTCTTTGTACAGCACAATTGGTGCCAGTAGTGGCCAAAGGCCTTCCTATGGATATGTAAATCCACACGAACAAGCTGGAACATTCTCTGGACCTGGAGCAACACATCCTTTTAACGGAAATCCATTTGGATAAAGGGTGACAGAAAATGATATAATGTGATTAAAGTTCAAAATTATTAACCTTTTGGTCCCTTCTAGTGGGTCTTTCGTTCTCCTTTTCATATTTGAAGTGAATCAACCAAACCAAATGGAGAGCCACTCGTCTACACGAGATGGGGTAAAGAGGAGGATGAAAGAAGAGTAAAGAGAAATGTACAATTTGAAGTGTGCGATATGTTTTAGAAGTTCGAAGCTTAGGTGTTCATAGTTTTAAATTATATTTTATAAGTGATTTTTTTGCCTACATGTTATTCTCTCTGTTGTGTTGTACTGTCACTTTATTATTACTGTAGTAACTAGTGAGCTTTTTGTAAAAACTGTCATCGTTACACCAATTTGTTTGCAAATAAGAGATTGAATATTGTGTTTTCTCGAAATCTAAATTGTTTGCACCTCGTGTTTTTTTTAATCCTTGGGTATATGAATCATTAGATGAGTTAAAATATCAAATTTTTATTTTTTTGTTTGATGAGTTGTGGGTTTTAAAATATATTACCCGATAGTTACGAAGAGTTATGGGTATTGGGTTGTTTTTTGAGCAAAGTTATATTGAGATTTTATTTGGCTATAATGAGATTTTAAAATCAAACTTTTTATTTTATTTTATGTGAAAGGATCATTTTACGTCTTTTATATAAAAACTAAGTTTTCAATTGAAAATTTCTCCAACCAAACGTCTTTGTAAAACTAATCTTAAACAAAATAAACACCAAAATTCATGAATTTGAGTGGTTTGAATGACGATTTTAGTTTCAATGAGGGTGATTTTGCATCGAGGAGGAGCCTTTGACAAACCATTTCGAAATCCAAGTTGAAGTATTTTTTGAAATTTTTATGCTTTCAGTGTGAATATCGCACTCATTGTGCCATAAAAAGGACGAACTGCGAACCCAGAATTCGCGAAATTGCATGAATATGGGGTTGGTGTTCATGTCAAAATCGCAAATAGGGACCTCGTGATTTTGACAAAATCACAAACGATCCCTTCGCAATTTTTTCAAAATCAGGGAATCCTTATTCACGATTTTGACAAAAAACCAGTAGCATAATTTTTTTTTATTTTGCTTAGATAGGTTGGACCAGTCCACACGATTTTGTTCAACTACATGCACAATTATGCGCGATTTGGTTCAATAACATGCACATTTATGTTGAATTAAAATTAAGTAGGTTTCGACACAATTATTACATACCTTTTGTAGTAACCGAAACAACCTTCATGTTCGATGACCGATTATGCTAAAATGTTTACCACGGAAACCTTATATACGAAACCCGATTTTTATCTTATGGGTTGATTTGGAAAGCAAAAAACTAGGATTCATTTTGGTATTGAGTAAAAACGACGACGGTAGCAAAAATGGGAAAAGTCCTAGAATATATTTCAGGTGCGAGAGGCAAGATGTTTACAAACCTAACCCCAAACCGGGGTATATTAAGAAGCGCCGAGATTGTTCACCGAAAAAATGCGGGTGTCCGTTCTTGTTAAACGAAAAATTGGTCTTAGAGTTACCTGGTTATTGGAAATTGATAGTGGTAAACGAGAAACACAACCACCAATCGTTTTTACACTTGGATGGCCACTCACGAGCCGCTGGACTAAAAATGGAAGAAGATGCATTTGTTCGTAGTCAAACGGAAGTCGGTTCTTGGCCAAGAGAAATATACCACAGTTTGAAGCTTAAAGACTCGAAAAATGTATCTAGCATGCACACGATCTACAACATGCGTAAAAAACACAATTTGGTCGATAAGGCGGGTAAGATCCAAATGCAATACTTGTTCGGTAAGTTAAAACAACACGAGTACTATGTTTGGGAGCAAACTAGTGAAGCCACAAATAAAATCCTCGAGTTGTTTTTTTCACATCCTAAAAGCATCGATTTATTACCCACTTTTCCTCAAGTTCTCATAAATGACAGCACATATAAGACTACAAGGTATAAAATGCCTTTGCTAGAAATTGTTGGCCAAACTTCGACGAAGAAGACGTTTTGTGTCGCTTTTGTTTTTATGGGCTCCGAGAAGCAAGAGGACTACACATAGGGATTGAGTGTTCTAAGAAATGTGTTGACAAAAAACATGTGCGCATTGCCTAATATTATCGTCACCGATAGGGAGTTGGCTTAAATGAACGATATCGAGGATATATTTCTGGATGCCACTCATATGCTATGCATTTGACATATTAATAGGAACATTTTCTCCTACACTAGGAAAGTTTTGCCAAATATGGACATGGCGGATGAGTCTTCGAAGTTTATTAAAGGTTTTCCTATTCGCAGACGCTCGAAGATTAGAAAAAAAAAACCTTACAGAGTTACACCGTGTGTACGCCTTTCTCCAATGGTTGTCGATTATGTCATGAAGCAATGGATAGACACTTATGGACACAAATTTCTTGATATCCACACAACCAAATATAAACAGGTCGTAGTGCATGTGGTATATCTTGAATATTCCCAAGCTATCGAGCTATGCATAGTGGATACTATGCCCCAACTATGTCACATGCTTCATCGAGTGGTCTATCCAAGCCACATCGCAAAAAAGGAAATGGTCGCGTTATTGCTCATACGACATGAAACACACCGACAGTGTAAACTGTAAACTAAGTAATAATAAAACAAATATTGATCAACAAATAAATATATATAAACGTCGAAACTTACATCATTCTCCCTCAATAAAGACAATATATGACGGGTGTTGATACAAGTCTCATTATCTGTGCGAAAAGGTGGAGGTGCGTATCCACACATAGTCGGTATAAAAATCTGCTAGAGGCTGTTGACCGTAGTCATAAATGAGGGGTAATGATCATAGATCCACGTCTCCAACAAAGGAACGAAACCAGTATACCCCGACGTGGTGTGTAAGGACAGTCAACATAATTGGTGATACAATTGAGCTAAAATATACTGGCCTCATTCATATCTAACCGATGTCCTATAGTTCTCTACAAACTGCAAGTAATCCAGAGATATACAGTTCCCCGTCTTGTTCATCACAACACAACAACCTAACATGTGGAGCAAATAACCAATGTGACGCACACCACCATAGTATCAGAAATAGGCTAATCCATCAAGAAATCCTGGATATACACCTTAAGCAAAAACTATAGCTATACCGATCTACCACTACCAGCATTGTTATTATCTATCTCCCTTCTAAGAAGATTGACGGGTATACCTAGTACATTAGAATACCAAGCTAGACACTGACCATCACTAGGAAACGTTTGAAGGTCAAAACTCTCACTTGTAACCGGAAGACTAGTGATGGCGTGGACATCGTCTAATATGACCGTCACCTCACCGAATGAGAAGTGGAAGTTGTTGGTCTCTATATGCCACCTCTCGGTAAACAGCTCAACTAGGTGCACGTTGGTAGACCAACGTGTGAAGCAATCGATAAGAGCAGAACAAGATGTCATAACCTGCTCTATCACCTTACTCTGACCAGTAAGACCCCATGCCCAATGGGTACCGTACATCGCATAACACCGTAGGGGTCAACGAGCCTATAAAATATTTAAGTAAATTAAACAATAAATAAGATAGCATTTAATACACGCTAAACCAATCGTAAGTTATCTCGCCCTTGGAGATGATATATGCCTCGTGAAGTTTATAGTCATTCATCCCTGAATAAATCCCCGACACATGGGGATTGACTCTCCAGAATTTCTGATCTAGAGACCCACGACTACAGGGAACTGCAGGAGCAGGAAGATCGGTGCGTCGCCGATGCCTAATTGACCGCTAACTAGGATCCTGTTGCTCGGTATCCGTAGCATCGGAGTCCGATCCACCAACAGGGGTACACTGTTGTCTACGAGGTATGCTGAAAATACAAAGAACATATTATTATATACAAAATCAAACCCAAAACAATTCCACAACACCCTACTATGTATTTAGATGGAAGACATAAACTTGCGCAGTAAATAACCAAGTCAATTTGGGGTCTAACATGCTTAATTTAATGAAACAGGCCAAATTGTGAATAATATGTGCCAGGATTTGGCAAAATCACAGACATAGTATTCGCGGTTTGGCCCTAAAACAACTCGCGAATTCGCTTGTAACATCAAGTATACCCTTCGATTTTAAATCCTTCAAAACTCAACAAAATTTACAAAAAAACACATCAAAATGTAGATAAACACTTAACTAAACATAATCCTATAACTATCTTTAAAACAAAAAAAAAATCATAGGAAATTTAGAGTTTTTAGGCCGAAACTAAAACTCTAAATCATTAAAAATACCAAACTAAATTCTAAAATAATTACACCAATAAGTAGATAATACATACTTTAACGTGTTTGCAACTTTGGATTTGAGAAATCTCACGTTTTTGGATCGACAAATTTGAGAGGTTATAGATTAGAGAAGAGATAAAATAGAGAGAGTTGGCTGAAAAAATTGCTTTTATATTAAGGGTATTTCAGTAAACTTTGGGGTCTCATTATAGCCAAATGAGGTCTCTTTATAACGGGGTCTCATTATAACAAAAATGGATCTCACTTTATCCTTGTCCTTGTTTTTATGGTATTCAGATCTATTTGCTTTTATTCTAATATTAATAAGTGAGCGCAATCTATTTTTTTTTTAGGGAAATGACACTAAAATTATCTACTCACAAACTATACTATAATTTCATACCAAAACTATCATTTATTAGTTAAAAATCATTTAAACTAAATAACTTTAATTCAATATCATTTTGTTTATTAAAACCTTATTAAACCTCAAATACCCATACTTGATCGTGAGATACTTAAGACTGATCTCAACTATATAACTCTCATCCAATACTCAATTATTTAGTAATACCTTAAATACTCATGCTTCAGACACACACGTAACCATTTCTAATTCTTGAACCAAATTTTATATTTCTTACTTTATTTTATTTTATTTTAAAAAAGATCTATATTTTTCAAATCGGAGCTCGAAAAAAAAATCCAAAAGTATCATCGACTTGGTATTTTTAAGACGAACAAAACTAGATCCATTTATGATATTTTTTGAATTTTTGTAAAAAACAAATTCACCAATAACATGCGAGTTCAACCATGAGACAACTGTATATTTTTAACCATGCGAGTTTAGTGGAAATTAACCATGCGAGTTCTTTGAAAAATTAACAATGCTATTTGTTTGAAAAATTAATCATGTCAATTCTTTGGAAAATCAACCATGTGATTTCTTTGAAAATTAAACATGTGAATTCTTTGATAAATCAACGATGCTACTTTGTTATGAATGAGTTGAATAGTGCCTTGACAGTGTACTGTGTCCGGTAATATAATTTTATGTCTGTGATAGTGTTATTGTGCCTTGACAATGGATTGTGTTCGGCTATACAAATAAGGAAATTATGGCTTTTGCCATTAGGGTTTCACAATGGCGTCTACAACAACAAAATATATGATTGAAAAATTTGACGGGGGATCCAGCTTTACATTGTGGAAGATTAAACTGAAATCTTCATTGGTACTGCAAGGGATGTGGAAGGTTGTGGAGAATACCAGAAAAGATGAAAGAAGAGGAGAATCAAGATCTTCAAGAAAGGGATTTGTGCTGGATTTTAATGAGTGCGAAGGATAATGTGCTTCGCGAGATTAGTGGTGAGAAGACTGTTGCATGCGCATGGAAAAAACTAGGAGATATTTACTAAGAGAAATCAGTAGTAAATCGATTATACTTGAAGAAACGTTTGTACAGTTTCCATGTTAAAGAAGGAGTGTCCATAACTGAGCATTTAGATAATTTTAAATTAATTATAATGGACTTGGAGAACATTGATATCAACATTAAGTATAAGGATCAAGTTTTATTTGTATTAAGATCATTACAACTCCCTATTAAAACTTCGTAGATACCATAATGTATGGTAAAGATAAGTTATCGCTAGCAGATGTTAAATGGGCACTAAAATAAAAGGAGATGAGACAGTTGCAACTAGACAATCAAGCTAAAGAGGAAGCTCTTATGACCAGGGGAATATCTAGAAGCAAAGCGAGTTCTTTAAGAAGGAAGAACTGGAGGTCCAAATCAAAGTAAAGAACTCAAACTGTTATGAATGCGGTGAGCAGGCTCATTATAAGAGATATTGTCCGAAACTAAATGGTAAGAAGGGAAATCAAAAGGAATATACAACAAACATTGTTGAAGGTGTGAACGGTTCTGACGATAGTGAAAACAATGGTAGAGGAGATATATTTTCCGTGAGTTCAGTCTGTGGGAAAAAATCTTGGGTACTCAATACTGCCGCTACATATCACATGTGTCAGTTCAAGCAGTGGTTCGATACTTACAAGCCAATGCAGGGAACTGTCTATTTAGGGAACAATCATTCGTTGACTGTTGGTGGTATCGGTATCGTTAGAATCAGAATGTTTGACGGGGTTGTTAGAATCTTGACGTGCTGGAATGTTTCTGGGTTAAAGAGAAACCTGATTTCTCTTGGGGATCTAGACTCTCAGGGTTACAAGTACCGTGCAGAAGACGGTGTAATCAAAGTGACAAAAGGCTCAATGGTATGCATGAAGGGCAGTTTACAGAAGGGTCTTTACATTTTCCAGGAGAGTGTTGTTATGAGCGATGATGCAGTAGCATCATCAGGGAGTAATAGCCAAAGTAGGCACGATCAGAATCAGTTATGGCATTGGCATCTTGGTCATATGAGTGACAGAGGATTAGTTGTTTTGGGAAAGAGAAATTGTTGAAAGGGTATAAAGCATAATCATTGGGATTTCGTGAGCGTTGTGTGTTTGGTAAACAAACTAGAGTCAAACTCAGCAAATCGGTTGTAAAAAGACTAAAGGGATAGTGGACTACATTCACTCAGATCTTTGGGGTCCACAGAATTCCATCAAAGAGCGGAGCCAGACACTACATGAGTTTGATTGATGATTATTCAAGGATGGTGTGGGTTTACTTGCTAAAAATGAAAGATGAGGCATATTCAACCTTTGTCAAATGGAAGACGATGATGGAGAAGCAAACATGAAGAAAAATCAAACGTCTTAGGATAGATAATGGGTTAGAATATTGCAATCATGAGTTCAATGAGTTCTAAAAAGCTGAGGGAATAGTGCGACATCGCACTTGTTCTAAAGCACCACAACAGAATGGAGTCGCAGAAAGAATGAAAAGAACGCTTTGTGACAAGGCACGAAACATGCTCTCGCATTCCGGTGTGGAAAAGGATTTTTCGGCTGAAGCTATCAATACAACGTATTACTTGGTGAATCGGTCTCCATCAACGGCTATTGATTGTAAAATTCCTTTTGAGATTTGGTCTGGATCATTGGCTGATTATGAATATTTAAGGGTGTTTGGTTGTCCTTCATATGCTCATGTGAGAGATGGTAAGCTTGAGCCGAGGGAAAAAATGTGCATATTTCTAGGATATGCTACTGGAGTGAAGGGATATAGGTTATGGTATACCTCTCTGATGTAGTTGCACAAACCCATGACTATATGGCCCTTTTTGGTTAAATGAAAACGAACTTTATTTGGGGCTCAATTATCCGAATTAGGCGCTGTGACCACTCAAATCGAACGCGCCGAGCAGCCCAACGTTTTTGAAAATTTATAAGAAGTTAACACCCAAAATTCCATCGTTTAGTCCCTCTTTTTGCTATTTAGTGAATTTTCTACATTTTTCTATTTTTATTGGATTTAATTAAAATACTCAACCAACTCCAATCTCTTTGAAATTGGGCTGGGCTTTATTTTATTTTGTGAGGAACAAGTAATTTTGGCGTAGAATTTGAATAACTTCTATAAAAGGCTCTCAAACCCTATTTTTTTCGGGAGACTTTTTGGAATATAATATGAGTTTTCTCTAAAGTGTCTTATACTTTAACCTAGGATTATAGATTATCTATTCTCTTTTTTTGTCTTCTTATCTTTTTATTTTTCATAGTCTGTTCAACCTCATATCTCGGTGCTACCACTCTCCAAAGTCTCTAGGTTTTCTCATCAGTAAGGACGTTACTTTTAACGGGTTTGCTTTGATAGACAGTTAGAAGGAAGTAGGAGAAATGGTCAGATCAGGATCGGTAGTGAGTAAACAGGTGGAGCTTGAAGTAGAATCAGTTCTTAATAGGTCTAATAAATCGAGTGGTTCTGAGGTGAATTTAGAATCAAGAGGTGAAACGTCAGCATCGGATGATAGTGACGATGATGCATCCGGACCATAACAACAACCTTATAGCATAGCATTGGCAGAGAAATAAGAGATATTAGACTTCCAAAAAGGTATACGAATCTAGTTGCATATGCTCTGTCAGTTGCAGAAGAAGTTGAGATGCAAGAACCTAGTAGTTACAGAGAAGCTATAGTGAGTTCAGAGGCAGATCGATGGATCGGTGCTACGGGGAAGAGATTGAATCTCTTCATAAGAATCAAACGTGGAATCTTGTTGACTTGCATAAAGGACATAAGGTAATTTGCAGTAAATGGGTGTTCAAGAAAAAGGAAGGTAATCTAGGAGTTGAGGCATCTTGCTTCAAAACAAGACTAGTTTTAAGGGTTTTACTCAAATGGAAGGAATCGACTTCAATAAAGTATTTTCTCCAGTGGTGAAGCATAGTTCGATTCGAGTCTTGTTAGCCATGGTATTTTTGCAAGATTTAGAGCTTGAGCAGTTGGATGTGAAGACTGCGTTTCTACATGGTAAATTAGAAGAGCGAATCTACATGAGACAACTAGAGGGATTTATTGAACTTAGTATGGAGGACAAAGTTTCTACTGAAAAAGTCATTGTATGGTTTGAAACAGTCACCTAGGCAATGGTACAAACGTTTGATACATTCATGGTGTCAAAAAGGTTCACGAGGATTTCATATGATAATTGTGTGTATCATTAAAAGATGTCAGATGATTCTTATGTTTACTTGATGTTGTATGTGGATGATATGCTTATTGCTGCTTGTAGTATGTCACACATTGTGCAGATAAAGAAGTAGCTTAGTGCCGAGTTTGAGATGAAGGACCTGGGTAGAGCAAAAACGATTCTTGGTATAATGATTATCAGGAACAGAAGTGTAGGATCATTACACTTGTCTTAACGAAGCTATATTGAGAAGTGTTACAACGATTCAACATGTTTGATGCTAAATAAGTTAGCATTCCGTTTGCTACTCATTTCAAGTTGTCTGCAACAGGAGCGACCAAAAACGATGTTGAGTTGGAACAAATGTCGAAGGTTTTATATGCAAGTGCAATTGGTAGTATCATGTATGCTATGATATGCACACGTCTTGATATTTCACATGTGGTTAGGGTAGTTAGCATGTACATAGGATGTCCTGGGAAAGAACACTAGCATGTAGTGAAATGGATACTTCGGTATCTTAGGAATGCTGTAAACGTTGGCTTAACTTTTAACAAGACCGATACTGGTGGATCTCTGAATGATGTTGCATGATCATTGGCTGATTTTGTTGATTCTGATTTTCCAGGTGATATACAGTAGAAACTCTATAAAATAATACACTTGGGGACCACCAAACACATGAATGGGCTGAAACATATCGTTACTGACTAAGTGAACTTTTTAGTCCTGCCAAAGATTTTTTGACAAAGCCTAAAAAAGGGGCTACTGGTGAGTCCAGAGTTTTCCACCACTGCTTACTGAGATATTCGGAGGGGTAATTTGGACTAAAACTTCCCACTGAACTATCCGGATAGGACAAAAGTATTAAATAATTAAACACATTTTGACTAAGCTAGGTGTCAATTAGCTTATTAAGTAAATGGGTCCTTAAACTTGACCCGGTTTCATAACTCAACTCGAAAGCCCATGGGTCCATAATTAAGGGTATAAATACCCCAACTACTTTCATTAATGAGGGTAATGAACATTTAATACAACCAGAAAGCTTAAATCTCTCACTACAAAACACCCAAATATTTAATACTCCTAAAACTCTCCAAAACACTTGACAAAAGACCCTCAGTTTAAAATAAACCACACCAGTATTGATCGATTTGGATATCGCTGGAAGCATATTACTAGTGATTCTTATATCATCTGAAGGGTATTTTGGACAGATCAAATAAAAATCAATGGATGAACAATAGCTTGAGTGAAACAATGACTCAACTATATGTCTAGGACCTCATTTCTTAGGCTTGGAGGCTCATATGATTGACCCGACTATAAGATATGACCCGTACAACCCATGAATCAGAGAAAAACAGTATAAATACCCCAACCAACATCAGTAATTGGGGTTTTGGACTTTTCTAAAAACATTAAATACAAGCACACACCTCCTTTCTCTCACAACCTCTTACAAAAATACTTAATATATACCAAAAAAGGTTATAAATCCAGTTTTACCATCACCAAGTACCTGTAATTTTAGTAACTTAACATATATTTCTGCATCGATTGACATATCATTAGTCAAGTAGAACCTGCTAAGCATGTTAACTACCAAAATAGTCGAGAATGAACTGACTAAATGATTAGAAATATTAACGGATGTAAAGTTTCAATCATTCAATCTAATGTAACTCATTATCATATTTTTAAGGAAAGTGATAGCCCTTAATTGATTAGGGGCCTAAGATTGGTTAACATCAAGTCTCATTTTACACTTCAAAGTCCATCTAGAAAACCAATATGAGACTTTGTTTTGGTCCTTATATATGTGAGTTAAATCTATTTTAAAGGATATACGACTTCTACAGTAAGCCACAAATGAATCTAATGTCCAAGGGATTTTACCAAAGGCAAAGAGATTTACTAGGATTTTAGAGTCCGTTTCTATATCAACCACAACAACATTCATACTTTTACATATTAAAATACCATCAAGAAAGGCTCTTGCCTTAGCCATTATAGGAGATGTTTTACCATAAATTCTGCCAAAATCTTCGATGATTTTACCATTATTGTCCCTCAGAAGCCATCACCACTTGTCTCTCCATTAGATAGACAAGAGCCATCTATGTTTAGTTTATATCTGTTGAGAGAAAGTGAAGAATATTTTCAATTGAAATCCAACTGTTAAGGATTATCCAGCATAAGAAAGAACATTTATTATGAGATATGTTGTTCCATAGTTTCTTATATAGGTTAGAGTAGTTACTATGCTTCTTTAGGTTGTTTCAAGTTTCTTTGGTTTTAAAGAAACCATCATCAAATAACACCCAAATGATTTTGTCTTCCTCTTGGTCATTAATAGCTAGTTTCCGAATTAGTAGGATCTCAATGAGAGTGATAGATGATCTAATTTTAATCATATCCCATAATGAGTTGACTTTGTCCTTGATATACCATTTATTATCTTTATTGGTTGAGAGGGATATGAATGAAGTGGGCATGGACCATTTGTCACTCTAAAAATCTATATTACCAACCCCAAGCTTCCAATAGATATGCTTCTCGGCATATTCTCTGATATTAATGAGCTTTTTACATAGGAGAGAATAATGCTTAGAGTACTCTACTTGTAAATGGTGATATCCTTTACAGTAAATTCTTGACATATAGGTGGCCTAAATATATTTATTCTCCTTATGTTTGAACAATATTTTGCATAAAAAGGTATCATGCAAATCTTTTATAGATCTTATGTTCAAACCTCTTTCACTAAATGGTGTGCTAATGTTAGTCTAATTGGTCTATTTGATAGTGGTTATCTCTTGAGAAGAACCCCATAAGAATTTATTGAATAACCTTTAAATCCTAATAATCACTGTCTCAGGAATAATATTTCTTTGAATCCAATATGAAGAGATAGCCGTAAGAGCATAATTGATTAATGTCAGTCTACATCCATATGATAAATATCTACCATCTTAGTAATTTATTGTGTTCCTAATTTTACATATCAAGATTTCATCAATAAAGGTCGTATTATTTGTATTCACGGGGATTCCTAAGTAAACAGTAGGTAAAGTACTGGTAGAAAAACAGTTTTTATTTCAATGCTACTTATTCTACTTTGGTTAAAGCTAGAAGATTTTATTATTTTGGTCTTGTATTTATTTACTACCTGATTTATCTTGGTAGTTCTGAATAAATGTGGCTAAATTTTATATGGTTGAGGGAAGGCCATTGGTGAAGATAACCAGGTCATCTGCAAATGCTAAACAAGGAATGGCAAGAGGACTTCTGGTCTTATAACTCATTGATTTGCTTTCAGAATAAACTGTTTAATACTTTAATGTTCAACTATACTGAAGATACTAGAGGATAAAAGATCCTATTGTCTTATCCCTCTCATATTTCTGAAATAACCTTTGAAGATACCATTTATTAAGATTGGTACATTGGCCTGATTAATCATGTTAGCTATCGTAGTTATAAAGTTAGAGAAAAAACCAAATAAAGACAAAATTTTCAGAATGAACTTGTGATACATTATATTCAAAGCTTTGGTCATATCTACCTTGATCATAATATTATCACCATTAGTCTTATTGTTTATATCATGGAACATTTATTTTACTAAAAGGATATTATCTTGAATTTCCTTGTCATAGACAAAGCCACCTTGAGTATTAGATATAATTTTTAGAATGAGCTTAACTAGTCTATTATTTAGGATTTTAAACAGAATTCTGTTTAAAAAGATGCAAAGGCTAATGGGTCTCAAATCTTTCCCGGATATTGGGTTGTTAGACTTAGGAATAAGGCATATGAGGGCAGACCACCTTAAGAAATGGTTTAACCATGGTAGTGAGCCTAAAGAGCTTCACAAAGGTCTTGCTTTATAATGTGACAATAAGTTTTGAATAATATGCTATTATAAGCCTCGATGCCTGCAACACTGGAGGGGTTGAGATTGAATTCAAGATCATGAATCTCATACATAGAAGGAGGTAAAATCAAAACTTTATTTTTCTCCTCACTAATCATCTTGGGGATTAAATCTATAAGGTTTTCAACATCATCTTGATTATGAGTCTAAGTTAGAATAAATTTGAAATAGGAATCAGCAGAGTCACGTATTTGGTTTTGGTATGTTATCTAGACACCATGATCTAATATGATTTAGATTATGTTCTTTCTCATTTTATTTTTAACAAAATTATGGTAGATTTTTTTTATATTTTTTCACCGTCTCTAATCTAGTTAGTGTAGCCTTTTTTCCAATAAGACTCTTCTTTTACAGTAAATTGAAGATGTATAGCCTTTTCTTTGACTAATTTAGTCTTGTCTTTTGTGCTTTAGGATAACTGATAACTAACTTCAAAGGATTTTACTGTTTCTCCAGCCTCAATAACAGCATCAAAGACATTTCTAAAACTTTCTTTATTCCATTCCTTTAAAACATATATAAGTCTCTTAGATTTATACCAGAAAATATTTCTTGGATGGCCACGAATTTCTTGATTCCAGCTTTCAACAATGATGAATTCAGATATTTCTTAGTACTTTATCATGTTAAAATAATGTTTGTTTAACTCATTTGAAGTTTTTATGTTAAGAAGAGTGTGGTCTGAGCAGGTTCTAGCCATATGAAGAACCTTGGTTTTTGTAAAGTAATCATACCAAGTAGGGTTGTAAAGCACATGGTCTAACCTTTTTAATTTGGTTTTTGTAGTCCAAATAAACTTGGTTCTAGAAAACCCCACATCCTCCAAGTTATAATCTCTAAGAGAATTATTAAAGTCATCCAGATTTCTTAAAAATAAGGTATATCAATTCAATTGTTCATGAGGAGAGGAAATAACATTGAATCCCACATATCCAACCACTATTTAGTTATGTCAACTAGGGCTTTTAGGTTATTTCATTATAGAAACAAAGTTCTCTTTGGATTTTTGCATGGACAATTGTAACATAAAATTTTTTGTCTATTGATAGGTAACTTACTTTAGTATGAATGAACTGCTGGTGGTCTATTATGATGTCCAAATTGAACTCATATCTTCATATAATCTAAATTTTGTTATTAGAATTAGAGAAGAAGTTAGGAAAATCTATTATTTCAACTATTTTTCTAAGTTTCCATGGTCTATTAAAGATTCCATGAAATGCAATAATATCAATATTTCCTTTAATTTTAAGAGATTTGAGCATTTTCCTTAAGGCCTTATTACCAATATCCATAATATTACAATTGAGGATATTTATGGTCATTTAGAGTTACTAGTGGGAGATTTATTTGACTCTTTGAACTGAAGAGCCTTGACAACCAGAGAACCTTTACTTCTTTGAGTTTCTTGTTGAGCAGCTCATTAAAATCCTTATCCACTTTTATTTTGTTTCTTGTAGGAGAGGTGGGCAAGATGCCAATACTCTTCTTGTTTGGAGTGTGATGCTGAGAATCTAAATTTTCATAGTTAGTGATGTTGTTATAATTATACCAACTTCTAAGAATTTAATAGCTTCACTCACATCTAGTTAAGAAATGTGAATAATATCAATCTCGTCTTTATGAGTATCATTTTTTGTCTCATTGATTCTTTATGATTTGGTTGTTTGCTAATCCTTTGTTTTTCTCTTTGATTGTATGAATTTATCCTTAGTTAGAGGGACATTTTTTTCATTTTCAGATAAATTAGATTATGGGATGCTAGCAGAACTTGATTCTTTGATGACTAAAGAATTAACTTTAGTCAATCATATCTCTGATCTATGTGAAGAAATTGTGTTATTAGATATCATTTGTTGATATTCTATACTAGTTTGAGCCTTGGATTGCAGTTGTTTGTATTCAGAATTCTTGTGTCCTAAATGGTTGCAGATAGTGAAGTAAGAAGGTAAATCTTTATAGCTTATGTTCACCCAACATTCATCATCATCTCTGAAACCAATCCATACTTTGTATAGCATATTTTTGGTAATGTCAAGCTTTATCCACGCATAACATAAGTTGTGTTTGGCTCTATGTTTTCCAGGTATTCAAGTCTTTAAGAGAATTCCTATAGCTGATGAGATTGTCTTGATGATACCGTTATTGCATAAGAATTTAAACATGTTGGATATTCAGATCCACACTGGTGTTATAGGAATTTAATACTTAAGGTTAAAGGTTGTAGTCTATTTGAACAATCTTAATGAGTAATGTTCAGTGATCCAACCATTCTTAGACCATAGCTTGCAAAAGTGATCTTTTAGAGAGAATTTTATTAGTACGTGTCTAATTCCCAAGAAGACACATTAACATTACTTGCAAATTTTAAAGTATCCAAGAATTTATTGACAATAATAAGTTGAGGCAAACGTTTCGAGAATTTTCCTATTAGAGTGAACTTAGTAAGGACCAACATTCTTTCTTATCTTCCATATTGTATTGAAATGTGACATGATTTCTCTTTCATATATGTAGGAATGACATGTTGGTTCCTTTTCTTGAACTCTACATGCCTTTGCATATGTTTTTCTTTTCATTAAGGACTGATTTGCTTCATTCCCTAGGCTTAATTCTTGTTCAGTTCTCCTTTCTCATCTCATAAATTCTCGAGAGTGTTGTTTCATTTTACAGATAAGAGGTGTTGGAAATTCATTTTCGTTTAGGACTTCGTTTCGTTATTCATGTACAAGCGCTCTGTTTCGGTATTTTTTATGTTATTTGTGGATTTTCTTATCTAGTTAATTCTTCTATTCCATCAAATGATCCTAACATGGCCTTGAATGTAATCGAATTCTCACAAGCAGCCATGAGATAAATGAAGAAGATTGATGATTAGGTTACTCTATTTTTGTTATCTTCTTAATACATTCTTGGAGCATCTTTTTTTTTACTCACGATATTAATTATCCATTCAAATATGTGTATACTAGAAAAGATAAAAAAAATCGTGTCTTAGAAAGGAGAAAAGCTTATTGACTAGTTAATTTCAAATAGCAAAATGCGACAACTTATATTTTTGTGTTAATTAGATCTTTCCAATTTATCAAATTACTCTTTAAATTTAAAACAATCCAACAGAACTTTAACTAAATAAACCAAAACGTTAACTAAATAAGAGATTTTTGTCTATATTGTATTTTATTTTGATTTTTTTTAATTAGTGTTGATTTTAGATGAATAAGACGATCGATGTGAACACATATCACAATGGTATATACTCGAATCACAGATTTTTTTTATAAAATGCAAAATAAAAAAAGAATATATGAAATGTAAATCGGATAAATGTAAATGTGAATACTGCGGTTGATTCAAGATTCGCGTGTAGGAAATTTGTTTTTATTAATAACGTTGTTCATGATTTAATTTTGTTGGACTTAAAACAATAAAAGCAATAATATTTTTAAATATTTTAATAATTTATCGTTTAAAAAATATAAAATTTTATTGTAATTTTCTTTAAAAAAGATGAAGAATAATCGGTACAAATTACGTTGCGAACTGTGTGATTCAATCAATACAAAATAATCGGTACAATTTCTTTTAATATTATGCTCTATATTTTTTTCCCCAAGAATTTCCATTTTATTGATATTGAAATTTTTTACAGTAGTTTCCAGTGTTGAGTATAATCAGTTATAAGGATTACAACAATTATAGCAGTAATAATCTACTATATATGTGTATTTGCAGTTTGGGTCTTGTTTTGCTTCTTTTGTTTAAAGTCAGTCTTCTTCTCCTTTGCTCCATAGAGTCTTTATTCCGTCTTTGTCTTTCTCCGTCCTTGATATGTTACCTAAGGATTCTGCTTCTTTCTTCGACCTCTTGGTTCCTTAAGATCTTCAGTTTGTGAAACCTGCAAGAAAGAAGAAAATCGTAGTCAAGTTTTTCAACTTGCTAAAGCGTTAGTATACCTTAAGAACATATAATATGACCTAATTCCATTGTATCTAATAATACTATGGCAGATAGGTCATGAAATGTATGGTTAACATCAATTGTGAAGTTATCTTTTATTTCAAGTGCATGTTTTGCTATCCAGTCCGCAGCCAAATTTTGTTCTCTATATACATGCTTGATCGTCATTTGTGATTTGATCAGTTTTCTACAACATTGCAGAATGTTTTCTAAATGCCATGGATATTTCCCTATAGCTAACATGTTGAATAGTCCTAAACAGTCAATTTCAATGTCAATTAAAGTAAGCTTTTCATCATTACAGTAAACTAAACCATTCAATAATGCAATTATTTCAGCATTTATAGAAGAACATTTGCCTATTAAGCCTCCCTTAGCCTATTAAAACCCTTTTTCCAAAAAATCCAAATTTTATTATTTGTGTTTGTATAGCAAGATTCAAAACCCAATTTAGAACAAGTTGATTGAATTTTATCTACTGATATCATAGGTTCCTGCAAAGCTATGATATCATTAGAGTGTTTTTTGGTTAAGTTCTTTATTCTTCTGATTGTCTTTTGATTGCCTACTCCTCTTACATTCCAGTTTAACATTTTAAGGTCATTTTGATGATTATTTAGAGGATCCTAATGATCCTTTGTTGTTTCTGGTTTTAATTAATATTTTACTTCTTGAAGATCTTCTTAAAAAACTATTAAGTGTGGTTGGTTTTGTTTTCTTTTGCTCTGGTGATCCTGGTAAACTTAAGTTTGGTCTTGATACCTTACTTTTATGAGAGTTTAGAGATAGACTTAATCTGTTTCGAGCAAGTGTTGTGTTCTTATTAGATTTTGTTTCAATTATATCATCTGTATCTTCATTAACTAAAGCATTAAATGAATTATTTAAGTGAATGGTGTTAATTGCTTCTTCTATGTCTTTTCCTGTAACAACATTAGATTCTGATTGTTTAAAGGTTAATATGTTGTTATCTTCAATTCCATTTGTTTTTTCTGTATCTAAATATTGATTAGTTATGTTTACATACTCTTTTGGCACATTCTGATTTGTTTCTTTTACGACATTCTGTGTTACTTCATTCTCTATGTTCAGTTTATCTATGTCATTTATCATTTTATGAGATTGTTGATCCTTATTAGATACAGTAATTGGCTTAGGTATCCATATTTCTTTATTTCCACTCCTTTTCTCATTACCTATTGTTTCATTCTTTTTAAGATTTTGTAAGTTTTTATATTTCAAATCTTCAGCTTTACAGTTATTTTCTTTATGTCCTAAATGTCTACATTTATTACAGTATGCAGGTTTGTTATTGTAAATGACATCTTGCCAGTAAACGTCTCGATCCCAAAAGCTTATCCAAAGTCTTTGGAGAAGGAGACTTGAAGAATCTATAACAGTCCAAACTTTACAAAGGTTAAAACTAGCACGGTTTTTATTTGGTATCCAAACTTGCAAAGACAATCCAATTGTCTTTGCCATATATGTTCAACTGTGTTTTTGTTATACATTATTTCTAAAATTTTAGAAAAGGAAATCCAAACGAGAGTCAGAGGAGACCCTCGTTTGGGGTCAAAACGGGAGTCAATATTATGTTCTATATTGAATGATTGTCTATTATTTTATAACATCCTTGTTGTCCAATGCTTTAATTTAGAGAAAAGGTTTCAAAATTTCGGGGAGGGAAACCAAGAATTGGCTTTTGATTCTCCTATTATTTTATAACATAAATTGATACACATCAACACCTTATTTAAATAGTACAATTAATGCGTTATATATATATATATATATATATATATGATTGTGCATGGTTAATTATACCTGTTAGGCTAAAATGAGATTCCGTTACATCTGATTTTACTAAAACAAAATTTTATTATTTAAAATTTTATAAGATAACAATATTTTAGATAAGTCAATCTTTTCTTTAAAAAAAAGATGAAAGTCTTGTAGAACGTTTAGCCCTAATTATATAGGTATTCATCCTAATGAGGTTAGGGTTTTGAACATTAAATAAACCTTAGTTATCCATATTGGAGATATATAAACTCATCTGACTAAAAATCATTTTGTAAAAGTTTTGACTATCTAATATTTTTTGGAGATATAAAATAATTTTCACTAAATCTTTTTCGACTATCTATATTTTTAAAGACTTATAACCTCCTGACCAAAAACGTCTTGGGTTACTATAAATTTTCTAGAGATATCTTTATTAGTTGTTTTTATACTATAGTCGGACTTCAAGGAATTGAAAGAAAAAAAATGGTGAATACAACAAGATTGAACAAGCCGAACAAAACAAAATATTATAGCACAAAATTTAGCCAATTACTCTTCTTCGGTGTCATATTTACATGTATTAATGAGGTTTCCCGGATAAGCTAACTTTTCTATTTCTATAACTAGTTGTGCCAGAAGATCTAATATCAGCTGGGGAAAAAGTTGAAGTGAGATCAGTAATAGAAGTATTACTAAGTACACCTCTGGCAGTATTTCAGTGTCGTATACTCTCGAATCCTAATAAGAGCTTCTCACGTTGATTCGGTTGTTGCTTTTTTTTCTAATATAAGTGGAGCCACCAGCATCCATACTGCGAATAACATATGAAATTTAACAACTGCTGATAAACTTATGAGACAAAAATGATATAGATGCTCAAATTACTTACTGTATACACAAACAGCCAGCCATTCATTGATTATCCTCACCCAAGTACTCGTCCAACCAACGTCAATTGTCCACCTGCAAATGATTGTCATTAATAACTAATTGACTTCATCTAAGGAAGATCCTGGTTTTACTCTTTGTTTCTTAAATGAATATGTTTGTCACATTATGGCATCATAACGTTTATCAAGCTATATATAGCTGTGCAGGGCTAAGAAACATGGTATGCCAATAATCTGTATCATGCGTGGATGTAGCCCATGAAGAAGAACCGTACGCGCTATGGTATTTGCACTTGAACTTTAATGGGATCAGAAATATTCATAAAATTGATAAAATCACTTTAAGGAACTTACTTTTGCATGGAACCATGGGAGTTCCAGCCAACCAACAACATAGCAAAGTACATAGCTCCAGTAGCAAAAACCAAATGAAAGAAGCCATAACCATATGGAACAGCATCTTCATCTTGGTTATCATCCTTCCTGAACTGCAGTTGTAGTGAGATATTTTCACGGAGATTCATGTAAGAGAGTAAAGAACTATGAAGCAAGTGAAACAAACCTGGAAACACTGAGAATCAATTCCGGTGGAGAATGTTGCCATCACCATTGCAAGTACAGCAATAACAAAGTTCTGTACATGTGAAGTATGCTAGTTTTTAGTTTGTAGTTCAAGAAAAAGCTATGGAAAGAATATCCAACTACACGTTTTCTCAGCTTTTTGCATACAACAAGTTTAACCAAAGTTTGGAATAATATCCGACTACATAAACTATGGAAATTTATTTGGTGACAATATGAACTTAACTAAATTTGACTCCCTTGGTAGGCAAGTCTTAAGGATGGAAGGGGTGTTATTTGGTTCCCCATTGTAAATTACTATCAATCAATGAATTATAGCTCCATATAGAAAACAATTTTCACTAATAAAATTCATGAGATCGATAACAACAAAGTAACTTACTATTATAGTAAGCCAGTCAGTTTTGCTTGAAGCTTCTGATTTCTTATAGCAAGTTTCACCCGCAGGCTCACTGTAAAACAAAGTCGCAAAACAAAATCATTATACAGACCAGACTCATATGATGTATCTATAAATAGGCTCTGTGTTTACTTGACTCACCTACATAATCTCAAACCTAAGATTCAATTTAAATAACTGTATAATTTCCCTATTATTAATTTCGAAATTTACTCCAGGACATGCTTTCGCATTAGCAAAGGTCAATCTCAACTTAAAACATTAGATAAGTACTAGAGAGTCTACCTTCGTATAGCACACCAGCACATATACACCACATACAGTCCCATGATCCCTGGAGCCAAAAACCCGGCATTAACCTACATCAACAAAAGAAACAAAAGTGAGATTGATTTGAAAGAATAAATGAAAAAAGAATTGAATTTTGAAAGTAACACTTACTTTGGGATGGCGGGAGACACTGGTCATGAGTTGAAGAAGTACGAGTGTCCATGAAATGAAGAAAATGTTAAGGAGACACGACGGGCTAGGTGCATACCAAATGTACATTAAGATGATCCCCATGATGCATATAATGTATGCAAAAGTTGCAAGTAACATCACGTGGGTACGACTGCAAAAAAAATGATATATAAGACTAAAATCAACATATAATCGGGGAAAATGATATTTCTTAATTTTTTTGAGTTTTTGCCACAAAAAGGCCAAAATCATGGGAGAAATCAGGCACTTATAATAGAGGAGAAAGTATACAGTTATGGTCGAGAAGATGGATTAAGTTAAAAAAGATTTCCATGAGAGGATAATTGCGAAGGGCCCTAATCATCAGAAGCTTTAATAATATGATAACATGGTACATCAGATTACTATACTAGCCCTTTGTTCTTTGTATGGGAAGGGGAGGCAAAAAACAAGGAGCAGAGATAACATGAGCTTTAATATCTTGGAAAACAAACGTCAAATCATAAGGCTAATAGGAAAGTTATAGAGCTCATTTCAACATTTGTCACCTTACCATCTATCGGAATTTTTTTCAGACTGACAGCGGTCATTAAGCCATGTGATGAAACTGATAATACTTATAAGCTGAATTAGGAGAAATACCCTGAAAATATTAGCAAGAGCTTATTAAACAAAGAGGCTAGACATGTTTTCAGATTCCTGAAGAAAAAGAAGTGTGGTCAAAATAGTAGAACATACCCGGCACCAAAAAGTGAAACATTACCTGTTAAATAGAAGAATGAAAAGGAATGATATTCAAGTTAATATGTCGAATCATTGAGGGATGGAAATGAAGTATTGAAAACTTGGGTCTGAAAATTAAAACAAACTAACCATATAGTTGAATCAAGGAAGAGGGAGCTAGAAAAGGGATGATTGTCAAAATACACCACAAGACAATCTTCCCGACCCACCAACCAGAATGCCATGTGTCTCTTGATCCTTGCGCTTTTGAGCAGCCAACCGTCGAGAGAAACATTATAATATAAAATGTCTAACAGTTTGTTAAGGTAAAAAATTTCAACAAATTTGCAGAAGAATATACTAGCACTTTAAATTTGAAAATCGACTGATTGTATTTTTGGTTGATAATGCAAAATAAAGATTTCAAATTTGTGGTAAGATTACTTCTTCCAAAGCTAAGGTGATACTTGGTTTTAAGACAACCAAAAACCTATCCTTTAACCTAACTGCTTAAGGACACTGAAGTCTTGGTCGTTATACCAACATCTGCTTAAGGACATTGAAAATAGACACTGCAGTTTGTTTTCAAATTTGAAAAACTCATTTATGCCGTGATGTTTAAATTTCCGAAAGGATACAAAGCATCCCAAACTCACTCGCAGAACTCCTTCGGCACCAAAACAGTCGTCCCCATCTTTGCAAGTTTTTAGCTCTGCAACCACCATCCAGCACCAAAATTGCATTAACATATTGAATCTAGTCTAAAAAGGCACTATCACCGATAAAGAATTAATTGCTCCTCTATCCATAAACTTCATAACATGAAATCAACACAACAGTGAACGAATAAAGTATCTTAGGAGTCATATAGCAAAACCTACATTCTAGATTATTTTTCATAAACAAATAGGTAAAAAGATTACAATCTTACTTTTAATTCCTGTGAAGGCACCATGGCCATAATCTCGAAAGGCCCAAGCAAGCAGATTTGAGATGAGAAATATTAAACCATAGATATATCGGGCAATCCATGGATTAGAGCCGTCACAGAACTGACGAAACCAAGATCCCTTTTTGATTAATACATATCTTTCATTGATGCTGCTAGTAATTGCACCACTCTCCATTTATCTTTAAACCGCGAAATTCCCCTCTTCATGACATATGAAAACAATGACTTATTTGGATTTCACTGCATATATATGTGTTCATCTGCAATGAAAGATATAATAAAAATCATACACGGAAATATCTAGCATAGAATAACTTTTATCTACTTCAGCCAAGCCTATCTCCATTTATTTTTTATTTAGGATATCTAGTAACGAATCATAACAAGAGCATCAGAACATACCCAACTCTTGGTAGATCGAATCGCACAACTTGACCTTTGGCTTACTAGCAAAAGGCTTTTATAAGAATTTGGTGCTGCTTTCGAAAGAGCACCTACCGTATCTTGGTTGGGTCAAAAATCACTGCATATAGACAAAGCACTCAATACCATTAGGTGAGAATCACTTTTCTTAGAATTTAGTGGAAGCAATTGATCATCAAAACGTATATTCCCTACAATTTCAGCTCGTATTTGTCATTTTCTCTACACAATGGCTATAAAAGGAAAAATGTTCCTGAAAATGACCCTAATGGACAAGAATAAAACTTGAGTATACCCCCTCTCCCTATAACAAAGCATAAGTGCAACTCCTAGGGGTAACAATGGCAATAAACTAATAGCTAAAGTTTCTTGATAGTGCAGCAAACCAGAACACTGGCTTCAGCCAAAACAAAAATTGATGATCTCTACTCAAGTAAACGATATTAGTGGACAAAATCAGAAATAGCTGCCTATAATTGGCATCTAATCTTTCACAGAATTGGAATCGAACATAACCACAACGAATGAAAAAAACAACACGAAAACGAAAACGAAAACGAACACGAAAGCGATAGATTCAGTGTATATCGCTATGCATACAATCAATGAGAAATAAAGTCGAACAAAGGAATCGTACCTGCTAGAAATTGTGCGTTAGAAATCCGCCAAGTTATCGATAGAGAGAATGTTATTTCGAAAGCAAATCACCTTCTCTATTGTACACTGTACATACATTATATATTATATAGAGAGAGAGAAAAAGAGAGGGAGGAGAGAGACAGAGTGCTTTTCCCGCCGTTAAAGTTCCTGAATCTAAAACTCGTAACTCTCGAAGGAAGCAAAAGAATTAAGAAGATAATAGTAAATCTATTAGGGTTTTGGTAAGAATGATGATGATGTTTCTGGTTAACCAAACACTAAATTTTCTCGGGAAAAAAATCCCAATGTAAATCTGGTTAGAATGAGTGTGCTTGTTAAATCACGTGAGAGCTTTTATTATGAGTCTTTGAATTCACGTTTAATGTAATCATGAATCATCATGCTCTTTTTATAGTAGGAATAACCCAATTTACGATCCGAATGATCCAAAGAAAAATATAACAGTACTAAATACTATAATAATAATAATAATAATAATAATATTAAATAAATCAGTAACGCATCTAGTTTCCATTTGGGCAAAAAGAGAACGTTACTCGAAAATCTTATTATATAATATAATAATATATTATATTGACTTGTATTGTGTTGTATACTTGTATTGTATACCAGCACCTTGCCAACTAAGGTTGGTGTCCAGTAGGTAATGATATGTGAGTCTATTTTGCACTAACGCATGCAATAGTAGTATTCAATGCTCGTTTAGGTAAATGATATGTGAGTCTATTTTGCACTAACGCATGCCATAGTAGGTATTCAATGCTCGTTTAGGCGGCTTTTCAAAAACGAAAGAACCAGGTTAGGGTCGGAAATGCTAATGACGGGGTGGAGCTAATCTCACAATTTTTAAAATATTTGTGTGGGGATCATTTACTAACAAATTTAACAAAATTTCAAATTCAATAATAAGTTTATAAATAATGTTGATTATATTAATGTTAATAAAAGTTTTCAAAGAGATAGATTTGTAAACCTAAGTTTTATTCCGATCCTTATTAGTTTTAAGTTTTCAAAACTAAGTGATATCTTGTTTATCATTCTGAACTAACATTTCAAATCTAATATAGTTCGGGCACTAGTGTCCGTAATTCATTAGATCAAGATGATGCGGATTTGTATGGAGCGATATTAAAGAACGGATATTGTGATAAATGGTAAGACCTAGTTTAAAGTGCTTATGGAATGGCACTAGGAACATGTACAGTGATCGAGTGAGGATATAGTGAGCAAATATATCCGTTGTAAAAATTCTATTGCTTAGTGAGATGGCGCGACGGAAATAGAAGAAGAAGCAACGATATAGATGAGAAACCTTAATTCAAAGGTAACATGATGAATGCAACTCTAATATGGGTAACAAAGATTGAAATTTTTAGAGATAAAAAATATATTATTCCAAAAACTTAAAATAAGTTAAGGCATATGAGGTTTTATATAAGAGCTTCCGAAAACCCTAAATTATAATACAAGGAAATAAAATAAATATTTGAAAATCAAATAAAATCAAATCTTAATATAATTAGATTTGATTTAAATACATAAGATATTTGAATAAAATAAAATAAAATTAAAAAGTCTTTTGTTTGGACTTTCTGGGCTATTGACAAGAATTTGTCCTCGAATTCACAGCACCATCACCATTAAGAACCCAAATTATTTATTTTATTTTATTCAATTCTTCTCGAGTGTTCCTTATTGAAATCACATTGAAGCCATCCAGTTGAAGGAAAAAAATAGTTTCGAAAACCTTTTCATAGCCTGAAGACAACATCCCCATGTCCAGTTGATGAAAAAAATGGTTGTTACAGGACTCGTTAGGCACGATAAATCCAAACTAGAAACCCAACGAAAGGTTCGAAGAATGGTAGAATAAGGACTAGGAGATAATGTTGTAAGTAAGAAGATTACCTCTAAGAACACAAATTCTCTTCAATGAGTATATGAATAGACAATAGAGAGAAAGATGAAATAACTTGAAATTAGGATTATGCCTTTTCGGAGTTCCTATCTCTCTTACATATAGATTTAGAGTCATAAATAAAGAGAACAAAACGGACATCAATTATGAATGAAAAGTAACGGTAGTAAATGAATGAAAAGTAACGGTAGTCAATGAATGAAAAGTAACGGTAGGAGTAGGAGACCAATAGGATCTCTGTAACATTGCCCCATTCTTCGGAACATCCTTGTCCTCAAGGATTGAAATTTGGATACTTGGCGGCGAAGTTTTGGTAAAACTCCCAAGTAGCAGCCGATGACAGATAACCCTTCCATTGAACGAGAACTTTGGTGACAGCGGCGTTGCGGTGCTTGACTGTTTTGCGTTCCAAGATTGCTTCGGGTTCTTTAGAATTTCCCAAGTCGACGAGGTATGGAGGCAGAGCAGAGATTGTTGACGGTGGGTTAGGGCAAAACTTCAGTTGGCTCACATGAAAAACGTCGTGAATGGTTGCGGTGGCCGGAAGCTCCAGCTTGTAGGCAACGCTCCCAATTTTATCTGTAACACGAAAAGGACCATAATATTTCGGAGCAAGCTTATTCGGTACCTTGTTTATTTTCAACGAATTCTGTCGGTATGGTTGGAGCTTGAGGTACACATAATCGCATAAGTTGAATGTGCGGTGGGAGCGGTGTAAATCTGCAGTTTGCTTCATTCGATGTTGGGCACGATTCAAATGAAACTTTAACATCCGGAGGATATCTTCCCGCTTTTGTAGAGTCTTATCGATAGTGGGTGACTTGCTTTCTCCGGGTAGGTAAGGCAGGTGGGTTGGAGGCGGGTATCCGTAGACGGCTTCGAACGGCGTCATGCGTGTAGCGGTGTGGTAGGTCGTATTATACCACCACTCGGCTAAGAAAAGCCATTTGGACCATGTGGTTGGAGCTTCACCTGTCATACAGCGTAAATAAGTCTCAAGTGTTCGATTGGTGACCTCTGTTTGGCCATCGGTTTGTGGATGATAGGCGGAAGAATGGCGAAGATCCACTCCATGTACTCGAAAAAGTTCTTGCCAAATTTCGCTTAGAAAAGTAGGGTCGTGATCGCTAATAAGCTCCTTCGGCATACCATGGATTTTGAAGACATTATCGAGATAAATGTGAGCAATATCAAAAGCGGTATATGGATGCGAGATGGCGATGAAGTGCGCCTGTTTGCTTAACCGATCGATAACGACAAGTATACAATGCTTCCCGGCTGATTTTGGAAGTCCTTCGATAAAGTCAAGGCTAACTGATTCCCAAAGTCCGTCCGGTATAGGCAGTGGCTGTAACAAACCCTGTCGTTTTGTCCTGTCGTATTTGTTTCGTTGACATATTGCACAGTTCCGTACATAATTTTGTATTTCCGTACTCATTTTCGGCCAATAAAATAGAGTTTTAGCACGATGAAGAGTAGGGTCACGACCCGAGTGACCTCCAACCGCTGAATCATGTAACCACTGAAGAATTGATAATTTGGTGTCTTTGTGGTTTCCGATAACTAGCTTTCCTTTCCTGCGCAGTTCGTTATTGGTGTACGTATAGTGCGGATGAACATTCGTACCAGCAACAATATCGTCGATGATTTGTTTGAGGGAAGGATCAGATTGCCAAAGAAGCCGGATGGAATAAAAAAAACCCGAATGAACCGTAGACAACGTAAGACTAAGGAGTTGTGAACCGGAAACCCGTGATAGAGCATCGGCAGCATGGTTTTCTTTTCCGTGTTTGTACTCAATAAAAAAATTGTAACCCATCAACTTAGAAAGCCACATGTGTTGAAAAGGAGTAGTAACTTTTTGCTCCATCATATATTTGATACTTTTTTTATCGGTTTTGATGATGAATAAGCCATGAGCAAGGTAAGCATGCCATTGTTGAACTGCATACACAACCGCAAGTAACTCATTTTCATAAACCGAAAGTCGTTGGTGTCGAGGTCCCAAAGCTCGACTAATATAGCATATCGGATGATTCTCTTGCATAAGAACTGCTCCGATCCTGACGTTAGAAGCATCAGTCTCGACGATAAAAGTTTTGGCAAAATCCGGTAAGGCTAAAACAGGAGTAGACGATAAAGCTCTTTTTAAAGCTGTAAAAGCCGCGTTTGCTTCATCATTCCATTTGAAACCATCTTTTTTTAACAAGTTGGTCATGGGCCTAGCGATCACGCTATATCCTTTGATGAACCTCCGATAGTAATTAGCAAGTCCCAAAAAACTGCGTAACTGTTTTTGCGTGGTCGGTGTAGGCCATTGCGTAACACTGTCAACTTTACCCAGATCGGTTTCAACTCCCTTTGCCGAAATGAAGTGTCCCAAATACTCAATTATGGTTGCTCCAAAAATGCATTTGCTTTCTTTGAGGTAAAGTTGTTGTTGGCGGAGGATCTCGAAAACGGTTTGTAAATGGGTGAGATGTGCTTCCCAAGTAGAGCTATACACCAAGATATCGTCGAAAAAAACGAGTACAAACTTTTGCGTAACTTCACTAAAAATGTGATTCATGAGGCTCTGAAAAGTACAAGGTGCATTGGTGAGACCAAACGGCATAACAACATATTCATAGTGTCCCGAGTGAGTCTTGAATGCTGTTTTATAGATATCTTCGGGTGACATTCGTAGTTGGTGAAAACCCGCACGGAGGTCCAATTTTGAAAAGTATACAGCCCCACCCAATTCATCTAACATGTCTTCTAACAGTGGAATAGGATATTTGTCTTTGATGGTTTGTTTGTTTAACCCGCGATAATCAACGCACAACCTCCAAGTACCATCTTTCTTCTTTACTAAAACAATTGGGGAAGCATACAGACTAGAACTATGTTCGATTATTCCTTGGTTTAACATATCTTTTATCATCTTGTCTATTTCATCCTTTTGAAGGGATGAGTAGCGATAAGGTCGGAGATTAACGGGATTAGAACCGCTTACCAAAGGGATTTTGTGATTAAACCCTTCACGAAAAGACGGTAAAGTTGTGGGTTCGATGAAAATTCCAGAGTACGAACTGATCAACTCACGCAGCGTAGAGTCTGTAGAAAATTCTGTTTTGGTCGCCGAAATATGAGACAAAAGAGCGTTTGGGTTTAAGTCGTCTAAAACGTCATCTGTTATCTCATGGCCAAACAACAATGCAATCTGAGGTTCTTGAAGCATTAACTTGTTCAAACTTGCTCCGTTGATTGCCTTACAACCCTTGTTTACATTCCCACGCAGCACATGCTTCAAACCATTAAGGTTGAATTCCATTCGGAGGTTGAGAAAATCCCATAGAATTGGACCGAGGGTGTGCAACCATTGAATACCTAGCACAAAATCACAATAGTCAAGGTTTAAAGTTCTTACCTCGGTGGTGAGATCATAGCCTTGTACTTTCCAAGAAAAATTGCTACACTTGTATTTTGTAACAATTGTGCTTCCCAGGGCGGCGGAAACAACCATCGGTTTAGTCGCTTCGAGAGGGCAACCGATTTCATTAGCAACCTTTAGGTCCAAGAAGTTGTGTGTACTCCCGGGATCAATCAAAATGTGGATCTTTCTCTTACCACTTTGTCCTGTCAAATACATACAATTGAAGGTTGTGTTGCCCGTCAGTGCGTGTAGCGATATCATAGGCGGTTGTGTTTGCTCCGACTCAACAGCCGTCATGTTGACGAAGTCATGAACCTCATCTACATCGGAAAGTTCAGATTCTGCATCACCTTCCATGACATATATATGAGCCTTGCGATGGGTTTGTTGATGGCCGGGAGTGAAGATTTCATCGCAATACATGCACAGACCTTTTTGTTTGCGATCTTGCATCTCTTGCCAAGTAAATTTTCGGGGTGTTTGGTTGTTGTTTCTTGAGATAAAATTTGGCGTCTGATGTGTTTGTGTGTTGCTAGGGGCAGTGGGTAAAAGCGGTGGCTTGGTGTTTTGATTCGGATATTTCGGTGTTTGATAGGCGTTTGGAGAAGAATAGGTGTTGGGTTTGAATGAGGGTCGTTATGGTTTGTGAGGGAGTAGGCGTAAATATGATTCATGCATCATAGCTATTTTTGCTGCTTCGGCAACAGAGTTTACATTCTGGAACTGTCTCACATGAAGCTGCAAATGTGGATTTAGATTAGTTAAGAAAATACTTAACGCATGGGCGCGTGGTAGGGATAACCGTGTGAGTTTACACTCAAATTTATCATGAAACACCTCGACCGAATCGGTCTCTTGTTGTAAGCTAACCAACTCCGATAATGGATCAACATACAAACCTCCAAAGCGAGTAGAAATTGCAAGAACATATTCTGTCCACGGTGGGTATCGATTGAAACGTTCTGCAATATAGTTGTGGTGCCATTGCAATGCCTTTCCTGTCATATGGATAGTAGCGAGTCTTACCTTCGATTCATCTAGCGTTCCGTCAAGTGCAAAGAATTGTTCGCATTTAAAAACCCAATCGCGTAGGTCGGATCCATCAAAAATAAGAAACCCAACCTTAGTAAGGCGGGTGAGCAAACCGTTTGTTGGTGTCGTACGAGGCTCCTGATTAGTTCCACGATTCGAACCGGGGACAAGGTTCAACGAATCAGGTGGTTCCGAAGAGAATGTTCGGGGAAGCGTCGTGAAAACGCCGGAATGTGAAGGATCGTCGTCAACCAGCGGACGTTTTTTAGGGTTCTGTGTAATAGGGCGTAGCTCCGCAAACATGTTCTTAATATCGTTGAATCGAGCAGTCATCTCATTCCTCAATAGATCGTTTTGTTTGAGTTGAGCCACACGATTTTCTTCATTTTGCTTGGCTTGATCGGCCTGAACTTGCTTCATCTCCTCAAGTTGCTTGTTAACCTCGATCAAAGTTTGTGCCCTAGTTTCCATGACTGCTTATTTTGAAGTAGAAAAAAAAAATCCGGGTTCGGAAGATCGATGGCTCTGATACCAATGTTACAGGACTCGTTAGGCACGATAAATCCAAACTAGAAACCCAACGAAAGGTTCGAAGAATGGTAGAATAAGGACTAGGAGATAATGTTGTAAGTAAGAAGATTACCTCTAAGAACACAAATTCTCTTCAATGAGTATATGAATAGACAATAGAGAGAAAGATGAAATAACTTGAAATTAGGATTATGCCTTTTCGGAGTTCCTATCTCTCTTACATATAGATTTAGAGTCATAAATAAAGAGAACGAAACGGACATCAATTAGGGCTTAAATGAATGAAAAGTAACGGTAGTAAATGAATGAAAAGTAACGGTAGTCAATGAATGAAAAGTAACGGTAGGAGTAGGAGACCAATAGGATCTCTGTAACAATGGTTTTGAAAACCTCTTCATAGCTTGAGACAGCATCTCGATAAGCAATTTTTACCTTGATTTGACGATTGGTAGCCAATTTAAACTTCTTCAGTAACCGGTCAATAAGATCGTCATTGAAACGATTGGTATGCCCCTCATACTCAAACGATCTTCCCGATCTTCATGACCATGTGTGGTGTTCTCTTCTTTAAACCTTGAATCAAAATAGTCAGGCTTTAGAAACATGCTTTTCCATAGCACCCCATAGCAGGAACTGAGGCTCTGATACCAAACTGATGACGCGACAGAAATAGAAGAAGAATCAACGATAGATAAACCCTAATTCAAGGGTAAATTATAATACAAAGAAATAAAATAAATATTTTAAAATAAAATAAAATAAAATAAAATCTTAATATAATTAGATTTGATTTAAATACATAAGATATTTGAATAAAATAAAATAAAATTAAAAAGGCTTTTGTTTGGACTTTCTGGGCTACATCACTTAGGAAGGTGACCAAAATTTCACATCCTGCATGAGTTAAACATAGGAAAGATTAAAGTAAAAACGTATCGTAACTAGTATGAGGAATTTTTGGAAGTCGACCAAAAACAAAACCATACAAGCCTTCGGAAAGCATAAAAAATTATAATAGTATGGAAATGGGATTGTCTTTAAACGGAATATGCACTACGCATACTCTCAAAACAAATAACTTGACAAAATAGATTAGAAAAATAAACACACGAGGATATTATATTTTCTGCTAGCACAAATTTATGGGAAATCTAATCAATAAATATTTCATTCAAATGAAAATATTGATCGTTAATTAATACAAACTATATATGAATGGTAATTTTAATATTTAGTAAGTATTTTTGTCTACTTATATATTATTATCATTATTTATTTATATTTTTAAAATTTACAAATAAAGACGGTGGTAATTGTATGAGAAGTTTTTTTATTTTTCATTAAAGATGGAATACATCAATCATTTTTATTAAAAACTAAATAATGTTTATGATTTTTATTAAATAGTGAATTAAACATTCAATATATCTCTATCATTTTCATTAGAAATTGAAAACTTTTACGATTTTCATTAGAAACTGAATATTTTTTTGCAATTTGTCTTTAAAAAATAAATATATCGATGTATTTTTGTTTATGATTATCATCAAACACCGAATATATCTATCATTTTCACCAATTTTTTTACGATTTGCATTAAATAATGTAGATATTTATAACGTGTCCATTAAAAACTGATTTTTTTACAGTTGTCTTTAGAGAGGGAATATACATCTACTTTTTTTTTTTTACAAATTTTATTAAACACTGGATATATCTCTATAATTTTCACTGAATATATGATAAAGATTAAAAAAATCCATACATGCATTATTGTTATATTTTATTTAATAATTGAATATTTTTGCAATTTTTCTTAAATTTTGAATATATTTATAACATTTCATTTAAACTGAATATTTTGTAATTTTTATCAAAAGTGAATATAATTAGTATTTTTGTTTGACAATGAATATATCTTTATTATTTTCTGTATAGTTAGATATGTTCTTCTTCTGTTCTTTATTTTTTTTATAATGCGAGACCAATATAAGGTAATATTTTTAGATGGTGGATGCAAGACCATTGATAGATACGAGAGACCAGTGATAGATGCGTGATATTTTCTTAGACATATGCAGGATGGTTGATAAATACGAGATATACTAAAAGAATATATAGATAGATGCGGGACCGGTGGTTGATAGATGTGAGATATGGTAAAAAAAATAGATAGATGCCATGCCAATCTAAAATTAAAAAATTAGATGGTAGATGCGGGAAAAAAAAACTAAATGGAAGACTAATGTTAACTAGATTTGCGAAAAAAAA
Source organism: Limnanthes douglasii subsp. nivea (assembly GCA_036936605.1). NCBI lineage: Eukaryota > Viridiplantae > Streptophyta > Magnoliopsida > Brassicales > Limnanthaceae > Limnanthes > Limnanthes douglasii. The sequence goes on from JAUPFV010000004.1 coordinate 34,602,245, forward strand.
AATCAAACCACATTATGAAAAAGAAATTTTTATTCTTCTTTGAAAACAAAACCAATGGTACTTTCAGATTTTTTCCCCAAATTACCAGAATATAATGTATGTATGTAATTAATAATTTTATATAGAAGAGTATTTTGGGTACATAATTTTTGTTAAGTTTTTTTTGTCTTAATCAGTAATAAGTTTGTGGGTCGAGTCATGATCAATAACTCACCATTTATTTTATATATATAGTTTATATATTAGGATTGGTTGGGTTTGACATATTTAGATTGAATAAATTACTAATCTATACTCGACACGATCCTTTTACGGGTCATAATTTTTATATCCATACATGACTCGTTATATTTAGGTGAGACAAAATCCATCCAAATTAGGTCGGATCATATGGATTCAGATCAATGTGTTCGGGACAACTCATACAAACTTGTTAATATCTATTGTTGTACCATAGTTATCATGTTTGTTATTTTATTGAACAAAAATTGAAAAACCTTTTTCCGCTATCTGATGATGAAAAAATACTATTTTCGCCATGAGATGATGATTTTTAAAAACAATTATCATATGATGGTGAGATTCATATTTCACATGATGAAACAACGTTTTACCTGACAAATAATAGATGAATTCTGTAGGAACACAAAAAATAGATTTTGCAAAACACAAAAATATAACTACATATAGTAAAATACACATTTTCTATAACATCTTCCTTAGATTTATTAAATTTATAACTCGATATAATTTTAAATTTATAAATAATAACAAATATTTTAAAATAATCATAAATATAAAATGTTTATGAATATGATAACATTGGTCTATTTTATTAGTGAACTTCCTCATGAAACTATAAGTCTACCATCACACATCCACGTCGAGTTTAACTCCCGCACTTGACTTAGTCCATTTTACTAGTGTACTTCCTCATGAAACTAAAAGTGTACCATCGACTTTTTTCCTAAGTTCGAATATAATCCTTGGTCGTCTTCCATACCATAGGATTTTATTTTGCGATAAATTTTCACCTCGCACTAGGTTCAAAAGTCTTACCAATTAAATAACTAAATTTTCAGGCTTTCGGGTTCCTCTGACACCTTAACAATTCACTCCACCATTTACAATCTCTCATAGATTTTCATTTTCTGGTGCATAAAAAGAAGTTGTATGCTACTCATCTTGAGGTATCTGCGCTCCTCTAATAGTTGTTGCAGGTTTTGCTAAGCTCTTTAAGCTCTTATAAAAGTTATCGAGACCTATCCATGAATCTCAAAGCTATTTATATCTCATGCAATCCCAAAACAAGTTAATAACCATATTTGGGGCCTTACCACATCCACTTCAAAGAATCATCATTGTTACACCTCGTCGCAATAAATTAACTACATTCGGGAGCCTATTACTTATGACACTCTACAATAGTACTCATACTTTTTACAGATTCTTGAGTACATAGATTCTTTCCTAATTAAATAGTATATCCTCCTTCGGCGTGGACAATGAATTATGAATTTTATCAAAAATACTCTCGATGGCTCCAATTTCCACTTATAACGCTCGTCAACACCTTATTAAGCAGGACATCTCGCCATTCCATGATATTTATACACATCGTTGACTCTAACAACTTAACTACACGATTTAACAACCCTTTTTAAAGATATTTTTATTTGAGAAACCTCACCCATAACTCATTGTTTTCGAAAATTTAACTACACGATCCAACAACCCTCAAAAATATTTTTATTTAAGAGACCTTATCCATAGTCCATTATCATTTTGTAGGATCCTCCACCAGTTTGGTTAATAATAATTTGTCAATACCAATTCTACCCCTAAATTCCTAACCCTTTTATCTTTTTCGTTTACACGTCTTGACCCCTACCATTCAATGTATCTTCATAACATCCTCGATGAACCCCTAATAAAATATTTAAAATCTTATCAGACATACACTGACAATTTTAGTATATATATCATATAAGTTAAAATCACACTCCAACCCGACTGTACCTAATTATCCGATCTATTAATATATATTTTTTATTTTTCAATTCGTATATTTTTTTTCTTCATTTGTGTTGCAATGTATGTCGAAACCCAAAACTCTTCAGATGCAAACTGAGTTCGGACCAAATTCATTACAATATTAGTACATTTATTATTTTAATTTTATAAATAATTATTATTATTATTATAATATCATCATTAATATGTGACGAATGTTATATATATAATTTTAAGTTTAGGAAGATATTTATATTTTAAAGTGTTTGTTAAAAAATATATTAGGTTTTGAAAACTATGTTACTTTTGATCAAAAGTGTGGTTTGGAAAATTTCATTCAACATATTTTTAATATTTTATTTTTTCTAGTTTAAAAGTTATAAAATATATCATTTATTTTCTAAAATTTATCATTTTTATTAAAAAATATTCAAATATCTACAATTCAAACCATATATTTTTATATAATTTCTTTAATGTAAAATGAAAATTTATTTCAAATTTGAAGAAATCCGAACAACTTAAACCATTTGATAAACTATATTTTTAACATGTTTATAATTATTATTTAAATATATTTAAAAATTGAGTAAATATCATATTATTGAGTTTTGTATTGTGATCCAGGGATCAAAATTATACTTTGTGAACAACAACAGATTTCGATCAATAGGTTTGGACTCCAAAGTTGTTGGATAACATCTTATTTTGATTGGGGTTAAAATTTGTATTGTACAATAACCACGGATTTCGGCCTCGTTGGTTGTAATAACTAATTTGGTAAAAATGATGTATTATTTTGCAACATCATATTTTGTCTAAGTCGCTTGAAATCATATGTTGTTGCACGACACTTAATTTTGACAACTCGGTTGATATAATATTTTGATGTTAGTGTTTTGAGAATATTTTTTCTAATGTAATTGTTTGTTGATTTATATTATTTTATTGGTTGTTAAAATTTTGTAAAGGATAATTTTTTTGGAAGAATCTACTATTTTAAAAAAATAATTTGCACATAATCGAGACTAATGCACATTGTATAAAATCGAAGTTTGAAGAATGGATAAAGACTCAGTGATACGAGTTTGGGATATGTGGTAACTAAAACGTTTTACAACGAAGGAAAAGATAGTAGAAGTCCAAGATTATTTTTTGATTGCAAAATCTCGTGAAAGTATAGCAAACAACCTCTTAGAGATTATGTTAAGAGAAGATTAATGAATAAAATAAATATGATTGTCATTTTAGATTTTGGGCTTATCCCGTTGAACTTGGATTATAGACTTCAAAAATATTATGTGAAAAACACAATCATGCACATGATGTTTTTAAAGGATTTCCCAACACGAGAAAATACAAAAATGAAGAATAAATTGTTATTTTTTAGAGTTGTGCGATCAATTGCACATGCAATATCTTTAGAGATATGATGGTATATGAGAGGTTTCAAGTTATCGATAATCTATCTTTCGCACACTCAAAATCTAGCGACCTATTGAAACCATTTCCACATGATCTAATTATGGTAGTAGCTACAAGACTAGAGGTATAAAGTTATACTATTTGAAATTGTTATGGTTACATTAACAAGTATTACAACCAACTACACGAAGATAAAAAAATCATTTGAGTAGTGTAAATCAATCTCTAAATTTGTATACGACACTTAGATATTTAAGGATATAAGGGATGACATCACCGATGTATACGTTTCCATTATGTTAAAGACATGAGAAATGACACCAAATGTACTTAGTCATAAACTATAGTGACATCTAATACCCAGGCTATCAGCTATACTTACTTAATTCCCATTTCATCTAAGGAACTCCCATGCAATACCCAATTTTTTAATACCCTAAATACCCTCTACCAACTATATAACCTTAAGTTTTTTTAAGAACGTGCTTTTCTGCCCTATTTGGTCTTTTAAACATGTAAATTTTTTTTTGCAGTCGCCTCTTTTTTTCTCTTCATACCAAATTTTGTCCTACTAAAAAAACCCAATTTTCTCCATTCAGGTCACTGACTTAGGTTAATTAGAGTTACATGACTGATCGGAATGGGTATACCGACGACTCTAACAAGTGTGTATCAGTTCATGGATGAAGAAATTAAGCGTGAACCATTTCTTAGCATCATCGGAGTTTTTTTCGGGTTGTTTCATCTGAGCATACAACTAGTTGGTAACGGTGTCTCGTACGAGGTTTCTCTTTTTCCAAGTGTTTTATCAGTCAGGTGAGCATTGTCGTACGAGCTTTCTCTAATTCTTGTTTTGTTTTTTGTTTTTTTAGAAACATATTGTATAATAGTACGATTTAATGAGTTTTTGTTGTGTAATAAGTTATAAACTACTTATATTATGTATTTGATTTAGTTATTATATTTTTTTGGGTGTGAAAACATATATAGAATTGATATTAGATTTTCAAGCATGTGTGGTTGACGATGCGAGTTCATTTGAAGAAGATGCAAGATTTGTAATTTCTTTACGATATATCATATGTACATGAACATGCGAGTTTAGTGGACGGTAGTTATAATGACCATGCGATTCTTTTGTGATAAACTATACGATCTATTTGCTCATAAACTGTTTGAGTTGTGTTCAATAATAGACATATTATTTCTTTATATACTTAACCATGCAGATTTAGTACATTTGTACCCGTGCAAGTTTATGTTTGTTAAACATGCGAGTTGTCATATAGTAGACCATGCTCATAGTTGTTTCTTAATTGTTCAATGTAAGGTAATATATATCTAAACCACAGGTTTTTATTTTCAAACATGGTCATCAAACTGAAATTGTTCCTTTTACCAAGTTTGAAAACTTTCAAAGTATTCAAGAGTACATTGAAAGCATATGGGACGAGTTGGTTATAGGTAAGTACATTATTACTTACTCGTGCGATGATAACATGAATTATTTGTTTAATAATGAGAATGATTTTGTCACTTTGGATGTATATATTTATGTGGAGTGTTAAAAAAACATTAGTTTTGTTATACACAACAACTCATTGATAAGGTTGTTGGTTGAAAGCATAAACAACCTAGCATAAGTTTGGGAGAACCCTCGAATAAGCAACTAACTAGTAGGGAGAGTAGTAGTGGTTTAGTTTTTTTGGATCACAAAAATAACTTGCCATTAATGGTTGAGCTGATGCTATCACAGGTTTTGGTCAAGTTTTTAATAAAGGTGTTGCATCTGTAAGGTTTTTTTTATGCTGATATGCCTTAGAGCATGGTTTTTCTTTCAAATACATGCATAATATAATAAGTTAGATCAGTGCTTATTATGAAAAAAATCTCAATTAGATGTAAATGGAGACTTTGTGCATCACTTAATTACAACGCATGATTCATGATGATTAAGCAGTTTGTTGAACAAACTTGCAGCCTCGTTTTCTTTAAAAAAACATGAGAGACAGTTGACATCAAATTTTGCATGCGGAGAAAATTCATGATTCTATTTAGACATGACATTTAGTAACAACCAAAAGTATACAATCATTTCTTAAACATGACTACGCTTTAAATATCTCTTACCATCTCTGATATAATGATTTAGAGAAGGTAATGCGGGGAATTTTCGGAGATAATTCTATTTCTTTTAGTTTAATAAAGGGATACTTCAAACGATTGAAGAGTTGTGATATTACTACCGACTGTCCACTTGGAATTAGTTGCAGGAACCATCTTCAAGCATTGTTTTATAGCATGCAGTTCTTGTATTCAAGGTTTGCAATGATGTCGTCCGATATTTTTTTATCGATGGAACCTTGTTAACCGAAAAAACATATGTGTGTATTTCTATATGCCATAATAAAGGATGGTATAATATTTAGTTTCTTTTTTTTTCTTATAATTTGATGCCTAACGAGTTTAGTTAGAATTAGAAAGAATCATGCGATTCTAGTGCTGACGAGAATGAGAGTTGTGTTGTAACAGATCCTTCATTTTGGACCGTCATTTAGGTATCACTAATCTTATTTATGTCTTGTATCCAAACTGCTATCATGCATACTGTATTTTCTATTTTGTTCTGACTTTTAAATATCCTCTGGATCATACTAACAAAAAGTTTAAAGCTAGAAAGCTAGGTCTGTTTAATCGATGTGCTTATGCTTCTACTGTAGATATTTTTAATGAATATCTTTCAGAATGTTTATGTGAAAGTGGTAAGAGAATTGATTATTTCTCGAACATTTACCTTGGGATAAGTATGCTTATGCATTTGTTAAATGGAAACAATATGGTGCTATGACATCTTCTTTAGCTGAATCATTTGGCAATTAGATTAAAAAAGCTTTGCACTCTACCCATTGTTAATTAATTGACAATATTAGAGTCTTCTTGATGACTCAAATCTCACGATGTTATTCTAAGGGGTTAAGCTGGAGTACTAAATTTTTCCACGAGTATGAAAAGAAGTTAAAGAAAAATGTCAAAAATGTTTGTACCGAACTAGCCCGTAAGTCTTTTAGAGCCTTATTTGAAGTTTTTTCAGATCTCGTGATGGTTGTTAATTTGTTGGATTTCAAATATTCTTATGGTTCTTGGCAACAAGATTATTTTCCATGTTTACGCGCTTTAGCTGCAATATATCGACTAAGCAACATCTTATGACGTTGATAAAGCCATTCTTCACGGTTAGTAATTACAGGTTAACTTACTCTTTTAACATACCTGCTATAACCAATTTTGAAGAAGCATTAAGCTCTAATGATTCGTCAGAGTCAGAAAATATGCCTCCGAATATAAAAAGACGAGCTGGAAGGCCTAAAAAGAAACGTATTTTGTCTAAAGGAGAAATAAAAATCAAGCATTTGAGGTGTGCCGTTGTTCGAAATGAGGTTATCACAAAAGGACCTGTGAGGTTATACTTTAATGTGCGATTCGTTGCTTACACAAACATGCGAGTTCTTTATGTTTCCAAGCATGGGAGTTATGTATATTTTTTAATCGTACGAGTTTCTAGAATATTAAACATGAATGTTTTTCATTATAATCCAACTGCGCGAGTTCTTTGTACATTAAACCATTCGATTTTTAAGTCTATTAGTTATGCTAGATCTTTATATTTCCAACCATGAAAGATATATACATGTTTAACCGTGGGAGTTCATTGAATATTAAACATGAGTCTTCATTATAATCCAACCGCACGGGCTCTTTGTATATTAAACCATCATATTTACTTAAAAGGCCAAAAAATGTATATTAATTAAAATAGATCAATAAAAAGAGATTACAAAGTATTAACGTCGAGCATGGTTCTGTTATACTAAAACTATGCATGTTTTGTTATACTAAAACTATGCGTGTTTCTTTTAATCTCTTACTATGAGAGTTCTTTACAATATAAAATAAAGTTCGAGAATATATATTTGATGCCTCATCATCTTCTAGCAGGTGAAGCTTTTGAATCATCTTCATGGTTGATTGTTTGCACTCTGATCCCCACCATTGTAGCATATTGGGATCATGTCTAGCTTAGTGAGTGTTTGTGCAGTGGTTGTGTGATCCATGATGAAGGGCTGCATCATAAAATTATTAGCATCATGACATATTCTTTAAACTTATATGTAATTATGTAACAACATTATTATGAATAAAAGTACAACACAACTGATAACTTTATCGGGTTTTTGGCAGCAACACAAGCTCTGATTGACCCAAGAAGCTTTGAAATATTGATCCAGACTAATCGTAGTTGTTTATATTTCCTAGGTCTTCGACATAATATACCGTTGTCCAACCTAGTATATCTCCTAAATTTGAGTAGAGCGGGGTAGAGCCAAGAAACAAAATCAATAGTCGAGCAACGTCCTTCGCAGCATGCTCCTCGACCTCCCTGATGGCTTTGACTATACCTTCCTATAAAACACCACACATCATGCTACATTAGTGTAACTAAACATCCTACTTATAGCATACCTTAGATATATAGGTACCTTTATCATAACATTTGATACCGATTTGGTATTTTTCAGACCAACTTTTCTTGAACTTCCAGCCATGAAGTATGTTTGCATGATTCTGGAATCTGTTTTGGCACCTTTTTCGAGTCGAGTTGAAAATGATCCTACTTTGATCAAAGGAATTTCTTCAATGTCGTGTTTAAGTCCGAAAATAGCTTTTACATCGTTGGTCATTAACTTGAACAATTTAGACCTTATTCGGAAAATGTCCTCCGCGACAGAGTATGTCTTTATAATATCCTCAATTAGCTGATAATGCTTTTTCATCAAGAACTTCTCGTTATAAAGGTTGAATGAGGCTTTTAGAGTCATGTAAAATGGTGTGTCTTTAACAACTACGATATGTTAGGATGTAATGATATTATTTTCATCAGATTAAGGATGCTTACTAATCCCAATATGTAGAAGCCTCCTTTCATAGACATATTCCATGAAAAAACATGAATTGGCACAGGTTGATTAAGGAGGAAATAAACATGCTACTTCTTTGAAACGTCAACCATGCTACTTGTTTGAAATATTAACAATGCAATGTGTTTGGAAATTCAACCAAACTAATTCTTTAAAAAATTAACCACGCTAGTAATTTGAAAAATTAAACATGCGAGTTTAAGAGAAACAGAATGCACAAGCACAACTGTGCCATTTCTTTGAACTAACACAAAATTTCCTGGCCCAATACAACCATGCTTGTTTTTCGTACCATAACTAAATAAGATCCGAGATTAGTGTATTTTTACAGGAACAAGATGCGAGTTTAGTGTTATTTTCACATACAAATTGACAAAAAATCAAAAATTGAGTCACAACGACCAAACCTCGGAAACAAAACAATATACTACAACCTAGAAACAACACAACACATTAAAATGTAACACAATTTATGCACCTAAGAACCCTAGAAAGTACCCTAAAACATAATCTCCACCAAAACCAGATGATACCAGTGATCGACGATTTATGTAACAACAATATGAGTTTAACTAAGAACGTAGTTGTAACGAACCACCAAAATACAAAATACAGTAGAAACCTACAAACGCAGAAGCTAGGTTATGGTGAAGCAACCAAATATAGTGCAATTTTTTATTAATTTGATTTTAGTACTTGTAGGATTTTTAGGAGGTTTGAACGGTAAACAAAGCTTCAAATTGGTTTTCTAGACGAAGAACAACGACCGACGACATCTTTATTGCTTCGTCTGACTGGGAAATCGTCAGAGGAGGTAGCCAGAAATCTTGGTTTGTCGGTTTTTGGAGGGAATTTGATGTTTGTACATATTTGGGCTTTTCGTGGGTATACTGATTTAAATGAGTTTACAGTGTTTTGAGGGAGAATGGTAATGAAAGATTTTGTCCATTTATACTGGTGATGGTATTTTTGTCCATTTTCGTCCAAGTACGTATTGATAGTATGCTATTTTGGGGTATCAAGTGGTAATGAAATAGTTGAGTGAGTATTTATGAGTATCTTTCTCTTAAAATATTTCAAATTGGCTTAAAAATAGGTGTTGGCATAGTGGAATCAAGATATGTTGTTAAATTGACGTATAGTTTACTATATACGTGCGAGACATCTTCGATGATAAGATCCAATTGAGCTATCAATTGTTATATAATCTAGAAAAAATGGAACACTCTAAATTTTGTTATGAAAGATCAATATGACAAAGATGAATTTATGGATGAAGAAATATTAGAGATAGATTATTTGGTCTATAATTTTGTTCGGAAGCATATACTATGTATCATAACAAATATTCTTAAAGTATTTGATCTCAAATAACTCAATTTGTTTTACCCAAAGAACCGATGAGGACAAAAAAATATGATAAAAATCAATTAATGCGAGTTTGACCAAATAAGAGAAATCATAATTTGAGCATTTCACTGAACAAACTTATATCATAGCTACATTATATTTTCTTTGTCTTGTAGCCTTATAAGCAATTAGAAGTACTTCGAGAACATTAGATAGTGAAACCGAAATAGTGAACGCACTTGAATTTAAAAAAAAAAACCCGAAGACATTAGACTACTGCAAAAATAACAAATGATTCTACTTAGAATTAGAATGTTCTACCATATTAGAATATATCTCATCAACTAATGTGATATTGTCCATCTTTCCTCTTTGGTGTACTTCCAAAAGAACTAACTTTAATTAAAGCATTTATTTATATATTATTTTTCGCTTAAATGATTAAAGATAAATGACCAAATTAGAATACTGAATTTACTCTAACAATTCATATATGTTTCACACACTCATTATTCGTGACGACTTTACCAATAAATCTTCGACGAAGTTATCAAATTATTGTTTCCAAACTTATTTTTTTCAACAAAAGCTTTTTTTCTTTTAATATGTTCGCAAGTTACTAAAACAATTCTCCAAAATCAGTTTAGATACATGAGATTATTTATTTTTTAAACTTCTGTTATACGACTGCTAAAAATTTTAATTTTCGTGAATTGTATTTACAAAAGCATAATAGTTATCGTGAGTACTACCGCTCCATTACACAAGATGATTTGGATCATGCAGAAACAAATCTATGGTGGTACACTTTTTCTTTCGTTGCTATAAAGTGCATTACTTCTTGATAATATCTAAACTTTTGGTAGGGAGATCGCTTAAAAGTTCGCAACTAGAGATATAAATCACACTTTCCTATTGGTTGGAATAAAATATTAAAAATATAATTTTCATAAACGATATTATCTTATTTAACTTTATACATATATGGAATATTTAATCGAGTAGTTATAAATTGAATGAAATACAATCATAGATTAAATGGAAAAATAAAGAGACGATCATAGCAATGTTTTCATTTACCGTCTGATTAACATGGTGCAGCTATTATATCGATTCTAAACTAAGATGCTCTATGTAACCAATTTAAGGGTTAAATTTTATTTGGTATTATTGAACCAAATATAATTATCATTTAATATTTGAATGATTTTATTGGTTGTATAAGAATAATATTTTATTTATCCATATATGATTTTTGCAATTATGATATTTTTTTTAGTATTTTATTTTAAAATACGATCGGTATTTTATTTTTGTTATCATATCAATTGATTTTTATTTTGTTTGAATAGATAAATAATTTACGTCAATTTATTAAATCGTAGACTTTATTGTTTGAGTTTTTCATCATAAAAATCTGCCAAAACACAAAATGATGAAGAATAAAATAATAATAAGACAATTTTTTTTATATATTATTCGAAATCACATCAAATAATATATAACAAATCGCGGAAATTTAAACAGAAACCCTTTTGTAGATTCACCTAACGAATAAACAGAAAATCTTAAACACTTACAGGTTTACCTGATGCTTTCCATCTAGTATTCTTTTTTGTTTCTTTTCGTTCTTTAGCGATTCTGTATATTGTCTTGAGAAACCTGCGGAACAGATTAGTTGAAGAGAAATATTTTCAGACACAGAAGGAAGCGACCGTCTGTTTGATTATGGTTTAGGATGATACAATTCCTAAACATAGTCCCTTACTTATAGTCTTTACAGTGTGAAGCCCAACACTGTAAAGCGCATCCTTTATTAATTCCTTGTGTCCGGGGACCATAACCAGATAAATTGATAATTCACTTTACATCCGTGATTTATTAATTCAGATTTAAGTGTTGAGAATTGGGTCATTTTCATCACAGTGCCCAAATTCAACCCGGTTACCACACTTGATCTCATAACGCCTTCTTTTACCCATAGGTCCAATTTTGTTAATTAAATAATTAACTCGATTACTTTTAATTTGGACTTCCTTAAGACAATAACCGAATATGTTTATTTAGCATGTCGGTCCAAATTATTGTTGGTCCATAAATCTATAAAATAAATATATTCCAACAATCTCCCACTTGGACCACCACATGCTACTCAAGAATATATATTCAACTTTAATGGGATCCCTATATTCATTATCAATGGGAAAACGGTACAACCCCGTACATGACTGATAACAATAAAGGAATAAAGACCTATTTCTCGTAATGTGAACAATATGATGCAAGAGTAATCACATTACCGTTATCAATCAATTACTGGGCCAATTATGGAGCGTGGTCTAAGAGTAATAAGACTTGTAATCATACATATCTACTCTGAAATTGTTCATACCTTTGGAGATCCAATACAATACAGATATTAATAAATATTTCCAAGCATATATATTGCAGTAAACTTTAATGTGCACAATACTACAAAATATAACATCAGATTCTATTACAAACACTCCCGCGAAAACTAACAATCCTGTAAATCAACTACACTCATACGGATGGTGGATCCCTGGAAAAACTTAGGCAAAACCAGTTTTTTAGAGGATTTGGTATCATGGAGTTTGTTCTGATGTACTATATACTTATTTGACCCGTCTGTATTATTTCTTTAACAGATATAAACTTTATGTCTATGTGTTTGGATTTAAATGAGCTCATATTATTGTCGGAGTACTACACTGCAAAATTGTTATCGCAATATAACCTCATTGGACTATTGATCCCTGGTACAATGCGTAATCCAATAACAAAATTCTGCATCCATAGTGTATAGTTCAATGCCTCAAAGCACGCAAGAAATTATGATGCCATGGTGGACGATGCAATGAATGTTTGCTTTACATTTTTCCAGGATATTGCACCTCCATCCAATAAGAATATGTTGGCGGACATGCTCTTTAATATGTCTATTGATCCACTAAAATCTGAGTCAAAATACCCAATGATCTCCAGTTTATCCTACTTCTCATGTGTCAACATGTGCCCCTTTGTTCCTTGCAGGTATCAAAGTACCCTTTTATCTTGTTTTCAGTGATCCATGCCCGGGTTACTAACATATTTCCCCAATATATTTACAACAAAAGCAATGTCTAACCTAGTTAAAACTTGAGTATATATTAAAATTCAATATGCTGAAGCATAAGGGAACATTTTCATTTCCTCAATCTCAAATTTTGTCTTAACATATTGACCTAGACTAAGTCTGCTACACTTTGCTATATGGGTACTTAGGGGTTTGTAATCTGAATATCTGTAACGGTGTAACCCACTTTCAAGGTATGTTTTTTTATTATCCAGAAATACCACGAAATTGATCCCGATGTATTTGGATTCCTAACACAAAACTGGCATCACAAAGATCATTCATATCAAACTTGTCTCATAAAAATATTTTCCTAGTGTGTAACAATTTTTTAATGTTCGAGGCAATCAATATGTCATCCACATATAATATAAGAAATATAAAATTACTCTCACTTAACTTGTACCACAAAAAATCATCAACCGATTTGACCTCAAAGTCATAACCGACTATCACCTCAATGAATTTTTGATACCATTGATGAGAGGCCTGTTTAAGCCCATAAATGGATTTCTTAAGCCTGCAAACCAAATATTTTGAGTTACTTTTTAGAAAGTGTTATGGTTGCCCATATAAATAGTTTCCTAAATATTACCATTGAGAAAAGCGATCTTAACATTCATCTGATAAAGCCCAAGTTGGAAATGTGCAACTAATGACATGATTGTTCTAAAGGAATCCTTAGTCAATACAAGAGCGAAGGTTTCTTTAAAATCAATCCCTTCATGTTGAGTATAACCTTTCGCTAAAATAGGTGCTTTATATATTTACATATTACCCAGGGAATCGCGTTTGATTTTGTAAACCCATTGACAACCCATTTCTATTTTCCTTTGAGGTAATGGGACAAGATCACATACCATATTGTCATGCATTGATTTATACTCTCTTTTTATAACATCAATTATCTTCCGAGATTCAAAGATTTCCATGACCTGTTTGTACGATGAGGGATCATCTACAGTTCCAACACATAACTTATCATGCTCCTGAAGATATAATATAATTTCTAGACCTATAGTACTATTCCTTTATTTCATGGACCTTCTTAAGATCACTATTTCCTCTTATTGCAATTCTTGAGGAGATCAAGTTTGATCATTATGAATGATGCCATTTTGATTCTTTTGTGGAATATTATCTTGAGACTCCTCTTGTTCTACCTGGACCATATCTGTATCTTGGTTAGAACCATCAAGTGGACCATTAGTGTTAATGTGAAGATTACCTTGTTCTAATAGGACCAAAATAATTGGCATTACAGCAAAATCTTCTAATACATGAGTATCCCCATTAAAACCTTCATAAATCTCTATGAGGTTTTCTTCAGAATCAACATATATTTCCTTATTCTTCCCCCAAACTCAACATCCTTTGGAAACTTGGTCGTTCCTGCCTCAAATATTGTACAAGTGAGAGAATGATGAAACTTAAACCCTCTGGAATATTTAGAATAACCTATGAATAAACAACTAACTCTTTTTTGGTCCAGTTTCTTTTCTTGAGGTTTGTAAGGCCTCATCTCAGTTAGAGAACCCGACGCATGCAGATGCTTTAAATTGGAATTACGACTGTTCCAAAGTTCATATGGGGTCGTAACAGTAGCCTTAGTGGATACTCAATTGAGTATATAAGCGACACATTTGATGACTTACCCCAATAGAGATAATGGTAGAGATGAGTGACTTATCATGCTACTAACAATATCTTTTAGTTTTCAGTTTCGTCTCTCAGATATACCATTGATGCGAGGTTAACCCGGTATAGTGTATTGAGAGATTATTCTACACTACTCTAGATACTGTGCAAATGGTCATGGACGTTAATCACCCGATCCGTCATATCTACCATAATATTCGCTACCACGATTAAGTCTAACGGTCTTAATGCTTTTATCGAGTTATTTTTCAACCTCGCTCCTAAAAGCTATAAACTTATCAAGGGCCTCTGAACTTTCATGAAGAAGATAAATGTAATCAAAATGAGAGTAGTTGTCGATGAATGGTATAAAGCACCGCTACCTGTTCCACAATCCTGTGGTAACGATCCAAGATGTCGGTATGTAACAACTCTAGGACTTCACTCGCTCTACATGCCCCTAACGTTTTATCTTTGGTATGTTTCTTTTTTATACACTTGACACATATACCGAAGTCAGAGTAATCAAGGGGACCCAACAAATCTTCAGCAACAAGCTTGTCCATCCTAACTTTGGATATGTAACCTAAACGCTTGTGCCATAGTTTAATGGATATTTCAGATTTAGTAATGTTGTTTGGTGTACATTATGTATTCATAGTAATTTTGTGATTATTAACAGCATTCAACAAATACAAATTATCTTTTTTAAATAAATTTTTATTTCCAACAACCTTATTATTTAGAGAATGTAAAATAATTGTTTCCCATTAGACAAAAGTAACCTTGCAAGTCTAAAACATGAAAAGAAACTAATTTCCTCTGAAAGGTGGGAACATACATTACATTCTCCAAAATAATACTTGTCTAGTGAGAAGTTTTAAAGAAAAATAAAAAAAATAGCTAAACATCACACAAGCTCTCGTCTGCGGTGAAAATGGATCTTTCATCCTCACTTAGCATCCTGCTCTTTGACGTACCATGCTAAGAAACACAAACATGAGTTATTACAGTCGAATCTGAAGATTTTTAAGAGTTCTATGGGGTGATTTTATGATACGAAGATCTTTTAGTGTCCCAAAGAGTTTGCAATATTTAGTCTAGGGGTATTTCTAGAGAGAGAAAGTAAGGGTTTAGGTTAAGTAGAGAGAGAAAGTAATATTCTAATCATCTTGGGATTTGTGCAGCGTGTGTGGTCCTTTTATAGTACAATTGTGGGTCCCACACGCTTTAATTCCCAATTATTACACTTTTGGTCCCTATATATTTTCTTCTTCTTATTTTAACTATTTCTTAAATAGTCTATACATTTTCCCTTTACATAATTTCCTCTTTACAATTTTCCCCTAACATACTTCTTCTTTACAATTTTCTCCAAACATACTTCTTCTTTACAATTTTCTCCAAACATACTTATTCTTTACAATTTTATTCATGTCTTTTATTCTTCCTTATCAGTAGCCCCCCACTCCTAGTAAAAATAGTTTTACTGGGACTGTAAAGAAGTCTCTATTGCCTCCTCGAACGTCTCTTCTTCGAAGAACTTTTCCTCAACTGCGAGATTTCCTCCTCGAAAATGCTTTAGACAAACACTTCAAATGCTACATACTCCTTCAAAAAAACATCTCTTCAAAAAAGACGTCTCTTGGACTATAAACTTTTTTCTTACTTCATGCTAACCAGTGTAGCCCCCCAATCCTTGCAATGTCTCAGCAAGGACGAGCCTAGTACATCAAAACTTGGCCCATCATAATTTGTTCTGTGAGTATATCGCAGCCACGATAATTCGACGCTGAGATATTGCAATGATTAGCTGAAAAAGGGGGATGACATCAGCAGTCATGCTTTCGTGTCAGAGTATCTTTAGAGAGATCATGGCTCTGCAACTTCTCCCACGCCTCTGTCAGTAATCTTTGACCTAGGGTACCCATAATGCCCCTAGGCAAACAATAGGAAAAGTCCTCGGGCCATTTTTTCCCTAGAAGCCCATTTGGCTTCTATAAATACTCGTCTCCCCCATTAATAACTCAAACTTTACATCCAAAACTTCTAGAGAGAGAAAGCTGGCTTACAAACCTCGTCGAATTCTGGAGTGGCTCCTTATTAGCAAAAAATTCAAAGAAAGAGTCGCTTCTGGTGAATACACAGAGCCTCAGCCTCTACCTGCTGTGACTACCTTCTACGGTTCGTGGCCCCCCACTGCAAATTCGACGGCCATCATCCCCTTCGAAGTATCTCATCAGAACCGCATCAGCAGCCAGACCACCTCCGAAGAAATGGGGAAGGAAAAGCACCACAAACAATCTTCAGGGAAAAGAAAGAAACACCACAAAGACAAACATTCGCAGGAGCGCAAGCGCTTGAAAGACGTACCACCTACCACCCTTGAGGATCCTCGAATTGTGGCAGTTGACCCTCCTCTTCCGAGGACCGGAGATCCTGTGTCAAGCCTGCCAGGTACTCCATCTATCACAGGAAATGAGACTCCCCGATTTTCTCCAGGACAGACCGTGGTTACCGAGGCAGAGATTCAGGATTTGCGCAACAAAGCTCTAGCTGCTAAGGGAAAAGCTATCACCTTGGATAATCCTAAGTCATATATTCAAGCCACTCCCATTGTGGATAAGAATAATGTTGTTGAAATTCCTGCTGAGTCTTCTGGTGAACATCCTACCGCCCCAAAAAATCATGATCCAGACACTCAAGCTATTCAGATCACAAGTCCAGACAAACACATTGAAATCCCAACAGAGTCCTCTAGCCAAACACAGACTCCTTTTCCAACGATATCCGAAGAGCAAGCGGAACGTATTGCCCATAAATCAAAAGGTAATGTAACACTTCCCTTAGAACTCGATGCCATCATGGGCAACAATATTCGAGGGATTGATAATAAGCATGCTGTTGCTTTGTACGATATATCGTACAAGTATATATCTCCATCAGAGGAAATGTTGCTTCGTACTCGTTGGTGCATTCCTTCGTATATTGACATCAGGTTCCCCTCCGAAGGAAAGACTCCACTATCCGTTAGGGATCATGAGCTTGTTGTTATACTGAAATCATGAATTGGGGACTAAGATTTCCTTTAGACCCATTCTTCATCGAGTATTTTGCTAAGATTGATCTTTGCCCTTCTCAAGCTGGACCCAACATGTGGTTCACATTAATGGCATGCGTCATGGCCTCGAGAATTTCAGGCCAAGAGTTTTCCTTGGAGCAGTTCATCAGATTGTCTGGGTTGGCTAGGAACCCATTCTTTCCATTCGAATCGTTGACTTTTAACCAAAGGCAGAAAGTGCTAAAAGATTTACTAGAGGCTGACAAGAAGTGGAGACAGTAGTTTATCTTCTTCTTAGGACATTGGGAGACAGGTGCTGAAGCGACCCCTTCGAGCCCCCACGAATTATCTATTCTGTGGACCAATAAATGTAAGTCCTCGAACAAATTTACCTATGATAGTCCTTCGAATAGTGAGAGTCTAACTTAACATTTTTGCAGCTATGGCTGGCATTTCCAAGACATATGCTGATCATGTGGAAAGTGCCACTGTTATTTTTACCAAGCTCAGTGAATGGGCTAAAGATAAATGGGAGAACCGATTTCGCTTGTGCTTCAGAGACAACAATATGGCTCTGAGTAGACTGTGGAGGTTAAACCCCCTCGATCGACTGTCTTTAAAAGAGTTGATGACCCCTCCTTCCCAAGATGAAGTATTTGAGTGAGTAACAAAGAAGGATATAGTGATATATCTTCTGAAGCGTGCTCGTGCACAGAGCTATCGAGATGGGTCCGATGAAGAACTTCCTGCTAAGGAACAACAAACACCACTAGAAGTGGCCATCGTCCCAGTTGCAGCCTCCTCGGATAATGGAGTGACTTCCACTCCTGACCCTTCCTAAAAAGGTCATTCGCCCTTGGAAAAAGAAAAGCTTGAAAACTAAAGGGAAAGAAAAAGCTGTCTTGGAGCCTATCCAAGAGCTGTCCGAGGACAGTAGACATCAGAATGACGCCCCCGAAACGGCCGAGGAGATTGGAGATCAAAGGGCACTGGGTGAGTCTGAACATGAAATGGGAGATAACTCTCCCAAACAGAACTCTAACGTAACACCTAGCACTCCTCGTACTCAAACTTCACATCCAGCTCCCCTGGAGGAGGCCCCCATACTTGCTCCACTGCCCATGCCTCGAAGTAAACCTCTCCAGCATGTTGATCTTGGAATTCTCGAGGGGCAGACATCAGATTTTGACGTTGTTGGCCTTGGCTCTCCCAGCAGCTCCTTTGAAATTCCCCATGATGACGAGTTCTCACTAAGCATGCGTAGTCTACTGCACACCTCTGTTATTAGGGGGAAGAAGATGGCACACTTGGAGAACACAAAAAATCACTACAAATTCAAAGCATCCTTGTTAGTTGCGCAACTTAAAGAGGCTAAAAAGCAACATGCAATTGTAGAAAGCCAAGCAGATGCACTATATGAGAAATTGTCCGCCTCAGAGCACTATGTCATCATGCTGGAGAGGTGCTACCAGGAGGAGAGGGACCTCTATCAGAAAAAGACCGAGGGCCAAGATAAAATCATTAAGGAGTATCAAAAAGCCAAAGCAATAGCGCACAAGGGCTTCAATGACTGTTTTAATGATTATGAAACAGTCTATAAAAATAGGGAGCACTTGGTAAAGCGCATCGAAGATTTTCCTCGGCAGGTAGAGGAAGAGAAACAAAAGGCTGTGAATGCCTATATGGCCAAGTGTACAAGCAATCTTGCTGACCGAGATGCAACAGTTTGAGCAGGTCTGATAACTCAACTTCATGCAGAGCACCCCGATTACGACCTTGTCAGTTTTTGGAAACTTGTGTCCACGGATCTTCGTCCTCCTCATATCATTGTTAGTGAGAGTGAGTCATCAGATTCCGAGGAAAGTGATTCCCCAGAAAAATCTCAACAATAGGTAATCATGGTGGCATAGTTTAGTTTAGTTTTGTGTATAAGACCTTATAAGGCGATTTTTGGTATCCCTCGAATTTGATACGAGGAGATGTGTTCCTCGGACTTTTGTATATGTCCCAACTTATAACATGTAGCCCTGCAATTTTCTAGTGTTGCAATTTATATCGTTGCATCAATCCAAACTGTGGTGTTTAAGCATAAGCTATCTAAAAAATAAATATGCTAAGTCATGGCATGCAAAATAACAGATGTTTCTTACAGAATAATTCGAGAGGACCCAAATTATAAGTCAAAAAGCAAAACAACTTGAAGCACAAATAGCAGTGACCCGAATAATAATTCGGGGCATAAGTTATTGTAACTCGACTAATCAGTTTAAGATAGAAAATAACGTCAAGGTACAAATCAGTGTGGCTTAAATCATAAGTTAAGGTAACGAAAAATCCGAGGCCCAACTCCTTGTAATCCCAAATATCATTTAAGACAAAGCAAAATTCGAGGCACAATTCCTTGTGACCCAGAGTATAGTTTGAGGCACAGAAGAAAGTCGAGGCACAATTCCTTGTGACTCAAATTATAGTTTAAGGCAAAGAAAAATTTGAGGCACAACTCCTTGTGACTCAAATTATAGTTTAAGATAGAGAGGAATTCGAGGCATAAATCATTATGACCCAAATTATAGTTTATGGTAGATACAAATTCGACGCATAAATCATTATGACCCAAATTATAGTTTATGGTAGAGACAAATTCGAGGCACAAATCATTGTGACCCAAATTATAGTTTATGGTAGAGACAAATTCGAGGCACAAATCATTGTGACCCAAATTATAGTTTATGGTAGAGACAAATTCGGGGCACAAATCATTGTGACCCAAAAAATAGTTTGAGGCAAAAAGTACGTCATATTAAGCAGCTCATTGGACACCTCGTTAAAACCTTCCTGTGCCTATCAGGGTAGGAAAGAGTATGCCCTCACCATATTTGTAACTTTCTTGTACAAAAAAGAGGATAACTAATTTCTCATTCGAGATACAACTTTAAGTGTTCAATGTTCCATGGGAGACAGAGATATCGCCCTTCCTTGTCTTTTAGCCGATACGTGCCCGGTTTTAATTTCTCGGTGACCTCATAAGGGCCCTCCCAATTTGGTCCCAACTTACTCAGGCACTTGTCTTTCATATGCAAGAAAACTTTACGTAGTACTTTATCTCCCACGTTAAAGTCTCTGTGCTTTACTTTAGACGCATACCGACTCCTCATAAGAGTCTGATAATGGAGGGATGTCAACTGTGCTCGTTGTCTTTTTTCTTTAACCAAGTCTAGAGCCAGTGCTCTGCTTTGGTCATTCGTGTCTGCTGCATACGTTGCCACACAATGTGAAGGGAAAACAATCTCTGGAGGGACAATGGCGTCCATTCCATAGACTAAGGCAAATGGAGATACAATAGTAGGCGTTCGTGGAGTTGTCCTGTAAGCCCACAATACTTCCTGCAAATAGCCAGGCCATTTCCTGCCTTTCCTTCCAAGTTCTTTTTCAAACCATCAAGAATCGTGCGATTAGTCACTTCCACTTGCTCATTAGCTTGAGGATGAAATGGGGCAGAAAAACATCATCGTATGCCCCTGGAGACGCAAAAACTTTTGAACTCCTTGTTATCAAACTGAGGTCTGTTATCCGTTGTGATTTGCAATGGCACGCTAAAAAGACAGCAAATGTTTGACGCAACGAACTTGATCACATCTTTGAACTTTGTCCCTGCTAATGGTTCCGCTTCTACCCACTTAGAGAAATAATCCACTGCTACAATGATGGTCTGCCTGCCACCGGATGCCATTGGTAAAGGCCCGACTAGGTCAATGCCCCACCTGTCGAACGTGACTGCTTCCGAAATACTCTCTAATAATACCCCAGGCTTATGGATCACATTGGCATAGCGCTGAAACGTGTCACATCGTTTTACTAAATATTTTGCATCTGAAGCAATAGTCGACCAATAGTAACCAGTCAGAAACACCTGTCGAATTAATGCCTTGTACCCGCAATGGGCAGAACCTTCCCCATCGTGCAATTCAGACAGGATGATTTGTGACTCATCCTTGTTCAGACACCTTAATAATGGTCGACTCAGAGATTTCTTATATAGCATGCCTCCCAGCATGATATACCTATGAGACTTGAATCTGATTTTCCTAGCCTCATACTTTCCGACGGGTAAAGTATCGTTTTCTAAGAAGTCAATGATGACTGTCCTCCAATCATTTGTGATCACATTGCTCTCCTCGCTAACGTTCATTGCATGCTCCGCATCAATCACGATCGAAGGATGTTCCTGAATCAAGACCCATGGGTATCCCTCCGTTCGTGAGGCGGAGGCCAGAGAATCTGGGACAACATTTGATTCCCTTCGAATATGTTCATACTTGACTTCCTCAAATTCAGACACCAAATATTTTAATGCTTTCAAATACTGTATCAACTTATCTTTTCTAGCCTCGGACTCTCCCAAGGCTTGGTTTATCACTAACTGTGAATCGCTGATCAGTTTAACCTTTCTGGCCCCACATATCTGAGCCAAACGCAAACCCACTAAGGCAGCTTCATACTCTGCTTCGTTGTTGGTTGCCTTGAACCCAAATCGAATAGCTTGGAACATAGCTATTCCTTCTGGAGAAATCAACTGGACACCCGCCCCACTTCCAGAAATGTTCGACCCTCCATCCGTTCATACCAACCATTACGTTTCATCAAAGTGATCATCGACCTCTTTATCATCTCTGTCTAAATGGAATTCGACCAAAAAATCAGCTAAAACTTGAGCTTTTATCGTCGTTCGAGGCTCAAATGTTATGTCAAAATCTCCTAGTTCTACTGATCATTTAGTCATCCTCCCAGAGATATCAGGCCTCTGTAACAAACCCTTTAGGGGAAAAGTCGTCCGAAAAACTATAGGATGTGCCTGGAAGTAAGGTCTCATCTTTCTAGCCGCCGTTACCAAAGCCAAAGCTACCTTCTCTAACTTAAGATATCGTTTTTCCGTATCCAACAAACTCTTACTGACATAATAGATGGGTTTCAGAAGAGATTCTTATTCGCGAAGTAGAACAGCACTGACCGCACAATCGGACACTACTACATAGATAATCAATCTTTCCCCCAACAATGGTTTAGACAGAATATGAGGGGATATCAAATATTCCTGAATTTTGCGAAAAGCTTCTGAGCACTCATCAATCCAATTGAATTGTTTGGCATTGCGTAGTACCTTAAAGAAAGGTGCACATTTGTCCGAGGATCGAGAAATGAACATGTTCAATGCTGCTAATCTCCCTGTCAAGATTTGGACTTCCTTGATATTTCGAGGCGGAGTCATAGTAATTAAAGCCCTTATTTGATCCGGGTCAGCCTCAATACCTCTCTCACTGATCATATGCCTGAGGAACTTACCAGATCGCACCCCAAAAATATACTTCTCTGGGTTCAATTTCAAGTTGACCTTACTCAAATTATTGAAAGTCTCTTCCAGGTCAGCAAAGTGATCCTCGTCTCGCAAACTTTTAACTAACATATCATCGATATATGCTTCAATGTTCCTGCCAATCTGGTCCTCAAAGGTTTTGTTGACCAAGCGTTGATAAGTTGCCCCGCGTTTTTCAAACCGAATGGCATAACTTTGTAGCAGTATAATTCTCTCCCGGTAATAAAAGAAGTGCTTTCTTCATCATGAACGTCCAAACGAATTTGATTGTACCCGGAATACGCGTCCATGAAGGAAAACAATCTATTACTTGAAGTCGAATCCACTAACTGATCAATACGTGGCACCGGAAACGGATTTTGGGACAAGCTCTGTTTAAATCTGTAAAGTCGACACACATTCTCCACTTGTCATTCTTTTTCCTAACCAGGAGCGGATTCGATGCCCATGCAGGATAATGCGACTCATGAATATGGCATATGTTTAACAACCTCTCCACTTCCAAAAGAATAGCTGTAGCCTTTTCCGAGGAAACGGGCCTCCTCTTCTGGACAATGGGTCTAATATCGAGTCGTACCGCAAGTTTATGACATATGACCTCCGGTGGTACTCCTGTGACATCCTGTGCGCACCAAGCAAACATGTCAAGTTTGTTAGATAAAAATGCAATTAATCTCTCTCTGAACTCAGAAGGAAGTTTTACTCCGATCTTTAAAGATCTGCCACTCTCAAATTCATGTGCCTCGGAATCTTCTTCCGAGACCAGAAATCTGGGGGTCTCTCTCGGATCATCACATGGGATGACTTCGGAGGAAGACCCCTTTAATTGCTATGCTTTTCTAGGGCCATTTTCTGGCTACTTCTGATTATCCCGACATTGTTCCTTACCACATACTTTAAGCACTGATGTACCGTCGAAATTACACCATGCATTCGAGACAACCAAGAGCGACCCAGAATAGCATTATACGAAGTCGGTGCATCAACAACAATGAACAATACCTCCAGCTCTTTCTTGAATGGCCCACGGCCCAATTCGACCACACACTGAAACTCTCCAACTACCACTGCTGTGGCACCGGTAAAACCCACTATGGTTTTGTCGGAACGTCGTATGACTGGTGGGTCAGAAATTCTCCTGTAAGTGCTCATAAACAAGATATTTGTTGAGCTTCCTGTATCGATAAGTATCTTCTGAACTTGATCCCCCGCGATACGTGCAGCAATCACTACTGCATCCTCATGCGGTCCTGTAACATTCCGCATATCATCGTCGTCAAAACAAATGATGGGAGAGGGTAATCGGTGCATTTGTGCGGACACCCCCACTTCAATCTGGGTGGTTAGGTTGATCATATGCCTCTTTCGTGAGCTATTGGAGTTCCCTGCAATAGTATCTCCTCCAAAGATTGTCAGTGACTCAAAGAAAGCGTAGAGGCTGTTCACCCTCCCCTTCGGAATAATCTCTTCCACCATATTCACATTGTTCCTCCCCTTATTGGGATCCAAATACTCTTGTTGAATGTCAAAATCATTGACCTCTTCAGAAATTACCATGGTTGTATCAGTGTTTTTTGGAACAGCTTTCACCACCGCGTTTTTCTGGGAGTGTTTTTTGACAAATTCCAACAACATTCCATTCTCGATCAGAGCCTACACTTCTTTTTTCAAAGCTATGAAATCCTTAGTGTCATGCCCAATGTCCTCATGATACTTGAAATATTTGTTAACGCTTCTACTTTCCCTCGGAGTCTGTATAGGAAAAGGTTTCCTGAATGGTACTGTGGATCTTGCCTTGTCGAATATAACAGCAACATTTTCCGTTAGCTCCGCGAAATAGTCCGGTCGCACCCACTTGTTCGACATTGGTCTGGCTGCTTGATTGTAATGTTGCTGATTGCCATATTACTGTGGGTTTGTTTTCTGCCTCGATGGATATTGACCCGTACTTTTGGCCTGAATATTGGCTCGGGGCCCTTGACTGCTCGGCTCAGATCTCTGAAACTGATTCTGATCCAATTGATCCCCGGATCCTTTCTCTCATGTCTGTGTCTCCTCCACCATAATTCTCTTCTCTACCTGATCTAACAATGCTCCGAAGGTCATGGCCTGACTCTCCGCCACCGTATCCTTCAATAATCCGGGGAGTAGGCCCATCCTGAAAGCTGCAAGTGCCACTGAGTCTTTACAGTACTCCATGTCCGTTTTTGTTTTGACAAATCGATTGGTGTAATTCTTCAAGCTTTCCCCAACCTTTTGTCTGCAATAGATTATCGTGTCTCCGTTAGCTCTGAACGTTTTGCTCCCCACAAAGTGTTGTCTGAAGATATTCCAGAACATGTCGAAATTCTTTATCGAGCCCTACGGAAGCCTATTATACCATTTGGAAGCTACCCCCTTGAAGGTCTGGGAAAACGCCCTACACAACAATTTGTCATCATCGTCGAAATTAATCATAATTTTTTTTGAATTGTTCGATGTGATTATCCGGGTCTTGAGTCCCATCGAATTTTTCTAACTTCGAAATATCGAAGTGCTTTGGGAGGTTTCCCACCAAAATGTCCGGAGACAAAGGAGAAGCTCTCCAGTTGTGACACGTACGATAAACATTGGATCTCAGATTTTCGTTTCTCGGAAAATACATTCCTTCATCGGAAGGAAGAGTATACAGATGTTTCCATTCCGAATTTCGCGGGGCCATGTCTTCTTTCCTGACAGGAAACTTCGTTTGGCCATAAGTCCGCTCATCAACCCGAGCACGGTGGCTCTTCTCCCTCGGAGACTTCCTCTCCGAGCTTCTTCCCCTTCGGTAATCAGGGTGTCCTCGACCGTGTTTTTTCTTTCTGTGATTTTTCCTAGGAGATGAATCAGGCGAACTATATCGAGAATAATCGCTCGAATCAGACGAATCCAAATGTCGCTTTTCTCTCCTCCTCGACGATCGTCGTTCGTATCCCCTGTATCTATCGTCCCTGTTTTTAGGATTAAAATCGGTTTCGCGCTCCTCCTTTCCACTAGCCGGCTCCCTCCTTATCTCGGAACGAAGATTTGCCTGTACGGTTTCCTTTTCTGCCTTCAATCTCTCGATCTCTAGCAGCAGTTCATTCCTCCGAGCCAACAGGTCTGAGTCATCGAAAGTGTCTCCGACTCGCTGGCCCCCATGCGCCTCGTGCTCCATGTCATTCCGGTAGTCATCGCCCACTAGGTTCTCTTTGCAATTGTTGACAAAATCGTCCCCTTGTTCTTCCATAGTTTTCCTCGAAATAGGAACTATTTCCAGGAAGCGATTACCGTCAGAACGATCTTCGCTTCCCACAGACGGCGCCACTGAAGAGTTTTAAGAGTTCTATGGGGTGATTTTGTGATACAAAGATCTTTTAGTGTCCCAAAGAGTCTGCAATATTTAGTCTATGAGTATTTCTAGAGAGAGAAAGTAAGGGTTTAGGTTAAGTAGAGAGAGAAAGTAATATTCTATTCATCTTGGGATTTGTGCAGCGTGTGTGGTCCTTTTATAGTACAATTGTGGGTCCCACACGCTTTAATTCCTGATTATTACACTTTTGGTCCCTATATCTTTTCTTCTTATTATTTTAACTATTTCTTAAATAGTCTATACATTTTTCCCTTTACATAATTTCCTCTTTACAATTTTCCCCTAACATACTTCTTCTATACAATTTTCTCCAAACATACTTCTTCTTTACAATTTTCTCCAAACATACTTCTTCTTTACAATTTTCTCCATGTCTTTTATTCTTCCTTATCAGAATCAACCCACCAAGTTTTTCTTTTCACAAAATATATATTACTTCAACCAAATATGTGGAATACCTTTTCTTAACATGTAAGCCTAGTGTTTCTCACAATATTTGTTTTGGTTTCATTTCTCCTTGGAGAAAAAGCACCGACCAATAGTCGATTCCTCAGGATTTTTCGTCTTATTTTACCTTCCCCTGGTCTTTTCCCATCAGTCTTCCGCTTAATCCCTGTCCCTTTTGAAGATGTAATCGTATTAACCTCAAATGTCGTGTCTTTAATTTTCTCCTCCTCCTATGTAGCGTGGGAAATCAACTCATTGATATTCCAATTTTCCCGCATGCAGTTATAGGTGGACTGGAAATACTTAAAATGGTCTAGTAGCGAATGAAATGTATACCATTATGCATTTTTCCGGAAGGTCTAAACCAACTGTCTCTAATTTTTTTCCAGTCATCGACATTCCTAGAATGTGCTCCGAGATTTTACCTTTACTAATATATTTTTTGGTAGCAAGCTCGATAAGCAGACGCTGCACCTCTAGTTTTTTTATTTTTAGTAAAGAATTTTTTGACCTCCACGAGAAAGACCGAGGTAGTTGTAACATCTTTAGGGGGAACCCCACGCAATGCTACTGGAATCCCCTGTAGCAAGAGCCATGAACAACTTATTTGACTTCTCCCACATTTCATCTGGCTTAGTTTTCTCCGGTGTACTTTCCGGACTAAGGGGGGATAGTTTGGGAATTTTCAATGCATGGTCATAATCATATACAGACAAAAATAACAATATATCTTCCTTCCACAATCGGAAGTCCGAACAATCCAACATGGATGGACGATTCTCCAAGAGATTGTAACCAGTGGATACTATTACAAGAATAAATAACACACAAAGCACATTTAGCAAATTGATATATAACTGAAAACATATGCATGAACATGGAAAATACATGTAAAATATAAAATTCCCTAATAATAAATACCAGAGGACAAATCATACTAACATGCAACTCTATGAGTTTAAAGAAAATACCATGATCGTCATTTAAATTTCATAAATACCAATGAGACTTCCGGAGGGTCGATGTCATTTAATTAATTAAAATAACCCTAATTTGATTTTCCTAAGTACATGTAAAACCTTCTGGAGGACCAATTTCACCTACTTAAAATTTAAAAATTGCAAGGTTGAATTTAATTTATCCTAAGTATCGACGAAACCTTCCGAGGCTGATTTTATCTACTTAAAATTAATAACAACACAATGACCATTTTCAGTGAGTTTCTCCTGTTGATGATTAATTTAAACCCAAACCTGAACCTTCCGGATGACCGTTAATATATGAATTTAAATTAATCCTCAAATATTTCAAAGCCCATGCATTTTAATAATTCTTAGTTTCACATATCGGTCTACGAAACCTTAGTCATGATTCACCATTCAATAATTCTAGCATATACAATTTAATTCACAAATAAACATACAACAATTAGCATGTCAAACATATTATATTTTTGAAATAAATTCTTTCATGCATTTTAAATTAATTAGAAAAATTTGGAATAGTGTTTTTGAAAAACATTATTCATCTTCCAAAAAATATTGTTCACCTTCCAAAAAAACGATTGCATAACCTTTTTTAATGAAGACTGTTTCCGATGAATAATGTTTGTCTTTAAATCATTATTCATCTTCCAAAAATATTGTTCACATACTGTTCGTATTAAAAAAGACAATGTTTACAACACTCCTACTGTTGTCATCGCGACAATAGTGGATTGTGAATTACCTCATAAGTTGCGGTGTTCATCCACAACATCAGCACTTCTCTAGCCACTTTGAACGTCGTGGGACAACCTTCGATCAGCATTAACGTCAGGGGGTAAGCCGTCGATGAGCCGATCTCCCAAACTTTTGAATTTAGTAAAAAAAAACATATAATCACATATTATACTTTTCAATTGAATAAATCAAAACCTATGCTTTTCACACGGTTTTTAAATTCATGCCCTAACCAGCTCAATCAATACATAATTCCGACGGCATGGATTCTTTACAATGAAGAAAAACATGCATCAATATATATATATATGTAAGTAAAGGGTTTTGCAGGATGTGATACCAATTGTTATATTTAGTTTTGATATCGCATCAAATTAAATATAACAAAAACGCGGAAAAATAAATATAAACATTTTTTAAGAATAAGATGACCTACGGGTTTGCCTGTAAATATCCATTTTATTGTTGTATTCTTTTCTGTGCTTCAGCAATTCTGTATATTAACTTGAGAAACCTGCAGAACAAGTTAGTAAAGAAAAGAGAGGTTTCCAGACACTGAAGGAAGCGCCGTTTTTGTGATTAGGGTTTAGAATGATGAAATCCTTAAATGTAGCCCCTTATTTATAGTCTTTACAATGTGAATCTAACATTATAAAACCCGTCATATTATTATTCTTTGTGTCCGCGGATCATAACCTGATAAATTTTTTATTCGGTTTATATTCCTGATTTATTAATTCAGGCTCAAGTGTTGAGATTTTGGTCTTTTTCATTACAGTGCCCAAATTCAATCTAGTTACCACACTTGATCTCGTAACTCTTTTTTACCGATAAATCCAACTTAGTTAATTAAATTATTAGTTCGATTATTTTTAATTTGAACTTATTTAAAATAATGTTTATTTAGCATATCGATCAAAATTATTAATTGTTGCTATTTGGAGAATCTATATACAAACTATAACTTATGATGGTTGAGCGTCCATAATTAAACAACATATATAAAAAGTCAAATGAAGTACATAATTTTCTCTTTAATGCTAATTAAATCTCTCGAACGTTTTTTTTGATGCTTAAACATATTTTAAATACATTATAGGAAATGAATTCTATATCTTAAAAAATAAAAATTTATCCGAATAAAAAATCATATTATATGTAGTTAGTTACATGAAATTAAGAAATGCTCCAAGAATTGGAGTCTAAAGCTAAAGTCTTCTTCTTCTCTTGTTTTCTTGGCTTCTCTATGATGGAAGTTGAGTGGTGTTCTCCGCATCAGCGAGCTGCTGATATCCAGGAGAGTTCCCGGCGTTAAACTCTATATCTGATCATCCAAATATCAGGGTAAATCCAACTTAGTTAATTAAATAATTAGTTCGATTATTTTTAATTTGAACTTATTTAAAATAATGTTTATTTAGCATATCGATCAAAATTATTAACTGTTGCTATTTGGAGAATCTATATACAAACTATAACTTATGATGGTTGAGCGTCCATAATTAAACAACATATATAAAAAGTCATATGAAGTACATAATTTTCTCTTTAATGCTAATTAAATCTCTCGAACGTTTTTTTGATGCTTAAACATATTTTAAATACATTATAGGAAATGAATTCTATATCTTAAAAAATAAAAATTTATCCGAATAAAAAATCATATTATATGTAGTTAGTTACATGAAATTAAGAAATGCTCCAAGAATTGGAGTCTAAAGCTAAAGTCTTCTTCTTCTCTTGTTTTCTTGGCTTCTCTATGATGGAAGTTGAGTGGTGTTCTCCGCATCAGCGAGCTGCTGATATCCAGGAGAGTTCCCGGCGTTAAACTCTATATCTGATCATCCAAATATCAGGGTAAATCCAATATTTGAGCCTGCCATAAGTAAAACCAATGCGTTAGCAACAAAGAGCTCGTATGCTGACCTATTTAAAAACAATGCTGGGAATATAGTACATAAAAAGGTAATCAGAACAGTGGATAAGGACAATGTCGAGATTTTTTTCGAGTCTGAGGATCTGGGGCAGTTAAAACAGAGAGCAAAATACACTCTGGTTGGAAAGTTTGCAACTGGGAAACCTAATTATGCATCAGTAATGGCTTTTTTGGATAAATTCAAGTTTCGAGGTGAGTGTAACATATCAAGTTGGGACTTCAAGATCATCTTCATTGAACTTTCTCTCAAGGAAGATCTGTTGAAGCTGTGGAAAAGAAATGTGTGGCAAATCGGGGATAAGGTTATGAGGTTGCTGGAATGGTCCCCAAATTTCAACCCTAATGTTGAAAATCCAACAACACCTGTGTTTATTGATCTACCTAACTTGCCAGAGTTTATGTACTGCGAAGCAACTATTATGGAGGTGGCCAAAGCTATAGGAACCCCTCTTAATGTCTGGGTTCCATCTAAAAACAGAGCAAGGATAAATTATTGCAGAATTTGGGCAGTGCTGTATGTATCTAAGGTGTTACCTAAAAGAATAAAAATAACCTTTGGATCCTATTCTTTCTAGCAAGATCTTGTGTATAATAAATATCCAAAATACTGTATAAAATTCTCTCACCTGGGCCATTCAGTGAGTGATTGCAAGAAGACAACTCAAAGGAAGTTTGTTGAACAGACCATGTCCTCTAATCTATAGCGTCTTGAATCCTTGATTCATGCTTTTTAGATTGAGATGAAAGAGCACAAATTAAAGTCATTAATTGTAAATGAAACTAAAGTAGATCAGGGGGAAACAAATTTGAATAATGATTTACTTGTCAACCATTCTCCTCCAATTGGGGTGGAGAGCAACGAAATAATAGAGGCTCTCCACATGCTTGAACTAGAAACAAACAATCAGGGAGGCTCTCCTGGTAGCTTGGCATTGAATAATCTATTTGGAAGTGAGTCTCCAAGTAAGGAAACCACTGAAATCCTTCCACAGTCTCCTGTAAAGAAATGTATCACTGATAAGAAGACAAATTTGAAGAAGATCAAGAAGGTCAAAATGTTAAACTCCAAGGGGATCATTTTCTCTAAACGTTTGCAGTATAAATATGTTGCAAAAAATTCTAAAACCTCTAAATGACTATTGCAATTCTAAGTTGGAATGCTCGAGGTATTGGCAACAAGGAAACTCAAGCTAGATTAAGATCAATCAAGAGAGCTAGAAGACTAAACTTTCTCGCTATTCAAGAACCTATGGTACGTTTTTCTAAGCTCTCATCTATCTCTGTCAAGCTTGGCTTTCATGGTTTTAAAGATAACATTAGCAATAAGATTTGGGTGATGTGGAGTGGAGACTTTGTGGTTGACGTTCTGGTTAATGAAGACCAGTTTATTCACCTAAAGGTTAGGCATTGTCTTGATGCCAAGGAGTTTCCGGTGACTGTCATATGGTGACTGTCATATATGCAAAGTGCACTAGAAGTTTAAGGTGTCAGCTTTGGGATGGGCTGATGAATATTGACAATGAAGGTAAAGATTGGATTCTGTTTGGAGATTTTAACACCATTGCAAACCCAGATGAACAAATTCACTGCACTACAAATACTACTGCTAGTATGGAGGATTTCAACAGTTTCATCATAGACTGCAATCTAATGGATGTGGGGTTTTCTGGAAACAAGTACATTTGGTCTAATGAGAGGCAGTGGAGAAGGCTTGACAGGGCTTTGGTTAATGATAATTGGATCAGTAATGTAGATGACACTACCGTTATTCACCTCCCTAAAACATGCTCTGACCACTCCCCTTTGCTAATCAATATTTCTACTTCTACTCATAAAAGGAAATCTACGTTTAAATTCCTAAACATGTGGTGTCTGCATGAAGAGTTTTATGGCTTTGGGAGAAATGGTGGGCTGTAGAATACTCTAGTCCCTCTATATTTAAATTATGGTTCAAAATTAAGCACTTAAAGGCTAATCTAAAATTTTGGAACAAGTCTATCTTTGGTAATGTGTTTGACTCCATAAGAAGTCAAGAAGAGAAGATTGATAATCTTGAAGCCAAAGTCCTAATTAATAATTTCATAGAGGACAAAGAAACTCTTAAAAAATCTAAAGAAAATCAGTTATTGCTACTTCAAAGAGAAGAAGACTACCGGATCCAGAAGTCTCACACCAACTGGACTAGAGATTGTGAAAGGAATACAGTTTTTTTTCCACAATTATGTGAAAAGAAAGCACAAGAGATAAAAAAATCTATCGTATCTGGGTTGGTGACAGATGGGAGGAGGATGAGGAAGCTATTTGGGAGTCTATTGTGACTCACTTTAAATAGCTTATATCTGACCTTCCTAATCCGTGGTACCCCAATATTCTAAAAGATTATATTCCCAAGCTGGTAACTAGTGAAGAGAACAATATGTTGATGTCTCTCCCTATGGACTCTGAAATTTATGAGGTTGTTAAGGGTCTGAACTCTAACGTTGCAACAGGGCCAGATCGGTTTAATGGCAAATTCTACAAGTATTTTTGGACTATCATAAAAGAGGACTTATGTAATGCAATAAGGGATTTATATGCTGAGGGTGAATTTCCTATGGGCATCTATGCTACTGTGCTTTGCTTGATTCCTAAGAAGGATGCTCCTAAAAGATGGACTGACTTCAGGCCTATCAATTTGACTACATTTCTAAGCAAAATCATATCTACAACTATCAATAACGGGCTTTCTACTATCCTCCCTAAGCTTATATCAGTTGAGCAAGGGGCATTTGTCAAGGGTAGGAGCATTCATGATAATATCATGATTGCTCAGGAATTGGTTGTTGACTTATCTAGTAAGGTCAGAGGTGGGAACATTATGATTAAGCTGGATATGGACAAGGCATTCGAACATTTATTCTAAGTGTTCTAGCTGGTTTTGGGTTCAGAGATGATTTCCTAAGATTGATAGAAAGAAATATGGTGAATTTTCAGTTTTCTGTGGTTATCAATGGTGCATCTAAAGGGTTCTTCAAGTCAAACAAAGGCCTCACACAAGGTGATCCATTATCACTCAGTCTTTTTATAATTGGCCAAGAGTACTTTCTAAGAGGTTTAAAAAGTATTTACACTAAATTCCCTACAATCAACTACAAGAGCAGAGGAAATGTGAACGTATCTAGTCTTTGCTTTGCTGATGATGTCTTGCTCTTCTGTAATGGGGGCTTCAAATTCTGTAAAAAAAGATAATAAAGCTAGTCAGCCAGTATGAAGAAGTCTCTGGTTAGATTGTAAATAAAGAAAAGTCTACATTTATTACCTCTGTTAGAAGCACCACCAGTTATTCTAGAAACTTGGAAAATTTGTTGGGTTTCAAGCAAAGCATACTTCCTATAAAGTACTTGGGCTCTGTCATCAGCAACAAAAAAGTGTGAGAAATTTTGATGATCTTATTGCAAAAACTGTCAGCAAGATTAATGAATGAGATCATAAAACTTTATCGTTTGGGGGAAGATTGATATTTGTTCAGTCTGTTCTGACTTCTTATCTTATATTTGTGGCTCAAAATAGTGACATTCCTAAATCTACTATAAAAAAGCTGGAGACTCTATACAACAAGTTCTTATGGGGCTCTAAAACTGATAAGGATGTTACTATATGGTGCAAGTGGTCTGGTCTTTGCAAAAGTTATGAAGAGGGTGGGCTGAATCTTCGCACAAACAATGATATGGTAGAAGTTTTTTCCTACAAGCTTTGGTACAACTTGAGAAAGCAGGAGTCTATTTGGGCTAAGCTGATGAAATCAATATACTTTAATACCAATCATACTCTCACTGTAATTCTTAACTCTAAGAGCTCTTCCACATGGAAAAGAGTTTGGAGAGTGAGGGACAGAGTTGAGAGATATATTCTTTGGCAAGTAAATGATGGTAATATTGACATAATGGTTGACAGGTGGTGTAATACTGAGGCATTCAAGACTTTTTCTATTCAAGATGAAAGAAGTCTTTACAATGGCATTATGGTCAATGACTATTGGGAATCTGGGAAGTGGAGTATATCTATTTTTGAGAACATTTTGGATCAGAATCAAATCCAAAATGTTCTCAAGATGACTATCAATAACAGTAACACTGATACCATTACCTGGATACTCAGTGAGGAGGGTCAACTTAATTCTAAAACTACATGGTGTGAAATAAAAGGAAAAGGTAATAAGTCTTATCTTTTTGAAAATTGTGAAATAATGTCATGCCCAGTAAGTTTTCGTTTTTGCTCTGGAGATCCTTAAAAAACTGGATTCCTGTGGATTCTGTTCTGCAAAGAAGAAAGAGTCAATTAATATCAAAATGCCAGCACTGTTGCAATACTGAAAACATAAATCATGTCTTCATAGAGTGTCAAAAGGCATATGAAGTGTGGTCCTATTTTGCTGCCTATTTCGACATATATATCACAAGAAACATGTCTCTCTCTCTCTCTCACGTGGTGAGATCTTGGTTCTGGTCGACTGATAAAGTGATTCATTTGCACACCAACATACCCACAATCGCAGCTTAGGTAATATGGAACGCAAGAAATAAAATGAAGATGAAGGGTAAAGTCATAAGCTCTGAGAGTATGATTGGTCACATAATTTACATACTCTTAAGCTTAAACAGGGCCAATTTGTTTAAAATAAAACACTGGGATAAGGATAGAGATGTTGGCATCTCCATTGGCTGTATTAACCATTTGGCAAGGCCTAACATACCAGTTTCGCTCAGCTGGGTATGTCTAAAGCTAGGCCGCTATAAACTAAATTCGGATGGGGCATATGCGGAGTCTGGAGAATGTTTTGGAGGTGGTCTGGTCATATATTTTTCTGGGAAAGTTTTGTTTGGTTATGGCACGGTCTATGGCAAGGGTAGCCCCATAATTGTGGAGACCAGAGCGTTGATGGATGGTCTTCACCTCTGTTTTGACAAGGGGATCAACCTGTTAGACATTGAGATAGACTCTAGTACTCTGACTCAAATGTTGCTCACAGGTAGAGCTCCCTGGTATCTCAAACCTTTGATTAGTTGCTGCTACAAACTTATCTCCTCAAACATGAAGGTAATTCATGTTTTCAAAGAACAGAATGCAGCAGCAGATTGGATGGTGAAGCATACTCAAGAGTCTAATAGAAATTTATTCATGGAAGGAACTGAAATCCCTAATAGACTTCGTGCTATCACCTCTTTAGATGGAATATGTGTGGGATATCTTAGAATTACTCAGTAAGCTTAATTTCAGTTCAAAGAAGTTATCTGGTTGCAGAATCGTTCATCTCCACGAATCGCTCTCTATAATCATACAAGACTTGGACTTCTAGTTTCTATGGTTGCTAAATCTCCTATATGATAGAATCAAGGCTCAATTTTGGTAAGCCTGATGAGATTGGATGAATTGCATGTAAGTTTGCGTGAAAGGATTTGGGTTTTTATCGAAGTTGGAGACCAATGTGAAGATGAGATGTTCTAGGGTTTTTGATTTAGAACTCTAGTTCGTGAAACTGCTTTGCATTACGTTTTCAATTAAAAAAAATATTAAGCTCATATCGTGTTATCTTCGGTGAAAACAAATTGGGGTACACTTGGGATATTACGAGACTATGGAATATTTATTTATTAAGAGAATTGTTGATTTATTTTTCATAAAAAAAAAAGAATTCGTTATCTTAAAAACATTGGAAAGAAAGCGTGTATGAAACAGAAAACGTGATAAACTAGGATAATAATTGGCAATAATGTTATCGGTACGCTTTTTTATCTTGCAAAATAATAAAGGAGAGGCAGCAATTCAGGCTAGAAAAAGGAAAGCACGTATCACAAGTATTCATTTTTAGACCGCTGCTTTTAATACTTGAACGATTCGTTTGTATTTTGACACGTAACCAGATCATACAAATTGGTGATTAAAGAATGTTCCATTTCAAAAATTAAAATACCTTTTGAGCGTAAAAGTCACTCCTTGCACTATAATTTTCCTATTTTCTTTTTCTGCCGTCCACATTAGTATTATACAAATTTTGTTTGAGCGATCATTAGGTTAGGCAGGAGGCGGCGGCAGAGAGAGAGGTCCTTTGACTGTCGGTCCGATTCAGATGCGGATTGCAAAAGTCCAATTGATGAGCTGAGATTTGACTCATACAATTCTGTATACCAGTAACATTATTTATTTATTTATTTTTTCGGAGGGAACCCGCAGCCGCTACTCAGAGTGCAATGAGTGCGCACAGGGTAAACCCTCAGTCTGACGCAATAGCCTGCAAACCAACGCCAGAAGGTAAACCACACAAGGTGACAGGTTCAGCCGAGAAAGCGTATGTAGAGGGACTCGAACTCATGACCTTTTGGTCATAAGAATGTCATACTCAACCAACTCGGCTACCCCCTTGGGGCATACCAGTAACATTATTTGGTTACATATGATGATGTGTTTGATACCGTTCAATTTGTATTTAATAATAAAACTAATTAAGAGTTGGGTTGATTCCTTTGAAAAAGACTAGACCATGTAAACATGTATATGTATTCAATTGCTATAATTATTATGTCAAATAGTTCGTGTTATTGCGTTTGTTCTGTTAATAGGTTTGGATAAAACATTTATAAATTTATAAATTTTATATTCGATTATAAATTATAGTGATAGTTCCGAATTATATTTTATATTTTTTTATATATAGTTGTAGTATTTTGGTTATGTAATCAATAACGGACATTAATTATATATTTTTAGTGTTGGTTTGTTTATGTTTTTCATCTCATTGCTCGTATATAATTTTATTTGATGATAATCTTTGATCTGGATATTAATACAACTAATAAGGCTATATATTATGAATTGTATATATTCTTTCTAAAGACAAGATAAATATTTATATCAAAAGCTAACTAAAGAATAAGATGTATGTAATAAGAGATTAGATATAACATATGTGAGACGATGGTCTGAAAAGTATAAGATGAAGACCGTAAAGAAGTACGAAATGAAAGTCGTAAATAGAAACAAGAGTTGTATGAGGTACGAAAAGAGTTATAAATAAGTACGAGACAAGAGACATAAAGATATAAGATGATATGAAAGTTCAATTAATCAGCTCAAATTTGACTCACAAGAGTCTACAATTTTGTAAACTAGTAGTAACATTATTTGGTTAGATTTAAATATCAGATACATATATATTTTCTGCTTCATTCCGTTCAATTTGTATATAATAATTAAAACCCAAATCTCATGGGTTACTTGTAAACATGTATATTAAAAGATATTATAAACATGTTTACAATCCCGAAAAAGTCATCCTTCACTAAACAAGTAACCCATGAGATTATGGAATATTTATTTATTAAAAGAATTGTTGATCTTCATCCCGAAAAACTTGTGTTGATTTCTTGAAAAAGACTCGGCATTGTAAACATGTTTATAATATCTATTCATTTGTTATAAATATTATGTCAAATAGTTCGTATTCTTGTGTGGGTTCTATTAATAGGTCTGGATAAAAATTTAATAAATTTATAGATTTTATATTCGACTATAGATTATATGGGTAGTTCCGAATTATGTTTTTTTTATTTTTTATTTTTTTTATATATAGTTGTAGTATTTTGGTTATGTAACCAATAACGTACACCAATTTTATACTTCTAGCATTGAATTGTTCATGTTTTTCATTTCATTATTTGTGAATACATATTTTTTGAATCAGTTATCTAATTTAACAAATATATTTTACTGAAAAATAGTAATGGTAAGTTCAAAATGACTTAAAATGAATAAAGAATTGATATACCACTACGAACCGATGAGATTTTACATAGGAGATTTGGTCATTGCAGAAAAAACAATTTTGGTTTGGGTTAGGAATTAGTATACGAGTTTGGTTTTGGATAAGTTTTAAAAAGGATTCGGTCGGGAAAAGGGTTCAATTTCATAAGGGACTTTGATAATTTTGGGAGTTCGTTCTGAATCTAAATATGATATTGACTTGGATAATAGATAGGTAAGATTCCAAATGTGGTATAAAGTGCCATAACAATTGTATCATAATCTTTGATCTGGGTATTAGTACAACTGATAAGGCTATATATATTCTATAAATTGTATATGTTCTTCATAAAGACAAGGTAAATATTTATATCAAAAGATAACAAAAGAATACAATGCATGTAATAAGAGATTAGACATAACATATGTGAGACGATGGTCTAAAATGTATAAGACGAAGACTGTAAAGAAGTACGAGATGAAAGTCGTTAACAGTGTAGAAAAAGGGAAACAAAGAAAGACGACTAGAGAAACAAAAAGACGACTAGGGTTTATTATTTAGAAAGCGTACCAATTACACAGAGTATAAAAGTCTTATTTATAAAAAAAACTGTATGGGCTAATGAGTCTAGGCCTTATATCTCTAACACCCTCTCTCAAATGCGCAATGTTTATTCTTGCATTGTGAGTTTGCTACACAAAATTGAAACGCCAAAATCAAAATCTCAACGTCAAAACCCAAAATCGAACTCCAATCTCAAAAGTCCAATCTTCAAACTCAACCTCTAATCTCCAAACTCCAATCTTCAAGCTCAACCTATAATCTCCAAACATCAATCTTCAAACCCCAGTCTCTAATCTTGAGTCTCTAAACTCTAGTCTTCAAACTCCAATATCCAAACTCCAATATCCAAACTCTAAACTCCAATCTCCATTCTTCAAAATCCAAACTAAGAACGAAATCTAAACACCAAACAAATCAAGATGAATCCAAACGAATCAAAATGACATACGACTATTTAAGGAAACTTCAGACATAATCCAAATGTCAAACAAAATCTAAACACCAAAACGAAATCAAAACGACAAACATCGATCTAAACAAACGCCAGATAAAGTCCAAAGTTCAAACAAAATTTAAACACCAAACTAAATCCAAACTAAATCTCAACGCCAAATACCCAAATAAAATCCGAACGAAATCTGAATTCCAAATTCAAATAACAAATCTAATACTAAATTAAATACTAAATCCATATTCAAATCTAATTTCCAATCAAAATCAAAATTGAATATACAATTTTACCAACAAAAATCTGCACTGTTCTAGTAGCAATTTCTCCCGAACCATAGCACCAAATCATAATCCAACCAGTCAGATTGAAATCAGAAAAACCAGACACCGTTACCTCTCAATCAAGTCTGTTGATTGTGGGTGCACATACCAGATCCGAAAACCGAAAAATTTATCTTTTTTTTCTTCCGACGGACACCTAAAACAATTGATCGCTGGAACAAAGGAAGACACTAAAACTTCAAGATCTAAACCTACACTCTGATACCATATAGAAAGCGTACCAATTAACAAAAAGAAACAAGAGTTGTATAAGGTACAAAGAGAGTTATAAAGAAGTACGAGACGAGGGACATAAAGATATGAGACAAAAGTCATGAAGGAGTACAAGACGAAGATCGTAAATAAGATATGAGACGAGGGTCATGAAAAGATATAAGATAATGTGTAAATTATAATAAGTATAAGCCGTAAGAAACTACGATATGAGCATAGAGAAAGGTTTTATTCAAACTGTTATAACAAAATTACACACATCATCATGTTATAGGTTATTAATAATGGTAGTTAGAGGGTTACAACAAGATAGCACGGGTAGGCTAGTAAATGGTAGATGAT
The DNA here is from genome assembly GCA_036936605.1 of Limnanthes douglasii subsp. nivea. Classification (NCBI taxonomy): domain Eukaryota; kingdom Viridiplantae; phylum Streptophyta; class Magnoliopsida; order Brassicales; family Limnanthaceae; genus Limnanthes; species Limnanthes douglasii. The sequence goes on from JAUPFV010000004.1 coordinate 34,642,380, forward strand.
ATTTTGTATAAATAAAGATTAAAGACTCCGTATAGAGACTAATCACACTTTAATAAATAAAAATCATTATACTTATAATAATTTTTGTTCTTATATTATTCATCATACGGGCTTCATATTTAAGAAAGAAAATCCATTATCAACAAGTTGTTGAAACAACATTGATTTGTTGTTGTGAGAATAATGTATTTTTGTGTTAATACACACCACACTTAAAATTATATATATATATATATATATTGGATTAATCTTTGTAACAAATGAGATAGTAGAATTTCTAAAAGTAGAGTCTTTAGATAGAGAATCAGAGGTTAGTGAGAGGAAAATGCATGGGGAATTGAATGATTTTAGATTTGATAGAGACAATCACTAATAAGACACCAAAAGAAATAGTGATAGTTGAAAGATACCTCTGAAAACTTGTAGTATGTTTTGAGAAGTTATGTGTAGAGAGTATTTGATTGTATTTTTAGTTTTTATAATTTATTGTAATTATTCTATCTATAATAATCATATCTATTTTTTTTTGTAGATTTAGGATTGCTCCATAATCTGAACCATGTAAATGTTGTGTTGTTTTTTTGTTTATTTTAAGTTTTTATTCTTGAATGAGTTAAACTGCAAAACAATTATTGAGCATTTTTGTTAATCTCAAAGTTGATTCTTATTCTAGATCTCTAGCTAGAGGTTTATATCCATCACAAGTGGTGCAGTGAGTATAGAGATTTAGATGTGGTTCGATAAATTAGTTGATTGTTGATGATCATCATTGAAAATAAAAAATAAATATTTGTGAAGATGAGTTCGACAAAATTTTATTTTTGAGAAATTCACGAGAGGTAATGATCTTAATCTCTGGCAAATTAAAGTTAAGGTTATCCTTTTACAAAATGGGTTACAAGAGATATTGATGCCAAAGTGTTATCAAATGCCCATAATGGTATAGTCTTAAATTTTAGAGAAAAAATATTAAGAAGGTTTCTAAAGAGTCTACTATCATGTGTATTTAGAATAAGCTTAAATTTATTTACTTGAATAATTCTTTGGTAAATATATCTTCAAGAATAACTTGTATACTTTTACAATGGATGATAAGAAAAATATTTAGAAATACTTGGGTGATTTAAACATAGTGATTCTTAATTATAAGAATCAAGGCTAAAGCTGAAGATTAAAAAATTATCATATTTAGCTCTTTGTTGAACGTGTATGGATATTTAGTTGATGTTATGCTTTATGGCAGACGATCTCTTACCATATCTAAAGTGAAAAGTGTTATGAATTCAAAGGATCTTCAAATGAAGGTTGTTTTAAAAAGTGACTCAACTAGAGATAACTTGAGTGTGAGAGGAAGTTTTGGAAATAAAAATTCAATAAATAAGAAAAACACTTAAGGTCAAGATCTATAAGGTCAATAATTGTTCTATAGTGAAATATTGGTTCTAAAATAGAAAATTTCATATCCGAAAGAACTATCTAACATAAAAATAATGATAATCATCACAATTTTGAAGGTGGATATGTATCAATGGCCTCAGATGATTCTAACTATACTATACTAGTGTATTAATGAGTTTTATTTGTAGGTATGGTAAAAATGGGTTTTGAACTCAAGAGCTTCATTTCACGACTTCTAACAAACACTGGTTTGAATATATAAAAGAGTGTCATGGTGGCAGGGTCATATATGATGAGCCATATACCCTAAAAATAATGAGAAGTATTTCGCTTAAATTGTCTACATGAGTTGAAAGAGTAAAATAAATTATGATGTTTGTCCATGATGTCAAATGAAACCTTCTTGGAATGTTAAATGAGGACGAGTATAACTACAAAGGTAGAGATGATGAACTTAGGATCCTCTAAGACTCACTGGTTATTGTAAAAGCTAATAGAGCTAATTATGTATTGGCCCTTGATGGAACTGTAGTGGTGGAAGGTGTGTCTAGTATTGAGACTGATTTTACTAAATTATGGCATCTAAGGTTAGGATATTTAGGTGATAAATTGACTAGTAAAAAAGAGTTGTTTAATAATGATAAGGTTCGAAATCTAGCTTCTGCGAGAACTGTGTACTAGGCAAAAAAAAAAGGTAAGTTTGCAGCCATCAACCTTACAACTCAATATGTGCTTGAATATGTTCATTCATGAATTTGGGGACCTGTGTGGCATATTACAATGAGAGGTGATAAGTAATTTATGTTCCTAAGTAATGAGTATAGAAGAAAAATATGAATCATATTTCTAATGTCCAAAGTTAAGCATTCAATACCTTTAAAGGCTGAAAGAATATGATGTTGAATCAGCTTAAGGAATGCATAAAGAAGCTTAGAGTTGATAATGGATTGGAATCCGTGAATAAGAGCATTCACTAGCTAATGTTCTAAAATTGGTATTGCTAGACACATAACCATGAAATGGACGCCTCAACAAAAAAGTCTAAACGAGATGATGAGTTTTTCATTACTTGAGGCGTATACTTCTAACAACTAGAATGGATTGGAAATTTTGAGGATAAATTTTCAAGATAAATCCAAGGATCATTAACTGTAGCTCATGTACTACAATGCTTTCAAATATCCTCAAGAGATGTGGAATGAAAGAAAACTAGGGTAGAACCATTTGATTGTATTGAGCTATGATACTTATGCGCATATGAGGTAAGAAAAGCTTCAGTTGAGAGCACTAAATTATATATTTATCTATTATTAGATTGGTATAAAAAGTTATAGGTTGTGGTGTATGGAACATAGATATGATAAGGCATTAATTAATAGTGATGTGGCATTTAATGAAGTTTAAAATGTCATTGTTCATGATAATTAATACTATATTTACTATTTTTGAGAGTGTAGTTGAATTTTATATAGATTTTGAACATAAAATAAAATGGAATATATTTTCGTCGAATCTGGTTTGGGGCTTGATATAGGTTGGACCGCTGTTGAGGAAGTTCAACTATTGCATGGGCTCGGGTTCAGTAAGTAGTCTAACGGTTCAAAGGCTTTGAAAGTTCAAACTAAAGAGGAACAAGGAAATTCATATCTTTATTAGTAGGTAAATGGTAGATCTTGGAGACCTAGCAAACCTATTAAAAGGTACGACTATGTTTATATTAAAAATTATGCTTTATGTTTTAAAATACATGGATAATTTTTTAAACTTAAGAGTTATCACAATGTTATAAAGATAAATGTTAAACTAAAATGACAGAAAAACATAAAAGAAGATTTGAATTCTCTAAATAAGAATGGTACTTGGATATGTAAAGTATTTGAAGGTTCAAAAGCTTATTGGATGTAAGTAGATATTAAAAAAGAAACAAATTATTCTCGATGCTAAATCATCTAGGTACAAATATAGGTTGGTGGGTAAGGGCTTTACACAAAAAGAGGGTGTCGGTTTCAATAAAGTTTTCTCATTGGTTGTGAAACAAATCCTATAAGGTTTATATTGTCAATTTTTTCAAGAGTTGATCTTGAGTTAGATCTTATAGAGGCTTATATAAGTGATTTATCTTTTGACTATGACAATTTATTCATATAATCCTTTGAATTTAAAACATCTAGTGAAGTTTTTTGGACTATGATAATTTCTAACATCTAATCATTTGACTTAAAAATTTCTTGAGGATACGAGGATTAAATTTATCAAAATCGTCATAGTCGAATGATGCTCACCGTGTTTATTTTCACAGTCGAGGGATGTTCACCAGATATTTTAAATTCAAAGGATTATATGGAAGAAATTATCATAATCGAGGGACAATCACCATATACTTTAATGTCGAAGGACTATATGAAAGAAATCATTATGGTCTAATAATCAATCAGTTCTCTAACCCTCATAAGAAAGTTATTACCATTTTCTTACATGAATCATTGTAAGAGATTATTTACATGAGACAAGAACAATGATCTGAATAAGATCATAAAACTAATATGTATTAGTTGAAGAGACCTTTATATAGGTTAAATCAGTCACTGGAATAATAAAATAAGAGATTTCACTCTTTCATAAAGTTAATAAATTATGAAAGAAATTGTTATGATAGTTGTGTCTATTGTAACGATAAAATATGTGTGTGTGTGTGTGTGTGTGTGTGTGCGCGCGCGCGTATGAGAGAGAGAGAGAGAGAGAGAGAGAGAGAGAGAGAGAGAGAGAGAGAGAGAGAGAGAGAGAGAGAGAGAGAGAGAGAGAGAGAGAGAGAGAGAGAGAGAGAGAGAGAGAGAGAGAGAGAGAGAGAGAGAGAGAGAGAGAGAGAGAGAGAGAGAGAGAGAGAGAGAGAGAGAGAGAGAGAGAGAGAGAGAGAGAGAGAGATGAAGAGAGAGAGAGAGAGAGAGAGAGAGAGAGAGAAAATTATGTTTCTATTGGTATGTTGGTAACGTACTTCTAACGGGAAATATCATAATAAGAATTTAAATATAAATATATAATTAAGAAGAGTTTGAAATAAAAATATACGCGATAAGCTAAAATAATTTTTGGAATAAACATTAAGAAGAACAATTGAAAGGTTATTTATTCTTATCTCAAAGAGAATACATACAAAAGATACTAAAGAAGTTTGGAAAATCCGATGGCAGATCTGTTGAGACTCTGCTCAATTCAAATTCAACACTACTAAATCTCAAACCATTGTAAAGGATAAGAAATTTATACATGATATACCATATGCATATTTCACCAAAAGTATCATGTATGTTATGAATTTTCAGAATACCTAATATTATACACTTAATTAATATTTGAGCAGATTTGTAGTTTACTCAGAGATGTCTTACTACATGCTCTTAAATATCTTATGAGATACTTGAATGGTAGATTAGAATTGGACTATTTTATAAGAATAAACATAAATATAATAAAATATTGAGGGATTAAGTAGGTTGCTTTGATACAAGAAAGCCAACTTTGGTTTATTATAGGAATATCTTAATAATGGCGTTTGACGTGTCATCTGCAAAAGGTGAATATATGGCTGAAATATATATAATTAAAGAATTCAATGGTTAAGGGTGTAACTAAGTGATATTACTGGTATGGAGAAAAAATAACTTTTTTCTATGCGAATATTAGTGATGTTCACTTAATGATAAAACTTAATATCCATGAAAAAAGAAGCATGTAGTATAGCTTCACTTTGTCAGGGATGTAGAGAAGTGAGAGCAAGTGAAGATTTAAAAATTTTCAAGTGAAAACAATCTTTTGTATGCTCCAAAAATTGTATAAGCAATTTTGAAGCTCACATATTGTATATAACTTGTTCAAGTCTGGGATGCAGGTGGACTGAATACCTTTGGTAAAAATTAGTTAGAACATTAAGAAAATGGATGTTGAAGTCTCTGTAAGCCTAGGTGGATAATATTTAGTTTTATGATTAAAATTACTGAAGTTGAAACGTGGGCTCGATGTGATTTTTACCTCCACAAAAAGGTGTATCCATTGGAAACCGGTCGAATTGGACATGAGGGGTTCGGCCACCGGGGGGGGGGGGGGGGGGGGTAGGATTTAGTTTGGGGTAAGGCTTGGTGTATGATTCAATATTGGTTTAAGTCAAGTCCTAAAATAAGTTCAACCTTGGTTAGCTCATAGTTCCAGTTGTTATTGCAAATGAGTCTGAATTTGGATATGATATATTGATTTGGATGTCATGGATAATGTGAGTCAAGGTGGTATGAATTCTTATAAATAAACGGGAGTACTATTTTATCACAATCGTTGATCATGACATTAGTACAAGTTTGTTATAAATGTTGATGTATTATTTGATCATAGTCGTTGATCTAGATATTGGTACAAGTTGTAGAAACAACCATAGTTTGATATTGTGAGCATGGTGTATGTTTATTCTAATCTACACCTCACTGACGATCATGCATATATATTAGAGCAACACTTATAAAAATAGTGAGATAGTGGAATTTTTCAAAGCAAATTTTTTAGAGAGATAAGCAAACGTCGGTGAGAGAAAACGCCAAAGGAATTGAGTGATTTTAGATTTGATATATTGTTGTAAGAGAATCACTAAGAAGACATTGAGATGAGAGATTCCTCTGAAAACTTGTATTATATTTTGAGAATATTTGTAAATGAAATTTGCTTGTATTTTATGTTCTTGTATTTTTTTTGTAATTTTTCCATCTATAATAATTAGATCTATTTCATGTATATAGATGTAGGATTACTCTATAATCTAAACCACGTAAATCTTGTTTTGTTTATTTTTTAATTCTGTTACGAAACTTGCTTAAGTCGAACTGTTAAATCCAGTTGCTAAAGTTTTTGTTTCAAATATGTAAGTTTATTCTTATTTTGATTCTTCAACTAGAGTCTCTCTCTCTCTCTCATTTTGAAATTTTTTATGAAATTAATTTTGATTTATCAGTTTTTATCCATTATAAAAAAACACTATTATCTCATACTCCAAACTTTCTATCTCGTTATTATGAATCGCGATTTTTTATTTTTACTTATTTACTCTATTTCTCAAAAAATAAATTTCACACTTACTCATAAATAAGATATTTACATAGACCTACAAAGATATCTCTCTATTACGGGTCACAAGTGTGGATTTGTTTTCTGGTTTTACCAAAAATTGTTTTCATACATATTTATAAACATGAGCATATACAAAAAAGAGGCATTGAACAGTACGTCGTCCCTCAACTATCACGTTTGGTGGCAGATAGTCCCTTGACTTTCAAATGTCCGGTGACAGGCCCTTGACTATCGTGTTTGGATAAAGTTAGTCCACTAGATCCTTTGATCCATGAGAGGCTTCCACCTGTCACCATAGTCCCCGGATTTTTGTATCACCACTAGTCCCTTGAGTTTAGTTCAAACCCAAAATGTAGAATATTACGGATAACTAAACTTAAAGGACTAGTGGTGATACAAAAATCTGAGGACTATAGTGACAGGTGGCAGCCTCTCATGGATTATAGGATCTGGTGGACTAACTTTATCCAAATGCGATAGTCCAGGGACTGTCAAGGGACATTTGAAAGTCAAGGGACTATCTGCCACAAAACGAGATAGTCGAGGGATGATGTAATGTTCAAAGCCTAAAAAAAGATATATAAATTTCTTTGAAAGTAAAATCAATTTTCATTAATGAAAACATGAATTTATTTAGTTTTTTAAGGAAATCGTGTGTAAAGCAAAGGCACGACGTAGATCTCATAAATTTTCCTAAAATTGAAACAAAATTTAAAACATAAACCGGTTTGGAAACTTATACTCGTGTCCTTTGAGCATGTTCTTTGGGCTATATTGGAGACGAAAGAAGAAAAAAAAATCATGGTTATGTATCTTTTAATTTTTTCGATGCTAAATTTTTTTATAGTTAAAAAGTGTATCAGGATCGAGAAAGGTTTATCAACTCTTCATATTATTCATAAGTACTAGTATGCTAAGAACTCGATGAAAGTGTGTGATGCCAATCATGATGGTTAATTGATTATCATGAAGTCCATAAGTATATGAAAGTTAAAAAAAAACTTTATTTTAAGGTTTCTTATTTGAAAATTAATTTAATAAGTTTGTTTATGAAAAAAATGATGTGACAAATTCCATCACATATGAGAGGAAAACAGTAGAGAGATTTTGTAAACAAAATGAAGGGACTAAATTACAACTTATATTGCCATTATTTAACATATTATGCGACAACTTCTCATTAATCTCACGCACAAATTACGATGCTCAAACATGTGGATAATCCATGTTTGTTTACTTTTTATATTAAATAATGAGTTTTTATTGTTGTTTCATATATTTTCTTCTAATTCATATATATATATATATATATATATATATATATATATATATATTTGATAAATTTTTAAATTTTTATAGTTAATTTTTGATAATTTAATACTCAATTTTAATCATTTTATTAAAACAATAATTTTTTTCTAAGTATGACTCGTTGACAACATGTAAAATTAATAGTTTATTAAATATATTAAAATATATATTATAATATAAAATCTTTTTATTAAGTTTAGTGTTACTAAAAAATAAAGTTAGTCTTTTTAAAGAAACAAAATTCCATTGGTATAAAAAATATAGCATTAATAGAATTAGTACACATAAATATCATGATTTCAGAAGAAATATAAAAAAACATTCAATATATCTCTAAATTCAAAACTATAATTCTTACCATCTTTCTTCAAGATAAAAGCTCAATCACTAAGTTTTAAAATAAATAAAATATTATTGTATTCTAATATCTCTATTTTTAAAAAACTAACGAATATATGGTTAAAAAACAATACGTTAATTTGATTTACATTTATTTAGGTTGGACATTAATTTTTTGAAAATTAAAAATTTGGTTAAGTTAAGTTAGTATCAAGTTAGACCAAATTAGAACGTCAAATTAGCCAAAATAACATCAACCACCACAACACTCGACATACATAGATAAACCTAATTATGGTCTTCGTTAGTTAATGATAAATAATCGACATATATTTTCAAGCATTTAAGAAAACAAAGTGACTCTTCCCAAAATTTTGTGTTAAACTTATTTTAGAATTTTAAGTGTGTTGTGGAAAACTTATTTTGGAATATTAAGTGTGTTTTGGAACGATATTTATTATGGGTCATATTAGTATTTTTCTTTAAAATGTTTGGTACAAAATTGTTGGTTTAATGTTTTTTAATAATATATGAAATTTAGTGACAAAAAAACAAATATGGATTGATTATGGACAGAGTGAGAAGTATACATTATGACGAAATGTTATTTTTTTTGTTTATTTTTGCTTTACAACGCAAGAATCAACTGAAGAACCAAAATAAGTTGAGGTATCCATACAAGATTCGATCGAGGTCTTCATGTCGTAGCCGGTGAAGCGTCTCGTGGTTGACGGCTTGGTAACAGAGCTTCTGCCTTGATGCAGTTACCTTTATTGTTTCTAAATTTTATATAAAATACCACATATGTTGTATGGAATAATGAATGATGCATGGCATAATGAGGCAGTGTTTTACTTAAAAGTTTACTAATTAATCGACTAAAAATTATAATATTTTATATAGTATGTATATAATATATTGTAGTTAATATTGTACGGTCATAATATAATTATAATATATATTTTATGTTAAACATATGTTATATATACTTTTTATAATATTTTTATTATTATTTAACAAATAGTATGTTTATATATGATGTTGTGGGAGTGTGATATGTGTTTATACGTATACTGGAACATCATACACATATGGACTTTTGCTTGGAAATTTTTACATATTATATCTTTTAGAAAACTTATTTATACCTTGCAATTTGGTGTAAACTGCATATTAATGGAGATGTTCATAAAAAATAGCATATGGAGATGAATGTGTTTAATTTCAAGTTTGATGGATTAATGATCAATTTAGACGATGTTCAATTCAGAATTGATGATCAGTTTGATGAATGCGTTTAATTACACGTGTTTGGATGCATATTTTACAACAAGATAAATGAATATATCAAAGTGAAACATGTGTTCCTTAATAAATATTTTTAAGAAATTATATTATCACTTATAGAGGCTTTGGATAGAAGAACCAAGATAATGTATGGTTTTATAACACTCTAACTTTCCAGTTTTCTTCTGGTGGAGCGCGTAGATAACAAATTGAGTATGCCACACATTACAAAATGGGATGCATGTCATATCAATCATGAGTTTTCATTAAAACCCTATTATGGGATCATATATACTTTCATAAGTTTTGATATTCATTTTATTTCATTATTTTAATTATAATAAATTTTATTAAATTATAACCCATATGTCCACATTGGTAACAATTTTTATTTTTAAGAATATATCGTGCTATGATTAGGTTTCACATATTTACAAACATACTATTTGGACCAAGTTTTATACCATATGAGAATAAGTATTCTCCTATAGTATGTTATTTCGTGTCTATGTTAGATGTTTTCAAAAAGAGGCTGGAGACCAAAGTCTGATGCTTTAGGAATGACAAAATTTAGTATATTCGATATGAGTTTCTACTTAAAATTAAGACGAAAAAGTCTCATATTTGTCTAGAGATATAAAAGTGTACACGTATGAATATGGAATATAATAAAGAAGCTAATTAAGTTGATTTATCCAACTCTACTATTTGAGACACATGAGAGTATGTATAATATCATCACTCGAATGCATTCCAAAACCGATATCAAGATGACTTGAGATAAATATTTAGTTTATAGAGAAATTACAGTATAGTCATTTTTTACCCCGAGTTTGCGATATTGCATACTCTATTTCATATTTTATCTAATCTATTGTGTGGCTATATTGTTGTTATTTTATGTTATAATTTTACCGAACAGCTATATTGTATTATTTAATTATTATTTTATTGTTACGTTATTATAAATATTTATTCTTTATATTTATCAAATATCTATATTAATTTATAAAATTTATTAGTGTTTTTTCTTTAATCTTATTTTTTTAATATTATAGCTTTATGCAAGTAACCAAAATAAAACTATATATAAACAAACAACATATCTCGAAATTAAAATATAAACTATCACAAAACTTGTTAACAATATAAAAATTATTATTTTATTAAAAACCCATATATTTTTATCATTCGCATACAAAATCACATACCCTTTCATAATTATTTTTTGAGTTAATGATGAAATTACACTTATATAAATATTTTATTTTCATTAAGAAATATAATCTGGTATATTTTGTGTGCCTAACTTTAACAACAGTTATCAAACTTATATTATTTATCAATTTAAGTTTTTTAAACGACAAATGAATCAAAAATCTTGAAATGATATATAATTTTGATGCACAATAAAAAATATAGATTTTAATCCATAAATTTAATTATAAAATTTTAATAACATGTTGTTGTCTAATTATTGGTACTTAAAATATTGTGTTATCACCTAAACATTTTTGTTAATAAACATTATTCTACTCGAGATTGATTTAGATGGGAATCTCAACATGTATAAGGTTTTGTTCTACGATTAGGTACAAACATACAATCTTTTTTCAAATAATATATATTCTAAAACTTAGACTATCAAACCCAATGAATTAAATATATGTTATCAAGTACTAATATCTATTTGGTTTGGTTCTATTGTATTTGATCTATTAAAGGGTTAATTTAAAAAATAAAAAAGATGCGTGATCTGCATAAAGAATAAAATAAATATATAAAAGCAATAAAGTTAATTATTAGCAATATTTTAAGAGTTTTTAGATTTTTATGTCATTAAATCAAATAATTAAATAGGTTGTCTTAGTATCATTTAATAGTTCTCTCTAACTATTAAATTAACTTAAATAGTGTTTAATAATTTCTCTTGAACATTATTGCACTAATTCTTTTACATTTTCTAAATTATCTATAGTTTTAGTTAAATATATAATCAAGTCTCGAAATTTTAATAATTATCTTAGATTTTGTATGGCTATATATTTATCTAAACATATAACCTATGTTTCTATTACAACAATCTAATCGAAATTTTACCTCTCGCCTCAACTTCGATCGTGGATAAAAAAGTACGAAGCTCTCGGTAATTGAGCCCTTAAGAATAATAGCATACGTTCAAAAAAAAAATCTATTTCATTAACGGTTAATCAAATACAAGAAAATTAATTTCGACACAAATGAATCTAACCATACTTGTTTATTAATCCTATAAAAAATTTAATTAGCTCATTTTAATGAGAATAACATAAGAAATAATGATAAAAGAAAATAAATAAATAAAGAACTTCTCTTTATCTTCAATATTCTCTCTAAAACAATTAAGTGGGCTTTGATAAGTTATAGTTTAGAATTCTAAATTCTGAAATTCTATTTTTTTTATAGCCTAAATAATACATATACATCTCTACTCATTTTATAGATCTTTATAAGTTATAAATTGGTCACTGATTTTTGTTTTAATTATTTAGCTTTAATTTAGACTCTTTTTGGCTAATATACGGTCCAAAATTTCTCAATATCCATTTAATTCAAAATAAAAATAATTATAGGAATATTTTATTCATTTATCAACCAAACGAGACAATAAATCAATAAAAATAGATATAAATTAAAGACACAAATTCGGGGATAGTAATGGAATCAACTTGAAATTTGTTATTTAAGAAATATTATCGCTAAAGTTTAGAGAACTATAACACATTCGTCCTAGTTGTTGAAATTTGGTATAGTATTTTATAAAATTTATAAATTATACAATAATTTACTTACGACACCCTCAACTAAGGTCTATTTATCATCACCGTTATTAAATAACATGAGGAAATGATTCATATGACTAAAATAATCCATTACCAATCATAACAATAACAACGTTTAGTTTTTTTTGGGTACTTTAATGCTGCATTTTTTTTTATACACTCTTGTATTTGTATTTTAGTTCAACGCATCTAGTTTTGTTTCCTATGAATGTCTAAATAAATATGATATTTAATCAATATTATAAACATTAAAATTACGACAATATCTTAAAACAAAATCCAACTATAACTTAATAGATTCAAGTTAAAGTTAAAATGATATCTTAGAACATGATATACCTAATAAGTAAGAAGATTCAATTTAATTTTACTTAAATAAACAGCAAGCTTAGGCAAGGTGGTAAACTTTTTGAAAATAAAATCTATATCTTTTGTTAAAGTAAAGATATGTTTTGAATAATCGACTGTTAAGGATATTTTTAACAAAATATGACAATTCCATTAAACGTAAAAAATGACCAATTGGTTGTTTCTTCCTTCTTCTAAGGAAACCTTGTGGTATATATATATATATCAATTCATCGAATATGATCATGAATAGAGATGATAATTTGGGTGTTGTTCGGCCCGATCCGGTCCGACCCAATCCGGTCTGGGTTTTGTTTGGCCTGAATGTAGAATGGGACGGGTCCGGGTTAAAAAATTGTAACCCGTAATCGGACTGGGTCGGGTTCGGGTTTTAGTTTGTCCGACCTGTTCCGACCCGAAAATTATAAAAATATATAAAAAATAATATTTTTATATATAATAACAATAATATATATATATATATATATATAAATAAATTAATATATTTAAAATAAATTAAAAAATATTTAAAAATATTAAAATTAATGTCCGCGGGTCGGGCTGGGTTGAACGACGGACGCGAACGGACAGGCTCGGGTTTGAAAACACTGACCCAAAAACAGATCGGACCGGGTTTGGATTCCAGTGTCCAAAAAACGAGCTCAGGCGGGCTGACCCAAACCCAGCCCCGCAGACGACCGATTGCCATCCCTAATCATGAATTAGTCAGAAATACATTATTGCTAAATAAAAAATAATTAAAATTATGATATAAAGACACATAGTCACGTATGTAAATAAAGTGATTTATATTTGTTTTATAAAATTATCTAATTTTATTTCTTACATGAGTTACTACCATAACTACATCTTAAAATGATATATTTTGTTTTTTTATGTTTCGCATTTAAAAGTAGTAAAGATGTAACATTTTTGTTGTAAATCTTATCAAATATTTTCATCTTTAGTGTTACTAAATTATACTATTTCATATTTAACATTGATGAGATTGGATATTTTAGCTACTGTATTCTGATTTAATTTGAAAGGCAGTTCGGACATAATGACCACTATTATAAAACTCCGAACATGACAAATATAATAAATGCTGACTAAGCTGGTTGCTGGTTACTTCAAACAGATTACTAATGGGTCCTTAAACTTGACCCGACTTCACGATCCGACGCAACAAACCTATGGGTCATTAATTAAGTATAAATACCCCAACCACTTTCATTAACGAGGGTAATCAGAATTTGTTACTAGCACACAGCTTAATTAGCTCATTACTCACTACACTAAACATTAAATGCCACAAAACATCCAAAACACTTTACAAAATTACCCTCAGACATAAATTAACCACATCAAATTGGTGACCACAATGCGAGGACGACGGTGCTTGAATTTCATAATTCAAAACTAGCAAGAAACGTTGTTCAGATGGATCCGAATGAGCAGAATGTTCCACCTTCTAAGGTGGAAGGTGCAAGGGAAAACAAGGAGTATACTATCGAGAAATGAGACCAGTTGAGAGCTGAAATAGAGGCGTTGAGAGCAATAAAACAAGTAGAAAAAAGAGTTAAGGAAAAGTCTGAAGCGTCAATACTTCACCACACTGACAATCCTGGAGAAAACAAGCAGTCTTTGAAAACCCATCTCAGTTCCAAGAAGACACACCGATCTAAGCCTATTGAGAATTCTGCATCTGAGTCCTCCAATAGCTCATCAAATGAGGCAGAAGTTGAAGAATCAGTATCTTCAAGTATTGATGAGGAAAGATCTAAAAAGAAAATGAGGTTGACTAAAAAACATTCAAGAAAGATGGACACACATGGAAGGCTTAATAAGCATCGTGGTAAGGGTAAGGGGTCAGCTCACAAGCATATTGATCAGTTGCTAATTGATTTCTTTGCTTTTCAGTCCAAATTGGGTAATTTTACAACCTCTAATGAAGATATAGTTTTCAATCGTAGCAAAAATTGCAGGCAATCACCTTTGTCCGCAAAAATACTCTTCAGACATCTTTCTAAAAATCACCTTTGAACAAGGAGTATACTATCGAGAAATGAGACCAGTTGAGAGCTGAAATAGAGGCGTTGAGAGCAATAAAACAAGTAGAAAAAAGAGTTAAGGAAAAGTCTGAAGCGTCAATACTTCACCACACTGACAATCCTGGAGAAAACAAGCAGTCTTTGAAAACCCATCTCAGTTCCAAGAAGACACACCGATCTAAGCCTATTGAGAGTTCTTCATCTGAGTCCTCCAGTAGCTCATCAAATGAGGCAGAAGTTGAAGAATCAGTATCTTCAAGTATTGATGAGGAAAGATCTAAAAAGAAAATGAGGTTGACTAAAAAATATTCAAGAAAGAGGGACACACATGGAAGGCTTAATAAGCATCGTGGTAAGGGTAAGGGGTCAGCTCACAAGATCAGTTGCTAATTGATCTCTTTGCTTTTCAGTCCAAATTGGGTAATTTTACAACCTCTAATGAAGATATAGTTTTCAATCGTAGCAAAAATTGCAGGCAATCATCTTTGTCCGCAAAAATACTCTTCAGACATCTTTCTAAAAGGTTTGATAGCTCCAAGATGGAGAAATACGATAGGAGTCGAGATTCGGACAACCATCTGGAACAGTTCAAGAACTTTATGATGAATTTTAACGACGATGACAAGCTATTGTGTAGGGCCTTCTCCCAAACTTTCACAAGAAGTGCCCTCAAATGGTACAACAGTCTCCCTCAGGGGTGTATAAGAATTTTTGATACGTTATAGGTTTCCTTCTTGAGGAAATTTGTTAGAAATAAGGAACTCAATGGTAATGGGGACACCATTATCCATTGTGCTCAGGAACTGAACGAGTCCTTGAAAGAATACATTAATTGTTTTGTGAATACAAAGAATGGGCTAGCAGATTGCTTTGAACAAGTTGCAATTGCTTCCCTTTGAAAGGGTTTAGATCTAGAAAATCTAGCTTATTCGGTAGCGCGGAAGACGGCTATGACCTGGAGTGGTTTGTTGAATCAACTGGGAAAGCAAATCAATGTAGAAGAGACCAAGAAAAGCAGAGTACACCGTCAAGTGAGATCTACTACTACAATAACAACAACAACTCCACCAGCTACTGACCAATCTGGTTATAGAGCAAAGGAGACTGGACAAGGGTCCAACCAGTCAAGGCAGAAACAGTCTAACCAAACTCAGAGCCAAAAAACTAGAAGTAAGAGGGAACTTTGGGTTCAGCTTGAGTGGTTTGCTGAGTTGGGGAAAGTGTGGCTACTATTTATGACAAGACTAAGAATGAGATGCAATTAGGAAAGCCAACAACATTGCAGTCCCCAAGATAAAACCGGAGCACTCGGCTCTGCCAATACCATAATGATATAGGCCATGATAAAATTGTATAGCCTTGAAGCAAGAGGTCCATACCTCATTGAAAGGGGCAATATGGAGGGCCTACATCAAAAAGTGAGGGAGAAGCAGACCAGATAATGCACAAACCAATACTTCCCGGACAGAACCTTCGAACAATCCTAGGACATCTACACAAGAGGGTGCAATGGTAATTGTTGAAAGATTTGAAGTAGACTCTGAGTATCTTAATCCAGATCCGAGTCAAAATCATGTGGGATGATAATAGACAAAACCAACATAATTTCCAGACTGATCAACTTTTTTGAGTCACTGACTATTTTCGGAGGAGATACTATGACTGCACCTTCTACTTCATCAAAGAAGAGGCATGTTCAAAGCTCTGAAATAATTTAAGGAAGAAGTCTTCAGATCGGAGTACTTGGTTTGAAGCTCTTTGCTGGCCGTTTCTGACTTAAGCAGTTTGACAGCTAAGTTCTTTTTTTCCTTCCTCAATAATTCTATGCTCTGCTGAGCGTTTGACAAGTTTTGCTTCTCTGTAGTCAGGATATTGATGGTAACAATTTGATCCCTTACATGTCTCTCCAGATCAAGTATTGGTCAAACATAACCAAAGAGGGCATGGATCAAGGTATCTTTCTCGCTAGATATCGTGTAATTCTTGTCGTTATAAGTCACAACGTTTGAAGAACTAGGAGGATGGTAAAGCCCCGTGAAATCATCTTTTTCTAAGTCATTGAAATAGATGTTGATGTTCTGAAAAGTGTCAAGGTCTACCTCTTCATTACCATCACCAGTAACCTGTGCAGAATGGACATTGGTTGGAATTTCCTCTTGCAAGGTAGGATTAGCATAAGCTGGAGGAGAAACTTCAGAAGGACGATGGATTATCTCTGCTCCCAGTGTAACTTTCTTCTTTTTGGAAGCTTTCTCATAAATGTTGGCCTTACGCTTCTTGTCCTTCTTCGAAATCTTTGTTGGGTTGTCTGACCCACCAGCCTCCTTCAAAATCAATTCTACTACTTCCAATAAAGCAGCGTTAATACCTCATTGGTTCTCCGAAGCTGTCCCTTCGGTGGTTGTTTGAGGTGGGTTTGTTGTGGTTTTATTCTTTCTTTTGTTCTTCATCTTATTCAGATGACTGGGGATTTGGCTCTGGCAGGCAGGTAAAGTTTAGCATCTTTAACCTCTGTCCTTGTCATAATGACATCGGCATGAGGGAGGGTGGTCAACTCTTTCCAGGTGAGGTCCCTTTTTCCTGTAGTGTTCTACAGATGAGACCTTACATAGTTCCCCGATGTGAAGCACTTATGGAAAGCATTGTCCCACTTCTCTAAGGCTTAAGCATTCAGTTTGGCACATGTATCCTCACCTGCCTCCACATAGTCCAAAAAATCCTTTGAAAAACACTAGGAAGAAGTATGAATCAGTTTCGATTAAAAATTTAATGTTTAAAAGATTAAAGAGGAAATAAAAGAAACTCACCAATGCTCTTCCAGCGGTTGATCAGTTAGCTGGGGTTGGAGTAAACCTTGATTTTTTCCCTATTTTCCCGAGCCCCAATGATGAATAAGAACTGCGTCCTCCACGGTTTTTCTGACTCCAGGAGATCGTTCACTACCTTGTAGTCATTTCTCATGTCGTAATGGTAGAAGGGGATGTTTCAATTTTTACATAAGTTTGCCACAACAACAAACTGTTCCATTGGTAGTGGAATCTTAGACAGCCTGGATGCCATGATGCATGCCAGTAAAGTATACCAAGCGTTGGGGCTCAGTTGTTTAGGATGTAGCTTGGTCAGAAAGAAGTATCTGACTATCTCTGGATCCAAAGAAAACCGGAGTCCCCAATTCAGCACTTCTGTATAAACGACCAGTTCTTTAGGTTTGCAGTCCATCGGGGTTTCTGGGGTGACTGAAATTCTCACCTTCACAGACTCTGGGATTCTCCACTTAGTATGAATATGACCCGGTTCAGCAGTATCGGTGTATACGTAGGCTATATTTTGAAGGGCCGGTACATACTTCACACTGACCTTTTTGAAGTTGGGCTCTACTCTCCTTTCCAGACTCTCCGGAAGTGCATTTGGATGAGTCATACCTAATTTGGTCTTGCCCTTCCGATCTACAGTTGTGTCCCCCGTTTGACCAGACGCCTCAAAAGGGGATTCACTCAAATTGTCCTCCATGTTTTCTTTCATTACAGTGGAAGGCTGTTCGGATGGCTGTACAGATGGTTGTTCGGATGGCTGTACAGTTGGCTATTCGGATGGCTATTCAGATTGTCTGGCTTCTGCCAGGGGATGCTGTCTAGATAATTTACTTTTTCCCCTATTTTTACTACCTCCGAACTAGAGGGTTTTGAAGAAGTAGGTGCGGATTTTGATTTGGACTGACGAGTGACTCGACGAAGAGTTAATTTATCTGGAGATTTCTCTCCATCTTGCCCCATTACGATAAAAGGCAACGGTTTTCTAATGATAGATACAGCTTTCTCCTTAGGGAGAGGGTTTTAGGACTCCTGAACAAAGGACCTTGATGGAAGAGGTGAAAGACTTGTGACAAAGGGCAGTTTTCTAACCTTGGAAGCTTTTGAGGATGATGAACCCTGGTCTATGTTCACTTGTGGTTGATTTTTTCCTTCACCACGAGAAACAAGAATGCCATCAGCAATGCGTTCGTCTCTTGCAACTTTTCTCGCTTTCTCTAACTCAGATAACTTCAACTAACCTCATTTTATTAAGACGTTTCCGGTTGTGAACATATATGATTCAAGCAAGAATTTGAAGATGAATTAAGCTTTCTCTCACTAGAAATGTTTGTAATTTTTTAAGACAATGAAACAGTAAGAAGGTTTATATACACCAATAAAAAATGACAGTTACCTAGGAGAAGGTAAATCGATCTGGGTAATGATTAAAAGCTGCAAGGTATGGGAGTTAAAGCCTAGGTATTTTTTAGCCTAGTAGGCACGAGAATTTAGGAGTAAAACGGCTGAGAGGTTGAACTAGATCCTGACACGTGTCCCATGATCGAAAGAAGACTCTTAAAATTCTGAAATGAGAAATTAGTTCCATAAAATTCGAACAAAGTCACTCTTAAAGGAAAAAGTTTGCAATTCGGACGGAACAATAGATCAAAAATGTTGCTATTGATCAGAGTTAGCTCTTCCAAAGATTCTTTGCAAGACCTAAAGGGGCTACTAATGAGATCAGATATTTTAGCTATTGTGTCCTGATTTAATCTGAAGGGCAGTCCAGACCATGACCACTACTATAAAACTCCGAACAGGACAAATGTAATAAATGCTGACTAAGCTAGTTGCTGGTCACTTCAAACCAGATTACTAATGGGTTTTTAAACTTGACTCGACTTCACGATCTGACCCAATAAGCTCATGGGTCATTAATTAAGTATAAATACCCCAACCATTTTCATTAATGAGGGTAATCAGAATTTATTACTAGCACACAGCTTAATTATCTCATTGTTCACTACTCTAAACATTCAATTCCACAAAACATCCAAAACACTTTACGAAGTTACCCCAGACAGAAATTAACCACATCAAACATCACTTATTATTTGGTTACCTCGTTTACTTCTGTAATTTTTCCAGGAGGCATTACCAATATGTAATCATATCCATCTATCATCTTATTATTATGAGTATATGGACACATGATAAGTCGTGTGTTGTTTGACTAACACATCTGCATATAGATGAATATACATTAACCAATTTGAAAAATTTATAATTATCTAAAAAAATAATTTAGTAGTTTTTTGGAATAATATTGTTTTGAACTTTTCAATTATTTTATAATTTTTTTAATTACTTAGATCACACATAGTTAGACTTATGAAGTATGGCTTAGAAAACCTCAATATCATTTTATCCTTTCTTACACAACTATCATATTTTGAAACTCTATAATCTCGTTAAGTTAATGAGTCATATTTTATTATCAAAGAGACAATGATTTGTGTATTAAATATATTTCTACTTTCTACAACTAGATAAATAATAAAATTGGGTCCAAATAATGAGTATAGTTATTTGATCCAAACTATGTAACTGACCCTACTCCTAAAATTTATCTTTGATTAAATAGTGAGTTTAACCCCACCAGTTATGCCTCCAAAATGCTATTTAATTATAATTGCACGGAAATATATACTAAACATATCCATTGACACTGTAAACAACTATATTTTGACATTACAAGATTGAACTTTTTTTTTAAGATTGTTACATTATTCTTAAAAACAATATACAACCTAACAAATATAATTTTACTATTAATATCGGCCATCTTAATTATTCCAAGTGATGAAAAAGAGAGGATGTACAAGCACCAGAAGAGGTAAAATAAAAGTTTGAACTCAAAATTATAAAAATACCGGTTCATTTTTTATGATATTGTATGGCACGTGCACATGGCATAGACTATGGTGTAGAAGTAACACCATGGTGGTGTGTTTTGTGTATACCATTGATCTGTGGTCTTCCATATCGCCAGTGTCATGAAAGCTACCTTGGTGGATAGCCTGTATTTGTTAGTTTATTGTTAATGTCTCGATTTTTATTATTATTTATTACATGAGAAAATTGACCCACATCAAGTTGGACTAAATTACGTTACATATTAAAATAATATATTTTTCACAATAGATTATCATAAGAAAAATGGATGGCGTGAGTGGTTAAGAATATCAGGATAGAATAAGGATTGATTATTATAATAGAGCCTGGCGATATTTTGAAAAAACAAAAAGAATCTTCGAACATTAATTTGAATGTGAGAGATCCAAATGGTATAATCAGTTGGTAGACCAAAGTGATTCAAAAAGAAATTTTATTTGCTCGAAAACCTATGGGTGTATTTTCGAGCTCAAAGGAACTATGATCACTCAAGATGAATGGTCCTTAGAGGTTATATGCTAGATTCATAGTCATCCAATTATAAAACACTTAAAAACATTATTCATACACGGGAAAAGTTTTAAAATATTAGTTAGAATTTGTATAGTATTATACCTTCTTGAGAACTCGTTATCAAGAAATTTTGAATGTAGTGAAAAAATTGAGCGATAAAAATATATCATCCAAATCACAGTTGCAATACGTGTTAGGAAAACTCAATATACGAATGACATATATCTAGTATAGATCAAAAATATATTATTACTTATATTACCTTTGCATACCCATTTAATGTGAATTATTTATGATCGTTAATAATAACTAACTTTATCGAATAATAATCTGCTAGTTTTAACGAATAGAGACTTCACATTAATGAACGTTATTGAAGAATTCTTTTCTAGAACAACGCACATGTTATATAAGTGGCAATAATAGGAAATTCCTTACGAATAAGAAGAAGTATATGAAGGTTAAAAACGTTATCAATAGATTTATTAGTTTTTGGAATTAGATAATATACTCGGAGAAAAAATACGATTTTTAGCACAATCGAAATACGATGCGACGTGAGTTCAAAGATTGTCCTCAAATCATTTAATATATTAAAATATTTTGTTAATTATTTACATTAATAAATTTATCACATGTAAAACTAACAAGTTCATGCATTTCAGAAACATGACCACTAACAGGGTAGAGAGCACTAATTTCAACCTAAAGCATTTTATTAGTACCATTGAACTTAACTTCGAGTTCTTTTGGCTAAGGTGCATTGTTTAGTCGAGATGCAGCATAGATCAATTAAACCATCATTTGAAAAAAATCCCTTTATAACATAATATAAATTTAGAGACACGTTGTTCAAAAAACTCAAAGGTTACATCTCGAACACTGTTTATAAATATTTCTCTTAGAATTATATGGTGCTAAATATATTGAAATGGTAGATGAAATTTGCACTTGTGTGATATGATCTATGCACAATATATCGTGTTGTTACAATATTTGGGAGTTATTAACAAAAAAACTAGAGACACCTTTAGATTTATATGGCGTTCGTTAAAAGATGTTAGATCTAATGCTACGCACAACTCTAACGACAACATAGATCTTGAAATAAAAATTGGATAAACTTTTTCATTTTACCATAGAAACCAATATCGAGAGGCGCATAGAACATATTTAAAAAACAATATTTCAAAATGTTCTATCCAGAACTATCTTGTCACCAACCCTGAAGTGAACGACGTTTAAATTATGTAACTGCCAAAAAAATTGTTTACCTACACAATTTTTTATTAACTCTAAAACGTTTTTAATAACATAGTTTTTTTAGGAATTTTACTTGATATGCATATTCTTAAGTTATATTTTTAAGTTTTACTAACATACTCGGTACTTGGATGATAACCAAATGAGTCATAAAAAAAATCCAAACATAATATCATCATCGAATATCATCTATTTACGAAATATCATCTAATACAAAATATCATCGAGCATACTCTAATACAATACAACACCGTCTAAGAATAAAAACAAGATAACTCTTACAATACAAACAATCAACTATGGAGAAGTGACATGCAACACTCATTTTCAGAAAAGCTTTAAC
Organism: Limnanthes douglasii subsp. nivea; assembly: GCA_036936605.1. Classification (NCBI taxonomy): domain Eukaryota; kingdom Viridiplantae; phylum Streptophyta; class Magnoliopsida; order Brassicales; family Limnanthaceae; genus Limnanthes; species Limnanthes douglasii. The sequence goes on from JAUPFV010000004.1 coordinate 34,664,911, forward strand.
TCTCAATGATTGTTATCACACGTACTAATATTTTTATCTTATGAATAACATCAACCATTTTGTCATCACTAAGATCTTTATGGGTGATTAAATACCACATGCACTTACTTATATAATCAGTATACCTAGTCGTCGTTGATTTGTGATATGATGCAATGGTAGTTGTCATCCCGTCGTCAAAAAATAAATTTTTACGTCAATATGCCCAAACTGATTACAAATCTAACAGTTGTGATATCTTCCTTCTTCATGAAATTTATGACTAGATAAGGAGGATTCGGTGAATCCTGGATCATTCTAAACTATTGCATAACTTTATCCAGTATAGATGATTCGAAGGTTTCCATCATTCTAATCGATTAGTTTAATAGAAAGATCTTCGGAACTGGAAATTAAGCTCTCTAGTCAGCATATGACTCATTTATAACCTATAAAAATATACTATAAAAAACTAACAACTTCTTTTGCAACCAACTAACAACTTTCGCTCTCGACATGTGTTCATCAAAGTTCGAAAACATAGTAAATAGTTGTAAATCTAACAGTCTAACATAATGATAAAACCATAGAAGTTTCTTTAATGACGACTTCAAAACATATCTCAAATCATGTGAAATAAAATCCAAGCCACTCGTCCCAAAGTTACCTTATCTAGTCTACCTTACCCTCAATCCAAATCCTAGAGAATATTTACATTCACAGATTTTTTACTGGTTTTGGCGAATATCGTACATCCCAAAAAAATATAAAGTATGCATGTGAAACTCAGTAGACCATCTCTTCAACTAAAGATACACATCGACTGTAAATATATTCATAAGTCATTTCAAACTAAAACCCACTTATTTTCCTATCTAACTCGAGATGAACAATATGTAATGGAAGTTCGAACAATCGAACGTGGTATACATATCATCTCTTCTATCGCGGAGGTCCAATTCAAATAATCCACCCTATACTGAGAGGCATGTCATAACATAGACATCATATAGCATGATAGTCATCCATTCGAAGATACTTGGAAGGTATTGGTCTCTTGTTACCATCACTAAAAAAACCTTCTTTAATATTGGATTCTTGATGAACTACGTTAGATGACTAATGAGAGTACCGAATGGATTATTGGCTAGAGAAACTATATAAAACAAAGTAATTAGTTAGGTCCCACATACCCAATACTACGTAATGAACTTCGATAGTTTGAGTACTACATGACTATAACATAAAAAAAACATAAGAACACTTCTATAATTTATGATATATATATATATATATATATTAAATAAATTTTAGTATTATAAAATTACCCTCTCTACGAAAATATTGTACGCTTCGTCGTCTTTGTAGTCCGAAAATAATCGGATGGTGTTGGAACCTAAAAAAGAAACTATGTACAATTTATATTCTTTGTTTTCCTATGAAGGGTCCAACTCTTAGACTAATCCGTGATTAATACCACCCCTACTTCTAGGCACCTCGGGCTCTAGTGTACGAAAACTATAGGATCCACCTCTTGCATCAATCTTTTTCCAAATAGTTTTCAAAACATTTTTCATCGACCCCTTGGTGATTCAGCGAAAACTTCGTTCCAAGTTTTTATTATATGCCTATGTCTTAACTATTTTAGACTACCCTCTACAAGTTCTAGGTTGAGAACACTTTGGTCGAGGAATTTATCGTCTTTTCTCACACACATCAATGGCAGACTTAATAATGCCAAGATTTTTGCCCCGTTGTGCACTCGTTGATTGTGAACTCTCTTAATGTGTGTGTGATGGCCAGATTCAAAATCAAATAATCAAAGTTAGATTGATAAAATATAAGACGAATAAAACAAAAACCAAAAGGACAATAAAAACATACTTATACATCGGGGTTGCCAAAACTATGTACCGCAAATGCATTGACTTTTCACTGATGGTGCAAAGCCCAAGCACCAACTAGTACAGAAACACTACACTCTCGGTGAATCGGCACAACATCCCCAAATCTTATGAGAAACCCTCATCCTAATTTTTGAAATTCGGCTTAAAACTATATTTTTTGCGAATCGACCTCCAATATAACTCATAAACTAGATACTGACATTTTTATATACGAAGCTAACCAAAATATCTATGATTCACCAAAAAATAATTGAATAGCATAAGAATAATAAAAAAACTAAAAATTAAACACGTACTTAAGTTCAAGTATTAGGTCCAGTTTTATCATTTTTAGTCTTAGACATTGATTTTAAAAAAATAAGCTCATTAGAATAAGATTATAATACTAAGATTAATGTAAAAACTAAAAAAATAGTAATATAAACAAAAAAAATTATATAATCTAATAATAATATTTTCATTTGAATAGTTTGATGAGAATCAAAATTTCTAGACTAATTCGGTTTATGGAAAACTTTGAGTGCGTATGACAAGTCTCCTAGATTATGGTCCAAACTCAACTTTTGTTGTTTTCTTATTTACTTTAATATACTTACTTTTTATATCTAATTAAATTTTACTTTGAATTAAGTTTGAACTAATATCACATTTGTTTGTTAAAATATAACGTGAATTGTTTTTTGTTTATTTGATCAATTTTAGACTTAACTGAGTTGTGAAATACTAGTGAATTATATTTTCATAGAGTCAATTATTCCAAATTTCATATCCTAACTTATAGGAAAAAGTAAATCTCTAGCATTGTTTGGATGATATATTCTTGATATAAAATGATAGTATATAAAATCTATGCGTATTTAAAAGTTTAAAATATCTCATTATATAAAAACAAATGTTTTTTTTATGTTTTTAAAAATTAAATCTAAAACTCATATATTTAAAGAGTTGATAACCTAAAATAATGATATTTCTGATAAGGTTTATCTTCTGACCAAGATAATTGCATGGAAAATATTGGATCAGTGTATGTTGTTCATACACGATAATAAATGATAAATGATGGTTTGTCTGTTATTGTACATGATAGATGTTTTGAAAGTGGATACAAAATTTTAAATATATATATAAAAAGATCATATCTACTTGAGATACAACCAAAAGGGTAAGAATGAAATAATAATAATTATTATATATTATATCATAGAATTTTACAGTCATCCACGCTTGTACACATCATAACGATGTTGTCCACAACTAAAGAATGCGTTAGAACTAGTATGTTGGCTACAATATGGAGAAATATTTGGAAGTCCATACCGATCCTGGATAGTCAGGAAGTCAATTTTGAATTGGCCAACAATATAATAGGTCATTATTTTATGTCAAAACTTTTAGAATTTAATATTTTTGCTATGATGCTAGTCTACCGTGGGTTGTTTGAACTTATTCGATGACTTGAATTTACAACAACACATGAGGTTGATGAAGTAACTATTAGTTTTTGAGAGTTAGTAGAGTTCGATTTGAAAAATATATGCATGTGTTTGGAACATTTGAAGAATTTGAAGTTGGTCTAACTTTTCTTAATTTCTCTAAATATCACTTTGTATTGGTCGTGCCTCTAGATTTTATATATTGCAACTAGCTACCTTTTATGATGGATTGACTGAATTATCGCGTGGGTGACCCTTGTTTTTCTAATTTCCCTTTTATATTGGGTGACATTCAAGTAGACTCTAATAATTTAAGGAAATATCAATAATTTTCGAAGATAATAATGAACAATATTATTATTTAATCGATATTTGGGCATTTAATATATTACCATTATCGATAAATGCAAAATAAGATGACTTTAGTAGATATATGAGAAGGGTAAATAATATTCTTCATGTATTTAGAATCATTACTCGTTACAGTTATGATGAAATACGTGTTTTTAATCTTGATTTATTTTCGAATATTTTTTTATAAATTGTTTATCTAATTATGTTTTTTTTTATCTTTTTAAGATTTTATCAACATGGATACCCAAAAAAGTGCCTTTTTATTAGTTCATCAATGTGTATACCTAAAGATTGAGCTGAAGTTGTTGACATGTGTGTCCGTAGTTTGGTTTACTTGTAATAAATGCCACCTAAAAGTTGCAAATAGATTTAAGCTTGTGTTGATATTCCTAATCAAGTATGAATTCAATGAGGCATGTGAAGCATTATCATGTTTGGAGTCACACCTAACTTGTCTGCATATTAACTACTCATCAATTGTGTTAAAGAATACAATGCATGTCAAAGGTTTAATAGAATTTATTTTTCAAAATGCCAACGTTCTTTGTTTCATATTGTTAAGTGGGTTTACATACGATATTGGACAATTGGTTTTAAAATGCGGAAGACTTCCCCACGTAGTCGTAAAGGTTGAAATTTTTTAAAAAGAAGTTTTTTCGTAAAAGCAAAGACTATTGATGATGTACTTGCTTGAATGTAATGTTTTGGGGTGTAATTTGAAAAAAAACGCTATCTCTCCAAAATTATTTGACCTAATTTTACCATTATTTCTGTATCTATATTCATTAAAACTCTCTCATATAACCACCGAAAATATAATAACAACACAAATTTTCCAAATCTACGATATGAAATGGACACGTAAGAAGATAACAACGTGTTCAAAGCCGCCCCTGATATGAAGAGAACAAGGACTGATGAAATTACTGAAATTTCTAAGAATTTTTAATAAAAAATACTACATATACGGTGTGGAACGTACGTGTTATGCATGTTTGATTTCACTCGTACATGGTCATAATAAAGTCTCTATCACGTTCAAATATTTGAAATCAATTTCAAGTTTTCAAATTTTCGATCACCTGTATAATGCCCATGAGTTAGCATGGTGGGTGTTTAATTTTCATATATTAATCTCCTTAACCAACATATGTTAGAAGAGGTGGAGGTCATACTCGTTGATCAAACTGATTCAAAAGTTAATTGTCTAGAAAAATATTTTGATGGATATGAACATCTCTAAATTATTTTGTTATTCGTATCTCTTACTATTATTTTTTATTTTATGTTCTTCAATTATTTTATTATAATTTATTTTATTTCATTTTTTATTATGATATGAATATATCGTGTTTGTTTGCGAATGTTTTTTTATATTATTATAGTTAAATATTTGAAACTTAAAAAATATCATTAATAAAAGCAAGGATAAAAATATATATTTGAGAAATAGAAAGAAAAAACTAAAAAAAGTTACGACCGAATAAAGGTACAATAAAATGTTGATAGAAATGTTAGTAAGGTCGGTCACTTTTTGTCTTGGTTAAGTACTTCCTGAATTTGCATATATTTGCAAATACGATCATATAACGGATTCACCTAATAAAACCCCTCATCTCTACAAAAACATTTCCAACAATATATTCCGGGTGCAAAATTACATGTAATTTGGTTGTGCAAAAAACGTTTAGTACTAGTTGCGTAATTAAGTGAAAATATGATTCGAAAATAAGAAGAAGATGGTTGCATAAATAGGACTTTTGGTTGTGAAATAATTCTAATTGTGTGAAAAAATAAAATAAAACTTGTTGTATAAAAATAAGTGCTAAGTGAGTATGAAACAACTATTATTTTTGTAGTTCTAAAATATGTACAATTTTGTATTGAAAAATCTTGTTTTTTTATAAAATATTTGTTTAGACTGTGTTTCGGGCTTGAATCAGGTGCTATTGATAATTTTTTTTTATAATTTGTTTTTGCTAGGAAACATGTGAGACTATACATAAACAAACATACGAGACCATGCATAACCAAACATGCGAGACCATGCATAAAAAACATAATAGACCATACATAATCAATCATATGAGACTATGCACTGTTTTTTTAAGATGAACAAAACTAGTTCAATTGATGGTTTTTTTATCAGCCCCAATAACTCTGGTCTTGCATCTTTATCATCAAGTAGTACACATCTGGAATCTCTCTGCTTCATTATGCATGGTCTCGTATCTATCCACTCTCATCATGCCTGGTCTCACATAATTTAATAATACTTGACCTCTCAACTTTATCATGATTTATTACGTTTTGGCCTGACATGTTTATTTATGCATAGTCTCACATATTTTTATGTCTAGTATCGCATGTTTTTATGTCTGATCTCGCATATTTGCTACGGATTTTTTTTAAATAAATCAAACAATATCATTAATGGATATAGTTTCATCGTCTTAAAAAAGTAAAATCGATAGCACTTTCAGATTTTTTGGCACTACGATTTGAAATATACAAACTTTTTTAAAAAAATTAAGAAAACAATGTGGTTCAAAGAATGAAAATCTGGTTATTTATGGTTTTTCATCTTGATTGAAGTATCTATTAGTAGTTATCTATTAGGTGTTAATGAGATATTTTGTTGGATATGTATAGATAATTCATCTATAAATCAAAATTAAAAAAATTAAAAGTTTGTGGTCGAGAAAAAATTAATGTTATGTGAATATGATTGTCATTTTCATACTAACCAGTTAAGAAATATTATGTTATATTTAAAGATTTATTTAGGAAAATAATTAATTTTAAGTTATAATTTTTTAGATTATACAAAAGAATTGTTTTTACTAAATATAAAAATGAACGATATTTTCATAAAAAATAAATTAAAAATTATAATAATTTATGAAATATATCGTACTAAGCTATATAATATCATTTTATTAATATGAAATCGAGATAAAACATATATTGTTATATTTTATTTGGATTGTTTAGTTGTTTTATAGACCTTATTAGCTAATTATTTTTATTTTTTAAGCAAACATGTATATTATTGATGAAAATTAGGGTTACATGGATTAGGCGCCAAAATTTGGTTCTGAAATTCAAAACCAAATTTAGGCTCCAAACACAAAAATAAATATGCACTACCCAAATCTAGATACAACAACCAAATTGGGAGCACTTCAAAAAGAAAAATATTCTCTAAAACTCTAAGAATCTTTCGAAATTTTTATGAATCAATCATATAGCGATAACTAAACCGGAACAAGCTGCTACAATTGCTAAAATCAAACTTTCTGCTTCAAGAGTTGGAGCAGGAACCAAAGAGACGACGAATCAGGATCTCTATTGCCTAGGGATAATGATTCAACCCATAACATAATTTCAATACATCAATAAGAATGAAACTGCAATTGGAATAATCCTGCAGATTGATAATTTTACCTACAACTTGAAAATAGTCAAGAATAATCCTGCTAATAGAGCATGAAATAACTATAAGAATACAACCTAGACTTAATTTAATCACTCTGGATTATTGTTGATATAATTGAGCCCCAAGCTCTCTAATAGAGCAATGGCTAAGAGGTGATTTAACGCTTGAAATTAAGAAAAGTTCTATTTTTTCTTGATGTGCAGAGTCCATTTAGCAAGTCAATCGAAAACTTGATTCTGGACTCTAGATATATGCTTTATAGTCATGATAGAAGCTATTAGATTTCTATAAATTGTTAGCAAAGGATTCAAATACCATGGAGATTTTTCTTCAGCGAGAAGATTAACTAGCATGAAAGAATTATTTTCTATATCTACCTTTACCCATCTGTTCTTTTTGCACATTAAGAGGCCATCTAATAAGGCTCTTGATTCAGCCATTAGAGTGGATAACGTTTCGAAGTGTTGTTTGATCCATGAATGATTTCGCCAAGACTATTTTTTATTACAATCCCTCTACTGGACTCTCCATTATTGAGGCGGTTCACGTCTGTATTCATCTTAAGCCTACCTGCAACATGAGCATTTCATTTAAGGTATAAGAGCTTTTTCTTCATGTTTATAATCGATAAACAACCTATAACGGACCATTCACTTGTAGCATTAGACCAATGCTTAGTAGTAATTATGTTATATCTGTATAAGTCGTTGATTACAAGTTTAATATGATTAATAGATATACATAGAGAGAAATGAGTCCATTTAAACTTAGCTTTGTTGCAATTCTGAAAAATTACCCAACAAATTGCTGAAGGAATAACAATGAGTAATGTTAACTTTTTTGTCTGATAACCGAAACCATACCCAATTTTTTATAACGTGAATAATATTCATGAATCTCTAGATTTTAACCTTGAATAATTCAGGGAAATGGTTCCAGATTTGCAAGCCTAACTGAAACTAATAAACAAATGATCAACATCGTCACAGTGATTACAAAACTGATATTTTGAGGCAAGGTGTAATTGTATTTTCTATAATATCGAGTCAATAGAAATGTAATTATGTATCAGCTTCCATAATAGAAACGAGAACTTTCTCTGAGTTATAACATTCCAGATTTTCTTGAACAAACTGGATTGATTATAATGGTGTCTTATGTTGTTCAATGTATGTTTTGTGTTGAAATTAAGATCATGAGATATCTTCCAAATCACGATGTCTTCCTTGCTCGTATTAATGCTCGTGTCATTGATAAGATTAATATTGTTAGTAGATAAAAAGCCTTGCATTCTACTAATATCCCACATATTATTATTCTAGAAAGTATTGACTTTAACAGTCTAGAACTAGTTGTTATTCTCATTGTCATTTAAGATAATAAGAGGTGAGTAATCATGCCAATTTTCAAGCTAGAAGTCTATTTCTCCCTTTCCCAACGATAACCTGATGTTGATTTCAACAGATTCTTTAATACCTGAAAGTATATTGTAGGTAAGAGAACCAGTATTATTATAATAAGCTTTAATATGAATTATGTTATTGCTATAGATTTTATCCATATTGAGACGGAAAACTTTTATTTTTTATGAAGATAAACCAAATTTTTTGGGAGAAAGTGTTATGAATATCATAAAGTTTCCTGATATTCAGTCCACCTTCCTCAAAATTTCTGCAAAGAAGAGACCATTTAGACCAATATATACTCTTTTCAGTTGAACTGGAATTGAATGTTATTTCAAGTCTTTTAATGATGCAATTTGGAATACAACTATTTTTCATCCAATAAATAGGTAAAGACATAAGAACAGAGGAGATGAGAGTTAACCTGCCCCTGTATGATAAGTGTTTGCTTTCCCACTCTAAATTTTTTGTATTGACTTTATCTATAGTAGTTATTAAATTTCAGGACTTATTAATCCGTTGGAAGATGATATAATGTAAATCCAGTTTGATACACTAAAGTGGCAATTATGCTCTGCTGAAATCTGGTATAAACTATTATCTTATTCTTCTCTTTATTAATTGATTGTCTAGAGACTGCTTGAAAGTTTTCTAGGAACATGCTTAAGTTTTCAAAGGTAGATTGCAAACTATTAGTAAAAATCAGGATGACATCGGGGAATGCTAAACAAAGGACAAGGTATTCAGTTCTTGAAGCAAACTGCATTTCTTTATTTGAACTGAATAAATTATACATTCCCCTGGTTAACACTTCTTCCCCAATGATGAAGAGGCTTGGAGACAAGGGATCACATTCCTCAGGCTTCTCTTAGGATTGAAGTAGCCAATGACACTCCCGAATTAACATATATATATATATATATATATATATATATATATATATATATATATTTACATCCCTAATTAGTTTATCAATTAAGTTCACAAAAACTTTGGAGAAGCCAAAGCTTAGAAGGACTTTAACAATGAAAGAATGGGACATCATGTCAAATGTTTTTGACATGACCAATTAGATCATAATATTCCCATATTTTGGCTTCCTGCTTAAATCATAAACTAACTCTTTAGCTATTAAGATATTCTCGTTGATAAATCTATCTTTTACATAAGGCCCTTGAGTATTTGAAATGATGTTAGGAAGGATTTCAGAAAGTCTGGTATTCATTAGTATGAACATGATTTTATTAAGCATTCTACATAATCATATAGGTCTGTAATTGTTCCACCATATAGGGTTAATAGATTTTGGAATTAAACATAAACCTATAGCGAAAATACCATTATGGATACTATGGCCTTGAAGAAAACCATTGAAAGCTTTGAAAAAGTCAATTTTGATTATCTTCCAACAAACTTTATAGAAGTAGATGTTGAATCCGTCAACCTCAACTACACTTGAATTGTTCATAGCATTGATAATACCCATAACTTCTTCCTCATTGGTAGGCATGAGTAAATAATTGTTTTCATCATTGGTAATAAGCTTAGAAATATTTTCAAAGATATTGTCTTGCATCTTGTTTGTTTCATCTTCGGTATTGACATAATGAGGTATTCTAAGAATGTTTTTAAAATAACACTCATCAGATTTACCAATAGCTTTAGGTTCAAGGATCCAATTGTTTACATCTTTAATGCTTTTTATAACATTTGTTCTTCTTTTATTTGAGACAAATGAATGATAAACTTGTGTGTTCCTGTTACCATCTCTCAACCAGTTACTATAGCCTTTCTGCCTCCAGAAGTTCTCTTTTATTCTCAAAGCTTGAAGGTAGAGACTGTTAGCCTTGTATAAAGCAACCTTAGTATCAGGACTATTAGAACTATTGTAGTGTAATGTATCCATTTTCTTAACTTCTTCCTCAGTATCTTTAACCTTATAAAAAACATTACCGAAATGATTAATGTTCCACTTCATAAGACCATTCTTTAACCTTCTAAATTTGTGCCAGAATATATTAAGAGGATTTTCTTCCATTTTTTGGTATTTTGCTCAACAAAGCTAATAAAATTTTCATCAAAAGTCTACATATTCATAAACTTAAAGTTTGTTTTGTTATTTGACTTATTAAAATGAATAGTGATAAGGAGATGAGCATGGTCAGAACTTGTTCTGACCATGTAAAGAATATGGGTCTCTTTAAAGATTTTAGACCAAGAAATGTTGAAGAGAGCTCGGTCTAGTCTCTTCCATTTGGTATTTATGTTCCAAATGAATCTTGAACCTGTAAACCCAACATCTTCCAATTTATGATCCTTGATTGCATCGCTAAAATCTTCAATGCTATTTTGACACAGAGTAATACAACCCAGTTGCTCCTCATCAGTAGCAATAACATTAAAGTCTCCAACTGTGATCCAATTTTTTTTTGTACGAGCGATGCTTTTAAGATGATCCCATAAATTATTTATGTTCAATCTCTTACACTTAGCGTAAACGATAGTTAAAAGAAAACTATCATCTAAACCAGGATATGAAACCTCCAGGTATAAATATATAGTATGGTTGATTAGAGTCTTAATGCTGATATCCGCATTCCAAAAAAACATATCTTATTAGATATTGACGTTGTTTTCTTTATCATTTTGAGGAGGTTTAATTATTATAGATTTTATATTTGGTCTCAAAACTTTTTCAGATATTTCAGTGTCTTTTGGTTTGCTCTTGCTTTGATTTAAGCCTTCTGGAGTGTATGTAGATAGATTGATCTTACCATCAATTTCAACATTTATATTCTTTCCCGTGAGAATGTTTTGAGCTTTCTTGCACCGAGACTAGTTATGGCCAATGTGATAACATAAATTCCAATAGTGTGGTAGATTTTTATAACTTAAGGATAACCAACATCCATCATTAATTTCGAATCATATCCATATACTATGATGTATTTTCTTCAAAACATCTAATTCTATCAGCGCAAAACAAGCATTCTTATAAGCTCTGTTTTTATATGGAATGGTTATTTTGTAAGGGACTCCAACTGAAGAAGAAATATTATTCATAGCCATAGTATTATACATGTATTTTGGAACTCTTTTGATTCTACCCCAGACGAGAGATACTGCACTTTCTTGTTTTATATTGAATCCAGGCGTCCATCGAAGAATTTGCATCATTGAATTTCTGATTGTCCAAACACTTCAAGGCCAAAAACTACAAACATCTTCTTTAAGATCGAATTCAAATAGGATGTGTCTTGAATCTCAAACTTCAACATTATAATATCTTTTAATTTTGAAGGAATTTAGAAAAGGATTTAACAAAGAGTGTTGTTTTGCCTATAAGTGTTGTTTGTAGGATATGTCTTGCCTATAAGTGTTGTTCTGGATCTTTGAACAAGTTGATCTTTCACAAATTGGAAATACAGAAGCGATATATGATCCAGTTTCTCATTGACAATTTCAGGTTTGAAATTTGGCAGAATTAGTTCATTCTTAGTGTTTACAATATCAACATATGATCTTCTATTTCCTTTCTTTGTAGGTAACTCGTCTCTGTTTTTTTTATTGAAGAACAAAGAATCCTTCATTTTCAAAAACTTCATTATTGTAGATTTCTATGGATAAATGAAGAAAGCAACCCAAATAAAAAGATTAGAGAAAGAATAGGAGAAGCTAAAAAATATTTATATCTTCATTGAGAGGATCTTAGAGCTTTTCTTGGCAGAGTTCATCTTATTAGCTAATTATAAACTAATAGCATTTGTGTTTTTTATTATAGACGATCATGATCTATTTTTTGTCATATAAAGAGATGACAATGGTCGGATACAAATCGACATGTTCGGTTCCATCTTTTTATATTTTAGTTTAAATTCGGATGGATCCGTTTCGGATTTAATGTTTTCAAAGTTAAATCTCAATTGTTTGTGCTTGCGGGTCAATTCATCTTTATACTTTATATATTTTATATTTTTTTTATATCTTATTTAATTTAAGTTAGATCAATATATTAAAATTTTAGATCCGAACCGATCATTTTGCTAGTTGTCTTTTTAAATTTTATATTGGACCGTTTGATGTTTGGATTGGACAAATATCCACGGAGTCGAACCGGCCACGACCGAATTTGACATGACTTATCTCTAGTCATATGTAGTCAGTAGGACTGTCAACATATTTCGGATACAGATCTGTCTATATCTGAATCTGAATCTGAAATCATTATCTGAATCCATTTTTTTTGAAAAAATAATATCTGAATCCGACGGATATTATCCATATACAGATAATATCCAAATCTAAATGTATGAATTTCCACTAAAATTTATAACTATTTGCACTATTGGTTGGACTACTTTTATAAGCACCTTAGTAGAAATTCATATTCCCATTTTAGATACGGGATAAGGCTAAACAAATATACTTAATTTGAAAAGTGAGTATGTCTTTTATATAAACGACAATTCTTTTTCATATTTTAGATTTGGGATAAGAGTCATAAGACTAAAAAAGATATACTTGTAAAGAAAAACCACCATGTGTTTTATAAACAGATTGGTAGCAACTATTTTTCCAACTTTGAATGTTGGATAAGATCAATTTTTAAAGAAGCAAGCCTCCATATTTATGGTCAACTTTGTTAGTAATTTTTTTTTGCTTTTTACAACGCGGGATAACTAAAAAATATACTTAAATAAAAAAATTGTATATATATATATTTATAAAATTTCGGACATCAAATATTTCGAATACAGATATGTCCGCTATTTTCGGATACGAATTCAGATACAAATATTATCCGTTTTCATTCGAATACGGATATTATCCATTTTTTGGATTCGATATCGAATATTTTGATCGGATATCGGATTTTTAGATTTTTTTGATAGCAGTAGTAGTCAAAATCCTTAATATGTCGGTTTTATAAATATAATGTGTTTTGTTGTATAACAACACTGCATCAAAATAAAAGTTATAATTGTTTTAATTTATTTTATATTATTTTAAATCATAAATAAAATATAATAACCTTCTAAAGTAAGGAAAATAGATATCTAAACTCTAAGACAATAATTTCAAAAACAAAAACTATTAAAAAACTAAAATTATATTATACAATAATATAATGTTTAATAAATATAAAAATATATTATAAAATTTAAAAATATAACTAAATTAATATTTTTTATTTTCTCACTCTAATTTTGTGGGAGCTTTCTTTTTACTTTTGTCTAACACGGAAATGGGCTTTATTTCTCTATTTCATCAACGTTGTTGGCCCATACATTTTAGGTCCTATACCTTTCAAAAGAGGTCTATAATCCCTGCTACTTCAAATGGGCTATATCTATCTAATACTTTCAGAAGACAGATTTTAAAAAATAATTTTATTAATGGCCACCATCTTAAAAGCAACCGTGGACCATTAATTTTATACTTTATTATTAAATATTAAAAATATAATAAATATTATTATTTTTTCAAAAATTTTAAAAAAATGTAATTTTTTTTGGATTCAAATAGTATTTATTATATATTCTTAAATAAAATGTTAAATTAAATAAAATATTGTTCATTCATTTTATATATATATATATATGAATGAATATGGTTCGGAAAATGACACTCAACCTGAATTAATAATACAACAATTATTGTTGGATTAGTTTAGACCGTGATATGTAATATCCACTCAACCGAAATAGCTTGAACCAGAATACAAAAATACGAGAGATGGTTTAATACTAATGACTCGATTAATAAAAATTAGGTCAGAAAACAACAAGTATGTTGACAAAAGCAAGAAAGTCGACAAAAACCGGAAGCGTGTCGACTAAAATAGGAGCAACACAGAAAGTCGAGCGAAATAAACCCAAAACTCTAAAGTTGGCGACAACAATAGCTTCCTCAAATATATGGGGAGAAAGGTTCAAAACTGACCAAGCGAGGGCGGGAGAAGAGCCAAAATTTAAGAGAACCAACTCAAACATATGAGAGGAGATCCAACACTCGCAAGAGTCGCCTGCGTCTTTTGCAAAAGGGGGTTCCCTGCAACCAACAAAGAAAAGTGAGAAACATAGCACTAGATTACATTGGTCGAACAACCTTGGATCCAAGAAATCTAAATCGAAGATTAGAAAGCATTTAGTACGAAATCCCAAAGACGAGGGCAGGAGGAGAGCAAGAAAATTTTGAGTTCTGCTCCCTCCAGACGTGGTAAATGACTGCGCCAAAACAAGTGCGCAAAATATGACGATAGTTAGAATGAGGCCAATTTAAAGCTTCAACGTTGTTAATAATGAACCCGATATTGGTGTTGGAAACAACATAGATACCATGAGTGTAAACACACTCATAAAGAAAAGAGTTGATGAATTCATTATAGGAATTGCACAACACATATTTATGAGGGTAATTAAATCCTCAACTAATGAGCTTGTCTCAAATAGATAACTTACTTATGATGGCAAGCCAAATGATAAATCAATGACTTGGGATATTATATTTATTCCATACTAACTCTGCTCATCCAACACCCTAGAGTAGGTGTACAAATTATATTGTAAGTGTCTTTAATTGTGAATTTTATATTCCTAATCTTGTGAATCAAGAGTGCACATCATCATAGTAGATGTTAGGAGGTGAGCGAGAGATGATGAGTTGATTTATGTCCTGGACAACCAGTTCCAATTGTCATCCTAAATGATGTCAGAAGTCTTGAGGTTGCTACCTAGTCCTGATTCATGTATAATACTTTGCATATATGAGTTTACTAAAGAGGTAAATAGAAACCACATGTCGTACCACAATGAGGTATTCTTCATGTTACAAGTCATCATCTTGTACAATTTTCTAGCAAGTAGCCTAAAACCTAATATTTTAATCAAGGTTTATTAAAGAATTCAAGCTTTAAATACCATAAGTTTCTATCTTTAATCTTCTCAAAGACAATCAAATTAAATCAGATTGAGTTGTTAGTTTTACTAACTATACACCATAACGTTTTTAAGAACACCCTTCATTCCAAGTTTTTAGGTCTAGAATTCCAAGGTCGCCTTTTGAAAATGGCATGGTATCACTACACCAAGCAACTCTTGCATCTAAAACCTTTTTATCATGGCTAGACCAGAGGAAATATATAAGAGATGGTGTGAGGTATTTGGGAACTCTAGCGGAGAGAATAAATATAGAATATCAATAAACCCGTCTCACGAATAGTACATATTTAATAAGTTAAAGCTTACCCGCATAGGAAAGGTGTTTAGATTTCCAAGAAGCAACGTGTGTAGTAATCTTATCCAAGAGGGATTGATATTCATTATCAGAAAGATAAGCCTATGAGAAGATGTAATCTAAGGTATTTAACTGAGAGATAACCAACATTGAATCCAATGATATTGATCAACTCAGTTCTTAGCGATTGGTTAACCCTTGAGAAGAACATGTGGCTCTTCTCGGGCTTAAATTTAAGGCAAAATATATCAAAAAATTTATTAAGATCATACTTTATAAGGTTAGGAGAGTTTATATCACATCGACAAAAAAAATCATCAGGTCATCTACGTACTAGAGGTTGACAATTTTAATTTTATGACATTTCAAGTAGAATTTGTAATTCACATCATTTTTTTTGTCCTTAAGAATACTGGAAAAGAAACTTGTATGACCAAGAAGAATAAGAATGGGGACAAATGATCACATTATCTAAATCTCTTTCTACCTTTGAAATTCTTGTGAGGATCTTTGTTAATTAATAGTATATGATAGAGTAGAGATACATTAAATATCTAATTGATCATCTGGACCCGGAAATTCATGGCCAACAAGATGTCGACCATAAGGTGCCACCAAACATTGTTAAAGTCTTTCATCATGTCGATTTTAAAAATGATCATCAGGTCCTTACTATTAGTTTGATAACCTCTTAGGAATTTTTGAGAATGATGTTATCGGTAATGTTACGATCAACCATAAATCTGACTAAAATTCGTCACTCGGTACCTAATAATAGTCCTTGATCCTGTCGCTCATAATCTTAGAGATAATCTTATAGATCATATTGGAAGAAGTGGTCTGAAATCCTCGTCGTAAGAGGAGAAATCCTTCTTAGGTATTAAGGAGATAATGGTGGAATTTCAAGAGGGCTTAAGATCTCTAACAATAAAGAAAATTTAGAATACATCGCAAATATATTTTTCGGTGATATTCCATGTGATGAGTCCGGACAAATCCACCACTACTTACTGAGATATCCGGATAAGGGAAATTTGGATAAATATTTCCCACTAAACTATCCGGACAGAACAAAAGTATAAAATAACTAAACACCTTTTGACTAAGCTATGTGCTAGTTAGCTTATTAAGTAAATGGGTCCTTAAACTTGACCCAGTTCTATAATTTGACCCGAAATCCCACGGGTCCATAATTAAGGGTATAAATACCCCAACTACTTTTATTAATGGGGGTAATGAACATTTAATACAACCAGGTAGCTCAAATCTCTCACTACTAAACACCCAAACATTTAATGGTCTAAAAACTTTCAAAAATACTTGACAAAGTTACCCTCAGCTTAAAATAAACCTCACCAAATTGGCGACCACAGTGGGAGGAGAAGGTGCCTGAATCTAGCATTCAAAAGCCGCAAAAAAACATGTTCGAATGGATCCGAACGAGCAAGCCATTCCACCACTTTTGGTGGAGGTGGTGGGGGAAAACAGTGAGTACACTACCGAAGAGCGAGATAAGTTGAAAGCTGAAATAGAAGCGTTGGGGGCCACCAGAAACGCAGAGATGGGTTTAAAGGAAAAAATCAAAGCTGTCAGCCATTCACCATACTGACAACCCAAGGGAGAACGACCCATTAACGAAGAATCATTTGAGCACAAAAAAAACCCATGTCAGTTCGAAGAAGTCTCACCGGTCCAAGCCGGTGGAGTGCTCAGAATCTGAGTCCTCTAGTAGCTCTTCGAATGAGAATGAGCTTGAGAAGTCCTTGTCATCAAGCAGTGATGAAGAGAGGTCCAAGAAGACACAAAAGCTAGTTAAAAAATATTCAAGAAAGAGAGATAGACATGGGAGACTAAATAGGTATCTCAGAAAAGGGTCGTCTCACAACCACAACCATAGTCACAGGCATGTGGACCAACTGCTGATTGATCCTTTTACTTTCCATGATGAGCCAGGTATTTTTGCAACACCTAACTCAGTCACAGTTTTTAGTCGTAGCCGGAATTGGAGGCAATCGCCATTGTTTGCCAAGATACTGTCCGGAAACCTTCCTAAGAGTTTTGATAGTACTAAAATGGAGAAATATTATGGGAGCAAAGATCCGCACAACCATCTGGAACAATTTAAAAAATTTATGATGAATTTTGATGATGATGAAAAACTTTTGTGTAGAGCCTTCTCCCAATCCTTTATGGGAAGTGCTCTGAAATGGTACAACAGCTTGCCACATGGTTGTATCGAAAACTTCGATATATTTTGGGTGGCTTTCCGAAGACAGTTTGTGGAGAGTAAAGAGGTGAATGGCAATGTAGATACTATTATCCATTATGCCCAAGAGCCAAATGAGTCATTGAAAGACTATATAAGTCGGTTCATAAATACCAAGAATGGGTTAGCCGATTGCTTTGAGCAAGTAGCAATAGCATCTTTGAGAAAAGGGTTAAATCCTGGGAATCTAGTTGATTCAGTAACAAGGAAGAAGGCCATAACTTGGGGCAGTTTGCTGAATCAGGTGGGAAAAAAATCAGCATGGATGAAAAAAAGAAGAATAGGGTACACAGACAAGTGAGGTCTGCACCAGCTGCTCCAAACTGGAACCAATCCGGATACAAGGCCAAAGAAACCGGACAGGGTTCCAACAGGGCCAAACAGACCCAATCCCACCAAAATCCAGCTCAGAGCCAGCAGTCCAGAAATAAACGAGGGCCTTGGGTCCAACCGGAGTGGTTTGTCGAGTTAAAAGAGAATGTGGCAACCATTTATGACAAATCTAAAGATGAGGTGCATTTCCGGAAGCCGGCAGCGCTTCAATCTCCCAGGGAAAATCGTAATACTTGTTTTTGCCAGTATCACCATGATATTGGTCACAACACCAAAGACTGCATCGCTTTGAAACAAGAGGTACAAAATCTTATTGAAAGGGGCAATTTGGGAGCTTATGTCAAGAGAAGGAGTGGAAACAGGCCTGAAAATGCTCCCCGAACTAGCCCAACGAACAAAGCGGGAACATCTGCTCCAGAAGGGGCTATGGTGATCCTTGAAATATTTGATGTTAACTCAGAGTATTTGGATCCTCATCCAACCTAGAATAAAGTGGGGGTCATAATAGAATGAACTAAGATAGTGTCTGGACTCATACGCATTTTTGAGTCACTTACTATATTCGGGGGGGGGGGGACAGTATGACTGCGCCGACTCCTTCAAGGAAGAGGCATGTTCACACTCTAGCTACTCAGTTGGAGAGAGGCATGTTTTCTTATCAGTCCAAAATTCCTTTTCATTTCATTGTTTTTTATTATGATGATTTAAGAAATATAGTTGGGCCTCATGAGGATGCTGTAGTGATAGGAGCTTCAATTGGGGGCAACGACATCAGGCGAATTCTGATTGACACTGGCAGCTCAGCCAATATTCACTTTTTAAGTTCTTATAAGAAGATGAAGAATCCAGCAGTGATTAAATGTTCGAACAGGGCCATTGTGGGCTTCAAAGGGAGCTCTGTGGATGTAATTAGAGAATTTGAGGAGGAGGTATTGTTGGGAAAAAGCCCTTTCAAGAAAATTGTCAGGGTACTATTCGTTGTGGTAGTTTGCCCCACATGTTATAATGCGGTCTTTCGGAGGTCCTGGCTCTCTAGGATGCATGTTGTGGCTTCAACAGTCCACCAATGTTTAAAGTATGCAGTTCAAGGACAAGTGAGAGTTGTCCGGAGTAGCCAAAAGATAGCAAAAGAATGTTATGCAACCGCACTCGCTCCTAAAACTCTGGAGGCAGTCCGGATTATTGAAGATTAGCAATTGTTGGGGCCTTCTAGGGGTGAGGGTGAAATTGATGACCCCAGAGATACCCCTGGTGTTTTGATACCTATTGAAGAAGTTGAAACCCACTCTCTGGCTAAAGGAAGGAGTATTAAAGTTGGCTCCAAGATGGCACCAGAATTGAAGAAACAATTGTTGTCTTTTTTGGCAGGTCACCAACATGTTTTTGCTTGGTGCAATGCTTATGTGACCGGAGTATCAGCAAGTGTTATATCACACAAGCTGTCTATCCGGAGAGATGTTGCACCCGTTGTGCAAAAAATGAGAGCTTTTTCTAAGGAAAAAGCTGATGTAATAGTCCGAGAAGTTGACCGGCTTACCAAGATAGGGCACATAAAGGAGTCTCAGTATCCTTTACGGACAGCCAACGCAGTGTTAGTTAAGAAAAAGAATGGGAAATGGCGTATGTGTATCGACTTTACTAACCTCAATAGAGCTTGCCCAACATATCTATATCCGGTCCCCAGGATAGATCAGTTGGTGGACTCCACATCTGGAAACAAGCTATTATTGTTCATGGATGCCTTCTCCGGTTATAGCAAGATACAGGTGGATCCGAAGGACCAAGAATACACTACCTTTGTTACATTAGGGGTCTCTATTTTTACAAGGTGATGGCTTTTGGGTTGAAAAATGTTGGGGCTACTTATCAGAGGTTGGTGAACAAAGCATTTGTTGATCAGATTGGGAGAAATATGGAAGTATATATCGATGATATGATGGTTAAAAGCTTTTAATAAGAGTTGCACCTAACTGATCTTTAAGAAACTTTTGCCAACTTGACAAATGTTAATTTAAAATTGAATCCGGAAAAATGTGTGTTTGGGGTGCAGTCCGATTTTTTTTTGGGTTATGTGATAAGTGAAAAAGGGATACATGATGATCCGGACTAGCTCGATGCTCTGTTAAAAATAGACCCCCTTGAAATATTAAAAAAGTACAGAGATTGACAAGAAGGTTGGCTGGTTTAAATCATTTTATTTCAAGGTCTTCGGATAAATGTGCCTTGTTTTTTCAAACCTTGAAGGGTGTTAAGGACTTCAACTGGTCTCCACAGTGCAGCCAAGCTTTTGATGAAATAAAATAACATTTGTCTTCTCCCAAAACCATTTTCAAGCCTGTTGACGGAGAAACACTATATGTATACTTGGATCTGTCAGAATGTGCTATAAGTGCAGTGCTGGTAAGAGAGGTAGGCAATTATCCTCGTCTTGTGTACTACATCAGCAAGAGTCTGATGGATGCTGAAAAGAGGTACCTAAAGCTTGAAAAGCTGGCACTAGCTCTAGTGATTGCTGCCATAGAAATGAGGTCATATTTTCAATCTCATTCCATCATTGTTCAAACATCTTTTGCTATGAAAAATGTTCATCAGAAAGCAGGCATATCAAGCAGCATGACCAAATGGTCAGTGGAATTGGGTGATCATGATATTGATTTTGCCCCACGAACTGCAATTAAAGCTTAGTCTGTTACTGATTTCTTGGTAGAGTTCCATTCAAACAGAAGTACTAAACAAGTTTCAGAAGAGAAAACTAAAAAATAGTGGGTTGTCTAGACATATGGTGGATCAAGCACAATGGGTTTTGGGGCTAGGATTTGTTTAACCTCTCCATATGGTGATAAATTATATCAGGCTATATGCTTTGCTTTTAGGGCTTTTAACAATGAGTCTGAATATGAAGCAGCTATAGCTGGTCTAAAGTTAGCTTTTCGGTGTGGGGCTAAAAGAGTTAGATTAATGAGTGATTCCTAGCTTCTTATCCACCATGTGCAAGGTCAGTCCGAAGCCAAAAAGGAGCAGTTGATCAAATACTTATTCATTCTTAAAGAAGTAGCAGTCAACTTCAAAAATGTTTGCTATGAGCATATTCTTAGATCGGAAAACACGCTGGGAGACTCCTTATCAACCATAGCATACTTCGAGTCCTACCCATGGATTCATGTACAAGAATGCCCATCCATACAATCAAATCAGAGCAAGGAATAGGAGGAGAGCTTAAGTGTACAAGTGGTTCAATCCAAAGATTAGAGATTTCCCCTTCTTCAATACATCTCTGATGGAATTTTGCCTACGGAGAAGGCTATGACAAAGAAAATGAAACACAAGGCTCGTGGTTTCTTGATCATAAGAGAGGTTCTTAATAAGAAGTCGTTCAGCAGACCTCTCCTACGTTGTTTCGGGACTGAAGAGTCCCAAATTGTTTTATCTGAACTATATGATGGAGAGGGATCAGCACACTGTGGCTATAAAGATCTAACCCTGAGGGTTTTGTTGGCCGGATACTATTGGTCATCCATAATGGCAGATGCTAAGGAATCGGTGAAAAAATGTGACCCATTCCAAAGATATGGTAACGAAATTCATATCCCAACAGTTACTATGGAGTCAATTTCTGAGCCAGTGCCTTTTGCTCGTTGGGGACTGGATTTAATTGGGCCTCTACCAATGGCGTCCGGAGGGTGCAGGACTATTATTGTGGCCATTGATTATTTCTCAAAGTGGATAGAAGCAGCCCCCTTAGCAGGAACTACCTCAAAAGCTGTTATAAAATTTATCTTGTCTAATATTTGTTGGAGATTTGGGGTTCAACAAAAGATAACCACATATAATGAACCACAATTCGATAACAAGGATATGGAGAATTTCTGTGCCTCTGAGGGCATTCAACATTGCTTCTCTTCTCATTTCCATCCACAAGAAAATGGCCTAGTTGAAGTGGAAAACAGGACTATTTTGTCTGGTTTAAAAAAGAATTTAGAAGGACTGTAGGGAAGTGGCCAAGCTATTTGCAAGAAGTGTTATAGGTGTACCGGACTACTCCTAGTGCTGGTACTCAAGAGTCTCCTTTTGCCTTTGTATATGGGATGGATGCAATTAATCCTATAGAAGAAACTCTACCATCATACAGAGTCCACAACTATTCCGAACAAGCCAATGAATTGACAATTATAACTCAATTGGACTTAATAGACGAAAGAAGAGTTAAGGCTCATCTTAGAACCACCCATTACCAAGGCTTGATGAGGAGTAGATTTGCTTCCAAGATCAAGAGAAGGGATTTTCAGTCAGGAGATAAAGTACTAAGAAAGTTTTTCTTGGATACAAAAGAAAAGCAGTTCGGCAAACTAGCTCCAAACTGAGAAGGCCCTTATGAGGTCTCCGGAAAGCTTAAGCCTGACACATATAGGCTTTAAGACAAAGATGGAAGAGTTTTGAAGCACCCATGGAATGTTGAACACCTCAGGTTATATATAGAATAAAATTTGTGTATATATTTACTTGTTTAAACTCAATATAAATATTATGGGGCATTCTCTTTCCTACCCTGGTGGCGGGGGGAGGTTTTGATGATGTGTCTGGTTTTTTTAATAAAATTTGATGCCTCCTTAAAATATTCGGTGTTGTTTGATTGCAATTCTTTTCAAGTCTTCAATTTAAATCTAAGGATCTTTGACAGATCATATTAATCTAGTTGAATGATGACCATTAAACGCATGTCATCGGAGATATTAAACACTCTCACTTTAAATATTTTTGAAGTAAAAAAGGGCTCTTTAAACATTAGCCATTAAAATTGAAAGTAAGGATGGGATAGAACAATATTTGATAGATAAGCTTGTTCGGGTATGAACCGGATAACGATACTAAAATAAAAAATTCCTTAGTCATCCAAGGACTTTAAGTGTTGTGAAATATTTATCCGGACCCAGTCCGGATACAATTACAAAAATGCCTTGGCCATCCAAGGACTTTAGTAGTTTGCAAGATTAAGAAAGAACAAAAAATAGTTAAAAACCTCAGGGCTTATTCCCTTCGGATGTTCCTGCTTCACCTCTTTTGTGGGGCCTTTGAGCTCAGCGCTTGAACACTTCCCGGTTCCTTCTTCTTCATTGGTGGTAGAATCGATTCCACTAGAGTAGTTCTTTTTATCAACGTCTGCCATCGTATGGAATGGGATGTTCTCATAACTCACATATTTCCACAAGGGACCAATCGTCCTCTTCGAAAACATCTCATGAAAAAGCAGTACCATGTCAAACTTCACTTCAGCATACCTTGTCTCCAAGGAATCTATCACCTCGTTGGTGTATTTATCAATGCTGGCCTGAATTCTCTGTTCCTGCTCTTTCAGCAAGTCTTTTTTCTCCTTGGTTGCCTTAGACACAGCCTCTTCAAGGGAAGTCTTTTCGCCTGACAAGGTCTGAATGGAACCATCTTTGGTCTTCACGTCTTCTTTTAAGGTGGAAAGATCTTTCTCCAAACCGGAGTAGTTAGTTTGGAGCTCAGTGTTAGCTTTATCCGAAGTGGCCAGCTTGGTTGACAGATCTTCCTTGTCCTTCTTCAACTCTTTAAGCTCTTTCTTTAGTGCTTCAATGCTCTGGTTAGCGTTGATGAGGTTAGTTGACAAAGTCTCCTTGTCTGTGTTAAGGGTGTAAATAAGGGTGGACTGATTTTTCACCTGCCTCTACAAGTCGAGAACTGCTGGGATATGATCTAAAAGAAAATGAGCCACCGGATCCTGGTCTTCAGAAATAGAAAAAGACTTACCATTGTAGGTTACCATGTTGGAAGAACCTGAAGGACGGAAATAACCAACAAAGACATCTTTCTCTGAATCGGTGAAGTAAAGACCGATGTCCTGAAGGGCTCTAATGTCAAGCCCTCCTCCGGTGCCCTCTCCCAGTTACAAGTCTGTTGGGATTTTCTCTGCCAAAGTAGGGTCAGCAGGAGCTGCTGGAGGAGGAAGCTCTGAAGGGCGAAGAGTTATTTCTCCCTCTAAGGTGACCTTATTCTTCTTGGTAGCCTTTTCATCACAACTGGCTCCCCGTTTTCGGTCCTTCTTCAGAGGCTTTGATGGATTTGGTTTTTCTCCTGCCTCCTTCACAGTTTCATCTTCTACCACTTGGAGCAAGGAGGCATCGATCCCTCTTTGGTTCTCCCCTCCTTGGTTCTCCGGACCGGTTTCTTCTCCAGCAATCCAAACTGCCTCTGCTGCAACCTTCTTTTTCTTTCCCTTCATCTTGCTAGGGGCCTTGGCTCTAGAGGGCAAGGCCAGTTTACCATCTTTTTCCTCTGTTCATTTGAGGATGACAGCTGGGGGAGGGGGTGTGGTCAACTCTTCCCATGTAAGATCTCTCGCCTGTGGTATTCAACAGATGAGATCTCACCAAATTGCCAGAAGTGAAGCAGTTATGGAAAGCATTCCCCCAATGTTCTGCGGCCCACGCGTTCAGTTTGGCACACGTGGTCTGCCCCTCCTCTAGATACCTGGTATACTCCTTCGGCAACTGAGTACTCCCCTACTAGTAAGCATGTTAGGGTTAGTTTTGGCTTTGATTTTTCTCCCATTTTCCCATGACCCACTAATGAATAAGAACTGAGTTCTCCAATTCTTCTCCGACTCCAACAAATCATCTACCACTTCATTAAGTTGCAGTCCATTGGAGTCTCCGGAGTGACATGAATCCTTACATTCACTGACTATAGGATCCCCCAATTTGTCCGGATCCGACCCAGCTTGGAAGTATGAGTATAAACGTAGTTTATGTTCTGCATGGCCAATAAGTACTTCACATTGACTTTCGGAAAGAAAGGTCCTACCTTGCCCTCCAGAACTCCGGGAGATCCGGATGAGCTATTCCAACATTCACTTTTCCTTTCCCTTTCCTATCAGAGGTAGCATCCCCAGTTTTCCATGAGGCTTCAGTCTCGAAGGGGGTCTCTTTGATACTGTCCTCCATCACTTCTTCCATCACTGTGGAAGGTTTATCAGCTGTTGTGGATGGAAGGGTGTCAGCTTCCGGTTCTACAGTATGTCTGGATGATTGAGCGCCAGTTTTTTCCAAAGGTCTGGTGTCCGGTTGAGGTTCAGTTCCGAAGGACTTCGTTTAAGAAACTACTTTGGCTGCCTCCGATCCGGAGGGCTTTATCTCGTGGGGCTCTTATAGATATCTCTGATCCAGAGGGTTTATTTTTGGATGCTGATTTAGAGGCCTCCGGTTTGGAGGGCTTTGATTGTGAGGCAGTCGCTTGGGCTTTTACCAAACGAGTTGTCCGGCGTGGATTGGATTTCTTTGGAGATTTTTCAATATTAGATCCCATGGCTATGAAAGGGGAGGGTTTCCTAACGCTTGTTACTATATTTTCTTGGGTAGTAGAAGGCTGGGACTCTTGAACAGAGGAGCCTGATGGGATTGGTGAAAGATTTGGTTTGAACAGTTGTTTGGATGTTGGATTTCTAGTAGAAGATGATCCTTGATCAGCTTCTTGGGATGGTTTATCAGACTTGTCGCCTGGGGAGAATAGGAGACAAGCAGCGATGCGGATTTCTCGTTCAACTTTCCTTGCCTATTCTAATTCGTACAAATTCAACCAGGCGCCTTTTGACAATAGCGTTTCTAGTCGTAAACATAAAACTATCCAAGAACAATTTCGAAAGAAAGGGTGAATAGATCTGTGAAATATTTGTTGAGTGATGAAGATAATGAAACAGTGAAAAAATGGTTTATATATTAGTAGAAAAATGTAACTGATACCTAGGAGAAGACAAAGAGATTCGCGCAATGATTGAAGATGACGCTGACGTTGGAAAAATTAAATGCATAGGTTACTTTTTAGGTTAGTGGGCGCGCCGATCTAGGTAAGAAACGGCTGGTAGGTCGAATGAGATTGTGACACATGTCCCACGATCCAAAGAAAAACTCTTAGAATTCTGGGAAGAAGTCAGTCCATACAAACCTCAAACCAGATACAAACGGGTCAGAATATATCGTTACTGACTGAGTAAATTTTTTAGTCCTGCCAAAGATTTTTGACAAAGCCTAAAAAAGGGGCTACAGATGAGTCCGGACAAATACACCACTGCTTACCGAGATATGCGGACAAGGGAAATTCAGACAAATACTACCCACTGAACTATCCGGACAGGACAAAAGTATAAAATAACTAAACACCTTTTGACTAAGTTAGGTGCTAATTAACTTATTAAGTAAATGAGTCCTTAAACTTGACCCGGTTCCATAATTTCACCCGAAAGCCCATAGATCCATAATTAAGGGTATAAATACCCCAACTACTTTCATTAATGGGGGTAATGAATATTTAATACAACCAGGCAGCTCAGATCTCTCAATACTAAACACCCAAACATTTAATGCTCTAAAAACTTTCCAAAACACTTGACAAAGTTACCCTCAGTTTAAAATAAAGCTCACCACCATGTGTTCTTGAAAAAAATCCACATTGAAGCCATTTGACCACGAGGATTTGTCGTTATCCATATTTAAAAAAAAACACTTAATATTTGTGCAACTAATATGAAGAAACATTGAAGTCTTGTCACAAGGATTAACTTTTACATAAATAAGCGAGAGACTCTAACGATCCATATGTATCTTATGAGAAAATTAGAACACATAAAGTTTGGAAAAATAGTTGACTAAGACATTCGTCACTCCACTCGTGGAAGTGGCAAAATCCTCATAAATATTGGAGATTAAGACAAATTTATTTCTCAACATTGTTTTTTAATATTTTATGGAATAATTTTGTATTATGATCTCCAATCTTGAACTAATTCTCTCTAAAAAATATTTCAGAAAGATTCATCCACACAACTGAGGAAGATAAAGGTGGATGAAGTTGCAATCTCATCGGAGACCAGAGTGGGATTCAGAGGGTCATTAGCTAAAAACGTTTGAGCGAAGAAAATGTATTTTTGGGTGTTAGATACCTTAGACTTTATATCTCTATTTTCCTTACGGTTAAGGCCCCGTATGGCATATTGAAGACTAGTGAGATTGTGGGAAACCATACTTATACCATGAATAAAGATCGAAAGGTTCCAACAATAATGCACCATATCATTGTAAGAGAGGTGAGGTTGTTACATGTTAAATATATTAAATGGTAGGTACCCGAATTTCAAGTAACTGGGGTGGGGTCTAAAGAACGAGGGAGGGAAGGGGATAGTGGGAAAGGAGCATGGGGAAATGTCGCCCCAATCATTGTTAACTAGGACTCTTCAAATTCTAGAATCAATGGCTTTAAGGAATTTTTGTTGCTCTAAGTGAATTGAAATCAATACGATCTAAGATCACTCAATTCACATTGATAACAATAAATATTTAATTCATCAATAAATCTCTTATCATACGAGTTAGTTTGTTCTTTAGGTTTACGAATCACATTGAAATCTCCAAGAGAGACTCATGAGTAATCTCTACATGTTGTCGCTAAACCCTCCATGTTAGTCCAAAGAGAATGAAGATCAAGACCATCATTAAAAGCATAGATGACCGATATGCAAAAAGAACATGGTAATTCAGAGTATAATATTTACAATGAATTAGTGACATAACTCCAGAATAAGGTCATAGTTCTAATAATAGAATCAACATTATTCAATCGAACTCTTGTTTCGACGAGAATCATGATCAAAATACTCATACTAAGGATAAAATAAATTAAAGATTTTTTTGTACGAGACCATTCTACCCACGAACATTCCAAAAAAATATAAATATTAAAATTTTATAGTGGGAGGGTCCATGAATATATTACAACTTGATTTTTTACTATTCAATGACTAAAATTTCAATCGTCAATCGTATAGTGAAAATATTCTACATTGTTGTAGTATCTCAAACCAACCTTCTCGATGGTCCGAATAATATAAACGTGACCAAAGACAAACCTTTTGAATAAAAATGGTGAAAAAACCAAAACATACTCAAAGAAATAAAATAAAGATTTGGTATAATCTATAAAATTAAGATTTGTGTCATCAACATTTATACATTTAAAAACTCTATAGCTTGAATTTTTGCATACCTAATATCCACCTTATATAAAATAAATAAGTAATAAATTCCATAGAATCCCTTATAAAATTCAAGGGATTCATCATGAGAGATAAGCCATAATAATGGGCTAGGTAATATCTCAACCATGTTTTTTATCTCAACCCCTAAAATTTATCTTTTTCTCAAAATATCCATATTCTAAGAAAACATATAATTAAACCTAAAACCAAAAATTTAATTAAACATACTATCTCAAAACACTCTAATATTAGTCTAAACCAACCTCAAAATACTTCATAATTATTTAAATCCATTATATATTTCACAAGATGGATTTAAGAAAAAAATGCAAATCAATATAGTTAACTATAAATAATTAAATATCAAGAATTATAGTTTAATTGATTGACAAAATCCCAAAAATACATAAAATGGATACAAAAATAAAATTACATTATTGTAGTTCGTTTATCTTCAAAATAGTCATATTCTCGCATACGAGAGACACCCATATTATTCGTGCGAGAATATAGATTGTCACACTCTATATACATGAATCTTACAGTTCATCATGCGATTTGTGTATGAAACTCCTTGGAAATCATCTTTTCTATAAATATGCATCCAAAAACGTATATTTATGCATCCAAAAACGTATATTTACACATATCTGAAATGAGCTCGCTCTATATTTAATTCGAGCTCGATCAGCTATGCATGAGTTTGTCCTCTGTATAGTTATTGTGTCCTCGGCTTGGTCGGTCAACTCATCCATCAGATTTTTGTTAACTCTTCATCCTTTATTTGCTCGTTCGGCTCTTTTACCTCTCATTTGTCTATTATCTCAATCTGAGCTTGTCACTTGCCTTTTCTGTTCGTGCAGATGATTACTCGGGGAATCCCCCCTCATCAGGGCACCACCTAGTTTATAAGTTTAATAATTTTGAAACAAAATCCAGGAACCTACAGAATAAAAATTACCGTTTGAGGAAGGATTATGGACGTAGGATAGGCGCATGGTTATCCCAAGTGATTGTTGGCATCGTTATTCACCAGTTGGACGACACGTGTTGACGGTGTAACTGTAATGGTTTTCTGACACAACTGTATTTGGGAACTAATGCATGACGTTTGCGTATTTGATACATTTTCCAAGTATTTGATGACGTCTTACCTGTATATCCCAAGAGTTTTTCTCTTAACTTATTGATTCATTGCTTTGCTGGAAAAAGGGCAAAAAAATGCTCTCAAGTTTTACCGTGTTTTTGCTAAAGCCAAAAGCTTTCAGTTGCTATCCAGGAGTTTTCTGCCGATTTTCGCACCATAAACCAGGAGTGTTTCACAATATTTATAACCCTAGGTTATAGAGTGGGCGACTTGTAAATATGGTATCCCTCAGATATGCATGTTTACTCCGGGACGAATCGATAACCCTCGCCCGCTATAATCGTGTTGATTCATAACCTTACCTCCTTGCACTCTTAGTAGAAGCCATGACACTAATAAGGGCGACAAAAATGAAGGTATAAAAAACATCAGAGCCTGTGTTTGAAGAAATCAGTGCCTTAGAAAATTATTTCTCGCAAATAGCCCCCAAATACCTTTATCTAGATGAGTCTGAGGTGGTTAACCTTAGGAATATATGTGTCATTCCAGAGAACGTAACTATAAGAGCATCAATCATAGGCAAGAATCCTTATCATGCTCATGAAACAGAGACATGCCTTTTCACGACTTTGTTAGATTGGGGTTTGCATTTGCCACTGCTTGAGTTAATTGATCAATAAATTCCTTATCAGACGAGTTAGTTCGTTCTTTAGGTTTACGAATTGCATTGAAATCCACAAGAGAGACCCATGAGTAATCTCTACATATCGCCTCTAAACCCTCCATGTTAGTCCAAAGAGAACGAAGATCAAAACCATCATTGAAAGCATAGATGACCGATATTGAAAAAGAACATGGTAATTCATACTATAATATTTACAATGAATTAATGACATAACTCCAAAATAAGGTCATAGTTATAATAATAGAATCAACATTATTCAATCGAACTCTTGTTTCGACGAGAATCATGATCAAAATACTTATACTAAGGATAAAATCAATGAAAGTTTTTTTTGTACGAGACCATTCTACCCAAGAACATTCCAAAAAACAATAAATATTAAAAATTATAGTGGGGAGGGTCCAAGAATAGACTGCAACTTGATGTGTACTGTTTAATGACTAACATTTCAATCGTCCATCGTATAGTGAAAATATTCTACATTGTTGCTAGTATCTCAAACCAACCTTCTTGGCGGTCTGAATAATATAAATGTCACCAAAGACAAATCTTTTGAAATAAAAATGGCGAGAAGACCAAAATATAATAAAACAATAAGATAAAGATTTGGTATAATCTATAAAATTAAGATTTGTGTCATCAACATATATAGATATAAAAACTCTATAGCTTGAATTTTTGCATATATAATATCCACTTTATATAAAATAAATAAGTAGTAAAGCCCATAGAATGGGCTATGTACCATACAAAATTCAAGGGATTCATAATGAGAGTTAAGCCCATAATAATAGGCTAGCTAATATCTCAACCATTTCTTTTATCTCAACCACTAAAATTTATTTTTTTCTTAAGATATTTGTATTCTAAGAAAACATATAATTGAACCTAAAAAAATTTAATTAAACATACTATCTCAAAATGCTCCAATATTTGTCTTAAACCAACTCAAAACAGTTAACAATTATTTAAATCCATTATATCTTCACAAGATGGATTTAAGAAAAAAGAATGCAAATCAATATAGTTAACTATAAATAATAGAAATATGAGGAATTATAGTTTAATTGATTGACAAAATCCCAAAATTACATAAAATGGATAAAAACAAAATTACATTATTGTAGTTCGTTTATCTTCAAAATAGTCACATTCTCGTATACGAGAAACACCCACATTATTTGTGCGAGAATACATATTGTCACACTCTATATACACGAATCTTACAGTTCATCATACGATTTGTGTATGAACTGCTTGGAAATCGT
This sequence comes from Limnanthes douglasii subsp. nivea, assembly GCA_036936605.1. Taxonomy (NCBI): domain Eukaryota; kingdom Viridiplantae; phylum Streptophyta; class Magnoliopsida; order Brassicales; family Limnanthaceae; genus Limnanthes; species Limnanthes douglasii. The sequence goes on from JAUPFV010000004.1 coordinate 34,696,346, forward strand.
GTCTTTTCCAACAACTTCAAATCCTGCATTTGAACATTTATTCTATAAATTTTCATCCAAAAACGTATATTTACACATATCTGAAACAATACAACTAACTATAAATCAAACAAACAACTATATATATATATGTGTGTGTGTGTGTGTGTGTGTGTGTTACGGGAATAACAAATTGTTGCTATAGTAGAAATACACGTACAGTCAGAAAAGAGACAAGGAAAAAAAATCATATCATTCATCTAAAGAATTTATCTACTTATAGTCCTCCAATTAGTGGGTGGTTATATTCATATTTAATTCTACTTAATACCCCAATAAATTATTAACATCACTTCTCCTATAATTTTGGTCAAACTTCTTAAACGGTTTGACTCAAAATTGATAATGTTATTAAATGACGAACGAGGAAACAATTTATTCTCCAATTGTTTGTTTTGACTAGAAACGCATGCAAGTACGAGCTGGTTTGGATCGATCTAATCTAACTGAGGACCTCTTTGTTTGTCCTCCGTGTTTGACTTTTGAGCACGATAAGACTCGTGCAAATTTGTGTGTCTCCGACCTTGCTCAGTCGTCTGTGGTCACTTTTAGTTGGGGTCTTTTTGTCTTCGTTCGATGTTGGTCAGGTGTGCCCGAGCTCGCTCTCTATCTAATTTGAGGTCGGTCAGATATGCACGAGCTCGTCCTCTGTTTAGTTATTGTGTCCTCGGCTTGGTCGGTCAACTCATCCCTCAGATTTTCGTTGATTCTTCTTCCTTTGTTTGTTCGTTTGGATATTTTATCTCTTTTTATCTATTATCTCAATCTGAGCTCGTCAGTTGCCTTTTCTGGTCGTACGAATGCTTACTCGGGGAATACCCCCTCATCAAGAACCCCCTAGTTTATAGGTTCAGTAATTTTGAAACAAAATTGATGAACCTATAAAATAAAAATTATCGTTTGAGGAAGGAGTATGGACGTAGGATAGGCGCGTGGTTATCCCAAGTGATTGTTGGCATCGTTGGACGACACATGTCGATGATGTAACTGTGACGATTCTGATACAACCATATTTGGGAAACAACACCTGCGTTTGAGTATTTGATACATTTTCCAAGTATTTGATGACGTCTTATCAGTATATCACAATAGTTTCTCTCTTAACTTATTGATTCATTGCTTGCTGGAGAAAGGAAAAACAATACTCTCAAGTTTTACCTTGTTTTTGCTAAAGCCAAAAGTTTTCAGTTGCAATCCAAGAGTTGTCTGCCTATTTTCGTACCGCAAACCATGTATGTTATATCTTCTAAGAAATGTGAATGTGTGTAGTGTTTCGCTAGAGTTTAGAACCCTTGGTTCTCGAGTGGAGGACTTGTAAATAGGTTATCCCTCACATAAGCATGTTTACTTCGCATCGAATCGATTATCCTCGCCCGCTATAATCGTACTGATTCATACCTTATCTCCTTGCAGTCTCAGTAGAAGCCATGGCACCAAAAAGGGTGACAAAGACGAAGGTAGAAAAAAACTTCAGAGCCTGTGTTTGAATAAATCGTTGACTTAGAGAATTATTTCTCGCAAATAGCCCCCAAATACGTTTACCTAGATGAGTATGAGGTCATTAACTTTAGGCATATATGTGCCATTCCAGAGAACGTAACTATAAGAGCGCCCTTTGTAGGCGAGCATCCTTATCATGCTCAAGAAACAGATACATGTATTTTCACGACTTTGTTTGATTGGGGTTTGGGTCTGCCACTGCATGAGTTAATTCGTGATTAATTTTACGTGTGAGGCATCTGCTCTACCCACTTATTCTCGAATGAGTGGAGATTGGTACTTAGCATAGTACTGAGCTCACGCTTATTAGGAATTGATGTATGCCTAGAGGACCTGTTAGTAGCAACCAATGTGACCAAACTTTCCAAACCCCATTTTCTTCTATATCCATTTAGAAAGGATTGAAAAGATTGTGGAACTCCCTTCGACAAATAGGAATTGGAAGAACTACTTTATTTTTTTGTCTGATAATTGGGACCATAAAACACTAACTCTGAATCTTCAGTTAAAAAAAGATGGAAAGTAAAGTGTAAGTATCGTTAGAACTAGCTAAAATCGAATCACTTGGCGAGTCCTTGTTAACAAGTAACTTATTACTTTACGTAAATCCTTTGATGGAAATCGAAAACCTAGCTTGTTCAGCGTGGCAACAAGATCCTGAACAGTTTTTTACGTGATACAACTATTTAAAGTCAGGATTGTGGTCCATACTAGAGTAAAAGGTTACAACAAACAAGAAAATGACAATGGCGGATGGGGCTGAAGCCACGATGGAGCGAATTAGATCTTTAATGAAGAAAGTGTATCGGGAGAATAACAACACCGAGATTTGGCTCTCTGTACCCCAAACCACCCAGAAGGGTATTAAAGTAGGAGATTCATCATCTGCTTTTGGCCAACCATGTGGGAGAGGATAGACAGTTGCAATTAGAAGAGGAGAGGAGGTCAATCAGGGTGAGGGAATACCCCAGTTGTCCAAGAGATTTCTCAAACAAGTAAAGTGCGAACAGAGTTTCCCTCGCTGGTGAAACCTTGGAGCAAAAACAAAAGGTAATTAAGAATGTTGTCCCTCTCACCGTCAAGTAATTACAGCTGAGAGATGAAGATAACGCCAGTACAGAGGCCGCACCGGGAGGAACAACGTGTCCCCTAACTCACTCGTCACCCAAACAAAGCGAAGGGGAAAAACCTGAGACTAGGGAAGGGTTAATTGATTTGGTAAAGGACAACAAAGAGGAGAGGGACATGACTCAACATAAGAAGGCCATCCCACCAGAGATTGTTGAGAAAATGAAGCACTGGGTAAATACTTCGAACATGCCCCCTTTTACAATAGCGATTGGAGAAAGTGTTGTGCCTCCACCAACAAGAAAGGTAGGGAAGCCCGTGGTTGAAAACAGTGGTGTTGGGACCAGTCAACAGAGGGTTTCTTTGGAAGAGCTGCTTCCTAAGGAGATTATCATACCTCGTCCCTCCTTGTTTATGTTCGAGCAGCTCCGACGCATTCCTGAACTATTATACTATGACGGAATGTTAGTTCCCGAAATCCTACAACGACAGGTGGAGCTTGCCATTGAGGTTAGGCTATGAACTTCGTGTTTTGAATAAAAGGTATTAGTATAAAAATAACTCTCTAACTTTGTGTCCATGAATCATTTGTGTTAGGCTACTGGTCTATGTCTCCTACTAATCTGGAGGTGATGGAGAAGTGGAGACCAGAAGCCATGGTGTTTGGGTCAGCCAAAACGTCCACTGTTGAAGTCATTCGTTTGAGACATGCATATGCATCAGTCAAGGCGACCAAGGACAAAGCAATCGAAGCGAAGGCCAAATCGGAGACCAACATGCAAACCCCGAAGGAGGCTTTGATATGCAGTGATGAGAGATGTAAAGATGTATCTGAAAATCAGAAGGCACTATTGAAGTAGAATGACACCCTTTTGAAGAGGAACGATGAACTCTTTGCTCAGAGTTCAAATTTGATGGATAGGAACTTGTCTCAATCCAAGAGGGTGGAGAAATAAACTGACCGAATAGCAAAGCTATATGCCGATAATACAAAGTTAAAGGCCAAAGTGGAAGAGGTGCAGGCTGAACGCAAATGGGAGACGCAGAAGTGGAAGGAGGACTTGAAGGAAGCTCTGGCGGAAAGGGAAGTACAAATTCTAAGTGTTGCAATGGAGATGATAGCCAAAGAGAAAAAGGAAGTTGTAGTCGGGATGATAGCGCTAAATCTTGGGCTGAACCTGGGGTCCTTATCATCTTTGGTCCAAAATCATGTACAACGTCAAGACCTTATTATGCAAGCTGTTCTGGTAGTTAAAGTTGTGGATACTGGTGCAGCTGATTCTGCTCAACCAGAGCAAAGCAAGCCGTTCTCTTCCCCGAACGCCAAGTTGTAATAGTTTCTTTTGTTTAGAAAACCCTATGTTACATTATGTATTCTGGGATACACTCGGAGATTTTATTTTTTATTTTTTTATGCGAAACAATGGAAGTGTATGCGAGCAACATCTGCATACATTATTGTTTTTAGAATTTTAATGGATAAAGCGTGGAGCATGTTTTTATTACTATACATGGCGATCCCTACAATATCGAGCTCAGTAGGCCTTATTGCGTAGCTTAGTCAAGTATTGTCGTGATAGCTTGTTTGCGGCGAGTTCGCGTAGACCCTATTGCGTAGTCTGCTATAGACTTGGTCTTTAACCTGTTTGCTAATATACCCAGTACAAGGTATGAGGTACAGTATGGCCTTTATATAGCCCGTGGGCGTGGCCAATTAGCCCATTTGTGTTTATAGACACTTAGTTTGGACTTAGTATGGTCCATTGCGTAGCCACTTATGGCGTGGTCATTGACCCATTTGCTAATTGTAAGGATAAAAACTTGCAATAAACATATGGTGGCGAAAGCGTAAATTATATTGAGGATTAAGTTGTTGTCTTAAGATGCCTCGTTAAAAACCTCATCGCGCCATCAGAGAGGAAAAATAATGCATTAATACATTCGAAGTAGATTGGCAATACAATTTAAGGTGATTTACATTCCAAGGGTGCTTTAGTGCTTTGTCATTGTGATCTGCCAATCTGTATGCCCCACGATGCCCTTTGGAGATATCGTATATGGGCCTTTCTAGTTCGGTCCCAACTTGCCACCTGCTCCACTATTTGAGCCTTGAAAAAATTTATTTAATACCAAATCCCCCACCTTAAAAGAGCAAGGCTTGAGCCGAGCGTTGAAGCGCCCCATCATCAGACTTCTATAATCCTATGCTCGTACGCGGGCCTGATCCTGTCGTTCTTCGAGAAGGTCCAAACTCGTTGATCTGACTACTAGATTTGTCATTTCTTCTTATTTTTCTATTTGATGGCTTGGCACGATGATCTCTACTGGTATGACTGCTTCAGTGCCGTATACCAGAGCGAAAGGGGTATCTCTCGTTGTTGATCGTGGAGTAGTTCGATATGCCCATAATACCTCAGCTAATTAAACTGGCCATTATCCCTTAGTTCCTTCAAGCTTTTTTGTGAGTCCTTCAAGAAATGTTAGATTAGTTACTTCGACTTGTCCATTGGCATGGGGGTAATATGGGTTGGAGAAGTGATGGAGGATCCCATATCGTTTGCAAAAGTTGGTGAGTATTGAATTTTGAATTTGTGGACCACTATCCGTCCTTAGAATTCGTGGGATACCATATCTGGTTAGAATCTGATTATGAATGAAGCCACATACCTCATGTGCCCGTGTTCGAAATAGAGTTTAGGCCTTAATCCACTTGGAGAAGTAGTCTACCGCGACGATAAAAAACTGCCTCTTCCCAGTGTCCATCGGTAAAGGGACCACCAGATCTATCCCCCATTTATCGAAGGGGCATGGAACGGGAACGTTTTGCATCGGCTCGTTAGGCCTATGTTGTGTGTTGGAATATTCTTGGCACTTATGACATTGATGCACAAGACTTTCCGCGTCAGCTGCTTTCCTGCCAGAAAGAATCGGCGAATAAGCATTCGGTGACCACAGTGAGCACCTGCCTCCCCTGAATGCAGATCAGTTAAAATTGAATTGGCCTCTGCGCGATCAAGTCATCGAAGTAAAGGTTGAGTTGAACTCTACCTATAAAGAATTTTATCAAGCACACAAAATTTGGCTGCGTTAATTTGCAGTGCTCGGGCCTCGTCTTTATTCGTTGGCAGTTGGTCAGATATCAGGTATTGTAAGTATGGTTCCCTCCAGTCGTTGGCATGTGCGATTGAGTTAATGGCTTCTACTGTATATATGAGTTCTGTCATCGGAAGCTATTGGAGTAAAATCATGGGGTGCTCTCCCAAGGCTGCTGACTTGGTTAGTAGATCTGCAGAATTGTCCTTTCGTGGGATTTGGTAGTACGAGAAATAGGAACACATAGATTTGTACTTCTTGAGTATAACAAGGTATTCTTTGATACCTTCTTATTTGACGTCATAAGTACCCATTGCTTGGTTGATTACTAATTGAGAGTCAGACGTAACTCTAATGCTCTGCACTCCACAAATCAACGCCAATTTCATGCCACAGAGGGCAGCTTCGTATTCTGCCACGTTATTTGTAAAATTAAAACAAACTGCCTGCTTAATTTCTTCTCATTTTGGAAATCGTAAGACAATTCCTGCTTCTCCGCCAGATACGCAGGATGCGCCATCAACTTCAACAATACATTCGTCTGGCTTTGTTACTTCTTGATCCTCCATATCAGTCTGTTGTTTCCTAGAGGAGGAGAATTTGGCAAGAAAATCGGCGATCACATGTCCCTTAATAGCTACCCACGACTCAAAACGAATGTCATACTCACCAAGCTCGATACTCTACTTGGTGAGACACCCGGAGATGCCAGGCTTCTGTAGTACTGCTCGCAGAGGGAAAGTTATTCGCACAGTGATGATGTGTCATTGGAAATATGGACGCATTCGTCGGGCGGCGATAACACTCAAAGCTACCTTTTCAAGATTAAGGTATATTGTTTCTGCATCCGTTAGTTTTTTTCTCGTATAATATATCGGGTGATGTACCCCGTTCTGGTCGTGAACCAAGGCTGAACTGACGGAAAACTGCATTACTGACAGATAAAGGAACAGAGGTTCTCCAGTTGTGGGCGCAGATAAGATCTCTGGAGAAGTGAGATATTGCTTGAGCTCGATAAAAGCCTTGCTGTAATCCTCTGTCCATACGAATTTATTAGATCCTCGTATGAACTCAAAAAAGTGATGACTCTTGTCCGATGCTTGGGTAATGAACCTGGATAACGCTGCTAGCCGTCCCGTGAGATATTGCACCTCCTTGAAATTCTTTGGAGCGTCTATTTGTAGGATTGTATTTAGTTGGACATGATCAGCCTCGATACATCATTGACTCACCACATAACCCAAGAACTTTCCTTTATAGACTCCAAAAGAACATTTATCCGGGTTGAGCTTGAGGTTGAACTTGATAAGGGCATAAAATGACAAGATTATTGCGGGGTTTAATTAATAATTAGAAAAGCACACAAGGGTCTATTTGTAAATATCGGGTAACATAGAAAACAAGTAGAGTCCACCACTGACCCTATGTAAGGAAAGATCCCTTTTGGAAAAATGGTAGTTTCTAATGATTAGTACTTTGATTTGACTACTTTCTCTCTCAACTACTTAAATTCGAGGAAGGGATATAGAGGCTAAAAAGGCAAGGCAAAAGAGAGAGGCTCTGATAGGAAAATTTCTTATTCGGAGGATCGACGCTCTGAGGAGCAGTACGATGATCATGATCAGTGTAACCAAGGTCGAGGTAAACGTTCGACCCTTATCATGACCAGACAACAGTTACTGGACGACTTAGCCAAGCTTAATGTTGAGAAAAGGGCAGCCTTGGCTGAAAAGAAGTATCAACTAGAAAACCGAGGAGAACGGTCATGCGAAGATGGTAAAGAGGACAATTGTGCTATCAATCATGACGAGATTGATTTTTATAAGGTCAGACTTCGAGTGTGAAAGCACGATGATATGTCGAGGAAAAAGTTTGGACTGCGAGCCAAGCAAGAATATGAGTATTTGATCGAGGGAAACTGTATGAATCATCCTCTTTAGATCGCGAAGCCCGATGCTTTAGAATGGACAAAAGAATTATTCGGGAGCGAGAAACTCAAAGACGTAAATCGCGCTGAGCGAAAATAACAAAACCTCAAGGGGATAGCGTTGATAAAGTAACTTCCATTTCTATGGAAAATGAAGGGCGATAACAGTTAATGGAGAGCAGCTCAACGTCTCACAGTTTCAATTTCCATCGGGGAGCCAAACTTAGGGGTATAGGATCGGAAGCCAGTTTGCTAACCCACTTGAAGAAGGTTTATATGCAACCCATGCAGAAGGGTTAGTTAGTGGATCTTTAGGTCATCTCCCCTCTCGGATGAGATTGTTTCGAGAAATCTCCCGAAGCGATTTGATATTTCTAAGCTAGAAAAGTACGATGGAAAGAAAGACCCTGATAGCCATTTGGAAGCTTTCAAGAACTTCATGTTAAGTTTTGATAATGATAATAAATTAATCTGCCGAGATTTTTCGATGACGTTTAAGGATCGGCGTCAAAATTGTATAATCGGTTGGCTCCGGGATGTATTAAAAAATTTGGCATGTTTTGGCTGATGTTTAGACAGAAATTTGTAGGAAGCAAAAACTTCTGAGGAAATGGTGACACAATCGTGAATTGTCGACAAAGGGTCGAGAAAATTTTGAGGGACTACACCCGACGCTTTGTAGATGCAAATATCGATCTTCATTACTGCGATGAGAGTGTGGCTTTAACAGGTTATAGGCTGGGTTTGTTGCCCGGTCCTATGAAGCAAGCCGTAGCAAAAAAACAAGCTTTTACTTTCTCGGCCTTGGTAGCTCAAGTGGAAAAGAAAATCCTAATTGAAGAGAATGCAGTGTCTGAAGTGGCAGCTCAAATCTAGCAAACTACGCAAGAGTCGGTAGTATCATATCAACAATAAAAAGCTTGCATCTACTTTTGCAGATTTAACCGAGTGCGTTGAAACTATTTTTGACAAATCGAAGAAAAGCGTGCATTTTCGAATTTCGAATCGGAACTCTCGCGAGAGCTGGAATAACCGATACTGTCGGTATCATGAGGATGTGGGGCATGACACCAAAGAATGCATCTCGTTAAAGAAAAAGGTACAAGTGCTAACTGACAACAGGAAATTGACAGATTATGTGAAAAGACAAGTCTAGCAAAGTGGGGCATCTAAAGAAATAGTGACAATACCAAAGCAAAAAAACTGCTTTAATGATTTTTGAGGTTACGGATCTATTTGATATATCCACTAAATAACCTTACCCAGACCAAGAAAGAAATGTGATCGGAATGCTTGAATAAGTAGTTCTTGTAGTACGAGAAAAGGTGAGTGATTTGTGCAAGTTTTTTTAATCTTTGACTATTTTCTGTGGTGATTCAATGGCAGGGATCACTAATTCTTCTCGGAAAAAGAATATGGTCAATCTGGCTACATAGTTAGAAGCATGGACCTCGCCACATTTATATCAAAACCCGTCTCCCATCATATATTTCGACCATGATGATATGAGAGACATTGTCGGACCTCATAAAGACGCAGTAGTAATCGTAACGGTAGTTACTAGTGAAGAGGTTCAAAGGATATTGGTTGATACTGAATTTCGGAAAATATCATTTTCTTATTAATCTTTTCACAGTTTAATAAGTCGCCGATAATTGTTAAATCAGATCGGACTATTGTTGGTTTCACGGGAGCATCGACAAAAGTGGTTGGAGAATTTGAAAGTGTGGTATAACTGGGTCGAGGACCTTTCAAGAAGGAAGTAACAGTACTGTTTGTAGTGGTAAATGCACCCCACGTCGCATAACGCAATTCTCGGTCGATCTTGGTTATCGAGGATGCATGCAATAACTTCTACAATTCACCAGTGTGTGAAGTACGTGGTTAAAAATAATTTCGATATAGTCAGAAGCAACCAGCGGACAACAAGAGAATGTTACCGAGCAACATTAGCGACAAAACTAGATAAGAATATGATCGATGAAAGAGATTAGTAATTAGTGGGGTCGACCCCGGGATCGGAGCCTGCAGATGATTCTATGGAGACCCCGGGATTATTGCTTACAGATGAGAATTGTGAAAGTTGGTGAGGTTTATTTTCGTCTGAGGGTAAGTTTGTAATTTTTGTTTGGAGTTTGCGGAAGTTTGTAAGTATTTAATGTTTGAATAGTGAGTAGAGGGAGAATTACACAGCCTGGTTGTATTTAATTTTCATTACCCTTATTTAATGTTGGTGGTTGGGTATTTATACCCTTACATGTGGGCCTTATGGGCTTTCGGGTCATGTTTAATGGACCCAGGTCAAGTTCAAAGACCCATGAGCTCTTGGTAGGAGAGCAAGAAGCCTAGTCATGAAATAATTAGGTTTTTAAGTACTTTAGTCCTTTGTTCGAACAGTCCAATGGGTGAGGTGTCCGAACTGTCCTGTCCGGTTAGATGGTCTTTGTCCGAACTGTCCCTGTCCGAAGAGGTAGCAGAATCCGGACTCATCAAAAGTAATAAATTTTCTAAGGGTAAAATCTTAAAACCGGTGTAAATTTGTCCCCTTTTTCTGGAAAAAGTTTATTCCTTTCTTTAGACAAAAACTACACTTGTTTTCTTGGTGTTCAGAGGATATTACAGAGGTTCCTGAAGATGTTATTTATCATTAGTTGTCCATAAATCCAAATGTTCGACCCATAACCCAAAAGCGTCGAGCTTTCTCCCAAGAAAAATGTGGAGGCGATTATTTCAGAGGTTGAAAAGTCGACTAAGGTAGCACACATCAGAGAGTCCCAGTATCCGTGGTGGACGGCGAATCCGGTCTTAGTAAAAAAGAAGAACGGGTAATGGAGAATATGCGTAGACTTTATAGACCTCAATAGAGCATGTCCTAAAGACCCATTTCCCATGCTAAGGAGCGACCAGCTGGTAGATTCAACGTCATGGAACAGGTCGTTATTATTTATGGATGCCTACGCGGGGTACAATCAAATAAAGTTAGACCCAAGAGATCAAGAAAGCACCACATTCATCACGGGGAGAAGACTGTATTGTTATAAGGTGATGCCTTTCGGTCTGAAAAATGCAGGGGCTACTTATCAGAGACTGGTTAATAAAGTTTTTGAAGGGCAGATTGGACGAAATGTTGAGGTTTACATTGATGATATGCTGGTCAAAAGTGTTACCGATGAAAACCACTTTACCGACCTTGAAGAAATATTCAAGAATCTCAGTAAAGTAAACCTCAAATTAAATCTAGAGAAATGCTCATTTGGAGTTCGATCCGGAAAATTTCTAAGATTCGGGATCAGCGAAAAAGGAATAAAAGCGGATTCGGTTCAGCCAAACACTGTGAATAACATGACACCCTCGAGGAATATAAAAGAATTACAAATCTTAACATGGCAACTTGCAGCCTTGAATAGATTCATCTCGGAATCTTCTAATAAATTCGCACCTTTCTTCCAGGTATTGAGAAAGACCAAGAACTTTAATTGGACACCTGAGTGTACCAAGGCTTTCTTTAAAATCAAAAGTTATTTATCGTCTCCGACGCTATTAACAAAACTGCTACCCCGGGAGACTTTGTTTTTACACATACGGTGAGCGCAACGTTAGTTCGAGAAGATGATCGAGTTCCTAAACCTGTTTATTATGTAAGTAAGAGCTTGTTAGATGCTGAAAAGCGATCTTTGAAACTTGAAAAGTTAGCTTTGGCTTTGGTAACGGCCGCTAGAAAAATGCGACCCTATTTCCAAGGCCACTCTATTATGGTTCGGATTGCCTTCCCCTTAAAATATGTTACAACAACCTGATATTTCTGGTAGAACTGGGTGATTTTAATATTGATTTCGAACCAAGGACGGCTATTAAAGGGCAAGCTCTAGCAGACTTTTGAGTAGAGTTCCACTCCAACAGAGCAGAAGAGACAGTAGTCGAGCCATAAATGGAGTCAGATGAGTGGATAATCAGAACCGACCGTGGGTCAAGTATTAAAGGTTGTGGGGGCGGTGTCCAGATCTCTACACCTTCGGGAATTGCGGTGCATCAAGTAATTCGTTTCGGTTTTAAAGCTTCGAAAAACGAAGGTGAATATGAGGCAGCATTGGCATGTTTAAGGTTAGCACAGATTTGTGGAGCTAGGAACGTTCGACTACTAAGTGATTCCCATCTACTTGTTAATCACGCAACGGGGCAATTCAAGGCAAGAAAAGAACAACTAGTCCAATATTTAGCAGCTTTGAGACTTTTGGCTTCATCTTTCAAGAAAATTACTTACGAACATGTCCGCAGGGAGGATAATACAATTGTCGATTCATTAGAAACTACAGTTTATGTCGGTGAGTATCCTAGGATTTTAACTCAAGAGTACCCTTCTATTTTGAAGCGGAAGGAGCTAGAAAACCGACCAGAGCTGGCGTGTCAAATTTCAACAACACCAAGCATTGACTAAAGGAATAACATCATAAATTTTTTAGCGGGAGAGGTGTTACCCGACGATTAAAGTTTGGCAAGAAGTGTGCGATACAAGGCGCGAGGTTTTGCGTATTGGGAAATATACTCTACTAAAAAATCTGTGAGTAGACCTCATCTAAGGTGTTTGGAACAAGAATATTCACAGATGGTGTTATCTGAACTGCACGACGACAAAGGGTCGGCACATTGCGGTTTTAAGATGTTGATTAGAAGAGTTTTATTATCAGGATTCTACTGGCCCACGATAACAGTCGATGCTAAAGAGTTAGTTAGAAGGTGCGACACTTGCCAGAGGTTCGCTAATTCAATTCATACCCCAGCAGTCCCTCTTGAATTAGGCATGGGCATTCGGTTCTTCGGTTCGGGCCGGTTCGGTTTTTTCGGTTCTCGGTTCTTTCGGTTCTGTAGAACTGGTACCCATTTAGGAACTGATTAAAATTTAGTTCGGTTCGGTTCCTCGTCGTTCGGTTCGGTATGGGTACGTAACCAAATGGTTACTTTGTAACCAAAAGAACTGTTTGGAACTGAATCCGAAAGGAACCAAATGGTTATTTCGTAACCAAAGGAACCGTTTGGAATCTAATCCGAAATGAACCAAAATTTTAAAATGAACTAGATCTGAATGGAACCAAAAAATAAACAACAAAATAACCCATAACAAGTTACACATTACAACTTCCAAATTACAATAATTGATCCAGAAATTTATCCAAATTTGAATTTACAAATAGTATTGATAAAATAATATAAATTACACAAATCCGTCAACATAAAAACATTAATGATATTTTATATAAGTTACAAAATTTAATTCTGTAACTTCTATAGCATCCAGCGTACCAAACTTTGTAAGCTCCAAAGGGCAATATGCTGCAACAAATTCAAAACTAATTCAATAAGACTTCATTAATAAAGGCAAAAATTCTAGATGAAAGATATTAAATGCCTTTATGGATCATCATTGTATAAAATAGTGAATCTAGTTGGTTTCTCAATAGTCGTATAACCCTTTTAGATATATTCCAAAGGAGAAAACACAAAAAAGTGGGTATGCAAACAAGTTATACAAACAAACAGCAACTTGGCATTATGGAAACAAGTTATACAAACAAACAACAACTTGGCATTATGGAAACAAGTTATACAAACAACCAACAACTTGGCATGAGTGGGTATCCAAACAAGTTATACAAAAAAACAACTTGGCATTATGGAAACTAGTTATACAAACAAACAGCAACTTGGCATGAGTGGGTTTAGGGCTGATGTTCCTTTCATTACAAACAATAAATTAGAATGATGTAAATGAGAAAAAGTTTTAAAGAGATACCTGGCCTGATGCACGAAGCCGGCAAATACCAAAAATTTGCTTAACTATTGAGAAAATCACGGCTAAACTCTAAAAAGTAAAAAATATAAAATTAAAGACTTCACAATTAAATTTTATAAATTTAATCTAAAAATGTAAGATATAATTAGAAATTGGAAACTAAATTACCTTTTTCAAGTTGATCTTGTAATACAATTTCCGAAAGAATATCTTCAGTAGTTGTATCTCCATCTTTGTCTCTTAAATTTAATGAACTTTTAAGCTAGTGTTCGGTGCACATGAGAACTTCTATCATATAACGAGTAAGGTGACTTCTGTAAGGGTTAAGCACACGACCAATTGCGCTGTAGGCTGATTCCGAAGGAACAGACGATACTTGCATAGCAAATACATCTTTAGCAATTTCAGACATGATTGGATAATTTCCAGCATTAACCTTCCACCATGACAAGATGTCATACTTTGTTCCAAGTACCAGATTTGGATTTTTAACACTTTATTTCAAAAAAAGCTCCAACTCATTACTTGATTCTTGGAGCCCTTTCTCGTTAACTAATTTCTTGTAAATGAATTCAATTCTTTCATACCCACTAGTATCATCTTCCATTTCGTTTATGTTCACTCCAAGACTTTCTTGTCCAATACTTGATTCAAATGTAGAATGTGATTGTGAGAAACCACTACTTGTCATTGATCTTCCAAAATCAATAGAGTATTCTCCAAACAACCGATTCATCACGTGATTCACTGAGTGATCAATATCGATTGAGTCCATACTACCCTTTCCATAAAACTCCTCAAATCATAGGGTAGCAAAACACATCTTGTTTGCTGGGTTTAACACACTTGCAACAATTACTGGCATGTTGATCTCTTTTACTCCTTCCCAATATTTGTCAAACTTCACTCTTATTGCTTCAGCCTTATCTCGCAAGATTTCTCTCAATGGTGACAATCTCAGCATAGCAGTTAGATGAGTTAACAGATTCAAAAGCTGAAAGAACCAAAGTGGAATGGTAAAATATTCTAAGAAATTTTACCAATTTATCAATTGCTTCCCAATTCTCCTTTGTTGGTGGTCCAACTCTTTTTGCCCCATCTATTTTCTCATCAAACCAATCACTATAAACCTTATCTTCTGCTTGCATCTTTTCAAAAGCCAATTTATACTTCAGCACTCTATTTAACATCAAGTAAGTATAATTCCATCGTGTTTTAACGTCTAATGGTAGACTGCCTCTACTCATCGTACCATTGACAACCCGTAATTCAAAGGACTTTAATCTTTTGGATGATGATCTTACATATGTGATTGCATTGCGAATAACTATAATACTTGAATCAGCTTCTTTCAATCCATCCTTCACAACTAAGTTGAGGATGTGAGCAGCACATCTCATGTGCAAAAATTCACCACCTAAAACCATAGAATCATAACCTATAGCTCTGAATTCTTCTTTAAAGATTTTGAGAGCTGCAGTGTTGGATGTAGCATTATCCACTGTGATGGTGAAGATCTTCTTTATTCCCCATTCAGCTAGACAATCAAGAAGAACCGAAGCTATTGTTTTTCCCTTATGATCTATGACATTTTTTAACCCAATGATGAGCTTACTGAGGCTCCAACTATCATCAATCCAATGTGTTGTGATAACCATGTAACTTGCACCAGTTGTTGGAGCGACTCATATATTTGTTGTTAGTTAAACCCTTTTATTACCAATCAGTTTTTTTATCTCTTGTTTCTTCTCCACATACATTTGTACAATATCTCTAGTTGCAGTTCTTCGAGAATGTGGTTTGTGAAGCTTCATTCTGTTGCAAAAATTTCTCCACGCTAAACTCTCAATAAAACACAGTGGAAGCTCACCTAAGATAAGTAACTCAATACATGCATCCTTGAATAAAGCTTCAGATATTTTTCCATAATTAATAGAACCATTCCCTTCTGTAATTAACGTAGTCTGATTTTGAGACTGTTCGAATGCTTGACATTTCTTGCATGATTTAAATGTTTCACTAGGTTAGAGGTACCTGAACTTAAAGGACACGTCATTTCTCTCCCACAATAGTTACAATTTCATTTGTTTAGGTTTTCTTTTTCTTAAAATGCTTCCAAACCCATGATCTTTCTTGGACTTGTTTCTTCGATTTAGATCCTCCTTCATTTTCTTCCGGATATTTTTTCCTTTTATATTGGTTATTATATCAGCTTCATGTTCAAAATTAATATCTTCATTAACCGGTTCAATATTATCATCTGTAGGATTCGCGGAAGAATCCACCTGTTAAAAATAAAAATAGAATAAAATTCAGCAGTGTAAACCAATGCAAGTACTAAAAATGATTAATAATTTATAGTTTACTGTAGTATTAGTACTATATTTTATAAGTACTAATACTGCAATATTAACAAAAACAGTACTAAATTAGTACTGCAGCAAATTGCAGTAAAGTAATTTACTTATAAAGTTGCAGTACTAAGTTAGTAATGTTCTTTTTAATATTACAGTATTAGTACCGCAACAAATTGCAGTAAAGTGTAAGGCACTAAATTGCAATAAAATAACTTACTTATAAAATTACTTTACTTATAAAATTGTAAACTAACTAGTACTACAGCAGCAAATTGCAGTAAAGTGTAAAGTAATTTACTTATAAAATAACTTTAGTTATAAAATTGCAAACTTAGTACTGCATCAATTATAGTAAAGTAATTTATTTTAGCAATTATATAAATACAGTCGAAAAAATATGCAGGAATTGCAGTAAAGTAATTTGCTGCAGCAATTACATAAACTTAGTACTAATACTACAACAAAGTAACATCTTTATTTTGTAGAACGTAATTATATAAATAGAGTTGACAAAATATACCCAAATTTTATACTGAATAAGAAAAATCAAGCAAAATATAAACTGGTTCAATTATATAACTGCGGTCGACACAACAACGAATCGAAACTACAAGAATAAAATATGCAGTTAGAGAAAAACAAAAATATAAGATTAAAATACCTGAGATGGAAATAATCTAGACTCCTCCATTGTAGTTTTTGAGTTAGGGCATGAAGGAGAACCCGATTTTTCCATGATTTGGTTTAGGGTTAAGATTAGAAATTACAGATTCGTTTAGGCACTACCGGTGGAGAGAAGATCGGAAAAGAAAAAACATCAGTATATAAGTTTCTAAAGATAGAGACTACGAGATGGGAGGAGGAAAAATCTCTGAAAGTCTATCGATATTCGATTAGGGTTTGAGAGTGAACTAAAATAAAATAAAATAAATTAAATTAAATTATTACTGATTATTTATATATATATTTAAATAATTTAAAATAAATAAATTTAAACTAAATTATTACTCCTTATTCGGTTCTTAATGGGTACTGTTCGGTTCTCGGTTCCGAACCGAACCGAGAACCGTGGGTATTTAAGATAAGGAACCGTACAGGTATTTAGAAGGAACCGGAACCGAACCGAATCCATTATTTTGGTTCGGTTCTTCGGTTCCATACCCATATGCCCATGCCTACTTCGAATCGATTTCAGAAGGATTTCCATTTGACATATGGGGGATAGATTTAGTGGGCCCACTTCCATTGGCAACCGGAGGAAGACAAACCATTGTGGCCGCAGTGGATTATTTCTCAAAGTGGGTCGAGGAAGAACCACTGTTAGGAACCACAGCTAAAGACGTCGTAAAATTATATGGTCGAACATTTGTTGTCGGTATGGGGTCCCTCAAAAGATAACTATGGATAATGGCCCCCAATTTGACAACAATGAAATGAGGGAATTTTGTTCGAATCACAAAATATAGTAGTGTTTCTCGGCTTCATTTCATCCTCAAGCTAATGGAAAGGTTGAAGAAAATATTGGAAGGAAAAAAGAGAAAAATGGTCGGATTATATGCAGGAAGTACTATGGGCATACCGAACCGCAACTGGGAAAGTTGGCACCCAATTGGGAAGGTCCGTACCATGTGGTAGAAAAAGTAAAGCCATGGACGTATAGATTGAAAGACAAGTTCGACCGACCTCTACAGCTTCCTTGGAATATTGAGCACTTTAAATTGTATCTAAAATGATTGTTAATTTTTATGTTCTTTTCTTTAATCCTGTTGTAAAACAATTTTGGTCGGGGACATACTATTTCCTACCCTGGTGCCGCGGGGAGGTTTTAATGAGGTGTCTATGGAAACTGACCTATTTAGTAAATCGTTAAAAACAATTTCTTATTATAATAAGGTAGAACCTTCTTACAAAGGTTTTTCAGCTCTAAAGTTGATCTACATATTCGAACCTTCTTACAAAGGTTTTTTAGCTCTAAAGTTGATCTATATATTTGAACCTTCTTACAAAGTTTATCGAAATCTAAAGTTGATCAACAAGGTCGAACCTTCTTACAAAGTTTTTTTCAACTCTAAGGTTGATCTACATATTCGAACCTGTTTACAAGGGTTTTTCAACTCTAAAGTTGATCAACAAGGTCAAACCTTTTTACAAGGTTTTTCAATTTTTAAGATTGATCTACATATTTGAACCTTTTTACAAAGCTTTTTCAACTCTAAAGTTGATCAACAAGTCTGATCTGTTACAAGGTTTTTAATTTTTAGAAATTGATCTACGAGGTCAAGCCTTTTATAGAGTTTTCAACTTCTAGAGTTGATCTACGAATTCGGGTATAGCATATGATATGAAGACTCCATTTGTTTTTTGCATCGTAAATTGATCCCTTTCGATTACAAAAATGTGAGGGCATTAAACAAAGTAACCAAAACAAGAACAAGAGTTAAAACTTACAACAACCAAGTCAACATTTTGAAAAACAAAAAACAACATACTACAAACAACAGTGTTTAAAGATTGGAGGGGTCTTCGGCTGATTCTGTGTATTCAACAACGGGATCTACACAATCAATAACTTCAAGACGATCTTCTTCTGGGACATCTAGCCACATCGACCTTAACGGTAGCTGGGGAAACTGTTCATGGAAGTGTAAAATGTAGCAAGGCCTTTGCGTCAGCAAGTTCTTCTTCCATGACTTTCTTACACTTAGCAGCAAAAAGACTGTTCTCCTCTTTAATTTTATCAAAATCCATTTAAAGGTCGGGAAGGTTTTTAGCCATTTTTGTCGATCGAAAGCAAAGGTAACCATTCTGAAGCTTCTGGGCAGCCATTTCTTCTATGGCCTTAGCACGATCTTCGTTGTCCTGAGAATTGGCACGGTTCGATTTTATTTTTGGTTGTAGCAACTCGAGCAATGGCACGGTCAATTAAATCATGTGACTCCTGGGCCTTGGATGAAACGCTTCTCTTTCCTTTTGGGCTATGGGGGCAAGCATGTTGTGTAGGGAAGTCGCTAAGACATCCGATTCTTGAAGTGAAAACGAACCCAAACTTTGGGCATGAACACATAAAATCATGGAGTGGGGATGCATCAAACCCTCTTGGTGATAAGTACAATCTCGGTGTGTCTCAACAGAAGGTTTATCCACATGAACATTTTTCTTCCGAGCATTTTCCTTTTAAAGAGGCCTCAGGAGGCGTGGACGACTTCGCACCTCCAAATTTTTCAAACATGGTGGGGATTGTGATTTGTTTTGTGGCAGGGTCATTGTGAACTTCATCCGTCACGAGTTTCTCCTTGTATTCCTTGGAAGAAGTATGGTTTCTTTCATCACCTGCGACGATTTTCTTACTCTTTTAACCACATCCTTTATTTTAACTTTTTTCGGCTAAAGGAGATTTATCTCCATTGGATACCGGGTTACTAAGGATGACAGTGATTTCAGGATTTGAGGGTAACACTTCTCGGGGTTTTTCTACGGTGACGTCGTCGGCAATCTCCTGCTCATTTTCTGGGTCTGGCATTTCTTCTGACTTCACCCGTTTACTGGGCGCTCGGTCCCTCTTGGGTAAGAACACCTCGGAATCTGGGGAATCCAACCTTCTCACGAGGTCGACGACGTGAGGAGGCATCCTCAATTGATCGATACTCGGAATGTCGCTGGAACACCGCCAAAGATTGATGTTAATACGATTGGTATTTTTGAAGCATCGACAAAACTGTTGACCCCAATTTTTTCTGGCAAAGGCTCGCAATTTAGAAAATATGTCTGAGGTTTTCTTAAGATGAACTTTTCTCAACTCCTGTATAGTTTCCTTGCAAGCTTAAAGAAGAAGGTCGTCAGTAAAAAAAATGTATATGAGCATCTACGCAAACCTTTAGGAGTCCATTTGTAGGTCAAGCGCCTCGGGTTTTCTTTAGTGTATGGTCGGCCATTTTCCCAGGCACCACTGATGAAGGCAATCTGGTACTTCCACGACTTGTCAGCTTCCAATAAATTATTTACTATCTTTCTTGGATTGGCAAGGAAAAAGTAGAAGAAGGGAAATTTGGGGGACTTTGATAGTCTAGATATTCCTATATACTCTTCCATATATATCGGAGCCTCGGCTAGTCGAGAAGAAATTATGGTGGACATTAAAGTGTACCAGGAGTTAGGGGTCAACTGGGTCGGGCAGCTCCGGAGGATCTTGAAATATCTGAAAATTTCGGGATCAAGAGGAAGTCGCAAACCCCAGTTAAAGAGCTCAGTAAAAAACTATTTCTTGTGACTTTACTGACAATGGGGTTTCACCGGGTTTTGGGAATCGTATGTTCACACAGTCAGGAATCCCCCAGATCTTTTTTAAATCGGCCTCTTCATCACGATTTTAATACAGATACTTCCCGGTAAGAAAGGACATAATATAATCTCTCGGCATGAGAATGTGGTAGCAATTTACGACCTTGGTGACCTCGGGGGAAGAGGTTCCTTATCAGCCTCGCCAGCCACAGGAGTAGTTTGAGCCGCCGGATTTGTTGGTACAGATGGTTCGGTAATCTAGGTTTCAACCCTCGTGGAAACTGATACCTTTTTTGAAGGCTTGGGAATTGGTTTTTCAGTTTCGGCTTTTTAGACCTTCTCCAACAAATCTTTATCAGCATACGTCAACTTCTTAGTGGAGGGAGTCGCAAGAACGATGCTAGAACTATTGTTAACTCGAGTATGACCAGGTACTGGGATCTCAGCTTTCATGGAGGTTGTCTCTTCATGCTTCCTCCTTTCTTTATCTTGTTGTACCACCCATTTAGGATTCGTTGCAGTTTTATGATTGGTACAATGCCCCATGATGGCCGAAGTTAGCTGGACGTACTCGGGAGTAGTAGACGAAGAGCTAGAATTTCCCATTTCTCTCACACCATTCCACAACTAGATTTACTCAATATTCAACCCTGGATATTTTTGTAACCATCAGAACTGATGTGGTAAAACAAAAAGTGTCTGCAACGTCTCTAGATGTTGCGTTTCCGTATGAGTTTTGACAATCATGTCATTGATGTATGCTTCTAAATGCTGTCCCAGGTGGTCTTGGAAAATGTGGTTTATCAGTCGCTGGTATGTCCATCCTGCATTCTTTAAACCGAAAGGCATGACCGTGTAGCAGTATAAACCTCTCTCAGTCTGAAAAGCAATGTGTTTCTTATCAGAAGGTGGAATCGAATCTGATTGTATCCATAGTATGCATCCATAAAAGATAGGTATTCACACCCCAAAGCTGAATCAACTAGCTGGTCGATATGCGGCAGTGGGAAAGCATCTTTAGGGCATCCCCGATTTAGATCGGTGAAATCCACGCACATTCGCCACTAGCCACTTTTCTTTTTTGACCAAAACGGGGTTAGTTATCCCGACCCAATACCGTGCTTTCCGGATGTGCCCTAAACGAGTCAATATGACCACCTGTGCCAGTATGACCGCATGTTTCTCCACTGATAAGGATCTGCACTTCTGGCGTATTGGTTTCGCGCAAGAGTTGATAGCCAGTTCGTGACATATGCTGAAAGGGCTGACCCGGAGACATCAGTTGCCTCTCAGGAAAAGACATCTAAAGTTTTTGCCAATAAAAACGTTAAAAGTACCTTAAAGTCTGGAGATAACTCCCCTCCAAGTCGAAGCGTACGACCACCAGCTATAGGCGCGTCCACCACTGCGGTGATCGTGTCCATAGAATTTTCGAGCTCACGTGGATCGTCAACTGGGTCCGGTGATGTAGGATCCAGTGCCTTCGGTTCATGGATCCCCTCGCCGTTTAATTGCTATTGGAGCAGTTTGGTTGGATCCGTCGCGATCGTATAACAGGTTCGCGCAGTACTTTGGCTTCCTCGTATCGTACCCACCGAGCCGCCCACTGGATACTTTATACACTACCGAAATGTGCACAATTTTGCTTCTATCCTTTGCAACCACGGTCTCCCAATAATGGCATGTTATGGGCTTGGTGCATCAGAGATTATTAATAGTGTTTTTAGCTCTTTTTTGGTGGTGTTGTGGCCGACTTTCACCAGCAACTCTACTTCCCTGACACATTGTGAAGTTCTGCCCCCGTATCTGACCAAAATGCACTGTGTTGGCTGGTATGGAGGTATGTTTTGCATGCGATCGAAACTGCTTTTGAATATTATGTTCGCGGAGCTACCGCCATCGTCCAGAACGCGAGTCACCATAACTCCTCCAATATTCATATGAATAGTCAACGCGTCCTCATGGGGCAGACTGACACTTCTGAGATCATCGTCATTGAATGTGAGATCGGCCACTGGATCCCTGTAATTGCGGTAAGAATTGGCATTGATTTCATACACATCGAGCTCGTTTTTAGTCCGCTTATTTGAGGTAGACCTCTGGAGTGGTGCTGAATTACCCCCTGAATATCCTGAGAAGCCACTGCTGCTTATTAATCTCTCCTCCTTCTCTATTTCTAGGTTTTTTGTTTATGGGAGAATGCACATATTCGCGACGATCTTGATTTGATAGTTTGGTATATTGTACCAACTCTTCGTTGTCAATGAGTTGTTGGATCTCTTCTCTGAGTTACCAGCACTCATCTGTGAAGTGTCCATGATCATTATGATAAACGTAGAAGTACTGATTAGATCTTTTAAACCCTAGGGCACTCATCACACGGGCCCCTGGTACTTCATTTTTCCTCTTGTTCGATCATAAATCACGGAGATGGCTTCAGTCAAAGGAGTGAATCGTCTGGTTGGTTGTTCGAATGGGTGAGGACGCTAATGAAAGTATCAGCTCTGGCGAGTAAGTCTCTCATATTCTCTGTTGGGAACTTGATAAGTTCTGCATAAAGGTCTCCTTTCCGGTCGAGCCCCCGTTTCAGGGATGTCACCGTCATGTTTTCCGCTAATCTGGTAAAGCATTCATGGCATGAAAAAATCTCCTAACGTAACTTTTAAGGGACTCACCTCACCGTTGGTAAAGGTCCATGATTAAGTCTCGCTCTCGCTTGAGCTCCTTGTTACCAACAAACCTTTCTCTGAATGTTTTCCACAATCCATCAAAGTCATAGATGGACCCTTTTGGTAAGCTTCCAAACCAATCCATTGTATTACCCTTGAGGGTCATAGAAAGCGCTCGGCACAGCATCGCATCGTCGGGGTTGAACGTCATCATCATGTTTCAGAACTGCTCCAAATATCGTTATGGGTCTCCTGTTCTATCGTAAGCCTACATTCGAAAAGGATCAAATTTCCTTGGGAGTTCGGGTTCGAGAATCTTCTGGAGAACAACGATTATTTGAGTATGTAGGCTGACAGCCTCGGGCGAACTTGGTTATAGCGGAAATCTTTATTCTCTCGAGATCGCTTGGAGGATGTTTGCTTTGCATACTCTCTGGGACCTTTGCTCTGATTCTTGCCTTCGTTCTCACCTTCGCCTTCATGTTTGTCGTCCCGCCTAGACTAGCGTTCCGCCCTGTTAACCTCGCTGGCCTCTGGGCCGGATTGCTGATTGATCGGCTCTTTCCCTTGAACTTAGTTTTGAGGACGTGAATAGCATCATTCATCCCGATCATGGTTGTGTGCATGGTTTGTTCCCTTGCTTCTCGCTCAAACGCCACCTTTAATTGCTCCTCTTGGAGATGTAGGATTGCTTTCTCCAGTTGCTGGACCACCAGATCAACGACAGGATTGGCTTCCACAGCCTCTTGGGCCACATGGACATCCACTGGCTGGCGGGGTTGTACTTCGACCCGAGAAACAACCGCGGGCAAAGGCGGCAGTTCCTCCAGATTGACCGTCCCAAGGGGTGTTATGGGATTTCCCCCTTGAGATGCGACGGGGGTTGGGTATAAGGTACTTTACCCGGGCGGGGAATTCGTTTCCCCCATCTTGCTCATTGTTGCTTCACTCGTTTCCTAGTTATCCCTTTTGATTTTTGACCTTGTGACTACCATGGTTAGTGATTGTTGTTCTTTTCCCAAAAACAGCGCCAAAATTTGTAACGGGAATAACAAATTATTTCCATAGTAGAAATACACGTACAGTCAGAAAAGAGACAAGGAAAAAGATTATATCGTTCACCTAAAGAATTTCTCTACTTATAATCATCCCAGTTAGTGGGCGGTTACATTCGTATTAAATTCCACTTAATACCACATTAACTCACTAACATCATTTCTCCTATAATTTTGGTCAAACTGTTTAAACGGTTTGACTCAAAATTGATAACGTTATTAAATGACGAACAAAGAAACGCTTTATTCTCCAATTGTTTACTTTGGCTAGAAACGCATGCCAGTCCGAGCTGGTTTGGCTCGATTTGATCTAACCGAGGACCTCTTTATTTGTCCTCGTTGTTTGGATTTTGAGCACGATAAGACTCATGCATAGCTGCGTATCTTTAAACTTTCTCAGTCGTCTCTAATCGCTTTTAGTTGGGGTCTCTTTGTCTTCGTTCGATGTCGTTCAGCTATTCATGAGCTCACTCTCTATTTAGTTCGAGGTCAGTCAGCTATGCACGAGCTCGTCCTCTGTTTAGTTATTGTGTCATCGACTTGGTCGGTCTACTCATCCCTCCGATTATCGTTGACTTTTCTTCATTTGTTTGCTCGTTTGGCTCTTTTATTTCTCCTTTGTTTATTGTCTCAATCTGAACTCGTCACTTGCCTTTTCTGTTTGTGCAGATGCTTACTCGGAGAATATATATATATATTATCGAAAACTTATAACTCAAATATCTAAACATATATAAATGAAAATATTTAAAACAAAATATCATAGATCAAGTAGTAAGTACGTTAACAATGTTGTGAAGTTGAATTATAAAAACCGCTATAGAGGAAGCATTCATGCTTCAAAAAATTTGTAACAAAAAAATCAATAGCGTCATAAACGTGATGATCAACCGTCGTCAAAACCTCCAAAAAAGAAAAAAAATAAAAATGCTCATATTAGAAAAATATCCAATTTAATGTCAAAACCTCAAAAAAAAATAGAAATGCTCATATTAAAAAAAATATCCAATTTAAATTTCCAACATAAAAAATTTAAAATCATGAAAAGTCACGAAAACTTATTACTTATAAAAGAGAACTCATCACTTATATAAAAAAAATATAAAAAAAACCTAATATTATATTGTATTAAAACAATTATTTTGTTACATTTGTATATTTGTATCGGTTACAAATTAAAAATATCGACAAAAATAAACGTGGTAATATATATATATATATATATATATATATATATATCATTTTTGGCTTTTGATATTATAATCATGTTTTATATGATAATATGATTTTTTATCTAGTACAGTACAATGGTAACCGTTAGTATGTTACCGTCTAAAAGTTACTAAAAGAACCTCCTCTCTTTTATTAGATTTTTAGCAGACTATATTGACTTTATCTGGAACGAAGAAAGCTCAGGAGCAATTCAGATGGAATAATATGATTAATCTTGAGGAAAAAGAAAAGACACCTACTTATTATTGTCTTCTTTTTCTCCAAAGTAAACCCTTAATATATGCCTGGATTAGCGGTGGAAATGTCTTTAATTTTCCTTCTTTTAATCCTCTCCCTATTTGATTTAATTTAAACGTACGTAATGCTTTAATTGTTTTTTATTATAGGCTAATAAATTTACTATGGTTTTGAAATAACGGAACACAGTTGATGGAAGTGATACTTAGCCTAAATGATTGCCTTACTTCTTCTGCATGTGATTAATTAGCCAACAAACATGAAAGTGCAACATTAGAATTATTTATATGCCGTTAATTAAGATTGACCTAATTCACAACCTGGCTGTCCCTTAATTTAGAGGTTGAGTTGCGTACAATTGAGGCCAACCTAATTTAAGCTTAAAAGGTAAATTTGTCAAAACTCATTTATATTATTAAAAATCATATAGTATAGTTATTCGGCATGAATTAATTTTTTTATGATAAAAAACTTTAAATTAATTAGAAAGTTCATACATAATCCGAGATAATAAAACAACTAATATAAAGTACTACAACTAATAGAAAAGTCTATATCAAGATGCCCTAGAGAATGGGGTATGGCACTCTCGATAAAACAAAGCAAATCATGTATCATGCGATAATAACTAGGTGGCTGAGAGGTGACTTCAAGTGCTTCGAATCAGGAATCCAAGCGTCTTTACTAAGAATATTTGTAACAAAAATTAAGTTTAGGTTAGATTTAAATAAAATTACATCTGCCAGCCAATTTTGGTACCATACAACCGCTCTTTCCATGGCTGGGGCGGATCCAAATATTCTTGAATTCCGCTCTTTCCAAACGTGGTAAATAACCGCGTTGAAACATGTTCGCCAAATACAACGGCTTCGAGAATTTGACCATCTTGACGCCTCTTCAATCCAAGATTGACAGCACGAGGGATGGTATTGAAAGCCAAGTTTATTACTTGTAAAAACCCAGATATTCTTAGTGAAACTATAGTCAAAGAGAAGATGAGATGTAGATTCCGAATCAGAGTTGCAAAGGGTGCACTTAGTTGGGGTATTAAAACCCCAACTAAGAAGCTTGTCTTTGGTGACAAGCTTGCTCTAGATAACCAGCCAAGATATAAAGGAATGGCGCCGAATGTTGTATTTATTCCAAACTAACCCCGCACATCCCATTTCTGGGACAGGCATACGAATAGTGTTGTACGTGTCCTTTATAGTAAAATTGTTGCATCCATCCTTAGCGATCCAGAAAGGAACGTCCCTCGATAGGGTGTTCAGTTGGGTAAGAGTAAAGATAAGCTTGTGGATTTCTTCTAGGTGAAACCGACTTCGAGCTTGCGCCGATCTTAGATTTGGAGGCCAGTTCCAATCACCATTGCTGATAATGTCAGAAACTTTTAGGTTATTTCCCAGACGGGAAACACTGATGATATCAGAGTCGTAGTGGGTCACAAGAGACGAGGAGAGAAGCCATGGGTCATGCCAGAATGAAGTGTCCATTTCTGATAGCCACCCTGTACAAATTACGAGCCAAATGACGAAGACGAAGGATTTTCCTCTAGATCCAAGTGGATGAGGAGTCAATAGAAACATCCCAAAAACTTTTATTTTTAATCTTTTCTGATTTAATCCAATCACACCAGATAGATTGGTTCTTATTACTTACTATAGTCCAAAGGTGTTTAAGGACAGCCGCCTGATTACAGGTTTTTAAGTCTAGAATCCCAAGGCCACCCTTTTTTATAAGGAGTGGAAACTGTGGACCATGCAACTTTTGCCCTATGGATTTTCATAGACGATCCAGACTAGAGAAAGCGGCAAAGATATTGGCTTAACTCTTTAATTATTCTATATGGGAGGATAAAAATTACGGACCAATAAACCCGACCCGCAAATAAGACAGATTTGATTAGTTGGAGTCTACTTGCATAAGAGAGGTGCTTGGCAGTCCAAGAATTAATTCGGGAGGTTATTTTGTGCAGAAGGGGACGACAGTCCGTGCGAGTAAGTCTACCAGTGATGAGAGGGACTCCCATATATTTTACAGGGAGAGAGCCTTCAAGAAAGCTCAAGATAGGCAAAAGTGCCGATCGAAGGTGATGGTCAATACCAGAGAAAAAGATATAACTTTTCAAAAGATTGACTTTAAGACGAGAGAGAGAATAGAAGTCATCCAAAGCATCCTTGATGAGATTGAGGGAGAGAGTATCGTCATGACAGAAAATCATTAGATCATCTGCAAAGCATAGGTTAATGATTTTCTGCTTGTGGCATTTCCAATAAAAATGGAAGTTCCCATCTTGACTTTTCTCTTTGAGGATGCCGAATAGCACTTGCATAACAAGCACGAAAAGAAGAGGGGAGAGAGGATCACCTTGTCTGAGACCTTTTTTACCTTTGAAATTTCCATGAAGATCTTCGTTAATAATTATAGAGTAGGAGGGAGAAGAGATGCACTTGACAATATAAGGGATCATCTTCTCAGGAAATTGCATTGCAACTAAAATGTCAAGAATGAGGTGCCAACGAACATTATCAAAGGCCTTCATAATATCAATTTTAAGGGCAACCCTTTTGCCTCTACCATTTTTATTATATCCATTTAGAAGCTCTTGAGGTAGAAGGATGTTATCAGATATATTCCTTCCCGTTACAAAAGCCGATTGAGAAGAATCGACAAGGTAAGGAAAAGAGACTTTGATTCTATTGGCCAAAATTTTAGAGATGATTTTGTAGACAACATTGCAGATAGCAATTGGTCTAAAGTCAGCTGGCACGGAATACGAATCTATTTTAGGGATAAGAGCGATAGAGGTAGCATTCCAAGACTCAATCAAGGATCCAGATAGGAAGAACTCTTGGACACCCTTACAGATGTCAGGTCCAAAAATATTCCAAGTGGATTTGAAAAAACTAGAGTTAAATCCATCTGGACCAGAAGCCTTGTCACTATCAATACTGTAAAGAGCATATTTGATTTCAACACTAGAGATCTCACAAATCATTAACTCTTTATCAGCATGAGTAACTTTAGAAGATATTAGAGAAGAGACTTTTTCTAGACCTAAGTAGTTGGCAGAATGCTTGGTACCCAAGGAATCCTAAAAATGTTCACAAAGACTTTGGAGACACTAGCCGGAGAGGAGACAGTGACTCATTGGTCATTGGAAATCGAGATAATTTTATTGCGGAATAGCCGAGCTTTAATACTTTTGTGGAAGAATTTAGTATTCCTCTCACCCAGTTTAATCCAATTTCTCTAGATTTTTATTTTAGGAAGGATTCTTCCGCTCGACTTAGAAAGATGAAAGACTCAGAGGCCTCTCTTTCTTTAGTTACTAGACGAGGGTTGAGAGGATCATAGGCTAGATTAGATTGGGCCTCGAACAAGGTTTTTTTAGCAACAGAGGCTCTGGAAGAGATGTCACTAAACTCCTTGCGATTAAGCATAGCTAACTCTGATTGCAGACAAGCTAGCTTATCAGACACCAACCTCATCCCGCCGGAAGAGATAGGGACGTTCTAACTGTTGAAAACAATATCCTTAAACTGGGGATGGGATTGCCACATGTTGAAATAACGAAAAGGATTTTTCCGCTTTAGACGAGGTAGCCCAAGATTGAGAGTAGCAGTGGCCCAAAAGTGCATGAATTAAATTAACTATCACTGTTTTAAAATTTATACAAAGCCATATACACTATCAATTTATCTAGCAACATTTTTAAAAAAAATATGTACACATTTATATTTTTCGAATTCTGATTGAAACAAATTTAAAACACATATATTTATATTTTGAAAGACAAACAAACCGAAATTCATAAGTGATATTTTTAGAGAATTGTTTTTCATATTTTTCGTGACCAAAGATAATTACAGAATTGGAACACAATTGTTTTTTCCAGACTAGTTTCGCAACCAAAGTGCGCGTGTATCCGATACTGGAACATAATTTTTTTTCTTAAATAAAAAATCAGTACAAAAATACACATATTTTTACAACTACAAAAAATGTATTCGCTTGTTCAAATTAATATTTGTTTTAGATAAACAAATTTATTTTATAATAACTCTCATTTTCGAATTCCGATGAGTAATAAATACTTCTATTTTATTTTCTATCCATGACAATTAAACTTAGTGCGGACTTTATTACGTTTTTAACGAAATAAGTAATTATAAAATTCTTTAATATGTGCGTCAATTCCTTAAACTACTATCAATTTGGACAAAAAAAATAGTTGTTTGAACTCCAATTAACATTTATTTCACAAAACAAATTTGCATTTTGTTTTTTCATCCAATCACATTCATTTAGCGATTAAAATAATATTTTCTCAATTATTTTCTTCTTATTTACGCATCATTTGTGCACATAATTTTGTAACTAGAACACAATTGTTTTTTTAGTATCAAATTACGAACATAATTACTTTTTAGCAACCAAATTACATGTAATTCTGGAACATGAACACAATTGGTTTTCACATTTATTTCTTAACCCACTTATATATAATTACATAACTACATAAACAAAATTTAAAAAAAAATTATTCCATGGATCTAGTTTTGTTTTTCTTAAAAAAACAAAACTAATAGTATTTTTGAACTTTTTTTAGCTATAATTTGAAAATATGACATTTAAAAAAAACATGATAGAGAAAAATGGTTTTAAAATATCATAATTATTAAACTTTATTATATTTAAAATTAATCAACACAAACTCTAACAAATAATAAAATATTTAAAATATCTAAAAATTCATATTTTTTACATTATTATTAAAACATCCATATTAAAATATTTAATATTTAATATATATATATATATATATATATATATTAAATATGTAAATAATATTAGAGATATTGGAAAATATGATTGAATCAATAAAAGTAATCAATAATAAATATTAAATAATATGATCACTCTCTTTTTTTAAGCAAAATATTGAAATTTTATTACTGAAAGGATCAAAAAGAGAATTGATCCGGATTATAAGGATTTAAACCAATATTTATAACTATAACAATAGAGGCTTTTCGCCTTTCTGAAACTGAAACCCTAAATTGCAAAGTCCATACAAATAGTGTCACGAGACTAGTATCTTCTTCACTGTCCAAGTACCAAACTCTATCCTCCCTTTGCTTCACTGTTCGACGAATTCATTTTTGAAGTCTTCACAACAGCCACATAGAACTCCCTCTCTTCCACAAAAATCGCTCAACACCAACTCAGCCCCTTTTCATCATTCACCTAATTTTCAACCACTAATCCAGTCTGTCTGAATTAGATTTTCTCGACAAGAAACAAACCCTTAGCCAAATTTCAGTCCTAATCGAAGAACTTTAACCAAAATCGCGAAACAAAGAAAATAAGAGATGACTTGCATACAATCGAAGATATTAAAGGAGAAACAGAAGAGAAGCAATTGAGGTAATAATCATATTCATTGATTCGAATGTAACTCCCAACTCCTCCAAAAATGGTCATTTGGATGGTTTTTGGTGTTTAGCAACACTTTTGTGTTTCATAAGTTTGGTATTTATCAGACTTTTAGAGTTTAGAAGCTGCAGTTTTTTCAATTTTCTCCTATCTTTTTTCTTATACTCTATGTTACCTTTAGCAGATGAAGATGGCAGACTTCCTGTAGTTTCCTTTGTTGGAGAAGAGACTTCATTGATGGTGTCAAGAGAACAAGTGTTGATATGATTTTCAATCAGGTGTAGTGCTTCAATAATTTCTGCTTTATCAACTCCCAAAGGTAAGTGATTGTTAACAATTGTGTTAGTCTCTGTGCTAGCATTATTTCCCTTTTGTTTTCCACTGCTTTCTGCAATATCAGTATCTATATTCTTCCCATTTAACATATCAATACCTTCATTGATTATAGCAGACTTTAGTTTTTGAATTGGTTTAGTAGTCCCTGAGTCTGTTTTTTCAGGTACCTTCATAACCTCATTAGTAGTAGGTTTATAGATCTTTTTGCATACATTTCCAGAATTCCCAAGGTGAAAACAATGTTTACAGTAGTCGGGATAGTTACCATACACCAATTCTTGCCAAAATCCATCATACCCAAAAGAAATCCAAATTTTCTTTGGCAAAGGCTTCGAAACATCAGTTTCGACCCAGATCCTACAGAAGTTAAACTTGGCTCGATGTTTAGGAGGAACCCATACATTTAATGGAGATCCCAGACTTTTGGCTACCTCTAGAATTGTTTCTTCATTAAACATGAACTCGGGAAGGTTAGGGAGATTAATGTATACTGGAGTAACCGGGTTTTCAAAATTAGGATTAAAATTAGGATCCCACTTCAATAGGCGCATTCTTTTATTACCTATGACCCAGACATTTATTCTCCAAAGCTTTTTTAGATCTTCAACTAAAGAAAATTCAATAAATATGTGCCTGAAATCAAAGCTGGTAATATTAAATTCACCATTAAACTTGAATCCTTCAAAGAATGCCTTTAGGGAGTTAAAATTGGGTTTGTCTGTAGCAAACTTGCCTACAAGAGTATGTTTAGACACTGCTTTCAACTTTTCTCTGTCTCCTTCTTGAAATAATATTTCAGGGTAATCTTTGTTGTATTTTCTTTCCACTTTCTCATGATAGATCTTTGACACTTTCTGTTTGAACTTAGCTGCATAATTCTTGTTAATAGATTCAGAGTTCTTACTTGTTGCAGGTTCAAAGGCAGGATTATCTCTGAACTTGGGAGGGTCAGATATGGTCTTTAACAAAGAAGGATAGTTAAGATTGTGATGAGCTGATCTACAAACAGGAGAAGAGCATTCTTCATCTTCCATTTCAAGCTGGAGTCGGAGATTGAAGAAGAAGATTAGGTTTTAGCTTTTTTGATTTGTTGTTCCTTTTCTTGGAGCATTCTTGGAAAAAGATTTGGAGTCGGGGACCTATCTTATGATCACTCTCTTCTTATTTCGAGTTTTCTTCTTTTTTCTGAGTCATATGGCCACGAAGAAAATCTCAAGCAGAACATTTTTTCCTCCTTATATATTTAACTGTTCATCTGTCCATTTTCACACACTATACCTATATCCATTGTTTTTAGGTCTAGTAAATATTCTATTATTTCGTATATAGTTTTAGGGTTTCATCAATGTAGTTTGCAAGTAGAGTTAATCGAGAATCAATTTTTTTTCTCTCGTCTAAATTAGACTTTTTATTTGCTCATTCAATTGTTATTGTTCTATTTTTATTATAAAATCGATAAGTTCAACGAATTGCTTTCAATTTTTACCATGATGGTATCGTTTTAAAAATGGATTTTTGTTGAAGATTTTTCTACTGGTTTTTTTTTATGGCGTGGCGGAAGATTTGAAGAGAGAGCACCGATAAAATCCTAACCCTAGGTTAGAAAATAAAGGAGACTCGAAGAAATAATTTCAAAATTCTATTAATCAAAGTCTAGCGGC
This sequence comes from Limnanthes douglasii subsp. nivea, assembly GCA_036936605.1. NCBI lineage: Eukaryota > Viridiplantae > Streptophyta > Magnoliopsida > Brassicales > Limnanthaceae > Limnanthes > Limnanthes douglasii. Next base: position 34,729,026 of record JAUPFV010000004.1, read on the forward strand.
AAAATAGGGTATATGATGCTTTATATAACACTACCCAAAACCCTAATTCCAAATAAGGGAAATTACATAAATATTTTAAAATAAAATTAACGCTAAAATATTAAAACTGGTTTTCAAAGGCTTTAGAGATGAATCTGGGTATCAAACTTTGTGATAAAATCACATTTTTGAAATCTGACGGGCTCGTCGAACTCTTTGATTTGAGTACTTGCTTGACCCAATTTTGATACTTGGGCGAGAAACCAGTATGTCCGTAGTCTTCGCTACATCATCCTTCCCCGTTTGGGAAGAATTCGACCTCGAATTCGGAACGTTGAAACATTGACAGAATTGCAAAAACATTGGCGTGTTCACCGATGATTTCAACTGGTACCAGCATAAGGGTGTAAGATGTGAGAATATAATGTTGCAGCTCTTATCAAGAAGTGGTTTCTCAGTTTTGTCCCTCTTTACTATGTCATCGGCATTACTATGGTCAACAGTACCAAGATATACTCCACCCACTTGTTCTAGGTCTGCTTTTTCAACCCATTTACTAAGCACAACATCACCCTTGCGCGTATAAAACGTTGTTGTATTTCCAGTTCCAGACTGTGCTTGTTGTATCACATTAAAACCCTTGCAGAAAGGAACAATTTCTCTTTGTTGAATAGTAGATGGCTTCGCAAGTTCTTCAGAGTATATTTCTTCCAGCATATTCAAAACACTGCAATATTCTACTTTTAACTTGCTACTCTTTCTTTTATTTCCCCAACCATCACCCAAAACTCCTCCAAGTTCTATTACAAAACCTAATCTTTCATCTATTAAAACACTATTCTTTTCTTTTATCAATTTATTCATAATCTCAAACACAAAAATACCATCTTCCATTTTTCCAATACGACAACATGTAGCCACAGAAAACCGAATCAAAGGTTTAATTTTAGGATAACATAAAATACATGGAAGATGCATCTCCATAATAAAAGCTGTTACTTTGCAGTCTTTCTTCAATAGAACTTCTGAAGCGATGTAGGCTGGTGTACTGAAGCCTGACATAATATCTCGATCTACAAATTTCTGGTGTAGACAATATCTCCTGACAGTATGTACGGGTATGGAAGAGCTTCAGTCTTCAACACCAGTTTCTGAACAGCCTCCTCTGAAATTAAATTTGCATAGATATCTGAATCAATTACAGACTTGCAAATTCTTCCTCCAATTGTTCAGGTGGACTAGAAGATATCATTCTCTATTCTAGCCTTCAAATCAAGAGGTACCCGAAATATGATTCCTATATCTGCGTAACAGGAATTGCTGGTCTCTGATACCAACTGATGGTGTGACGGAAGATTAGAAAATAAAGAAACGATAAAACCCTAACCATAGGTTAGAGAATAAAGGAGACTTAGAGAAATAATCTCAAAATTCTGTTAATCAAAGTCTAACGGTAAAATAGGGTATAGGATGCTTTATATAGCACTACACAAAACCCTAATTCCAAATAAGGGAAATTACATAAATGTTTTAAAATAAAATAAATAAAATTAACGCTAAAATATTAAAACTAGTTTTCTAAGGCTTTACAGGTGCATCTATGAATCAAACTTTGTGACAAAGTCACATTTTTTGAATCTGACGGGCGCGTCAAAATCTTTGATTTGAGTACCTATTTGACCCAATTCTGATACATGGGCGAGAAACCAGTCTGTTGATAGTCTTCGCTACATCATTTTGTTTTTCGTCTTGTTATCCCTCAAGTTCCATTGCTTCATACATCATTTGGTCTTTTAATTTTTTTTCGAAGATCTTTGTTTCTTCTTTATTTGTTATTAGAAATGGCAGGCTTCTTAGTATTAAGGACATTTCTTGTAAGATTATGTGTTTATCCTACTATTGGCTTAGCACTCTAGTGTATCTTTAAATATCTTTGTTTTGAACTAGGTCTACATGCTGACTTCTAAAGAATGCCCCCGAGTACATGTATACTGTAATATAAATTAATGTTTTTTATAACAAAAAATAAGACTAAAGAATATGACCAAAAATATACAAGCATAAAGAATAATTTAGATGCACTAAGTTTTAGATCTTGAGAGGGTCAAGTAAAAATTAACATTAAAGCTGAATTTTTCTTATAAATCTAGGAAAAGATATGATAGGTTTGAGACTTCTCTCGGTCGAGAAAGCTTTTTTCATGATTATTATTTTTGTATTTATTTATATTTATTTTCAGTTCTTAGAGATCTTTGATGAATTGATATGGTTTTAACCATAATGTTTTCGCTATATCTCGAAGATACATTAACTATAAAAAAATTAAGTGATGGTAAAATATCTTTACATACAATGGTGATTCATGCACAAATAATTTACAAAAATGATAAATTGCATATCGTATATATAATTACATTTTCAATGATTTTATACATATTTATTTATTATACACTGAACTAAATTAAAATCCTTTGAAATATATATATGCACATTTGTCATAAACATCAGGTCATATCTCTAAAAAGGGTTTATAAACTAGTGGCATGAGGTTTAACTGTCCATCTTGACTATTTGTACTTTCCATACAAATGTTGAATATATAAAGTGAAAACATACCAACTAAAAGATATGAGGTGCATACAGAGCAATATAAGTCTCACAACAAATTCATAAAGTTATCTAAAAATCAATTGTATACAAAGATGACCAAAATAATATATATTATCATAGCGTTGTAGTATTATATATGTAAAAGTAACAAAATTAAGGATGGATATTTTTGATAAGAAGTGTAAAAATAATTGAATGGCTTTGGATCATGCTAGATCAGATTCATATCGATCTTGTAACCTTCATAAGAGTTTACACCTCTTGTATCAAGAATAATGCATTTATAAAAAAAGAATAAACTAAATTATAAAAAGTCATAAGCTTAATAACTAATAATAACAAAAGATCTATAAATTTTTTATTGTGCTTACCATTGTGATCATCATCACACAATCAGTTATTGCTTTCAGTTAAAAGATGAGATACAAAGTTTGAATCATAATGGAGAATTTGTGAACTTGTTAAGAATAAATAAGTCATAAATAACAAAAGGAATATAAAAAATAGTTTGTACTTGGGGGACACTTTAGCAGTGACATCTCGGTGTTCAAGAAAAAACATAAACAAATATTTGAAGGTCCATCTCATGGATGGTATAGCACTATATTTAAACAGAGCACCATCACCTAAGATTACATTCACTAGATAATGATCTGCGATGAATTGTTAGTCCTCACGAGATGCTCTGATTGTTAATATAAATATTCGAGGTATTGATTTAAGAGGGTATTGATCGATGCATGAAGTTTGGCTAACATACTTTATAGAAGAGGATATGACAAGATGATTAGAATTTATTTGTCTTAAATGACTAAGTGTGATTTAGTAAGTTTCACATATCTTTCTGACTAATTGCGTTGGAGAATTAGATTACATGTTATTATAGAAAGTAATCAAACGTAGAAAACAATTAGAACGTTGTTTATGATTGTTGATACGCCAAATTCTTACAATGTGATTCTAATACGTGTGTGGCTTTATAAAATTGAGGTTATTTGGTCATATTGTCATTAATATGTCAAATATATAGTAATAGATCAAGTTAGAGTATTCAAAATAACTAGATATCAACAAGATGATGTTATTCCATGTATTTCTACCCAAAAGATGTCATTTTATAGCTATTAAAGAGCTCGTTATGAGATCAATAACAGGTTCTTAACGGAGAATAAAGAGGGGGGTTGATGATCACATAGAATCACTTTAGATTATTAAACATTTAAACGATACCATTGAATTAAAGCTAGATGATAAAAAGATGTTACAAGTCACAGTTCAGCAAAATAAGGTATTCAAGAACACATTTAAACTAGTCAAGAATTAAAGCTAGTAAGTCAATTATTTTACATGATCTTGTTATTAGTAATTTAACTTAGGCGGTCTAGCAAAAGTAAAGGGAAATTTTTTCGGATAAAGCCGACATTATTGTAAAAAAAAGGTAAATATGTAGTTGTGCAGCTGAACTTTCCTATGTCACATCATCAAATCATTTATTTTTAGTTGCTAATCTAAGTTACCAACAAATTATATGCATGACAAATGTCACGTCAAAAAATATGATTATTTAATTTGAATTAGTAAATCGCAAAACGATTGAAGTCTAAAGTATTATTATTATTATTATTATTAAAATGATTAATTTTAACTTGTTAGATTTGTATCGATAGTCCTTAAACACATATATCGTATCTGATGCATGGAGTATGAAAGAGATTTGATAAGGAAATATCATATTATGGGGTATTTACCCTTATTTAGAGAGGTATGGGTTTGTAATAAGAGTATGCTATGGTACTATTTATGGAAGCATGTAGGGATATTAGACATGTATTATGGATGACGAGGTACATCGTGGAGATGATACAACGATATTAATGTAGGTACATGACGAGATAAACCTTGAATTAAATTTGATGAGCTGAGTAGCACCTAATGGACGAGATAAAGATAGTTTGATGAGATCAAAAGAGGAATAATGTATACCTTGCAAAAAAAACTCGGGAAGATCTGAACAACTTGATGGATGAAACATGTATAATTGACGAGTCGAAGAGAAGAACAAGGCATACATAGTAGGAGACTCTTTAAGGGCTAAATAGCCTGATGGATGAAACAATGTAATTTGACGACACAAGAGAATGAGAAGACATACCATCACCTTTTTATAGGAGTAATTAATGATTTTAGATTTATATTTATATTACAAAATTGTCTTCGATTATTAGTGGTTACATTAGTAATTATCAAATATTAAAGTATAACGAATGATTGTCATGTGTCTTATTTGACACATGTCATACATCCTTATATAGTTATATTTAAGATAGTTTGTATTGTACTCTCACCGTCCCATAATACATGTCGTTTTAAGGTTATGCACGACTATTAAGGAATGTCATAATTGTTTTTCGTTTTTATAAAAAAATTAAAAACAAAATATAATTGGTGGAACAATAAATAATAACAAAATTTTCATTGATATACTAAGAAGAAACTTAATATGAGACAATAAATATTTTTATAACGACATATACTATGGAACGAAGAGACTAAAAAAGGTTTTACTCAACATTTATACAATAAAAAAAATTATGTGCCATAAGATCTTGTTTATTTTCTATACTTAAGTTGTGTAACCATTGAATCATTAGAATTTAATATTTACATCATATATATACGAATATATTTAGAACCAATGATAGAAATTCAACCTTTTAAACTAAATTGAACTCAAAAAAACAAAATTGTATCTAATAATAATAAAAAAAATGAGTGTTAAATAATATGTGTTTATGATGCAAACACTTTTAATACATTCATACACATAATATATTCTAATTAGAGTAAAAATAGTTAAATTTTAGAATGGAAGAAAACAACTCAAATTCAAAATCTAAATAAATATTAGTTCGAAAATAATAATAATAATAATAATAAATAAATAATAAATGTTAAATAAAATTGGAAATGTATGTTTATTTTTTCAAAATATTACTCTTGATCAAATTTATTAATACAATTTTATTATTTAATTTATACGAATTATTAAATCTATCATAACTTAACCAGAACTTTAGCTCAAAATTTAATCAAATCTTTTCTTTTTATTTTATTTTTTCTGATTTCAAATAATTAAAATAAAAATTTATTTTTATTATTTTATATTGTTTTTGGTTGAATTTATGTTCGGTTGCAACTGTTAATATAAGTTCGAAAAAATTACATGATTCTAAAAATATATGTAATCAATTTTAAATCACCATTTCGAAAATATATGAAATTAAAATATAATATATAATAATATTAATGGATTTGATTTTAGATAAAATCTTTTCTTACACGTATTTTTATTTTTTGACGACAACTAATGATAGGATATTTTGAATCTCTCAAAATATCCTATCAACATAAAACAATTGCTCTCTTTGTGAATCAATTTATACTACTTAAAAAATAAAATTAATTATTTTTTAAAATAGATATAATCCGGTAGCGATTGTTTGAATAATAAAATTGTTATTCTAGATCATATTCGCTTGAATTTTTCAAAGGTATTTTTCATTTGATTCATATATCTTGAAGATAAGTTCTCAAACACGTTAAGCGAAAATTTATACGCAAGAACACGAAAAAAAACATAACATATAAAATAAATACAATGGTTCTTTTGGTTATTCTAACCACTAAGAGGAATAGACGGGATATCTAATTACTCGAAAGAATATTATTGTACGTCTTTTTATATATGAACCGATTAAGTATAATTTTATCCTAATTGCATTCGTACCTTTTGGTTAGCTTCATGACCAGAGACCATAATTCCATTAAAAAAATTATTTAATTTAATTTCCTAAATAATTAGTTTAGTTTTAAGTGTTAATATTTAGGTCAATCATTCACAGTGCTCAAATTTAACTTGGTATCCACATATTCTCCTTCATAATGAGTTTTTACATCTTGATTTGATTCTCAATTATATTAATTATCTGATTACTTATCAATTGGACCTCTACAGATAATGATTAAGTACCAATTAAGCATATCGACTTATAATTTTCCAGCAATATTCTACTTGGATCGTCATATTCTACTAAGGATGTATTTACTTAACATACATCTTAAATTTATTGTCGCTAAATGAACTAAAAAAAATTGCACACGACGACGAACAATAAAGAATTGTACCGTTTCCTCGTAATGTGAACAATTAGAGGCAGCAATAATCACATTATTGTCATCAATTAATTATAAGGATCAATTATGGTGTGCAACATAAAATTAATATGAAATACACTCGTACATAACTATTCTTAAGTATTTATACTTAAGTGAAGATCCACTTAATGAGTTAGGCAATCCATCACAAAACTCTCATTAAAATAAATGATTCTCTAAACTTTGCCTAAAGTGCTACCAAAATGTGTTTATACAGTCAACTAAAATTTGAGTTAGAGTTTTATAATTCATAGATTATCTCGATTTCCTATATGTCAACACGTGTTATTCTATTTGGTTCTAATACCGAAGATTTAACTTTCCCGCTTCCTAATGGTTCATCTCTGGATTACTTATATACCATCCAACAACCCGAAAACGTAGCCAATGTCGCACCTTATACAAACTTAAGCATATATCAAACTCTTGATTGCCAAAGCATATGGAACATTTTTTATTTCCTCAATTTCAAAGTTTTTATTTAGATATTTACTTACAGCTAATTTGTATCATTTTAAAATAGAGGTATTCAAGGGCTAAAAATATAAACTTACTCACACAAAATCTTTGATACCTACAGTCCTCATCTGTGTTCATCTCAAAACCAAAATAGATTATTACTTCAAGAAATTTGTGGTATCACTGATGAGAAGCTTATTTGATCTCATAAATAGATTTCCTAAGTTTACGTACTATGGTCTTTGGATCACATATTACATAGCTATTAAGTTTCACCATATAGATCATTTCTTTAGTGTCATCATTAAGAAAATCAGTCTTAACCATTTGATGAAGCTTAAATTAAAGTGTTCAAATAGTACCATGATTTTTCTAAATGATTCATTCGTGAAAATACAAATAATGTATCTTTAAAGTCATTCCTTTTACATTGAGTATAAAATATTGTCTCAAGTTGAATAACAAATCATACTACCACATTAATATTTAACACACTTAATGTTCTTACCAAGTTGTTTAACTTTGGTCTTAAAAGTTACGAACTTGTATTAGGGATTCTTATATCTCATGAATTAAAAATTGATACATGTAACGAGGGAACTCATATATTAATAAGATAAAAATATTTCTTCTTGTTCCGTGATATGTTTTGGAACAGTCTACAATCATTGGTATTTATTAACTTTAAGATTTTTTTTCTATCGGTATGCACCTAACTTTTTTCATTATGGTCTATTTTCTCTTATATATTCTATTTAAACACCGATATCTAAATTATCAAGTGAGATTAATAAACATTTCTACAACAAGCTAATATATTTTTCTTTAAAGATATTCCATAAGTACTTCTATCAAGGATTACCTAAATTTCAAATTTATAATTTAGTTTGTCAGATACATGTATGTTCAATGCTTCTTGGTGATGCTTAATAATATTAAATAAATAAGACTTATTCTTCATTAGTATATATATACTGTCTATCAAATTATCATATATAGAAATAGTCATTTGGTTAATCTCATACATATTTTAAGTCATTTTTAAGTCTATCAAATTATCATATTTTCATTACAATAAGTGTTCACTATAAAGCAACAACTGGAAAAAAAAAGGACACAGACTAAGCATGAACTGCCTTTACTTGATGGATGGAAATTTCACCAACATTCTGGCTTAGACTCTTTATCGTATCCTTAATAGGATTAAAAATATAGATGATCGTAAGCGTATCAACCCACCATGTATTTCATGCAAATGAAACTAAATTGATTTCTAAACAGACCGGGATTGTAAGTTTATCTTTGGATTTTATTTAAGCTTGGTACTTTTAACACTCTTTTTTTAGATGTCGTGTTCTCTTGCAAAGAAACATCAACCTATATCATGTGATTTCTTAGTTCTTTACTCCTGAATTGAAAGCCCTTATCAAATATTTTGTCATACTTTTGCTTCTCTAATTTTCACATTGAGAGCATTTTTTATGCACCTCGTATTATTTTTGTTTCACCCTCTCTTCCTCCTAAATAGCATGAGAATATTGATGAGTCCGAAATTTGTTGTCACTCTTTGAGATATCCGGACAGGGGTAATCCGGACAACATCCACCCACTGAACCGTCCGAACTGAACTAATGTAGTAAAAACTTAATCACTTCATGACTAAGCTAATTATCTACCTGCTTAAAACTAATGGGTCTTTGAACTCGACCTGAATCCATAAGTCAACCTGAAAGCCCATGTGGCCTACAATTAAGGGTATAAATACCCAACCACTTTCATTTAATAGGGGTAATGAAAATTAAATACAACCAGGCAGCTCAATTCTCCCTCTACACTATATCCAAACATTAAATACCTTTGAAATACCACAAAACTCTGGACAAAATTACCCTCAAACGAAAATAAACCTCACCAAATTGGTGACCACAGTGGGAGAACGACGGTGCCTGAATCTAGCATTCAAAACCATCAGGAAAAACCAGTTCGGATGAATCCGGACATGTAGGAAGTACCACCAGCTTTGGCCGAAGTGGTGGGAGAAAATGATGAATTTACCATTGAGGAGCGAGATAGGTAAAAAGTTGAAATAGAAGCTCTGAGGGCTGCCAAGAGGGCAGAGATGGGCACAAAAGAGAAGTCTAAGGCGTCAGTATCTCATCACTCTGAAAATCCAAGGGAGCATGAGCCCTCAAAAACCCATGTGAGCACGAAAAAGACTCATACTAGCTCAAAAAAGTCTCACCGGTCTAAATCGGTGGAAAGCTCTGATTCAGACTCAGAATCTTCCAGCAGCTCCTCAGGTGAAGATGGAGTCAAAGAATCCCTGTCATCCAGCAGTGATGAAGGTCGTTCTAAAAAGAAACAATAGTTAGTCAAAAAATACTCAAGAAAAAAGGATATGCATGGAAGGTTAAAGAGGCATATAGGCAAAGGATCGTCTCATAGCCGGAGACACGTAGATCGGATGGTGATGAATCCATTTGCCTTCCATGATGAACCAGGTATCTTTGCAACTCCTAATGAGGATACCGCTTTCAGTTGTGGCCGGAATTGGATACAATCTCCATTGTCCTCCAAGATCCTGTCCGGAAACCTTTCTAAGAGGTTTGACAGTACAAAAATATAAAAATACGATGGCAGTAAAGACCCAGATAACCACTTAGAACAGTTCAAAATTTTCATGATGAATTTTGATGATGACGACAAGTTGCTTTGTAGAGCATTCTCCCAATCATTTACGGGGAGTTCTCTAAAGTGGTACAACAGTTTGCCACAAGGCTGCATCAGAAATTTCGATACTTTTTGGGTGGCTTTTCGAAGACAGTTTGTTGGAAGTAAGGAGGTAAAGGGAAATGGAGACACGATTATCCATTGTGCCCAAGAACCAAACGAATCTCTAAAGGAATACATAAGTCGCTTTGTAAACACCAAAAATGGGTTGGCCGATTGCTTTGAACAAGTAGTAATAGCTTCTCTGAGGCAGGGCTTAAACCCTGGAAACCTGGCTGATTCAGTAACCAGAAAAAAGGCCATGACATGGGGAGGTTTGCTGAATCAGGTCGGAAAGCAGATTAATGTAGATGAAACAAAGAAAACTATGGTGCACATGCAGGTGAGGTCTGCTCCGGCTGCACCGAATCCAAACCAAAACCAGTCCGGGAACAAGGCTAGGGAGGCTGGGCAGAGTCATAACAGAACCAAAGCTCAGTCTCAGCCAGCTGCTCCAGCTCAGAGTCAACAATCTAGAAATAAACGAGGGCATTGGGTTCAACCGGAGTGGTTTGCAGAATTAAAAGAAAACGTAGCCACCATATATGACAAAACAAAAGACGAAGTACATTATAGAAGGCCGGCTGCGTTACAGTCTACTAGGGAGAGCCGCAACAATTGTTTCTGCCAGTATCATAATGATACTGATCATACCACTGAGGATTGTATTGCTTTGAAGCAAGAAGTCCAGAATTTGATTGAAAGAGGAAAATTAGGAGCATATGTTAAAAGAAGAGGAGGAAATAGGTCTGATAACGCTCATCGGGCTGGTCCGAACAATGTAGGCACATCGGCTCCGGATGGGGCTATGGTCATAATTGAAAGGTTCGATGTAGAATCAGAATACTTGGACCCTGATCCAACCCGGAATAAAGTGGGTGTTATCACAGAACATTGCAAGTCGGTGTCCGGACTTATCAACTTTTATGAGTCACTCACAATTTTCGGAGGAGACACCATGACAGCACCAAATGCTTCTTCGAGAAAGAGGCACGTTCATACTTTAGCTACTCAACTGGAAGGAGGCATGACTTCCTATCAATCGCAGATTCTATTTCCCTTCATTGTTTTCGATGAGGATGACTTGAGGGATATAGCTGGTCCTCATGAAGATGTTGTTGTCATGGGAGCATCCATCGGGGGCAATGACATAAGACGAATTTTGGTGGACACTGGAAGTTCAGCCAATATTCTCTTTTAACTTCCTACAAAAAAATGAAGAATCCAGCAGTAATTCAGCGTTCGAACAGGTTAATTATGGGTTTTACTGGAAGCTCAGCAGATGTGATCGGGGAGTTCGAGGAGGAGGTTTTGTTGGGCAAAGGCCCTTTTAAAAAGATGGTTAGAATACTGTTCGTCGTGGTGGATTGTCCCACTTGTTATAATGCTATTCTGGGGAGGTCTTGGCTCTCTAGGATGCATGCAGTGGCCTCAACAGTCCACCAGTGTTTGAAATATGCTGTGCAAGGACAAGTGAAAGTTGTTCGGAGCAGCCAAAAGGTAGCAAGAGAGTGTTATGCGACAGCATTGGCTCCTCGGACATTGTGGGCAGTTCGGATCAATGAGGAATAGTAGTTTGAGGGGCTTTCTGGGGGAGAGGGTGAAATTGATGACCCCAGAGAGACCCCTGGAGTTTTAATACCGATTGAAGAAGTTGAAACACACTCTTTGGCTGAAGGAAAAAGTGTCAAGATAAGATCCAAGATGACAGTGGAATTAAAGGGTAAAATGTTAAAGTTCTTGAAAGACTATCAGCATGTTTTTGCTTGGTGCAATGCTGATGTTACTGGAGTACCAGCAGATATTATATCGCACCAACTGTCCATCCGAAGGGACATAGCACATGTGATACAAAAGAGAAGAGCTTTTTCTAAGAAAAAGGCTGATGTCATAGTTCAAGAGGTCGACCGGCTTACTAGAATGGGGCACATAAAGGAGTCTCAATACCCTTTATGGACAGCCAATTCGGTATTACTAAAAAAGAAAAATGGAAAATGGCGTATGTGCATCGATTTTACAGATCTCAACAGAGCTTGCCCAAAGGATTTATACCCGGTCCCCCGGATTGATCAGTTGGTGGATTCCATATCTTGAAACAAGCTGCTATCTTTTATGGATGCTTTCTCCGGGTATAATCAGATTCAAGTGGATCTGAAGGATCAGGAACATACTACGTTTGTTACTGATAGGGGCCTTCATTGTTACAAGGTGATGCCATTTGGGTTAAAAATGCTGAGGCTACTTATCAGAGGTTGGTAAACAAGGCTTTTACTGATCAAATTGGATGAAACGTGGAAGTTTACATTGACGACATGATGGTGAAACGTGTGGACGAAGAACTACACGTGGCAGACCTCCAAGAAACTTTTGCTAACTTAGTGAATGTAAATTTGAAATTAAACCCAGAAAAGTATGTTTGGAGTGCAGTCCGGGAAATTCCTTGGGTAGGTAATAAGTGAGCAAAGGATACAGCCTGATCTGGACCAGCTTAATGCTTTACTGCAAATGGAGCCTCCTCGGAATGTTAAAGAAGTACAACGATTGACTGGGAGGTTGGTTGCATTAAATCGATTCATTTCAAGGTCTTCGGATAGGTGTGCCCCGTTTTTTCAAACTTTGAAAGGTGCAAAGGACTTTGATTGGTCCTCACAATGTGATGAGGCCTGCGATGAAATTAAAAAGCATTTGTCCTCCTCCAAGACTTTGTTTAAACCCGTTGATGAAGAGACTCTTTTCATATACTTGGCAGTCTCTAGTTATGCCATAAGTGCAGTATTGGTAAGGGAGGTAGATAATTATCCCCGTCTGGTGTATTACATTAGCAAGAGTTTGATTGATGCAGAAAAACGCTATTTGAAGCTTGAAAAATTAGCACTAGCCTTGGTGATTGCTGCAAGGAAGATGAGACCTTATTTTCAGGCTCATCCCATTATTGTCCGGACGTCTTTTCCCTTAAAAACGTTCTCCAAAAGGCCGACATTTTAAGTAGAATGACTAACTGGTCAGTGGAATTGGGAGACTATGATATTGATTTTTCCCCTCGGACAGCAGTCAAAGCCCAAGCGGTGGCAGATTTCTTAGTTGAATTTCACTCAGATAGGGATACTAAGCAAACAACTGGGGTGAAAGACAAAAACGGCTGGGTCGTCCGGACTGATGGTGGATCAAGTACCATGGGATGTGGTGTTGGGGTATGTTTGACCTCTCCGTACGGAGACAGAATGTACCAAGCTATATGTTTTGCTTTCAGGGCTTCTAATAATGAGTCTGAATATGAAGCTGCTATAGCTGGTTTGAAATTAACCCTTATTTGTGGAGCCAAAAGGGTCAAGTTAATGAGCGATTCTCAGCTTCTTATCCATCATGCACAAGGTCAATCTGAAGCCAAAAAGGAGCAGATGGTTAAATACTTACTTCTTCTCAAAGAAGTGGCACTTAATTTCAAGAGCATCATCTATGAACACATACCCCGAACAGAAAATATATTGGCAGACTCCTTGGCAACCACAACCTATACTGAGTCCTACCCTTGGATTCATGTGCTGGAGTGCCCATCCATTCAAATCAATCCAAATAAGGAAGAAGAAAGTTTCAATATACAGATAAAACAGCCTCAATATTGGATATTTCCTCTCCTTCAATATCTCTCAGATGGCATCTTGCCTCCGGAAAAATCAATAGCATGAAAAGTAAAGTAAAAGGCTCGTGGTTTTGTCATCCTAAGAGATATTCTTTATAAGAAGTCTTATAGTAAACCCCTCTTACGATGTTTGGGGGTTGACGAGTCTCAAATAATGCTCTCTGAGTTACATGATGGTGAGGGATCAGCTCACTGTGGATTCAGGGCTCTAACAAGAAGAGTTTTATTAGGTGGGTACTATTGGCCCTCCATAATGCAAGATGCTAGGGAGTTGGTAAAAAAGTGTGACCCATGCCAGAGATATAGCAATGAAATTCATATCCCAACCATCCCTTTAGAGTCGATCTATGAGCCAATACTTTTTGCCCGATGGGGGTTGGATCTAGTGGGACCTCTACCCATGGCATCCGGAGGGCGCAGAACTATAATCGTTCCTATTGATTACTTTTCGAAGTGGATCGAAGCAGCTCCATTGGCAGGTACGACATCAAAAGTTGTTATAAAATTCATTTTATCCAATATCTGTTGCAGATTTGGAATTCCACAAAAGATAACAACAGACAATGCGCCACAGTTCGACAACAAAGAAATGGAGAGTTTCTGTGCCTCTAGAGGCATAGAACATTGCTTCTTTTCTCCTTTCCACCCACAAGAAAATGGTCAGGTCAAAGTGGCCAACAGGACAATACTATCCGTTCTAAAGAAGAATTTAGAAGGGTCAAAGTGGTCAACAGACAATACTGCAACACAAGAGTCTCCCTTTGCTTTAGTATATGGGATGGACGCCATAGCTCCCATAGAAACTACTCTCCCTTCATTTCGAGTTCATAATTTTTCCAAACACGCTAACGAGGTGGCATTCAGAGGCCACCTTGACTTAATAGAAGAAAAAAGAGTTAGGGCTCACCTTAGAGTTGCACACTATCAAGGTTTGATGAGAAGCAGGTTTGCTTCTAAAGTTAAGAGAAGGGATTTTCAGCCAGGGGATAAGGTGTTGAGAAAAGTTTTCCTACATACTAAAGAGAAGCAGTTCAGTAAGTTGGCTCCAACTTGGGAAGGACCGTATGTGGTCGTTGAAAAGCTTAAGTCTGGGACATACCGGCTCCAAGACAAAGATGGAAGGATTTTGAATCACCTCTGGAACATTGAACACCTCCGGTTGTATTTGGAATAGTAACTATGTAAACATTTACTTGCTTAACAGTTCATGTAAATATTTGGGGGCATACTCTTTCCTACCTTGGTGGCGCGGGGAGGTTTTAATGAGGTGTCCGGGCTTTTTTATAAAATTTGATGCCTTCTTAAAAGATTTGGAGTGTTTCAATTAAAAGCTTTCTCTGAAATTTTTTATCAATAGCAGACCGGATTAAATTGGTGGAGTGGTGACTAATTAAACATTGGTCATCGGAGAATTTAAACACTTTCACTTTAAAATACTTGTGAAATAACTAAGGGTTGTTTAAACATTAGCCACCAAAAGTAAAAAAATCATGAAACGATGCAGGAGTTATGCAAAATGAAACTACTCATTAAAACATACAAAATGCCTTGCTCATCCAATGACTTTGAATTGTCAAAACAAGAGAGGTTTATCCGGACAAGAACCGGACATGGTTACAAAAAATACCTTGTCCATCCAAGGACTTTGGTTCAATCACAACAAAATGAAAAAGATAATTGATACTTTAAGGCTGAGCCTTTGAAGATGGCTCAGCCTCACTTAGCTTTTTCTTCTTTGGGTCATCATCCGGACTCTCCCCGGTTTCTTCTTCTTCATCACTGGTATCCTCACTGGAGTAGTTGTACTTATCACCAACAGACATGGTATGATGAGGAATGTCTTCGTACTCCACGAATCGCCATAAATCCCCCAAGGTCTTCTTCGGAAATTTTTCATGAAATAGTAGAACCATTTCTGACCTAACCTCAGCATACCTTGCCTCCTGAGAATCTATCACCTCATTGGTGTAAGCATCCATCCTATCCTGGATTGTTTTCTCATGCTCCCTCAACAAGTCAGCCTTTTCTTGCTCAGCCTTGGACACACTATTCTCAAGAGAGACCTGTCATTAGTTAAGGCCTGAATGGTGCTATCTTTGTCCTTCACCTCTTCTTTTGATGACCGGAGGTCTCTCTCCAAGACGGATTTCTTTAGTTGGAGTTCTTTTACAACTCCTTTCGAAGTGGCTAACCTGTTGGCCAAGTCCTCCTGACGTTTCTTCAACTCCTTGTTCTCTTTCCTCAATGCCTCAGTATTTTGGCTGGCACTAAGAAGATCGCTAGACATTTTCTCTTTGTCAGAATTAAGGGTGTTGATGATGGCTGACTGATTGCGTACTTACTTTTCCAAAATAAGCACTGGCTGGACATTGCTCAGAATGGAGTGAGCAATGACATCCCTTTCTCTTGAGACAGAAAAATATTTACCGTTGAATGTGACGGTGTTCGAAGAACTTGGAAGGAGGTAGGGCCCAGCAAAATCGTCTTTAGGGAGGTTTTCAAAATAAAGACCAATCCCCTCAAGCCCAGTGATGTCGACACCATCAATACTGATATCCCCTCATCCAACCTCTTTGGTTTGAAAGTCACCAGGGATCTCTTCTAATCTCGTAGGATCAGTAGGGTCAACGGGAGGTAGTGGCTCCGGATCCCGGAGAGAAACCTCATCTCCCTTGGAAGTTTTCTCCATCTTCTGCTGCCCGTTTTCTGTCCTTTTTTAGGACCTTTTGAGGTTTCGAAGACCCAGCAGCTTCCTTGGTGCTCTCGTGTTCCACCACCTGTAGTAAGGCATCATCTACTTTCCCTTGACCTTGTCCCTCGGGATTTGTTAGGACAGCTTCCTTCACCTCAGTAGGATTGGCCTCTTCCACACCTCGCCCAGCCTTAGCCTTTTTTCCCTTCATCTTGCTTGGGGATTTAGCTCTGCCCAACAAGATCAATTTTCCATCTTTTCCCTCTGTCTTCCGGAGGATCACTACCGGAGGGGGTAGAGTAGTTAATTCATCCCAAGACAGATCCCTCCGGTCCGTTGTATTCCACGAATAAGATCTGGCTAAGTTGCCTCCGGTAAAGCAGTTGTGGAAGTGGTTTGCCCATGTTTCAGCTGTCCAAGCATTCAGCTTGGCACAAGTAGTCTTCCCGACCTCTAGGTAATTGTTGAAATCCTTGGGGAGTACTACCAAAAAGGAAAAGGAAAAAGAGTTAGATAAAAAAAATTATAAGTGAAAGTAGAAGTATCTGGTGAGATTATTACCATCACTTCGTCATCTGCTGGTGAGCATGTTTGGGTTGACACCAGCTTTAATTTTCTTCCCATTCTCTCAAGCACCGCTGACGAACAGAAATTGAGTCTTCCAGCCTTTCTCCAACTCAAGTAAGTCATCCACTACCTTGTAATTTTCACCCATGTTGAAGTGATAGAAAGGGATGACATGATTTCTGCAGAGGCTTGCCACAGCAGTAAATTGCTCCATCGGAAGAGGAATTCCGGAGAGCCTTGAGGCCATAATACATGCCATAAGGGTGAACCATGCATTAGGACTTAGCTGGCTTGGGAAAAGCTTAATCAGATGGAAATATCTGACTATTTTTGGGTCCAAGGGAAACCTAACTCCCCATTTGAATAGCTCAGTATAGAAGACAATCTCGTTGAGCTTGCAATCCATGGGCGTCTCCGGATCGATTGGGATCCTTACTTTGACATTCTCTGGAATACCCCACTTTGTCCTTATCCGGCCAAGTTCAGCTGTGTGAATGAAAGCGTACTTGATTTTCTGCAGGGCCAGCAAATATTTAACATTTACCTTGTGAAAACAAGGCCCCACCTTTCCCACAAGGCACTCCGGCAGGTCCGGGTGATTTAAACATACTTTTTCCTTGCCTTTGCTCATCCTAGCCATGGCAGTTTCACTTGTTTTCCCGGAGACGTCAGTCGAAAAGGACTTCTTCGATGCTATCCTCCATTACATCCTCCATTACTATGGAGGGGTTGTCAGCTGTCTTAGGAAGAGAGGGGCTGGTGATTGGCTCAGTAGGCCCTTCGGATTGTTGAGTATCCTTTCCCTCTTGGGGTCTAGAGTCTGGTTGGGGCTCGGACCCGGAGGTCTTTTTTCGAAGACTTGAGCTAGTTGCCTCTGGTCCTGACAGCTTGTCCTTGTAAGTTTTGATGGGTGCTTCTGACCCTGTGGTTTTACTTTTTGCCCCGGATTTTGAAGGCGTGGATTTTGGTTTAGACTGTGTGCCAGCAGCCTGCCCTTTTACCAGACGACCCCTTCGTCTATCTACCAGCTTCTCCGGGGAAATATCAGCGTCTGACCCCATGGCAATAAATGGGGAAGGTTTCTTAAAACTTGTGACTGCCTACCCTGGTTCAACAACAGGCTCTGACTCCTGGACTGATGAGCCTGAAACGATTGGTGAAACGTTGGACTGGAACAACCTCCTAGGTTTAGCACTCTTAGTTTAAGAAGAACCTCGGTCAGGCTCTGAGCTTGATGTTTCTGGTTTATTAACAGGGGAAACAGGGAGGCCTGCAGCGATGCGTCTTTCTCGTTCAATATTTTGAGCCTTTTCCAACTCTGACAAATTAAGCCACCCATCTTTTACCAAAGCGTTTCTTGCTGTGAACATAAACTCACACCGAAAGAAAGGTTTTTTGAGAGATGAAAGCTTTGGAGTTTGAGAGATGAAAGCTTTGGAGTTTGACAGATTAGAGATAATGAAATAGTGAAAAGTGAACTGATTTATACTAATCAGGAAGATGATGTTTCGATACCTAGGAGGATTCGAAAGAGTAGGTGAAATGATTAAAGGCGGCGCTGATGTCATTCGTATTAAATGAAGAAGTTACTTTTTGAAGCAAGTGGGAGCGTCATTCTAGGAGAAAAACGGTTGGTGTGGTGAATCAGAGAAGGACACGTGTCCTACGATCTCTGATGAAACTGCTCAGCTTACAAGGGTTTCGGTCTGTCCGGATAAAGTCGTTACACATTTTTGAAATGTCCGGACAAAATTATGATTACACTTGAGCTATTTTTTTAGGTCTTGCCAAAGGCTTTCGAATACAACCTAAAAAAAGGGCTACTGATGAGTCCGGAATTTGTTGCCACTCTTTGAGAGATCCGGACAGGGGTAATCCGGATAACTTTCACTCACTGAACCGTCCGAACTGAACTAATGTACTAAAAACTTAATCACTTCATGACTAAGCTAATTATCTACCTGGTTAAAACTAATGGGTCTTTTAACTCGACCTGAATCCATAAGTCAACCCAAAATCCCATGTGGCCTACAATTAAGGGTATAAATACCCAACCACTTTCATTTAATAGTGGTAATGAAAATTAAATACAACCAGGCAGCTCAATTCTCCCTCTACACTCTATCCAAACATTAAATACCTTTGAAATACCACAAAACTCTGGACAAAATTACCCTCAAACGAAAATAAACCTCAGAAAATATAGCTTAATATCTATCCATTTTTCATATTGAGGAAACCAAAACACAAACTCTATAACAACTTCTTTAGAAATATCTTAGGTGTATTTAACTCTGATGTAATTATTGACACCCCACAAATATGCTGCCTTATTGTCCTTTTGTCATTAAACTTCATGGTGGAGTGCTTCAATAACAACATCTTAATCTCCATATTATTGAACTTTAGAAAACGTTTCTCAACTACTTTTAGAAACTCAATTTCATGGGTGATCTCAATTTGGGTAGCTCCATGGAATTCCATATTTATTCATTGTTTCATAATTCCAAACGTAACAAGTTTTTCATATTTCAAATTCTTTCTTCTTTCTAAAAAAATGATCTTTTGCGAATGGGTGGGTTGTTTAGTCCTTAATGCCAAGTTAAGATCACAACATTTCAAATAAAATTCCATGTTTTTTATTTGTAGAAAATATTAACACATTTTAAAAGTGGGATTTATTGTTTTATGGATTATAAGTATTTACTACATCTTTTTTTACATATAATCTTTAAACTAAAACAGTTTTTAAACATAGAATATTGCATGTAAAACATAACATACATCGATAATAAGATACATTTGGGTAAACATCCTTACATGTATTTTATGAGTTTGGGAAAATCACTATTAATTTAATTTAATTGACTTAATACCGACAAAATTCTCTTTTGGATTGATTTTTCCTATTCTAATTAAAACTTAATGATTAATTTACATATTATTTTTCTTGATTTCATGATTAAATATATAAATCATTGAACTTCCTTTAGGCTGAAAATCGTCCAAACACAATGTCCATCAATTCACCAACAAACTTTTGTTGGGCTAAGATATTGGAATCATAATTCACTTATCGTAGTTTGGACAATCTTAATTATAACATTAAATTTAACATTTAAACACGTCTTAATAAACCGCATACTTAAAATAAAAGTTATAGTATGTAAAAACATTTTAATGGTTGCAGGTATGTGTGAAGGACAATCCAACTTAGCATCATATTGGTGCGCAACTGCATAAAAAAAATAGATTCAGCCAATCACTTTTATTGCGGAGAATTATGCCTTCCAACAGCGCGAAGAATTAGCCCATGTTGGTACAAACAAACGACTTTGACGCAGTAACAATATGGGTTATCGCGACGAATGTCGCTCGGCATCAATCCGTCGCGTTAACATCAGGGTTGCGTGGTGAACTTGTGTTGTTCTGATTTTTACACTCGTTTTAAGGTTTTTATGCTTCAAAAATCCTTTTTTCCAACAGTAATGAAACCCTAAATTCAGTTGGAACCCTCTATTTTTTGCTTACGAATTAATTTAAACATAAAATACATGTGATCCTGCTCATATTTTTATGAACAAAATAATCAAAACATGATTTAAAATCTTAAATCCATACCTTAGCAAATCAAACAACATTTATTCTCAATTGTATGGATATTTTAGATAGTGTGTTTTAAATTAACTTTAAACATACATTCTTGTCGATCAATTCAATAGGAAACCTAATTCTAATATCAATTAATGGATTATTTTGAATCACGCAATATATTTATTGTACCATAAAACAATTGTTCCCTAAATCGATTCATACTACTAGAGGTCTGAACTACTTAGTTATTAAGGTATACATTCTAGCATTGATCAGTTCAAGAATATGTATTGTTCTTCCATATAATATTCGCTTGAATACTCTGGATTTCCATTGTATTTTTATTGATGTGTCTTGAAGACGAGTGCTCAAGCAGGTAAGTGACATGTTGAGAGTGGCAAACAAAATACACGATGGCATATATGAATAACACATTCTACGTCTTTATATGTATGGATCAATTAGGTATAACTTTATGATAATTGTACTCATACCTACCTTTTGGTTAGCTTTGTGGTCTGAAACCATAACCAGATTAAATTTTTAAGTTAATTTAATCTCCTAAACAATTAAGTAAGTCTTAAATGTTAATATTTGGATCTAATCATTCAAAATACTCAAATTTAACTCGATCTCTACACAATTACTTTCATCATAAGTTTTCATCCGTTGGTCTAATTCTTAAATATATTTTTAATTACTTATTAATTGGATCGTCCAAAAAAATGATTAAATACATCATTAAGTATGTGATCCAAAAGAAAAATATAACATTTAATTCTGAGATGAGGTCTTAGAATCAATTGTTATAATTTGTTAAAAACTCAATGGATTATGTGTTACCATCTTGGAATCAACTATAATTTTTAATGAGTTGTTTCATGAAAATCAGAACATATAATTTATTTTTTATAAATATATCATCTTAGAACTCTGAACATAATATAATATATTAGTTATTTATTCCACTTCCTCTATTTTTAAATCGATTTTTCTCAAATCACTAATTTGATCTAGATAAATTTGGTTTTTCAATTTGATTTAAAATTTAAGCTTTGAAGATATTTGTATAAGTTTGATAGTTGAATTTAATTTCATGTGTATAATACATGAGAATTTTGATGATTCGATGTGATGATTTGATAAATCTAATTTGATGTTAAAATAGATAGATAACAACAAATAAGTTATAAAATCCAAAATTTTAAATGTAAAAAAATAACATAACCTATAAGATATATTTTTTTCAAATAAAAATATCTATATATTTAATGATAAATTTGATATTTTTTATAAGTGCGTGAATGTTTAACATCGCAACTAATTAACTAATTAATCAAGGAGACAAATATTGTAACATTATTTTACGTGTTTGTATGAAAATTTTACTTTTGACACAATATCATTTACTTTAGTTAAAATTTCAATAATAAATAATAAATTAATATTATTAAATTTTGATTATAAAAATTAATTCTTAATTGATGAATTATTAGTTATTAATAATTAATAAAATATTTATTTTACCAATATTGTTATAGTTTTTATTTAATTATTATTCAATATATGTAAGCATGTATGTTAGAATATACGAGTGTGCCTCATATACTATGAAGATATACTAGTCATGCTCAAGGTGAATGATCTACTCTATACATCCTAGTTCGGAGCGTCCATGACTCATCAAGCGGTGGTACTTGATTGGAGTGGATAGTGAAGCTAAGGAACAGGCATAGGATGGTCGAGTGAGTCGATAGATCCGCTGTAAAGGCTTTATTGCTCAGGTGGAGCAACTTTGATTAGAGTGAGCGGATGAAAGTCAATTGAGAGGAGGCTAAGGTGGTACTTTGTTCGAGAGGAGGATTTATTAGGGTGGCGACCAAAGTCCCACATGTCACATTTCGGTTAAACATGGGAAGGATCAGTGGTATATAAGTAAGAACATATCTCAACTAGTATGAGGCCTTTTGGTAGTGGACTAAATGCAAAGCCGTGAGGGCCTTCGGGTGCCAAAGCGGACAATATCATACTAGTGTTGAGATCGGATTGTTCTTACTTATATACGGAGGTGGAATATGTGGACCGAACACGCATATTCCCAACACGGTCTTGCATGGCTTTGCTTTTGGTACACTCCCAAAAGGCTTCTTACTAGTTGAGGGACGTTCACACTTATATACACTCTATTTTATTCAATGTGAGACTCTTGACCAAGTATGGGATGAAGTTTACTCTCCAGCATCCCCCCCCCCCCTTAAACTTGATCCCATTAATCGGCGGAATAAACGTGGCGGAATAATCCCGCATTGCTTCGAACTTGGCTCTGATACCATGTTAGAATATACAAGTGTGTCGCATATACTAGCAAGATATTGTCTGTTTTTGGTAATCAGTCCTGCACGGCTTTGCTTTTGGTACACTCCCAACAGGCCTTTTACTAGTTGAGGGGCGTTCATACTTATATACACTCTATTTTTCAATGTTAGCAATGTGAGACTCTGGACCAAGTATGGAATGAAGTTTACTCTCCAAGAATATATAATAAATGGAATATCTAATCTGAACAAGATTTGAATCTCTCGTATTGTTATGTTTTTATATTTAAGATTTGAATTTTTATGTTTTTATGTTTTTGTATTTAGTATATCAAAATGACACAAAACAAAAAATTGTGATAAAAATTGATGTATATTTTCAATAAGAATATTGTTCATATATATATATATATACACGGTTTTAACCAATATAGTCAATCTCATTACATTCAAGTCTAAACTAGTACAATCATTTATCTACCTTTATGTCTACAATTACTTTACAATAATTACAAAGATATTTTAATACTCCCCTTTCAAGTTGGAGAGTGTAAATCAACGACTCTCTCAACTTGTTAGACAAAAAATATCAAATTGATCAATCCTCAGTATTTTAGTAAATATATATCGCATCTGTGGAGAAATATAGCATGGACAAATGATCTCGGCCTGAAGTTTTTCTCAAATAATATGACAACCAATCTCAATATGTTAAGTACACTAATGAAAAACTGGATTAGCAGTAATATATAAATATGTTTAATTATCATAAAACAATGATGTCGGTTTATCCAAGTTGACCTTTAAATCTTTAAGTATGTAATTCAACCAGGTTAATTCCAAACAAGTATTCGAAATTACTTTATACTCTGCTTATGCAGATGATCGTGAAACATTAGCTTGTTTCTTTGATTTCCACAATATGATTAATGAGCCAAGAAAAATACAGTAAACAAAAATAGGTCACGTGACATATGACATCCATCCCAATTTGAATCACAAAAGGTACTAAGTGTTAGATTGTTGATTGGTGGAAAAAAAAAGACCTCGACCTTGTAATTTCTTGATGTAATGGAGGACTCTTAACACTGCTTCCCAGTGCTCTCATAAATTGACTTAGTGCACGCACTAAATACACAATATTAGGCCTAGTTATTTTCAAATATATTAACTTGCTAATCAGTCTCCCATCTCTAGTCGAATTATGAAGTAGCTCATTATTTTCATTGGTTAATTTCAAATTCTACTATGTTAGGAATTTACCATGTTTTACTCCTGAAAATCTTATATTTTGTAAAATATCTAATACATATTTTATTTGAGGCATAAATATTCCTCTCTTAGATCGAGAAAACTCAAAATCTAGAAACTATTGTAACTCGTCGAGATCTTTAATATGAAAATGTTAGAGTAAATAATTCTTCAACAATTTAATTTCATGCAAGTCATTGCTAGTCAATATGATATCATCAATATATATGAGAAAAATATTGAACTTCTTACCTTGAGATTTAGTAAAAAGTGAGTAATCAGCTTTTAACTATATGTAACATGCGGTTTTGACGGTAGCTGAAAAAATGGAGAACCAATTTCAAGATGCTTGTTTCAAACCATATATAGATTTACAAAGCTGACATACCAAACTATCCTCCTTTCTATAAAGACTAGAAGGTGAATATATATACCCCAACCACTCTCATTAATGAGGGTGATCAACATTTAATACAAGTATACTGCTTAATTATCTCACTACTCCTCACACTAAACATAAAATACCCCAAACTTGCTAAAGTACTTTACAAAACTACCACCCAACCCAAAATAAACCAAACCAAGTATTTTTATTAAAAATATTGCTTATATATACATGGATTATATTTTGAGTTAATTATGACTATAATTAATATAGTTAATTCCACCACCTTCACACTTAAACTAGTGCAACCATTCATGTACATTTATGTATATAATTATTTTACAATAAATACAAAAATACTTTAATATAATATATCAAACATGTCAACATAAATACATTATATATAAAATTTGTCTTTTTATTAACGGGTGAAAGAAAATAACAGTTAGCGATAAGATTTGAAGATTATTATCAAAACACAATTAGGATAAAATTTGGCTCAAAAGCAGTTATAAAAATAAAATTTCTTAATAATGATGGTTTGTTTGTTAGTCAATGGATAATATCGATACAGTTGCATTGTTTTCATAATATCTCACACTCACTCCCAAAATAAGGTGATATTAAGAGACACATACCTGTAAAATTTATAGACTTGTAAAAATCTTTTTATAAATAGATTCTTCAATGTGAAATTATTGATAGTGTTATTGGAATCGATAAAAATGATAATGAAAGCTCTAATATAGAGCTTTCTTCGTGAAACAAGACTATTAAAGCGACAATCACATTGAATATTGAATAATTTTTGTTGAGATACTCATATTTTTATAATGATAAATAAATTAAAACCGACATTCAAAATGAAATTGAATTCAAATAAAACAAAATAATCAAATTATTATTCGAAAATCTTCTATGAATCATTCATGTAATATATAGTATATAAAAAAATATTTTCTTTAGAAACATAAATGTTATGGAAATCACAATATTGACAAGTTTATAAATGACCGAAACTAAAGAAGTGTCGTTGAAGCTCGACTACCGACAGCCAAGACTTGCAATGGTAATCACCTACTCGTGAGATAATAAGAATTAAGAGCTTCGGCTCTTGACTCAATATTTCAGCTAAGATAACCGAAACACATAAAACATAAATCAATCAAACTCAATCAAGTAAAACAGATTTAACGTGGTTCCGATTGTGAAGAAATCCAACTGACATGGACAACAAACATTGATTTTATGTATAAGAAGGTCACAAGAAGATACTCTCAAAGGCAACTAACACAACCACTCTTCTTTTGTTACAAGACACATTCATGAACTATTGATCTTAGAGTTTATCTTAGTGTCTACTTCACTTCTCTTTCTTAAACCAAACTTGCAAGATCTTTTTCTCTCTAGGAAAATAAGAAATGTTTGTTACCACACTCCCACATGATACACAGTGGGCTAGTGGCACTATTTTATTATGTATATATCATTATACTTTTGTGTATCCAATGCATATTCCAGATTAATCTTCAATATCAACAGTAATAATTCATCATATGCATGAGGAAAAAAATCATGCAAGTGATCAATATTTTTCCAGAAATTTTGAAAAATGTTAAAAAATATGGATAACATGCTTATGTACCTTTAGTCTAGCAGAGAATCAACCTGCACCTTCGATTCCACCAAAAATATTAAAAGTTTTATAAGTTGAATTCAAAGATATTTCAGCAAACATTTTTACACCTATGTTTTCGATTTAAACTTGGATCGATTGATTTAGAGTTCCGACTAATCTCTTTTAATCTCAACTGTTTATTTTTATCTCAAAATTAGAAAATATTTTTCCTACATTTTTAACCTAACACCTGACAATAAAATTTATTAAAATAATTTTTAATTTAAATAAGTCAATAACTTGCGTCAAAACAGGTAAAAAAGTATTAAACAATCAAATATTACTTTATAAAATAAAATATATTACGTAACTATCTTATTTGGGGGAGGTAGAAGTTATGTAGAAACTAGATTTTCTATCTGGAGAACCACATACGTGATTAAAACATATTATAAATAAATAAGGTATAAGAAGAGCTTACAGATATGGTGGGACTCGGGAGCACATGTTGAGATAACGAGTTGCAGGGACAAGATATTGTACAAATTGTTTACACACAAAAATGTGAATAAAAGGATAAATTTGGTGACGGTCAGAAACAAAATTGTAGTATTTTTAGAAAAAAAAAAAGGATAATTTTTGGACCTACATGTAGTTTTTTGAAACCTGCCATTTTGTCAATTTATGCAGCAGTGAGGCATCTGTTCATCTCGTAGATTTCGTTTGAGATAACCAAACGAAGTAAACAACTATTTCCTCACCAGAATATTCATTTTTACTTTGTCTTTTATGATGCTTTTCATTTCACATTTGTTAAAACATATTTTAAGAAAAGTTACATTGAGTAACACAAATTAAGCCTTGTTTATATATTTTGCAAGAACGGCATGAACTATCTATTTTAGTGACACCCATAAAATAATGGGAATCAAATAATGGGCCACCCACACATTTGACAGAGGAATAGAGAAACCAATGTTTTGATTTGAGTGGGAAACTAAGGAAAAGGAAAAGGAAAGGTGAGTTACTTGTTACACTTTTTCTCAAAAGCAAATACTCCTATTAGAGTATTAGAAGAACAAGAACCCAACAGTCAATGACAACTTTGTCAAAATTTGCACATGGTTGTGATCAAATAAATAAGAAGACTCTGTAGCAGGTTTAGTAGAAGCCAAGCCAATCAAATATGAATGTGTCTAGATTCTAAAATGTTATAAAACCCTGGCAAACAGAAAAATGTATGAAGGGCCTGAAAATGAATGTTAGACATTGTTAGAGCTAATTAAGCTTCTAAATGAATGAAGTAAAGAAAAGAAATTGGGGTGAATTATGAAAATGGAATATATATGTTCATGATTATACTATAAAAACCAGAAGCTAAAAATAAAACAAAAGTATGATATAAAAAGAAGAGAAAATAACAATAAGAAGTGGAACCAGCAGGAAGATAGAAGCAAGGTAGCTACTACCCAGTCCTAGTCCTGGTGCGGGCTTCTCTTGTAAGTTACGGTCTCCGATCATCCCTATACATACACTTTCTCTGCAACCTAAACTCTCTTCTGCCATTTTTATTTCACAACTCTGAATATCCATAACAATATCAAATAAATATGGAGACGCTTTCTCCTTTTACCTCTCTTACTCTCTTACTTTACATACATTCTTCCACTTCTTCGCTAACAATCACACAAATGTAGACTATCTGTTCCTAATTCTTTCACAAGCAACGAGACCTGGGATAAGAGTTGCCGTGAAAAAGAGGAAGAACTTCGCCGCTCTTTACTTCTTTTCTTATATGTGAGAGGATGGAGGAGAACATTTCTCAAAAGAATCAATAGAAGGGAGGCGGCGGAGGTGAAGCATATGAGATTCCGGGTATAGGTGGCAATGGCCCCTCGTATTCAGGAGCTGGAGGGGGAGGGCTCTCGTAAACAATTGGCGGGGGAGGCGAAGGTGACGGCGGAGGGGGAGAGTTGTAATGTACAGGTGGAGGTGGAGGTGGTGAATGGTGATAGACAGGTGATGGTGGTGGAGGTGGAGGTGGGGAATGATAATGAACTGGTGCTCGGGGTGGAGGTGGTGAAGAGTATGTCACATGAGGTGGCGGTGAAGGCGATGGTGGAGGCTTGTAAGGCGTAGGGGATGGTGGTGGAGGTGAGTACTCAATACATGGGGGCGGAGGTGGAGGTGGTTCTATGCAAGGAGGTGGTGGAGGTGGAGAGTAGGTAGGTGGTGGGGGTGGGGGTGGAGACAAATAGGGATAAAGGGGAGGCGGAGGTGAGTGAGGTGGCGGTGGCGAGTGAGGAGGTGGTGGTGGTGAGTGAGGAGGCGGTGGTGAGTGTGGAGGTGGTGGTGGTGAGCTGTGGTAGGGAACGGGTGGTGGTGGAGAGAATGAAGGAGGTGGTGGTGAGTGAGGAGGTGGTGGTGAGTTTGGTGGGGGAGGTGGTGGTGAGACACAGTATATGGGAGTAGGGGAGGGAGTCACCGGAGTAGGTGGTGGGGGTGGAGAGTAAACTGGAGGCGGAGGTGGTGGTGGTGGTGGAGAGTAAACTGGCGGTGGGGGTGGTGGTGGTGGTGGGGAGTAAACAGGCTGAGGTGGTGGGGGTGGAGAGTAAACTGGTGGAGGAGGTGGGGGTGGAGAGTAAACTGGTGGAGGAGGTGGGGGTGGAGAGTAAACTGGCGGAGGAGGTGGGGGTGGAGAGTAAACTGGCGGAGGAGGTGGTGGTGGTGGTGGGGGCGGAGAGTAAACGGGCGGAGGAGGTGGTGGGGAGTAAACAGGCGGTGGAGGTGGTGGTGGAGAGTAAACTGGCGGAGGAGGAGGTGGTGGGGACGGTGAAGGAGGCGGCGGAGAGGGTGGTGGTGGAGGCGGTGAGTAAACGGGAGGCGGAGGTGGTGGTGCAGAGTAAACAGGTGTTGGTGGTGGAGATGGAGATGGCGGTGGCGAGAAAACTGGAGATGGTGGTGGAGAGAAAACCACTGGTGCCGGAGGGGGTGAAGATACCACTGGTGGGGAACTAGGAACCGGCATTGGAGGAGAAGGAAACGGTGGTGGGGGAAGAGAAGGAACAAAAGCAGCACATCTGAATTTGCTACAATCAACATGAGCCATAGACGAAAACTTTCTACACTGAGCAGCCGACCGTTGAGCCGGCCTTGCAGTCAAACAATTCCTCTTATCATCAAAAGCTTCCAACCGCAAACATACTGGCGGCTCTCCGGTGAAGAAATTATACGAGTAAGTAAAGTTCTGCAAATTCGGCAAAGCACAGATACTTTCCGGAATTTTACCGGAGAACAAATTATGAGCCACATTCAACTGCTCAAGACTCACTATATCTCCAACAACATCCGGCAAGGGCCCCACCAACTGATTAAAGCTTACATCAAACACAGTCAAATTCCTCAGTCTACCGATCTCAGGAGGCAAACAAGATCTCAATCCGTTATTCATCAATATAATCTCGTTCAAATTAGACATGTTACCCAAACTCGAAGGCACACATCCATGGAATTTGTTATTAGCAAGTACGATGACGGAGACCGGAGAATTTCCAAAATTATCCGGAATTTGAAACCTAAATCGATTGTGGTTTATAAAAATGGCGTCTAGATTTTTGTCAAAAAGTTCTTTAGGCACAGGACCTTCAAATTCATTGAATCTCAAATCTAAAAACTTAAGCGCAGGCAGACGAAGAACAACATCAGGAAATTTACCAGCGAATCGGTTATTGCTCAGATCCAGCTCGAACAGAAGCTTTAATTTCTCAAACTTGTGAGGAACAGTCCCACAGAATCGGTTCGTGTTGACATGAAACAATGCAAGATCGGTTAACAAACCAAGCTCCTCCGGCAGATAGCCGGCGATATCTCCGTGGTTGAGGTCGATTCCGGCGACAGTTCTGATCTCCGGATTATCAAGCGAGGGAGCACAGAACACACCAGTGTAACTGCACACATCGGAACCGACCCAGTCTCCGGTGATATTAAACGGATCGGAGAGAATCGCTTGCTTCCAAGCTTGCAATGCGATGTAAGCATCTCTAAGTCTGGAGTTCTCGAAAACCAGAGACGGATCAACGCTTACTTGCTCACCTCGGTCGCCGAAGTCATCTCGGTAGTAGAGAAGCTGACGGTG
Organism: Limnanthes douglasii subsp. nivea; assembly: GCA_036936605.1. NCBI lineage: Eukaryota > Viridiplantae > Streptophyta > Magnoliopsida > Brassicales > Limnanthaceae > Limnanthes > Limnanthes douglasii. The sequence goes on from JAUPFV010000004.1 coordinate 34,759,255, forward strand.
CTTGATGTAGAGAGCTTCTTGGTCAGTAAGTGCACCATGGCTAGTGATAGGGAATGAGTAAGTGAAAACGAAGAAGAGCGATAGAACGGTGAGTAAGAGAAAGAAAGTCGGATATGGTATAGTCGTCTTCTTCATCTCACAGCTTGAGACATCTGTTACACAAGCAGATGCTGGTTTCTATATTTGGAAATGAAAGCAGAGATAAGCAAAATGTATGATGCAGATATAGAGAAATGGAGATAAAGGTTCGTGTTTTGTGTTCTTTAGATCTGAGTTTGAACAGAAAGAGAAAGAGAAGAGGAAGATGATGAAGCTTTAGGTTTGATGAGAGAGAGAGAGAGAGAGAGGAAGAGAAGAGTGAAGGGTTTTTTCTAGGGATTTAGGAGATGTGTGGTAATGAGAAAGAGAGAGGGATAATAAGCCACAATAAAAGAGACAGCTAAATCACAGCTCAATACCCACCAGATTTCTCTCTCACTTCTCTTTCCTTTTCTTTTCTTTTCTTTTCTCTCTGCTTTATTTATGGTTTTTAAATTCCTATTTTCACATCCCTTTCTATACAAACCAACAACTTAAAGTTTAGAATATAGTAATATCAATTACTTTTTTTTTCTTTATTTATTGATTTATTCATACTTTTTATTCGGTCCCTTTTTATGTTTAAACTTTTAAACTTATAAATCAAAATGAATGCGCGGGTGTTTAGTCAAATATTAATATATATAATTGACGGTTAGTCTAAATTGGACATAAATATTTATACTAACCGTAAAAATAAATCATGTACATTTTTTAACCATTCGTAGGAATACTTATATCCAGCAGAATAAAGTTATTTTAAATATTATTCAAATTAAAAATTATAAAATATGAATCAACTAAATAAATAAGGGTGAAATTATTCTTTTTATCAATTTTTTATTTTTTTCATGAGAAAAATTTACATTGATTTTGTATAGTAAAAATGATATTAGTCTTAAGGGATAGTCGAGTTGGTTGAGTAAGACATGTTTTACTTTGTAGGCTCTTTTCAAAAAAAAAGTAAATTTTATATCAAATTAATTATATCTATAGTTCTGCCTCAAAACCCATTAAATTTAACAATTCCATTAAATTCTACCACCATTCTAACCATTTACACACAAAAAAAACTCATTCATTCTAGTTACTACATTACTTTCTACTACCGTACCAACTAATCTTATTTCAAAAATTCCAATTTGTGCAAATTTTAGTGGAAAACAACGGATTCCGATATACTATCTCGAAATCAGTTGTTATGTGTAAAAAAACATCTGATTCCGAGATATTATGTCGAAATCAGTTGTTTTACGCTAAAATCTGCACAAATCAGAAATTTTGTAATGGGTTTTCAAGTAACATGAAACTAAAAAGACTATTAAATTATCTTATTGATTGATTGAGTGATATTATCTTATAAATTTTATGGTAAAATAATAGGAAGATACTAAAAACAAGTGATAAATATTATTTTTTATTTTGAATTATAGAATAAATAAAAATTATGATGGGAAAATAACTTCACCCATAATATAATCCAAAATAATCAAACTAACCTACAATACTATTGATATACTAGGATAGTATATGTATATGACTTTTCCTTGTTTTTTTAAACTTAACTATTTTTTTAATTAATATATTAAATATTTCAAACAAAACTTAATAAAAGAATTTAAAATCCTTATCTTAGTTTAATTTAGGAAAATATTAAATTTTAATTCTAATTTTTTAAAATAATAATAAAATATTAAAAAATTAACCAACTCAAACCATAATTGCAAATAATAATATTTAAAATAAATTTAGGATTCATTCGAATTGACTCTCTAATTACAAAGATTAAGAAGGATGGTAATTTTTTTAAACTCGTGCGCAACTAATCTGAACCGATTTGATTAGATGGGTTTAGTAGTTATATCTTAAATTTTTTAAATGAAGCACGAGCTTTAAAATATATTATTTATTGAATTTAGGATGAACTCTAATTATAAAAAAGAATAACCGCTCAAAATGTATAAGATAACCATCTCGAATAAAAAGTTTACTTATTATTTGTTGAGTTTATATGAGTTTAGTTCTTTTTTTATTGATAATCGAATATCGATAAAATATTATCTATTATTCAAGTTCAACAAAAAAATTAAGGTATTAAACATCATTCCAAAAAAATTATGAAATTTGTCATTCTAATTAAAATGTGCGGTGCCAAGAGATATTGCAATTTTCGTGAGATTCATACTAAACATTTGTAATTGTTCTGGATTAAACGAGCATTGAACTAGTCTCAAATATTCTGGATTAGACGAGCATTGAACTAGTCTCAAATATTCTGGATTAGACGAGCATTGAACTAGTCTTCCTCTTGTAACTGTTATTTTTTACGTTTTTATTTCAATGTGGTAATATATCATATTTGATAAGAGAAAAATACATTATAATAAAAAAAAACTTCTTCTATTTTCGCATTTATAATATTGTTTCTTTACTTCCTATTCATATTTTACGGGAATAAAATTGTTTAACAAGTATAATCTTCTCATAATCAACTTCAATTGTTGGACATTTTCACATACTAATTATATGTGGTTTATACCTGCTCTTGTAATAGATTTATTCTTCTTATACAAATTTTTATTTGAGTTTTCTATTTCATTATTCGTTAAATCTTAAATCTTAAATCCAACTATTTATATTATTATTCCCTTTTAAAATAATTATACCAATTTTCAAAATAATTTAAATAATTGTAGCAATATTAGCTTTTCGTGTTTTTTTCCTATCAACAAAAATTATTCTATAATTATAGAAATAATAATGTGTTGTAGTTTTTGAATTTGTATGTATAGATCAGAATATAAAATAAAATCACTAAATTTTGAGGCTTTATTTGTACTTTAGCCATTAACTTGTGGGGTAGAAAAAAAGCCGTTGATTATGATTGATTAACGCTAATAATTGTCTTTAATAAGTATAAAATTGGAAGTAGTTAGATAATGCAAAATAAAAATAAAAATAAAAGGGTGGTTAAAGGGGAGTCGGTGTCCTGCCGAACTCCGGCGATTGGTTGACCCGAAAACAATTAATAATAAAATTAAACAGAATAAATAACAAAGACCGTTACCGTTAATTTAGAATTAGTTGATATCACGAGATCATTTATGTGTAACTCACGAGATTTTGGTATTCTTTTATGGTGGTGTGGTGGATGGGAAATAAAAGTTCATTCATATTTATGACTAACTAATTTACATTGCAACAATTATATGATTACAGCCAGGCTAGGGGTATTGGTTTCGAAGGGACGGGTTGCTGAGTTTATTGGTTCGGTTGGGATCGGATCGTTACGCATTCGGTTTTATATTTTGAAATTAGATAAGGCGGTAAAGTTTTTATTCGATTTGGTTCTGGTTCCTGTTTGGTTTGAGTTTGACGATTCCGTTTCAAGTTTTTTTTCGGTTTGATTTTGGTTCGGTTCGGTTTTGACTCGGTCCGTTACTGGTCTAGTGTCGATCCGGTCCGGTTCATTTAAAAAAATTAAATTAAATTTTTAAATTTTTTTAAATAAATAATATAAAAATAAAAAATAAAGTTTAGGAATTATTTCTTAATTTTTTATTAAAAATTAGTAATTAACTATTAATTTTGACGACATGATGTATAAAAAATTAATAATAATATTTTAGTCGGGTTTAACAGTTTTATTGGTCCGATTTTTTATCAGTTCTACTTCAATTTTATCAGTTCGATTTCGTAACAGTTCTATCGGTTTACCAATTTCGATTCCTAATCGATTATGTCCGTTTATCGATTTTTTCGGTTCGATTCCTGATAGATTTTGTTCTTCCGATTTTTTATCGATTTCGATTGTTAAAATGGAACCGTAAACGGGACCGTTAAAATCCGATCCGACTATTCCATTCTTATCCGTTGGATTCCGGTGCGATTGCCGATTCTCCAAAACTGTTGAGAACCTGGATTACAGCCCACATAAAGTTAGCTTAAAATATAATAAATTCACGCAGCGATGTTTTCGTTCCAATTCTGAACATCCCAATTCTGACTCAATTATCATTTATAGTTTTTTTAGTAAATTAAAAATATTAAATTATAATAATTTTTCAAAAGAAATCCAATTTTTAAGGCGAGCCGATGGTCATGGTCTCAATTGTCAAATCAAAAAGCTATTCCGTGAGTCGTTTCTCGAAATGACAATAATACCCTCACGTAGTTTGTAATTTGTAGTTTTCGAGTTTATAATAAAAGGGGTATGCCTTGTAAATTTCGAGCACTAATATTTTGTGCCTGTTTTTTTAATTCTGTGTCCCATGTGACTTATAATTATATATTTTTAAATCTGATTACAAAATAATATTAATGTAATTGACTCATCGCAAATATATTACTACTACTATTTTAAATAAAGGAGAATAGCGTGTCATTCTAGTTTAGGCAAAAATCATGGGGAAGTCACTAGAAGTTTTTAATTTTAATTTGTCGCATCAATTTTATTTTTTATAAATTTCATCCGATTGAAAATTATCATTAGTTTTTCTGTTTTTTAACGATGTTGTATTTTTATTTTACTTTATTTTTGAATTAAAAACATTTATAATATGTTTTAACAAATTTGTATTTTAATTTTTTTATATCTTTTTGATTCGTCACGAAACAGGCTTCAATATTTTTAAGAACTTATATTTTAATCTCAGTTAATCACATGCAAAGAATTTAAATATAAAAATTCTAATTAAAAATTAAAAGAAAAATAATAATAATTTAACATAAACACAAACTATAAGAGACAACAAATGATGTTTAGTGGTTCATTAGTTTCAAATTTATTGAAGCGGGCCTGATCAGACACACAGTTTCTGTGTATTTCTATAATATTGCTACCGCGTTGATCTGAAATTCGATATCAAAGTATCAGTATATAATTAACATTAGTTGGTTTCCAGTTCGTTGTAAAAAATGAACTGGACTAATAGATAAAATATTTAGATAAAACAATGTCTCTAAATTTAATGTGTTTTTAACCGGAAAACAGGTAGAGAAAGAAGCTTTCTATCGTTTTTATGAATAGTCGAGTTGGTTGAGTAAGGTAGGCTCATGACTTAAAAATTATGTGTTCGAGTCTTTCTACGTATATTTTTTTGGTTGAGTAAGATAAGCTCGTGACCAAAAGTCATGTGTTCGAGTCTCTCTACATGTGCCTCATTCTTTACAGACTCCTCTTTTTTCCATTGTTTTTTTTATAGTTTTTTTAACCCTATTATATGTGTGTCTCCATTTTTACAGTTCCGTCTTCTTGCTTACCGTTCCTCCCTTTCTAACCCTATTATATGTGTGCTACCTATTTCCTTTTGATTTTTTAACTTTCGATCCGGCCATGGTCTTCGTTAAAAAGAGCTTTTTTCTTACTCCTGCGACTGTATTATTTCAGTGGTAATTCGAACTTTTTCCTTTCTCGATCTTGTATTTTAATATATGTGCTGTGACTAGTCTTTGTCGTTCATGGAGTCGGCTACTTTCGTGACTTTCATGGCGGAGCTTTTTTTGGTTTTCATAGTGGAGCTACTCTCTTTCGGGTTTTCTGATCTGGATATGAAATGTCAGCCACATATTTTGCTATTGCACGCAAAGACGCATTTCAAATGTTCGATGTAACGTTTGGGTGAGAGTCGGCCACATAGTGTGAGACTCAATTTGTGAATTGATGTATTTTCTTCTTGACTTATCAGGGGCGGATCCAGGATTAGAATTTAGGGTGTGCCAAAAATATCATTGAACTAAAAAAAGTTCGAGTAATATATAGTCAAAATACATTAATATATTATTACAACTAAAAATGAAAATCTATTTCTAGTCCAAAAGTAATTGCTTTAATATACATTAATATATTTAATTCTTAATTTCTAAAATTTCAAACTAGCTTTAAGTTTTTTATTATTTTATCATTCACTCATTTGTTTTCTTGTTAAATTAAACAATTTCAACAATTCTAAATCAATTTAACAAATTAATTGTATTTAATTCCTTAATTTCAAACTAGTTTTAAATTTTTTATTACTTTACCATTCACTATTTCTTTCAAAATGATTTTAAAAACCTGTGAAATTCTCTTTATAAATGAAAGGATTTTTCTTAAAAACATTACTTTTTAAATCAAAGAATTCTACTGATTTGAAACTTATTTTCAAACCCTGAAATTCTCTTTATAAATCAAAGGATTCCACTAATTCTTAAATTGATTTCTTAACATACTTTGTACGAAATACTAAAAGCACATTGACATACCTAAAATCAAACGATTCCACTGCTTCAGTGGTGCGTTTTTTATGTTTGTAAGAGAAAATAAGTGATTCTGATTGAGGAGGAGATGGTAGAGGAGACTGCTGCGTTTGAGGAGAGAAGCGGTTGCGTTTTGAGGGAGATAGAGATAGGGGTTGATGCGTTTTGGGAGAGAGACAAAAGAGGGCTGATGCGTATCTTGTATTTGTGTAGATTTAGGGTTTAGTTGGAGGAAATAAGGAAGGAAAAAAATTAAGAAAAAAAAGAATGAAGAAAAATAAAAAAATAAAAGTTTTTTTTATATTTGTGTAGATTTAGGGTTTAATTGGGGGCAAAATAAGAAAGGAAAAAAAGAACAATTATGGGTGGTCCAAGGTTTGAACTCAACTCTTGATCTCAAGGTTAAAAATTGAAACCTCTTACCACTACACTAAACTTATTTTTAGAATTTAGGGTGGTCCATGGCATACATGGTCACCCCTTAGATCCGTCCATAACTTATATTAGTCTTAGGTAATCTAGTGTATTTTTACGTATTTTCTGGTATGATTGTATTGGTTTTCTTCTATATCTAGATTTCTAAAAATAGTCCGACAGTATTTAGATGTTTCGAGTATGCCCCATGACATTGTAATTTTATTTATTATATATTTAATGTTTTAAAAAACAAAAAAAATAGATAAAACTTATATGACCCAAATTTTTACTATACACAGCTTTAAATTTTTATAATATATTATTCAATGATATAAAGATCATATATAGTTTTTATTAACATTTATTATTTTAAAAAATTATATATATATATTATTGGGTAAATCTTACATTAAGGAAGAAATTTGTAATTTGGTAGTAAAAATTAAATAAATATATTATTACATTGATTACTGTTATGATAGTAAAAATTTGTTATAATTTGTGAATATGATAGTATAGTAATTTTTGTTATGCTAAATTTGTTTGGTGAATTTTTTTAGTCAAAATTCGTATTTTAATTGATTATTTTTTTATAAATAATATTGTTAGTTTTTCTCACACAATGAGATACAAACACATTAATTGTGACGATAGTTATGGATTGAAATACTATCACAATTCAAAATCAAGTATAGTTATTTTGTATTACTATTTTCACAACTATATGTCTGGTCGAAGTGATATTGGAAAATGATGTATAGATGTATATGTAATTAGAGTGAACCAACATGTAATTGGAGTGGATTACGAATATATCTTCAGATAGAACCTACTAGGGATTTTATTATCAGTTTAGAGAGGATTAATGGTGCATAATGAATAAATTGAGAAAGCAACGCAAATACAAGTAGACAAACATATGTGCATATATATCATATTAAAATACTAACCCGAGCACGATTGACTGATTGAATGGCACCTAACATATCACGATTTGTGGAAGATAATACACCATCAGTCGTTAATATTTTTTTATCATATGAGATGAGGTTTTGTTATAAAAAAATCAAAATATTTTGCATTGATTTTGCATAGACGGCGCGACGCTTGATCTTCCATTCAACGAACTTTCAGCCTATCAATAAAAAACCAATATATTAAAATGATCAAAATAAATAAACTAATGCTTATTATTATTTTTATAAACTAAAAGCCAAAATCCTTAACTTAGTTATAAAGTTTGTGAGTATTAGCAAAATCAATTGATATGGCTCTAATTTGTTAACCCATCTATCTTAATTAATCAATTATCATATGTATACATTTCAATTGTTAATAAAAGGAATCAGTTGCAGTGCAAACTTCAAAAGTCTGTTGATTGGTTTAATATGGTTATCTCTTCTGACCGAAGTGGCAGTCAAAACAAAAATCGTTATTTTCCATTCAGGGAACAAATTAAAGAAGATTGGTCATGAAATCATCTAGTATAAAATCGATAGATAAGTCAAATGTAGGGGGATATAAAGGAAACTTATACGTTGGTCACTCATTTATACTAAAAATATTGAATCCTTGAAAAATGAAATTTGTGAAACTATAACGAATCAGAAGATGTTGCAAAAAAACAGTTTATAAAAGCAAAAAACAACGAGGTTTAAGACTAAATTTTTTGATGTAGTGACAAACAAAATGTTGACCCTAAATTTTTTGTCAATAAAAAAAATTGCTCGAGTAAGAGGGTACGGATTGAGTGTATACGTTGCACCTAAGAAATACTATAAAAATTTCAGCCGCAAGAGGTAAAGATGAATTGGACGATGAGACACAACCACACCTCATAATATATATATATAATTGTCAATCTTAGGGCAAAGAATCATACGACAAATATGGGTTGGTAGACAATTGATCAATGCAAACACACTGAATGGGAAAATAAGATGAAGAGAGAAAAAATAAACTAAAAAATATATATAAAATATATGTAATATTGCTACTAAGCTGGTCGCTGACCATGATAAGGTAATTCAACTAAACAAGGTTCTCATGTTTCATCATTCATTTGGTAATACAATACATCTAGCAATTGAACAAAGTTCACATATTTTATTATTGATTTGGTAATACAATGGATGTTAGATCTATGTATGCGTTATGTCAGAGAGGATACCTCAATATATCCAAAGATCCCTGTATCTAAAAGGTGATCCAAACAATCATGAGACTTCCATATGAGAGTTTCCAACAAGTGAAGAATTTAAACTTTTAAATGGTATGCCTTAATATTCCAAACATATCGTGGTTACTCTGACCATGAAAACATATGAGCCAAACACCCGTTTGTATTATTTTTTTTATTTTATAAATAAGTTAAAGTCTTTGAAAATATTGATATCATGTTTTAAGTGTTATATTTACTTTGTTATACTATTCAAGTCTTCGAATGGTCTGAGACCATTTTCCAATTGTTTTTGTTTTTGTTCAATTTGTTTTTGTAATGTTATTTAATGATTTGTATTGATATAAATGTATGTTTGAACCCTACAGATTGAATCTGTTAGCTCTTGAGGTATAATATAGTGTGACTTATTCTCAAGTTTATTTAATAATTCTCTGATAATTACTAGTTGGATTTTATTCCACCATATTATCGATATAGGCGAGATTCTTCTAAACAAGATGATCATTCTTGATAGGAAAATATATAGAGGACGATCGGGGTGTCATCGTTATCATTTTGACAAAGGTATCAAATTAATAGTACGTTGAACAAACATTTAGTGACCACAACAAGCACGTTGTTTTGCACAAATAAGTGTCACCAAACATACAAAGATTTTACATTGTGTTTAAAAATTTAAGGGTTGGTCGGACTAGACAAGAATATGTTGCAAAAATAATTGGTGGACAATATCCGAGAGGGAGGGGGTATTGTCGACCCCTTCGATGCATCAGGTCATCTTTGACCAAACAACTAAATTTAGGTATAACACTTGTAGTTTTGGAAACTTACAAAAGACTAAGCTAATTGTATTTCCAACTAATATTTCTAATAAAAAAATAAAATAGATAATATACTCATAATAATTTTATTAGTGCAAGAACAATGACGACTCACTAATAAATTTGTGTGTCACCAAATTAAGGACGAATATATTTCCTATATATATTCAAATATTACATAAATAAGAAATTAGAATATACATAAAAATAAAGTTCAATATATATCAAATTTAAAATAGTCAATATGCCATGACCGCGCTCGTGCGTTGCCGTCAAAATCCACCAACCAATATATACCTTACTTTATGTTTTTCACTACAAAATACAAACCCTCCAAGTTATAATTCAACTTTTGCAACCAAAGGTCTTAAATATGTAAGTATAGTTATCCAAAAAGTTAGTCTCCCGCGTGGAAGGTTTAACTTTAAACTTATGAACTGTAATATATTGATATATTAATGAATATCAATATGCGGTAATATCCATTACAGAGGTATGGTTTAGTGTGCTTTTTTCAATTAGAGGATAAGAGATCATTAAGTTCATACGAAAATATATTGTTTGGTTTTTTGGTATTCAGAAGCCAATACCCATAAAAGTTTGAGAACTCGTTCTTAAGCGTGTCTTTCAACACACCTAGCAACCAAGAGGAGGAAAGTTATCACCCACTTGGGAATGATCATACCGTGTGATCGAATGCAACCGATCCGGGACCTATTGGTTGGAAGGCATGGACGAGAGAAAAATACATAAGCCATGGAGCATAGAGCATATGGGCTTATATTAGGTCTAAAATTCTTTCATAGTTGTATATGATCGAATTGAGAAATTAATACTTATAAAAATATTTTAAATCGAATAAGATCTCGTTACGAGCCATTATTTTACACAAGTTTATGCCCTGAGACCATATGTCACCCGTAGTAGGGTATAAGCTAGACCGAGAACTTACGCAATCATAATTCGGTAAATTGGTAGAGTAAAGGCAAACTTATACAAAATAAAACATTATAACACTTCATACCATTAGAAAGAAATCGAATGACACATAACAATGTGAAGGTATTACAAGACTCTGGCACTCCGGTTATATGCATGCAAGCAAAAAACTATGGAGACTTACTGATACAACATGAAATATCGTAGAAGTAAAGTACAAATAAAACCAGATAATGATCTAAACTCAAGCTTACTTCATTTTATTTAAACTAAAATGACCTAGCGCTGCCTAATTTAGCCAAATGGCTAAAGGCTACCCAATTTGGTCACAAAATGGTAAATATCCTAGTGTAACCCAACTTGGCCTCACGACTAAATAACCAATTGTACATGTTTGTGCGGTATAACAAGTTCAGAAGCTTGGTTGATAGCCAAGCTTGTGATCAGGTTTGGTCGCGCGCCATAACACAACTAACATACCTATAAGCCCGACCTTTATGGTCAAGCCCTCATTGTACCTTGGTCGCACCATATGGTTTGACCAGAAGCTTGGTCGTTAAGACTAAACCGTTAAATATGATTGGTCGTACGATACGACACAACTAGTAGGTTGATAAAAGGTCAACCTATGATAAGTATTTGGTTGTAGGACACGTTGCGACCAGTAGCTTAGCCTCTATGGTCAAGCCATAAATTATGCATGGTCGTGCAACATTGCACAATTAAAGGCTTGACCTTTTGGGCCAAGTTACAACTTGTGTCTTGTCGCGCAACGCTACGTGATAAAAGGCTTGGCATTTGTGTCCAACCACTAACTTATGATTGGTCATGCACCACCGTGTGGTAAAAGACTTGGACATAAAGGCTGAGCCATAACTTGTGTAAGGTCGTACAATATTGCGCAACCAATTTTTTGACTTTGTGGATAAGTCATCGCTTTAGTCGAGCACCATTGCGTGACTTGAAGTTTGGTCTACGAGGCCAAATCATTGTTCAATGTCTGGTTGCGTAGTACAATGCGACCATAGACTTGGCATTTATTCCCAAACCTTAGGGCCAAGCACGGTGGCGACATTATTTAATCATGAGATGGGTCATGAAAACCAAGTCTCCCCTAACAACAGGTCATACATTAAAACTCAAGCTTATTTTATGCTAACTTAAGCCAAGCACATATTTGCACCATAAATGAGTCTCCACTTTCTCCTATATTATTTATAGTACATAGGTCACGTCTGACAATACGGAAATTGTTGGTGATAATATACAATGATACAACCATAATGATGTACCTGATTCTCATAAAGAACCAAAAAATTCATAAAAGCCTGAACCATTGGGGAGAAGCCTACCTAACACATCATCAAATCAAACTACTACATAAAGAGTAAAATAGTCATTTAGAAGGAAATGTGATAGTCATTTAGAGAGACTAGTAAAATAAAGAGTCCTAGCAATTATAATTTTTATTAAAAAATAAATATAAGTATTTTCCATAAAGTTTATCAAGTTCGTATCTTACTCCTCTCTTTAATTTTATTTTTTTACTTTACGTTTAGAGTTCTACTTGTTAGGTTAGTTTTTTCCTCACCAATTGCCAACGTAATCGCGACTATATAATTCTTCATAAATACATGTTCATAATGTATGAGGTCAAATGGTCAAGTATGTCATCCCAATACTAAGAGGTACTTATACGATTTGCATATATATATTTTTTCATATGTTTGACCAATTGCATGGTTAATTAATAATTGAAGTAACTCATTAACTTTACATTTTCCAAACATTTTACAACCTCGTATTTAGTTGCTTGAAAATAATACGTGGGTACAACCGCTCTTTCAAAGGTTTAATGAGTTTGATTTTTTCCCCGCTTCTCGACTACTGGACTTGTTATCAATCCATGCAATCTATTATTGTTTCACTAACGTACAAAAGGGCAACGATTGTTTGGTCTGGAATTCAGTGAGGAAGTCAGCCAAATCATGTTTTTCGATTGCACAGACGGGCTTAAAATAGATATCAAAGTCACCCAATTTAATTGACCAACAAGTTAAAATGGTCAAGATATACAATTTTTTTAGAACATTTCACATGAGGAACGAAGTTCAGATAACATTAGAATCACTCTGGAAATACGAATGTATATTTCGGGCAACGACAACCAACATTGACATTAGCTTTTTTAATCAGAGGTGTATGGTTTCAGCATTATTATGGGTCTTACTTACATAATAAATAATTTTAGTGACATTGCTCTATTTATGTTCGAGGATCGCACTAACAATATAATCCGGCACTGCCAAATAAGGGTAAAAAGGATCATATGTAAGGATATTAGACAAAAATTATGGAGATGAAATATGGTCATCGGTTTTCAGAAAACCTTATAACACTCGATTTTCAAAAAACCTTATAACACTCGATTGACAGGGAAAACGGTTGACTTAATTGAGAACTTAGACAAAACAAAAACAACTAAATGATGGCGAAGAATGAGGCTTATGTATTTCATCAACCATATTGCAAATGTCAATGATTTTTGTGAGATGAAAATGTTGTTGTTCGACCATCTATTATTGTAATGATCAAATTGTACCTAGTATTTTGATCGGGTGGAACGATAACCTCGATACCAGTGGAGTTATTTCTTGAATCAATCTTGATAGAGGCTGGTGATTCACATACCGATTTTTGAAACATATATTATTTGTAGGTATTTTTGGCTTCACGTATGACGCCAATTGATGTATCAAATCTAACATGTTAGACTATAGTAAATATAGTTAATGAACGAAGTGTAAAATATGATATTAAATGCGTGGTAAACATGAAATGATTATGTAATTTTTTTTTGAAATGAGCTATATTTTCCCACAAATATAAGTGAATTTATTATTTACAATAGTTGGGATAGATCTTATGTCAAAATAAATTCAAATTATATAAAATGTTGTGGTTTAAATAAGGGTATAATCTATCGAATATTTTGTTTTCTTTCATTTAGTTCATCGACTTCAAAATCACCGGTGAAGGTTCTTTGATTTGACAGAGTTTATAAACTTAGTCTCTAACTTGCAAAATCTGTAAATTTCGTCCATCGAATTGATAAAATCTATAAATTTAGTTTTTAGTGATAGAATTTTTTCTTGAATTCATGGACTAAATTTATAGTTTTTTCAAAATCGATGGACTGAATTTATAGATTTTGCAAGTCAAGAACTAAATTTATAGATTTTACAAGTCTTATAGATTTTGTAAAGTTTATAACCCCTCACCGATGATTTTAAAATCAACAGACGAAATGTAAAAAGAAATACAGTATTCGAAATACTATTTTCTAATTTAATCTAAATATTATTATATAAAAACCGAATAATATATTATATTTTAAAACTAGTAAGTTTAATATAAAAAAAAAATATGTTGTATCCGATTTCTTTTATTAATATTGATAAAATATGTAAAAGTTGTTAAAAAAATAATAATTTAATAGAAAATGGGTTTTTTCGTCGGATAAGTTTTGAAATTTAATAAGACCTTTCAGCCTAATATGTCCTCAAAACTTTTAAATTTAATTATGTTTTAATCAATCCTCCAAAAATCATAGCAAATCAGATTTAAAATTTCACATATTTGAGAATTTAGAGAGCATTGTATTACTAATTATTGTTTTAATCCAAAACTAGCTGACCCGGACACGAACTGCATCTCGGAATTAAATACCCTACATCGTTGAAATTTTCCGTTGCGTCTGCCTACTCTTTTAATATTGTTTTTATTTTAAAATATATACAGAAAAATAAAGCATCTTTGTTAAACAGGTTAATTAGAACCAGGTTTTGGATTTAAACAAGCCCCATGCATGCACGTTACGTGTCCACATTAAACACGTCATCACATACGGCGACGCGTCGCTTAACATGCTCGTATAATCAAATCCATGACGACTAATTCAGATCAATTCGGTCGGATTTAGTTTTAACTTAAAATGTAGTTGTGATTTTTAATTGGATTAAAAATTGAACAGATTTTGGTATATGTTTACAAATTCCGAAATCAGAGTTTGGTTCTTGGTACTCATACTTCAAAATGAATTTTTATTATTATTATTTTATTTGTAATTATAAAAAATAAATTAATTTAACATTAATTAATAATCTGTGGAAGTTTAGTCGATTTGTAAAAAGTGAGAAATCGAAGATAGTATATAAATTTTCATAGATATACTATCTGTTAGTTAGTTAATTTTTCATATATATATATATATATATATATATATATATATATATATATATATATATATATATATATATATATATATATATATATATAAATTATGCTAAAATATATAGATAAGCTTCATATTTAATATTGTACGTGTTATGGTTGATAAGCAATCTAATTAATAATAAATAAGTAAATAAAATAATTTTGAATTATATCAGGATACGAGAAGAAGAAGATAATTGTGTAGAGATCCAATTAAAATCGTATTTTGCAAATGGAAGATTTTAATTTTGATAATTAAGCTAAATATAAAATTTATATATTCATCACTATAAAGTAAAATATAAAGATATGAGTGCAATTGGATTTCATTCTAAATTTATATTTCCAGATATATACGTAGAAGATATATAATGTTTTAGGGTGACATATGAGTCCGATATCCTCTCTCTTTTTCATCTCTCTTCACATTTTTTTTAAGGTTTGAATACCTCGACCTTCATTGAAGATTCAAGATTGGAAGATCAAGAGACATTCTTTACTGGATTGCGAAAGAAGGATGCAGCATATTCACTATAAAGGACACGTACAACGCTGTTCGCAGGCCTATCCCTAAAGTGGGATGGGCGGGGTTAGTTTGGAACAAATACAATATCCCGCGCCATTCCTTTATTTCTTGTTTGGCAATCAAAGGCAAACTTGCCACCAGAGACAAGATTCTTAGTTGGGGCTTAAATACCCCTACGGAGTGTTCTCTCTGCAATTCTGACTCTGAATCTACAGCTCACATCCTCTTTGAATGTAGTTTCACTCAGAACATTTGGGCTTTTACTAGTCAAAAACTAGGCTTTCCTTCCCCCCCCCCCTTATGCTGGCAATCTTGGATCTCCAAGGCGTCAAGGTGGTCAAATTCTAATAGTCATTGTATTTGGCGTACATGTATTAATGCGGTCATTTACCATGTTTGGATTGAGCGGAATTCAAACATATTTGGATCCCCTCCGACCACGGCCTCCTCGTTATCCTTCCGTATCTTATCGGATCTCCGATATAGATTCTTTGGATCCAAGATTGGCTGGACAATGTAAGCGAAATTACATCCATTATATTAACTTATTTTTGCTTGTGTTACAGGTATTCTATGTAAGGGCTGGAGCATGGTTTCTGACTGATGGTGATCTCCATTCAGGGTTGGAGCATAATTGCTGACTGTTGCACCTGGAGTCTGCATATGCATCCGAGTCACCACCTTTCATCCCTTCATCAGTTTATTTATCATGTGATGTTTACTTCTGGTGCCTTTTCTCCTGTGATGGGTAAAGGGACACTGACTGGATTTAGTCATTTCTTGTCTTCTTAGTGACTTTCATTGTTCCGATGTATCACCTTGGGGTATACCCCATGCCTATGTATGCACCTTTTTAATTAATTTAAGTTTTCTTACACAAAAAAAGAGAGTTGTAGCAACGTGATAATATAAACAAAAGAGAATATTATTGTAGAAAACAACCACTAATATACATGTAATATTATGTAAGTGTTTATTCAATGTTTTTAGGGATTGCCTCATATTTAAAAGGGATTTGAAATACATATTTAGGAGTTTGAGCGATTAAAACTACTACTAATTAGTACGAGAGCCTTCCCATGTAGATCGATTAATAATTTTACTCATGTGGATTTAACTTTCAGGTGAGAGTCCACACCGTTGGTTTCGGTATGATTTTAGGGTTTCAATTGCATGTTTTTATTGATTTGATTAGACAAAACATGTTGTGGTTTGTGCTTCATTATGATGTTGATTGCATGACCAAAATTGTGTTTTTACCTCAATTTTAGGTTTGATTTGTTGCTAAAAAACTTTTAGATCGCACCCAAAAAATCTAGAATTTAGTAAAAATCCGTGATAATACAGTTTTACCACAACAACCCATGTTGTTGTCGCGATAAAACTGTCGTCAAACGGAATTTTCCACAACAAATGTCAATTTAACCTAAAAACGATAATGTTTGTCGTGACAGCACTGGGTTGCTACAACGAAAAGACCTTGTTGCAGTTGCGCACCTTGGGTGCACATTGACGGGTCTTATTTCAGACATGAGACCACATGATATGTTTGGACTTATTATTTTATATGTGTAGTTTTTTTTTGTATTTAAATTATATATAGATTACAGACTTCAGTAAATGAATCGTGAAGCCAACATATTAGTCCAAAGTAAATTTGTTGGTGAATTGAACTTAGGATATTAACAACTCTTGGTTAATACTATTACAAAATAAATTTCCCAAATAAAGGTTAATCTTTAACATATTTAATCATTTTTCTAAATTAAGTCGATTAAATTGATTAGCAATTACTTTTCTCAAACGTATACAAGTGTATGTTAATATGTTAATCCAAAGGTATCTTATTAGTGATGTAAGGTATACTTATATATAATATCTTATGTCTAAGTTTATATTCTAAATAAATGTATAACTTATGTGCTTTTTGTTATGCGTAATCTTGTATTGAATGCAAATAAATACATTTAATCCAGTAGGAAATAAACCTCACACTTTAAATAGGTTGTATTCAATGAAAGTACCAAATTGTGTTCGAACTAATATAATTTTGATATGGTATTAAGGACTATAAATACCACTCCCGATAGTATTATAAGGAGAAAAAAACATTTGGGGTGTGAGAAAAGTCAAATGTTGTGCCGGGAAATTATTAACAACAAATACCTTTAGAATTATATGGGGATGTAACAACAGAGGACGGCTATACAATTGAGTCTCTTAAAGTAGTTGAGAATTTTTATTCTAAAGTTTAATATAATTAAGATTAAGATGTTGTAGATTCATTTATCCACCACAAAATTTAATCTAAAAAGGATAATAAGGAAACATATTTGGAATGTCAATGATTGTTTCAAAGTTAATTACACTTAATATTGACATTCATAAATAAGTTATGGTAGGATTTACGTTTCAATGTGTTAGGTGAGAAGTGGTCAGTTAGCAAACTAACTTCTCGTGTTACTTATGAGAAAGAAGAATGTAATAAGAATGTCTGAAGGTGTATATTGTGAGTTCTCCGTAGGGGAAACAAATAAGAGAAATTGTGGTAGAGCATTTGATAATGTGATAGGAAATCGATAGTTAAAAATGAATGATAAGTTGTATTTATTTAATAAGCATAAAGAAACAATCAATAAACATACATGTATATGATAAACTAAATTGTAAAGCTTAATGTTAAGAAATCTTTGATACAAACGCTTATGTCATATGTGTAAGGCAATAATTGATGAACTTGTTATTAAAAGGTTTAGTAGATTCTTTTATTTATTCAAAATTTGGTGCATGTGTATACTATACAAAGGAAAAAAATACCACAATGAAAATGTTAGGTGCATACAAAGCGAAATAAGTTTTAAAGTTTATACATACTAATAATTGTGGATCGTTCCCAAATGCATCGTGGAATGAAAATTGGTATCTTATCTTATTTATAGATTACTTCTCTTAGTATGAGTATTTATACAATATTCATGAGATATTGGAAGCCATAAAACAAGTTCATAATTTTTAAGACAAATGTTAAATAACTTGGTAAAATCATTAAGTGTGTTAGATCTAACTGTGGTAGTAAATATTATAGTATATATGATAGTTTGGATGAGTATTATCGTGAACAATTTTTAAATTACCTAGAGGAGTATGGCATAGTTCATCGGACTATAATTTCAGGTTCACCCTACATAAAAGACGAATATGAAATACAAAACCGCATGCTTAAGGATATGATGATAAGTGTGATTAGTCATTCAACTTTACCAATATCACTTTTGGCAAAGCCATCAAATGTAATGCAATCATTCTCGATATAGTTCTCACTAAATTAATCATTAATACCACACTTGAGCTTAGGACTGAGTGCAGAATAACCATAAAGCATTAACATGCTTGGGGATATCCATATGAAGTGAAACCTTATAGGCTGAATCGAAATAAATTAGTTATTGCGGAAGTTAACTTATTTCACCAAATATTCAGAATAATCTAATGGCTTTAAGGTACAATAGAGATAAGAAGAACACCATATATTTGGATCATGTAACGTGTATTCAAGAATATGAAGATTCATGTGGTGTAAAGGTAAATGATTAGTCAGGTTTATGTAAAGTCGTGAAAAGTTATGATTCTCAGTGTGGATCAATATTATCAAGGAAAGTTATAAGTCAATGCAATAGAACATGATTTAGGATCTTGTCGTATTTTCTTAATAAACAAATTTAATTGGTCGTAAGTGAGTTTACAAAATCAAACAAAATTTCAAAGTTAATACGGAGAAAGATAAAAACTCAATTTGTGACAATAAGTTATACTCAATGTGAAATGATTGACTATAAATTGATATTCTCTTTGATTTCATGAAAGAATTCTTTTAGAACAATCATGACACTAGCTGCACGATTTGACCTAGATGGTGACAATAAGATTTTTTTTGGATGGTGGAGTCTAAGAACTTTGTAATTGGTGATTCAAAGTCAACAATATGCAAACCTAATAAATCTATTTAAGGGCTAAAATAAGTTTATTAACAGTGATAATGTTTTTTGAGGTAGTAATCTTTTTTAGTTTTGAGATGAACTAAGTTAAGGTTCGTGGGTATCAAACATTCAATGAGAGTAATTTCATATTTTGTTCGTGGGCCTTTTAACACTCCTATAGAAAAATAAGACAAATTAACTATAAGTCAATGTCTATAGACAAATTTTGAGATTAAGAAAATAAAGATACTTCATATGTTTCGGCATTCGGGAGTCTATATGGTTAAGTTTGCACAAAGCTGCATTGCCTATTATTATTAGGTTGTTGAGAAGGTGTGTAAGTAATCCAAATATAGACCATTAAGAAGTGTTCCAAAGGGTTCTTTAGTATTAGTTGATGAGTTTGGATTATCCAGTCACAACTTACTGTGTTATCCGGACAAGGTCAATTCAGAAATAAACATGCCACTGAACTATCCGGACAAGACAAAAGTAAAGAAACATCTAATTACTTATTGACTAAGAAATGTGCTAATCGGCTTAATATGTTAATGGGTTCTTACACTAGACTCGGTTCTATAACTTGACCCATAAGCCCATGGGTCCATAATTAAGGGTATAAATACCCCAACTACTTTCATTAATGAGGGTAATGAACATTTAATACAACCAAGCTGCTCAAATATCCCACTAATTTACACAAAAACATTTACTACTCTCTAAACTTTCCAAAACACTTAACAAAATTACCCCCAGCCTAAAATAAACCAAACCAAATTGGCGACCATAGTGGGAGGAGACGGTTCTTGAATCTTGCATTCAAAACTAGTAGAAAAATATGTTCAGATGGATTTGAACGATCAAGCAATTCCACCACCCGTGGTGGAGGTTGTTAGGGAAAACAATAAGTATACCACCGAGAAACGTGACAAGTTGAGGGCGGAAATAGAAGCATTAAGGGCCATTAAAAAAGCAGAAATAGGTTTGAAGGAAAAGTCAAAGGCGTTAGCCATTCATCATACTGGCAATCCGAGGGAGAATGATCCATCAGCAAAAACTCATTTAAGTACAAAAAAGATCCATGTCAGTTCTTAGAAGTCTCACTGGTCTAAGCCGGTGGAAAGTTCAGATTCTGAGTCCTCTAGTAGCTCTTCGAACAAAGCTGAGCTTGAAGAGTCTTTGTCATCAAGAATTGATGAGGGGAGGTCCAGGATGAAACAAAAGCTAGTTAGAAAGTATTCAAGGAATAGAGATTGACATGGGAGACTTAAAAGGCATTTGGGAAAAAAGTCATCTCACAACCACAGTCACAGGCATGTGGATCAGTTGTTGATCAATCTTTTTGCTTTCCATGATGAGCCAGGTATTTTTGCAACGCCCAATGAAGACACAGTCTTCAGTCGCAATAGGAATTGGAAACAATCACCATTGTCCACCAAGATACTGTCCGGAAACCTTCCCAAAAGGTTTGACAATACTAAAATGGAGAAGTATGATGAGAGTAAAGATCCGGACGACCATCTGAAGAAGTTTAAAAAATTCATGATGATGATAAACTTGTGTTTAGAGCTTTCTCCAATCTTTTACGGGGAGTGCTCTTAAGTGGTACAACAGTTTACCCCATGGTTGTATCAGAAACTTTGATACATTCTGGGTTGCCTTCCGAAGACAACTTGTGGGGAGTAAGAAAGTGAAGGGCAATAGAGATACCATCATCCATTGCGCCCAAAACCCAAATGAGTCCTTGAAGGACTATATAAGTCGATTCGTAAAGACTAAGAATAGGTTAGCAGATTGCTTCGAGCAGGTGGCAATTGCTTCCTTAAGACAAGGTTTGAACCTTGGGAATCTAGCTGATTCAGTGAGAAGGAATAAAGCTATGACTTGGGGAGGTTTGTTAAATCAGATGGGAAAGCAAATCAACGTAGATGAAACTAAGAAGACCAGGGTACACCGACAGGTGAGGTCTGCCCCAACAGCTCAAAACCAAAACCAGTCCGGATACAAGGCCAAAGAAACCGGAGAGGGGTCCAACATGGCCAAACAGACTCAATCCCACCCAAATCCAGCTCAGAGCCAGCAATCCAGGAATAAAAGAAGTCCTTGGGTTCAACCGGAGTGGTTTGCGGAGTTAAAAGAAAATGTGGCAACCATTTATGACAAGACTAAAGATGAGATTTATTTTCGGAAACCAACAGCACTTCAATCTCCTAGGGAAAGTTGTAATACTTGTTTTTGCCAATATCAGCATGATATTGGCCATAACACCGAAGACTGCATCACTTTAACGCAAGAGGTGCAGAATCTTATTGAACGAGGAAAATTGGGAGCTTATGTCAAGAGAAGGAGTGGAAACATGCCTGAAAATTCTCCCCGAACTGGCCCTACGAACAATGCATGAACATCTGCTCCAAAGGGGTCAATGGTGATCCTTGAAATATTTGATGTTGATTCGAAGTACTTGGATCCTGATCCAACCCGGAATGAAGTAGGGGTCATAACAGAACAAACTAAGACGGTGTCCGGACTCATAAGCTTTTTTGATTCACTTACTATATTTGGAGGGGATACCATGACTACGCCTACTCCTTCTTCAAGGAAGAGGCATGTTCACACTCTGGCCACTCAGTTAGAGGAAGGCATGTCTTCTTATCAGTCCTGAACCCCTTTTCCATTCATAGTTTTTTTATGAGGATGATTTAAGAAATATCGCGGGGCCTCATGAGGATGTTGTGGTGATAGGAGCTTTTATTAGGAGCAATGATATCAGACGAATTCTGGTAGATACAGGCAGTTCGTCAAACATCCTCTTTTTAAGTTCTTACAAACAGATAAAAAATTCGGCCGTTATTCAGCGTTTGAACAGAACCATTGTGGGCTTCACATGGATTTTCTGCGGATGTAATCGGAAAATTTGAGGAGGAGGTACTGTTGGGCAATGACACTTTTTAAAAAGATGGTCAGAGTATTATTCGTTGTAGTAGACTGCCCCACATGTTACAATGCAATCTTTGGGAGGTCTTGGCTCTCTAGAATGCATGTTGTGGCCTCAACAGTCCACCAGTGTTTGAAGTATGCGATTCAAGGGCAGGTGGGTGTTGTCCGAAGTAGTCAGAAGATAGAAAATGAGTGTTATGCAACTGCAATTGCTCCTAAGACCTTAAGAGCTGTTCAAATTAGTGAAGATTAACAGTTACCGATGGGAATGGTGAGATTGATGACCCCAGAGAGGCCCCTGGAATTTTAATACCGGTTGAAGAAGTTGAAATTCATTCCTTAGCAGAGGTTAGAAGTGTTAAGATTGGCTCCAAGATGGCACCAGAATTAAAGAAAAAGTTGTTCTCTTTTTTAACAAACAATCATCATGTTTTTGCTTGGTGCAACGGTGATGTAACCGGAGCGCCTGCAAATGTTATCTCTCACAAACTATCAGTCTGGAGTGATGTTGCACTTGTTGTGCAAAAGAGGAGGCCTTTTTCAAAGGAAAAGGCGGATGTAATAGTAAAATAAGTTGACCAACTTACCAAGATGGGGCACATAAAGGAGTCTCAGTACCCTTTGTGGACAGCCAATCCAGTGTTGGTTAAGAAAAAGAATAGGAAATGGCGCATGTGCATTAATTTTACCGACCTCAATAGAGCTTGCCCAAAAGATCTCTACCCGGTTCCCCGGATAGACCAGTTGGTGGACTCAACGTCTGGTAACAAGTTATTGTCTTTCATGGATGCCTTCTCTGGGTACAACCAGATTCAGGTGGATCCGAAGGACCAAGATCATACTACGTTTGATACGGACATAGGTCTTCATTGTTACAAGGTGATGCCTTTTGGGTTAAAAAATGTTGGGGCTGCTTATCAGAGGTTGGTGAACAAGACATTTGCTGATCAGATTAGTAGAAATATGGAGGTGTACATCGACGATATGATGGTTAAAAGCTTAGAAGAAGATTTGCACATAATTGATCTTCAAGAAATTTTTGCCAACTTGACTAAGGTAAGTTAAAAAAGAAAAATATGGAAAACAAAGGTGAAACACTTACCCGTACTCTTCCATCTTCTAGTTAACGTACTTGGGTTGATATTGACTTTGATCTTCCTGTCATTCTCCCAAATCCCACTGATGAACAAGAACTGTGTTCTCTAGTTCTTTTCAGACTCTAGTAGGTCGTCTACCACTTTGAAATTGTTTCCCATGTTATGATGGTAGAAGGGAATGTGGTGATTCTTACACAGACTTGCCACATCGACAAATTTCTCCATTGGAAGAATAATTTTGGACAACCTCGATGCCATTATGCAGGCGAGAAGAGAGTACCAGACGTTAGGGCTCAATTGGCTTGGGCAGAGCTTCACCAGATGAAAATACCGGACAATATCTGGGTCCAGTGGAAACCGAAGTCAGTGAAGATAACAACCTTATTGAGCTTACATTCTATCGGAGTCTCCGGTGTGACTGGTATTCTCACATTCACTGAATCTGGGATCCCCCACTTTGTCCGAATCCGGCGCAACTCCGCTGTATTGGTGTATAAATAGTTTATGTTCTGCAAGGCCAGCAAATATTTGATGGAGACATGTTTGAAGCAGGGGCCTACCTTGCCCTCTAGGGATGCCGAAAGATCAGGGTTAGTCAAGCAGACCTTGACTTTGCATTTGCCTTTCCTGTCAGAAGCAGCCTTCCCAGTTTGGCCTAACGCTTCAGTTTCGAAGGGGGCTTCTTCGATATTGTCTTCCATCACTTCTTCCATTACTGTGGAAGGTTAATAAGTTATTGTGAGTGGGAGGCGGTCAGCTTCTGGCGCCATAGGCTATTCGGATGAATGAGCACCTGTTGTTTCCAAAGGCCTAGTGTCCGGTTGAGGTTGAGATCCAGAGGACTTTGCCTTTAAGGCTATATTAGGTGCCTCTGATCTGGAAGGCTTATCTTTTGAAGTGACCTTAGATACCTCCGATTCCGGAAGGCTTTGTTTGTGAAGTGGTTGTTTGGGTTTTGACCAGACGAGTCATCCGGCGTGGAGTAGACGATCTGGAGACTTCTTAAAATCTGAGCCCATGGCCAAGAAAGGAGAGGGTTTTCTAACACTCGAAACCATTTTTTCCTTGGTAGTGGAGGTTTGGGACTCATGCACAGAAGCGCTTGAGGGGAGAGGAGAAAGACTTGGTTTAAACAAATATTTGGGTCTTGGGTTTCTGGTGGAAGATGACCCTTGCTCAGTTTCTTGGGATGGTTCACTAGATTTTTTACTTGGAGAGACCGAGAGACCAGCAACGATACGATTCTCCTTTCGACTTTTCTTTCCTTTTCTAGTTCTGACAAGTTCAATCAGCCGCCTTTCACAAGAGCGTTTCCGGCTGTGAACATAAAACTATTCAAAAACAAGTTTGAAAGCAAAGGTGAAAATCTCTCTAAATTTCTGAGTAATGAAGACAATGAAACAGTGACAACTCATTTATATATCAAATACGAAAAGGTAATTGTTGCCTAAGAGGAGTTGAAGAGGTTTGGCAATGATTAAAGACGGCGTAGGCACGGGTAAAATCAAATGCCTATGTTACTTTCTAGGCTTAGTGAGAGCGCCAATCTAGGAAGAAAAACGGTTGGTAGGTCGAATCGAATTGTGACACGTGTCCCACGATCTTAAAAGAAGACTCTTAGAATTTTGGGAAAAAAGTCAGTTCGGACTAACTTCGAACTAGATGCATAGGCAGGTCGGACAAAATTATGACTGGCTAAGTAAAGTTTTTAGCCCTACCAAAGATATTTGACAAGGCCTAAAAATGGGCTACTGATGAGTTCAGACATAAACATGCCATTGAACTATCCGGACAGGACAAAAGTAAAGATACACTTAATTACTTCTTGACTAAGCAATGTGCTAATCAGGTTAATATGTTAATGGGTTTTTAAACTCGACACGGTTTCATAACTTGACCTGTAAGCCCGTGGGTCCATAATTAAGGGTATAAATACCCCAACTACTTTTATTAATGAGGGTAATGAACATTTAATACAACCAGACTGCTCAAATCTCTCACTGCTTTACAAAAAAAACATTTAATACTCTCTAAACTTTTCAAAACACTTGACAAAATTACCCTCAGCCCAAAATAAACCAAACCATTAGCAACAAACAAAAAGACATATGTTGACATATCGAAAGTCGGATAATTGGAGATAATTGGATACTTTGATTCAAATTTTAGTAGGATATATAATTTTTTTAGTAAAACATTGGGTAATATATTCATATTAGTTGAAGGTAAAATATTATGGATAAGGGTAAAATATCACTAGTTGCATTATCCATTATATAGGTAAAATTTGTTGCATACTTTAAGGCGTCCAATCAATCATTATGATTAAAATTTTTGGTCATTTTAGAAGGAATACAAAGTCTCATACGACTATAATATGAAAATAATTATATGATCAATTGGAAGGAGCTCAACTAAGGCTATATATATTGACTTTATGTATATAGAAGAGAGTATACAGAGTCGTAACTCAATATAGAGCATATCGGTAACTGGACATAATTTTATAATGAACGTAAATCAATATAGAGCATATCAATAATCTGAAGGGGATTCAAAATACAGATCTATGAGTTTGACTGATTCAAACTTCTAACATATTATACATAGGTTTGAACGCATCTTTAAAACCAATATAATATTTCACAAAAAATATTTAAGATTAAACTATCGACAGTGGGTCATAATTTTTTATGTTAACAATCAATAGTTACATGACTATTGCAAGGAATTCAACATTCATGGTTGCAGCGATGAGCCAAACGACCACGGTTAAACTCGCATTATCAAGATGGCAAACTCTTAAATATTTACATTAGTCTTCACCGCGGTAAAGTTTAAGATCTTTGCTAAAATAGTACATGAAATTACATGTATTTGGTGATGGTTATAATTCATCGTTACAATTTATGCTCATTGTCATTTTGATTTGGGAGAACTCTAGGTATTTGGCATATTTTTTCTGGGCCACACTGTTTTAATTAGAATAAGTTATCATTACGAGCATGTTTTAAGCTGTATTATGCATTGCAACACATGGCACATTACACAATTTTTCTTTGCAGACCAATTTACTTCGAATGCCCTTTGATACTTTATATTGACCTATATAAGTATCGCTTCTTAGATTTTCAAATTTCTTAATCCAAACTTATGTCTCAATCCATAATTTTAATTATTTTATTCAATCAACATTACAACAATTTATCACTTAATTAAATAACATTTTTTATTTCATCAATAAGATAACACATTTGTCCATGAAGTAACATATATTTTATTTCAATATTATTTTAGTGTAAATATAACAAAGTTGACCTAAAATATTTAATACTTGTAAGTTTGAATTAGTCGTCTCATGTTGTCAAACCGGCGTGCTAACATATATAATTATTTTGACTAACTTATTTATCTTTGTTTTTGCTTAGCATAATTATGGTTGTGTGCTTATTCGGCTCATGAACTCAATCTCTCATGAAAGACAATGTTATCTCTTAATTTTCATAAGTAAAATTATTAACGTGTTTTGTTATCTTTAAAAACACATATCACAAACAAATTGAATTATGTTAAAAGTTCTCCAAACTTAATCATATTTTGTAATGACGAGCATATAATATATATCAAATGGAACTCATTCTATATGTTGAAATTTTTCCCCATTTATTTTTAGTTAATCATTATAGAATATCCAATAACTAAAAATTATAATATTGGGACATATGTCTTTAGCCTTTTAAAAAAAATATTGAATAACTATCTCAATAATACTATAATCGTTTGTACTTAATTTTCTAATAAATTTACTTAATATATTGACCATAAATAAAATATAAGTTTTAAAGTATATAATCAACTTCTTATAAGATTAATGTAATACAATGAAGTAAACTGTATGTCTCTTATTATTTATAATTTTTAAACTTGGATCAAATATGTATATGTTTCATTAATTTTTGAATGCTTAAACTTGTTAAATAATTTTTCAATATATTGAGGTGGACTTAGGGCATAACCCATAGTATTTCGGAGTATGTTTGTTATGCGAATAATGTCTATTTTATAACATCTTTTATTTTAAAGTTAGAACACATAAACCTTTTTGTTTTAATAATAATTCTCGTATTATTTTACTCAAGATAATAAACTTATTTTATTTATTTTTGCATAAAAACTTATATATATTGTATCGTGTCCAAACTCATCAGATACTATAGTATGATCATTAACGTATGATCATTTTTTATGTTAATTCTTATGTGTTTGTTTTAAGATATATAATGTTTTTCTAAATCTACACATTATATGAGAGTACAAATCACTTGGATTGATTCATTTAGACCTTCTAATCTAAATTTAATTTAAGACTATATATATATATATATATATATATATATATATATATATATATAATATTGAAATTATATATCGATATAATCATGAAAAACATTGCTACACGTGTGGTTTTTGTAACCGGATCATATATGTTAAAACAAATATTATTTATTTCTATCAACACATATTGCCTATAAATATATTACTAAATGATTGTATAATACCATATGTTTGGTATTTATTTTGAAACATCAACTTACCGTATTGAAATCTAAATTAAATTTAATAATTATAAAGTATGATTTTGAAACATCACTTATCGTTTATCATTTTTTGTCAAAATATGAAATATTTAGAAAACATTGCATTTTTATAATATTTAAAATCAAAGAAAGAATTATAATAATTTTCAAGTTGATTTCTTCATAATTTTCTAGTATTAAATTTAAACAAGTATTTTGAGAGCACATCTCATCAAATATTTGAAATTCATGTCATTTTTCTATTTGACTCATAGGAGTTTCACAAGGTTATTCTATAATTTAAGTTTCCTATTGTTAAGTTTTTATTTTCGACAACGGTTTGAGTCTGATTATCGATGTATCAAATACTATAAATTAAAATTTTATTTGTTAATAATAATAAATAATTTGTTGTTTTATATTTTTCTCAACCATTCTATATATAGATTTTAAAGTATCATTTTAGAACAACATATTATTTAAAAAAATCAAGATGAAAGGCTTAGCCACAAGTCATGATATTTTTTTCTCACCGCAACAAGCAACATGAGAATCGATTACATTACTGTTTCAAGCAATATAATGGTCTTTACGATGAAACATTATATTGTCATGCTGAAAAGCTCGTTGATATGTTTTAGTTTTTGCTTTAATATGTGATATGTTCATAAAATATGTTGCATATATAATAGTTAACCCCATAGTAAAACTGGTAAGAAAGTATGGCTAAGCATACTTTGGATACTTTCTAATAATATACGAGTTTATTTCTCAGATACACACCATTTATCATTAAGAAACATGACATGCTACATTAAGTAAATATTTTCAGGTAGACCAAATGATCCATGAAGCTATCCACCTGAACCATCATACTTTATATAACATTCACCATTATGACCATATATAATGTATTTAGTCATTTCACTGAGCTATATAACTCAACCTCGACCTTACTTGGTTTGAACTTCTTTATGGTTTCAGATTTTCATGCGATATGAAAATATATTAATATCATAATAATTTTCTATTAGTGAGATATAATATATTTAAATATTCCATAAGACTACATAAAATTAATTGAGGATGTTTATGTGGATTAGTTTCAAGATATTGTTGTTTGATGAGTATTAAATTTCTCATGTTTGTTTTGTTTCATTTTGATTTATTCAATGCATGTTTTAAAGTCATAATAATCCGATGTTCCTAAAACCTTTAAATATTAGGTTTTTAGTGTTTTTAAAGGATTGATATAAATGTTTTGTGCCAATATATATATTATGTATAATTTAATTTAATACTATAGTGTTTAATTGTAATACTTTATAAATATCAATTTTTATGAATTATTATTACATTCAAAATTACATGAGTTAACATCTTTGCTACCAAGACAAAATTATCATACAAGAAAGATCAAACTTGTTAAATAATGGAAAATAACAAAATAATTCCAAAACTTACATATAAATTTATTTTAATGATAAAAAGTTTCAAGCAATTTTGAAAAAAAATGAAACTATAAATCTACCAAACGACCATGTAGTTCACGTTTTAATTAAAATATATTTTGTATTATCAGTGAGTTTTATTTTATTGAATTTTAAAATACAAACATAAGTGGTTATCGTTGCATTAACCTATCAAATATTTATAGAAAATGAAAATAATTTAACTAATTAACAGACAAATAAGTAAGCTTAATATTTAACACATCCATATTTACAATCCATCTGATTTTTTTAAATATATAAGATACTTGCAAATAATAACCTTTTTATTTGGAGTTATTACTCATTTTATAGATCTAAACTCTGTGCAATTGTGACAAAATTATTTTACAAATTTTTATCTTTAGAGGATTTTATGATGTTAATATATTTAATGTTCTTGCTGAATTTATCTTCTTCATTCATCGTTTGATCGAGAATCTTTGCGACAACATGATATGTAAGCTCTAACGACACCTGATGATGCGAGAGTCTAGGAAAATAAATAATACTAAGGTTTAATATGACCAATATATGGACTCAAATTCTAGTCGACAAAATATTAGTCATTATTAGAGAAGATCCCTTTTTCATATCACATGAAACTCAAAGAAACAACATGTAAATGACATGGAAGTCTGGAACCAAAGGTAGACATCACTACACCTCTACCTAAATCTTCAACCAATGTTAGGATTCAGTAATGATTATTTGTGAGGGTTAGTAATACCTCATAATGACGCGGTATTAATCGCAATGGAATTGGCATAGGTGGAATTCAAAAACATTATAATGAACATCAGAAGCTCAACCAACAATCCATACAAGAGTACACACGAAAAATGAAGGATACTATAATCTTGATTTATTCTTAAAGGATTTTGATTGAATTCAACGATGTATATGCCAATGTAATTCAATATCTTTTAATAGATGTCGTTCTCATAGTGAGAAAAGTTCATAAAGAAGGTCAGATATTTGTTTATAATAGTGGAATATCAATTCTCTTACAACTTAATTTTGAGAAGATGATGATTAGAACAAATGCATAATATAGTATTTATAATATATTAGTGTATTCGATACACAATCAACGGTAAGTTATGAATGATCACGTGAATCATGAGACTTCTAAAGAATTCTATACAACTTCTCTACCCTTCATAAATAGGTAATTAACGGGGGACCTAGTCGTCCTTTAGGATATGGGTGATCCTAGAAAGGTTCTCCACCTTATATAGCCAATAGAGGAAGTTGAAAATATCAACATGGAAGGAAGAAAGATATAATGGAAATATATGTAATATACCCACATAACTGAGACATATTTTACTCAAATTTTTACAACACAACTTAGATATCTTTACTTGGAAGGCCCAAGATGTCACATGGGTCATGGTCTAAGTTATATGATACAAATTGTCTATCAATAACAATTTTTGGTCTATAAAATAAAATAAAAGATATTACTCTCAATAAAAATAAGAGACCTTATTGAAGAAGTAGACACACTTACTAGTGTAGGCCACATTCGAGAATCACATTACCAAGTTTGGACAACCAATACATTACGAGTAAAAACGAAGAATGCCAAGGAGCGGATGTGTATAAATTTTATTGACCTCATCAAATCTTATCTGAATGATCATTTCCCTCTCATAATAAT
Organism: Limnanthes douglasii subsp. nivea; assembly: GCA_036936605.1. NCBI lineage: Eukaryota > Viridiplantae > Streptophyta > Magnoliopsida > Brassicales > Limnanthaceae > Limnanthes > Limnanthes douglasii. Next base: position 34,790,474 of record JAUPFV010000004.1, read on the forward strand.
AGATCAACTTGTGGACACAACATCCATTAATAAGATGTTATCATTTTTGGATGCCTATTCCATATACAACCAAATATACAGATGCATGAAGATGATATTTAACACATAAAGTTTTATACCACAAAATGAATGCATTGTTATGAAGTAATGTCATTCAGGTCGAATAAAGTTAAAGTTGCGTGTCAGTGACTTATCAACAACGTTTTCATAACACAGTTTGGCCTAAACCTGATATATTATATTGACGTCATGTTGATACTATCATTCAAGAAGAAGATCATCTCGTTGACTTATATGAAACCTTCGCCAACCTCAAACATGTCAATCTAAAGCTCAATCCATATAAATGTAATTTCAGCGTCAGGTCCAGTAAGTTCCTCATGTTCATGATCACTGATAAATGCATTGAAGTCGACCATAGTCAATTCTTAAATCTAGTCGTCATGGATCCTCCATAAAATACAAAATAAGTATAAATATAAGTAGGACAATCAGTTGCATTAAATTGGTTATTTTTTTTATATCTTTGGGAAAATGCTAACCTTTCTTCCAAATTTTGCGAGAAGGGTGGAAGTTTAAGTGGATTTCGGCTTGTGAATAAGTTTTTTTACAACATTAATAAGTTCCTAGCTTATTTTGAAGTATTGAAAAGTTGATCCATAATAATTTTTGTTTATATATTTGGAAATGGCTCCAAAGAAATATATTATGTAAGTAAATATTTATTAAGTGCATAAAGTAGATATTTATAACTATTAAAGTTCACCTTAGCACTGGTGGTTGCCGCTTGAAAGATGAGACCCTAGTTTAAAGGTAATTCATGTGTAATTTATTTTGAGTAATGTATTGTAAAATTCAGATGTAACTGGAAGATTAACTACGTGGTCCATGAAGCTGAGAGACTATGATATTCAGTTCGTACTAAAAGTGACAATCAAAGCCCAAACCATGGTTATATTTCTTAACCGAGTACCATTATGAAAGACTAATTTTTACAAAAGAGAAGTTATAATCAACATGGCAGAAACAATAATGAAGGCTCAGGGTAAAAGTCCAACTTATTTCTCACACACGACATATCTTGACACAATTTATTAAATTTGGCTTCCATCTTCTAATAATGAGACAAAATATAAAGCCCTCATCTTGGGCCTTTACTTATCTAACATTTGCGGAGCCAAAATAGTATGAATCTTGAAAAATTCCCAGCCATTGGTTCATCAAGCACTCAGTCAAGATGCAGTTATAAAAACACCATTATTCAATACTTAAAAGAGCTTATGCACAATACAGATCTATTCAATAAAATTATTTTTCACCAAGGCCCAAGAGCACTCAATCGAGATGAAGTTATAAAAACACTATTATTCAATACTTAAAAGAGCTTCGGTGCAAGGCAACTCTATTTACTAAAGGTACTTTTGAAAAAGGTTCAACAACATATAATGTGACCTCTAATACTTTATTGTCTTTGGCATATATGACCTCTCATCGTGAGTCATTTTATAAGATAAAACTTTTATCACCCTCTCCAAAAGTCTCTTACCCACAGTCTCGAGATTAGGTTTCATGGTAACTTAAGAGAAATAAGTAGAACAATATTGGTAAACACTTCAATATAAATACCAAACCATTGATTCATTGGCTCAGCCCCAATGAAGTAATATTCATAGTGAAGGACTTCATAATGGAGAAGGAAATGCTCACTGTAAGTACAAGGCATTGCAAAGAATAATTTGCTACAATGGTATTATTGACTTACTATAATTAATATGAAAATAGCAAAGTCAAGCTTTGGGAGGAAGAGAGTTCATACTAGTAGCAGTAAACTACTTTTCTAAATGGGTAGAAGTGCAATCATTGGTGAAAATTATGGCCAAATAAGCCATAAATTTCCTCATACCTAATATGTATTACAAATATAGCATACCAAGAGTCATCACAACGGACAATGAGACTCAAATCTAAACAAAAGGCTCACATGGTTGTGCAACACAAGAAGTATTAAGAAATTGTTGTTTTCGCTTTTTCAATATTAGGAAAATGTCCAAATTGAGGTGACTAACATCAAAATATCATATGTCATAAAAATTATATGCCGTAAGGAACTAGCTAGAATGTTTGTTAGAATTTATATGGTTTTACAAGACCACTCTGTGATAAAAAAATATATGAAATACCCTTTGTTTTAGTGTACGACATGAAAGCAATTGTATCAGCCGAAATTACTATACCCTCCTACAGATATTATACATACGAGGAAAGAAGTAATTTAGAAGCAATGAGTGTTGAACTATATATAATTAAGGATTTGTTTTATATATTAAAACACATCTTTGGTCAGAGCAATATAAAACTTTGATGCAAAACAAATAGAATTCTAAAGTTTGGTTTCAAAGCTTTGAGGTAGGGTACAAAGTTATCTAAAAGTCTTCCTTCATACCAAGGATAAAAGTATCGGCAAGTTGGACCCCAAGTAGGAAGATACTTACACTATTTAATCCAAAGTGAAGTCGGGAACATAAAAGTTGTTGGATGCAGAAGGTTACCATATTCAACACCCTTAAAACATCGGGCATCTAAAGCTCTACCATTCTTCATAAGATTCAGCTCATTGTTATTTATTTATCTTATGTAAGCGCTTTATTATACTTGGGAGGTACTTTAATCTACTTCGATAGCCTGAAAAGGTTTTAAGAATCCATTCATCTTTAATAAACGTTTATTATTTCCATTAAAAAAATCTAAGTTTATTTTACATCACAACAATATAGTATATTATACATGACAACAAAATCCAACCAACATATATGATGATTGTAAAGTACCCCCAATGACTTTATGAAATCTCCCAAACTAAGCAAAAAACAAAGGATGAACCTAAAATGATTCTAAAGTTAATTTTCATCACAAAATAGAGCGTCGGTACAACTCGTAGACCAAAAACAAAAGATAAGTTTGAGATGATGATAAAAAGTATTGTTAGTACCTTGGAGAGCTTCAACTCTCATCCAAACAAGAACATACAAAAAGAAGATAAGTCAAGGAGTCCATGTAACCCTAAATTAAACAAAAAGTGATATGATAACTCTCAAAAGTAGTCCAAAAAAGAATCATACACCCTCTAAAAAACAAACAAATAAATAAAGTTTAGTTATTTCTGAACATAATCTAAATAATGATCATATGTGGTCCTTATGCGGTCTTTTACTTGAAACTAATCACTCCAACTAGAATAACAAAGTACCACATTATAAAGTGTTTATTTATGATAAATAAATAAAATCAATAATAAAGCACATGCCATAAGAAATTATAGATGATTAAATTCACTCAATTTATATAAACAATCAAAATTTCCCATGCCACATAGATTTTGTTCATAAAATTTATCTAACCATAGGGAAGTTTACGACATAATTGCCTTCACGCTTACGAAAATACAATACTAATAACATGTGACACTTCTAGCCTGCGTGGTTGAAGCTTCATATTCACATGTTCTAGAACACCACAACAGAATAGGATCGTAAAAAGAATTAATATAAAAATATATGATAAAGTATGAAGCAGCTTTGGCATTATAGTGTTGGAAAAAAAATTAGGTCGAATATATCAATATAACTTGTTACTTGTTGAATCAATCTCCATAAATGACTATTGATTGTACACCTCCCTTTGAGATTTACTATGAATCTTCATCTAATTACGAACATCTAAGGGTGTTTGATTGTCATACGTACGCTCACATGGGAGATGGTAAAATTAAACCAAGGGCAAAAAAATGCATAATCCTAAGACATGTTAGCGGAGTGAAAAAATGTAAGTTATAAACTACAGCTCATAATTCTCTAATTTTTATTGTTAGTAAAGGCATGACTTTTAATGAGTTTGTTTTACTAGACAGTTAGAAGGATGAAGTAGAATTGGTCATACGTACGTGTCAAATATCTCTTGTTTTCCACATCCTCTAAAAAATCAGATTCAACAACACCAACCATTCATCCTACAAATATCCTTCATCTATCTACCAACATTAGTCTTGTTAAAGGTCAAACCAGCATTTGCATATTCTTAATTGATATATTGGCCGAACTATTAAATCAGGTCATAAAAAGCGATGATATGGGGTTGAATGTTAAATCAGGTCGGAAAACAGATTACGATGGAAAAGACTAAGAAATCTAGAGTACCACGCCAAAATAGGTCTGCTCCAACAACGCCAATCCACAAACTAGTACTCAATCTCATGCCACAGTTAGTTACATGCCTAAAGATTCCGGAAAAGGATCACATCGGCCAAGACAGAATCAATCAAGTCAATCTCAACAATTTAAACCTAAGAGGGGTCCATGGGTTCAACCCGAATGGTTTGCCGAACTAGGGGAGAATGTGGCTACCATTTATCATAAAACTAAGAATATTGTGCATTTTAGGAGACTAATACCAATTCAGTCTCCTAGAGAGAATCAGAATACTTATTTTTGTAAATACCATAATGATGTGGGTCACGATACCCAAGAATGCATTGCACTAAAACAAGAAGTGTATAACTTAATTGAGAGAGAGAAGTTGTCAGCTTTTGTTAAAAAAACAACAAGGTGGAGTAGGCCAATCAATACCCAATCTAATGCAAATGCAACCCAAGCTGCATCACCACTGGTCAAGGACAAAGCATATGTGAAATTCGGAATATCTAGATCTTGACCCCGATCGAGAATCAGGTTGGAATGATAGCATAAAAGGTTTCTATAATATTCGATCTGTGTAATTTTTTTGAATCCCATACTATTTTTGGGGGAGTTACTATGAATGCACCTTCAAGCTGCTCAAGAAAAAAACATGTTAATAGCTTAAAACTCAAATAGAGGAAAACATATCTACACATATTTATCAAATCCCTGCTTTGTTCATTATCTTTGATGAAGATGATTTAAGAGACATTATTGGGCCATATGAAGATGTTGCGGTAATATGAGCATCTATTGTAGAAAATAATGTACGAAAGATTTTAATTGATACCGTCAGTTCGAAAATTTACTGTTTTCATCCACCTACAAGCAAATGATAAATCCCTTAGTTATCCAGCATTCAAGTAGGACCATAGTAGGGTTTACTGGAAGTACGGCTGATGTAATTGGGGAATTTGAATAAGAGGTTTTATTGGGGAAAGGGTCATTCAAGAAGTTGGTAAGAGTTTTGTTTGTGGTAGTTGATTGTTCGGCATCTTACAATACTATATTTGGTAGGTCTTTGTTATCCATAATGCATGCAGTAACTTCCACGGTCCACCAGTGTTTGAAATATGTTATGGGAGGGCAAGTAGGCGTCATCCGAAGTAGCCAAAAGGTAGCCTCTGAATGTTATGTATTTGTTCTTGCTTTGAAATCACTAGAAGCAATAAAGGTTAACAAAGAGTAGCAATCAGCAGAGCCTTCTACCAACCAAAACAAGATAGATGATCCGAGAGAGGCTCTTAGTGTGTTAATCCCAGTCGAAGATGTAGAAATTCATTACTTGGTAGAACGTAAAAGTGTCAGGGTTGGATCTAAACTACCATTAAAGCTAAAAGAAAAATTATTATCTTTATATTCTAGATAATTTGCATGTGTTTTCATGGTGCAACGAGGATGTGACTGGAATGCCAGCTACTGTGATTAGTCACAAACTATCTATCCGATCTGATGCTGGGCCAGTGGTACAAAGAAGAAGATCATTTTCAAAATAAAAATCTGAAGTGATTGTCCAAGAAGTAGATCGGTTGACGAAGATGGGGTATATCAAAGAATCCCAATACCCCTTTTGGACAACTAATCCTGTTCTGGTCAAGAAAAATAATGAAAAATGACGTATGTGCATTGAATTTATAGATCTCAATAGAGCTTTCCCTAAAGATCTTTTCCTAATGCCCCGGATAGATCAGCTTGTGGACTTTACATTAAAGAATAAGTTGTTGTCTTTCATGGATGCCTTATTTGGGTATAATCAAATACAAATGAATCTTAATGATCAAAACCATACTACTTATATTACTGATATGGGACTTCACTGTTATAAGGTAATGCCATTTGGGTTGAAAAATGTTGAAGCCACTAATCAACAATTGGTGAATAAATCATTTGCTAATCAGATCGGAAGAAATATGGAAGTCTACATCGACGATATGATGGTCAAGAGTCCTAAAGAATAGGATCATGTCTCTGTTCTCCAGAAAACTTTATCCAGCCTAGAAACCATCAATTTGAAATTAAATCCTCAGAAATGCACCTTTGGTATCTATTCTGGTAAATTTATAGGCTATATAATAAGTGAGAAAGGGATTCAAGATGATCCGGATCAGTTAAATGCATTGTTAGCTATGGATCCAACCCAGAATACTAAAGAAGTCCAGAGGTTAACTAGAATATTATCAACTTTAAACCGGTTTGTTTCAAGGTTATCAGATAAATATGCTCCATTTTCCCAAGTCTTGAAAAATGCAAAAGACTTCAATTGGTCTCCTAACTGTGATCAAGCTTTCCTTGGAACTAAGAGTCACTTTTCCTCACCCAAGACATTGTTCAAACTTGTTTTTGGAGAAAGACTTGATATGTATATGGCTGTATTGGATTATTCTGTAAGTGTTGTGTTAGTACGAGAAGTGGATAATTACCCTCGTCCAGTTTAGTATATAAGCAAGAATTTATTAGAAGCTGAGAATATGTATTTAAAGTTAGAAAAGCTAGCTTTGGAGTTGGTGGTAGCTGCTAGAAAGATGAGGCCTTACTTTCAAGCAAATTCAATCCTCATTCAAACTTTCCCCCCATAAGAATGTACTGTAAAAACTGACATATCAGGAAGAATGACCAAGTGGTCAGTTGAGCTTGAAGATTATGATATTGATTTTGCGCCTCGAACAGTAGTCAAAGCTCAAGTTGTGGCCGATTTCTTAGTTAAATTCCACTCTAAACGGTCTCATGAAAAAACAGAAGTTACTAAGTTTAAAAAAGAATGGGTAGTCCGAACAGACGGTGGGTCTAGTACAATGGGATGTGGAGCTGGAATTTTCCTAACCTCTTCCTATGGAGATACCATTTACCAAGCCATACATTTTGGCTTCAGAGCATCCAATAATGAATCAGAGTATGAAGCAACCATAGCTGGTTTGGGGTTAGCTCATATATGTGAGGCTAAAAGAGTCAAACTAATAAGTGATTCCCAATTGCTTATCCAGCATGCTCAAGGGAAATCTGAAGCCACAAAAGAACACTTGATAAAATATTTACAAATATTAAAGGAAGTCACCATCGGCTTTAAATGCATCAGATATGAGCATGTCCCTAGATTGGAGAACAACATAACAGATTCATTAGCCACTATCATATATTCCGAAGCATATCCCTGGATTCTTATGCAAGAATGTCCTTTTATAGATGCAACTACATAAAACAAAGTTTAAATTTGAGAATTTTTTCACATATCCGATGGACTCTTTAAAAATTGGAGGAATAAAATCCAAAATTTTATTACTAGTGGAATTATACCTCTGAACAAAGCTTTGGCTAAGGAACTGAGATATAAAGCTCGTGGTTTCCTAGTCTTGAGAGGATTTATTTATAAAAAGTCTTTCACGAAGCCTCTACTACGTTGCCTCAGATTGCATGAGGCCGGAAGTGTTCTATAAGAATTGCATGATGGAGAAGGGTCAACACATTATGGTTATAAAGTTTTAAATAGAAGAGTCTTACTAGTAGGTTATCATTGGCCTACCATCATAGCAGATGTTAAAGACTTGGTGAAGAGATGCGATCCTTGTCAAACATATGGAAATGTCATTCATGTGCTAGCAGTCCCCATGTAATCAATATTCGAGCCTATACCATTTGATATATGGGGACTTGATCTGGTTGGGCCCCTCCCAATGGCTTCAGGGGTTTTTGTACCATAATTGTGGCAATAGATTACTTCTCCAAATGGATAGAGGTTGCACATTTGTCCGGAACAACCTCTAAGGCGGTCATTAAATTTATTCTCTCCTAAATATGCCGCCGATTTGGAATTCCTAAACGCATCATCACAAATAATAGACCTTGGTTTGATAATATGAACATGGATACTTTTTGTGCATCTAGATGAATTCAACATTGTTTTCTTCTCCTTTTCATCCCCAGGCCAATTGACAAGTTGAAGTAGCAAATTAGACAATTCTGTCAGGTTTAAATAAGAATTTAGAAGGGGTTGTTGGGAAATGATCGAGTTACTTGCAAAAAGTACTATGAGCATACCAGACCACTCCATATACAACCACACAAGAGTCTCCATTTTCTTTACTTTATGGGATTGATGTAATCACACTTATAGAGGTTACTCTTCCTTCCTTCAAAGTTCAAAATTATTCTGAAAGCAAAAATGAGATAGCTATGAGGGCTCAAATGGATTTAGTTGAAGAAAAGAGGGTGAAGGAACATTTAAGAACTGCAAATTATCAAGGGTTGATGAAGAGCAGATTTCCTCTAAGGTAAAAAGAAGAGATTTCCAAGTTGGAGATAAAACGTTGAGAAAAGTATTCATGCACACTAAGGAAAAACAGTCTAGAAAGTTAGCTCAAAATTGGGAAGGACCATACCTCGTATATGAAAGAGTTAAGCAAGGAACATACAAACTCTAAGATAAAGAAGGAAACTTGTTGAAACATCCATGGAACATTGAGCATCTCACGTTATACCTAGAGTGAACTTATTTTGTAAATATTTACTTTATCAGACTATAATGTAAATATTTGGGGGCATACTTTTTCCTACCATGGTGGTGCAGGGATGAGGTTTTAATGAGGTTTCCGGATTTCAGTCAATATACTATATTTTTTCTTTTTAAAAAATGGTGTGTTTTAGTGGATCGGGTGTATTAAATACTTATTAAACACCTGATGGATTAAAGGGTTATTAAACGTTTTTTGCATTCAAATGAGTGATCTATGTGTAGATCAGATAAATTAAAGGCTTATTTAAACGCTTTTTGCCTTCAAATGAGTGATCTATGTTTGGATCAGATAAATTAAAGGCTTATTAAATGCTTTTTGCCTTCAAATGACTGATTAATGTGTGGATCAGATAAATCAAAGGATTATTAATCGCTTTTTGCCTTTAAATGAGTGATCTATGCGTGGATCAAATAAATTAAAGGTTTATTAAACACTTATTACATCCAAATAGGTGAGTTATGTATGGATCAGATATATATAAGATTGATTAAGTGTTTAATTCATTCGAAGAAAATGCATTTTTAAAATACCTTGATCAGATTTAATATACAAAAATATGGTTTTATTATGTTCAAAATACTCGGATATTAATGGAAGTATAAAAAAAAGACAAGGAAAAAATAATAAGTAAGTGAAAGTTGAAATGATATGGAATACGAATAGGATCATAAAAGAATCTGGTCCATGTTATAAAATTCATTGTAAACCACAAGGACTTGTATAACTAGATTTGTTAGAAAATCTGATATTGAAAAAAACAAAATTCCTTGTATATTTCAAGGACTTCGATTCAGAATATCAACACAGTAAACATAATTAACCTTAGGGCTCGTTCCCTTCGGTTTTCTTCTCAGCGTTACCTTCATCTTTCTTCTCTTTATCATCACTTGAGCCCTCTTTGGCTTCATCATCAGGTTCGGAGTCATCCGAATTCATGTTAACTTTATCAGTTTGTGCCATAATATGGAAGGGAATTTCGTCATCCGGAACATAACTCCAGAATTTCCTAAGAGACCACTTGGGAAAAGTTTCATGGAATAAAAGGAATATATCCGATTTGACTGACTCTTTCCTCCGTTCCATGGATTTAAACACCTTCTCAACATATTCATTCCTTGCAAAAACTATACCTCGGGCCTTTGTTTCTTTCAAAGATGGGATCTCGTCATCCTTTTTCTTGAGAAGATTTTGTAATTCTTTCTTCTCATTGGTCAATGCTTCATTCAAGAATTTAAGTTCTTGGGAAGTGGTAGACTATAATTCGGTCTTGATCAACCTTAGCTTGTTTCAAATTATCACTCAGTTGCTCTTTTTCTTTGCCCACGGTTTCAACCTTTTTCTGTTCGGCCACGAGGGAAAATGATGTCTTTAGTCTGTACTCTGAATTATCTTTCCAAGTCAACTATTGGCCTGATGTAGCCTAAGACTACATAGCCCAATGTATTATGCTCATTAGATACTTCAAAAGGTTCACCATCGTGAATCACTGCATTGGCTATCTTGGTTGATAGGGTTCGATCAAAATATTCTTTGTCAAATTCACTGAAGTACAAATTTATTATATTATCCAAGTTAACATCAACTTCAGCAAAAGGTTGGTCATCTGTACGAAATACTAGAGAAGAAGGATTGTCATGTACCTCTTCTTGAGGTGGAACTTCAGTGGGAATGATATAAGGAATAACCTCGGATCAGAGTATGATCTCCAAACTGATGGCCACTTTCTTCTTTTTTCTACCTTGTTATCACTACTCTCTTGGCGTCTCTTGTGGCTTTTCTTCTTCTTGATTTTTGGAGAATGTTGTGACTCTTTGGCCTCATCTAATGTTACTGCGACAGCCTCTAATAATATAACATCAATCTCTCATAGAAATCCCGAACAACCCACATCGGGAAGCCCGTAAGAAAAATCTCCACCTTTATTTTTCTTCTTATTAATTTTGTCGAGATGACTAGGAGCCTTATTCATAACTGGTAAATAAAGCTTACCATATTTTTCCTCAATCCATTTGAAGATATTAGCTGCTTCAGGAGGACTGGTAAACTGTTCCCATGTGAGCTCCCTGATTGAGCTTGTTCTCTATATATAGGCCCTTACCATGTTAGCCGCGATAAAAAAAATTGTGGAACCCAGTTCCCCAGTTCTCTGTAGCCCACTGATTTAGCTTTAAAAAAGTGGTTCATCCCTCCTCCAAATATTCTGAGAACATTTTTAAAAACACTAAAAGATAAATCTGATGTGGAATTTTAATATTATCATCCACTGTGAAGTTCAATATTAACATCCAATGCGAAATTTAATAGTAATTGCAGAGTGTTTACCTGAACTTTTCCAGTATCTAGTTAAGGCACTTAGATTTCCTTTGGAAGTGATCTTCTTTCCATTTTCTCAGGAACCACTGATGAAGAGGAATTAAATCCTCCAAGGCTTATCAACCTCTAGCAAATCATTAACCACCTCGTAGTCATTCCTCATGTTGAAATAATAGAAAGAGATAAGATGGTTTAGACAGAAGCCGACCACAACAGCAAACTTCTCCATGAGAATTGGAATTTTGGAAAGTCTTGAAGCTATGATATTGGTTAGTAAGGTGTACCAATCATTGGGGCTTAACTGACCGGAGAAAGATTTATTAAGTAAAATTATCTAACTATCTCTGGGTCCAAAGGGAACTGAAGACCACAGTTGAGTACTTCGGTATATACCACTAGTTCTTTAGCCTTGCTATCTACTTGAGTCTCATCGGGGATGGGAATTCTCACCTTGATAGTCTCCAGAAATCCCTATTTCTTCCTTATTATGTCTAACTCAGCAGCTTGGGTATACACATAATAGAATTTTTGAAGTGCTAACAAGTACTTAAAACTGAACTTGGAAAATGTAGGCCTCACTCGCCCAAAAAGGCACTCCAAAAGCGGTTTGGCATCAGGCTGTGCTACTACCTTTTTCTTTTCCCGAACTGTACTTGTGTCACCGATATGTCCGAAAGTGTCTAATAGGGTATCTTTCCCACTATCTTCTATCGTCTTCTCCATTATTTGTGGCGGTTGATCAACAAAATTGAGCTCAATATCTTCTTTCTCGGTATGAGAAGTTTTAGTGGGAGGAATCGATGGGATTGCATCCAAAGTAGGCAGTACTGGAGACTTTACCCTTGTAGAAGTTTCATTGAGTTTCTCTGCCTCCTTGGCAGTTGAAGTTGCAGTTTGGCTTTAGAAATCCTAGTAACCCTTCAAGGTGGACTCTCTCTTATACCCGACCATGTGGAAATGAAAGGAGATGGAGCTTTACGGCTGGTAACGGCTCTGTTTTTTTGTAAAAGGTGGTTCGTTTATCTAAACTGGTAGTTCTTGTTGTTCAAAATTTGTTAAATATGGGGAAAGAGAATTTTTCCTGGAAAATACTGATGGTCTGCGAGAAGATGAACTCATGCCCGGCTCTGATGCCTATTCTATAATTAATCCACTAGGAGAGGCAGGTAGTCTGGCAGCGATTATGGCCTCTCTTTTCTCTCTGTCTAACTCATACAAGTTGAGCCAGCCTCCTTTAACTAAGGAAATTCTTGATGTGAACATACAAATATTGAGAAATATTGGAGAAATTTAACGCTTGTGAAATTTCTAAGCTTCTCTCTCTAGATTTGAAGTTTGAATTTTTTTACTTTAGAAATAGAAACAGTAAAAAAATATATACTTATATAAGAAAAGAGTCTACTTGAGTGTTTTACGTAGGGGAGGTGAATCGGTTAAGTAATGATTAAAGTCTATTAAATATATCCCCATTAATTTTGGAAATTTAGCTGCAAATACCTAGGATAAAATGGCTAGAAGGTCCAACTAGAAACTGACACATGTAATAGAGGACTAATACAAATAGTATGTTCTCATAAGAGTGAGGAGATAGATCCATTGTAAATTTATATTCCTCAAGTGGTGAATTTTGGCACAACCTGATTACAGTGAGTGGGTGAAAGTCAAATGAGAGGAGGCTATCCATGAAAGATCAACGATTTGTTGTAAATATCTATGACCCATACAATGCGGTATGATTAGTGTGAGAAGATATATTCGTTGTAAAGCTCTATGACTCAGGTGAGGAACAACCTGATTAGAGCGAACATATGATAATTAATCAAGATGAGACTAAAATAGTACTTTGTTTGAGTAAATTATTTGTTTGGTATGACCAACGTCTTATATCGATTAGATATGAGAAAAAATCAATGATATATACGTAAAAACATATCTTATCTAGTATGAGATGTTTTAGAAGTAGACAAAAGGCGAACATGTGCAAACTTTCTGATGCAAAATGAATAATATTATACCGATGATGAGATGAAGTTATTCATTCATATATACAAAAATGAAATATGATAACTTATACTATTATATATTATTAATTAAAAAGTAAAAATTAAACATTTTTTATGACGTTGAATAAAACCTTTTTAGTCATAGCTAAACTTGACTACAAAATTGATAGTTTGGCTAAAATGATTTGAAAAGTGAATTAATTACCGATTAAGTTAATTAAATTTACATATTTATTATGAGTAGTCAATACAGTTCAACCCAACAAATCTAAATTATTAGGAGATATCTGAATAAGTTTTTGTATCGCAAAATGAGACCTATAATATATTTTGCTATTTTTTTACTAAATAAGAGTGAATTGAATTTCTAAACGTATATCATTTCATACTTTGTAGATTTATTTTTTTGCATTTGATTTTTATTTTGTAATCCATTTTTATTCATGTTTCGCAATTCATTTAGCATTTATTTCACAATTTCTTTCTCACCCTTATTTTGCAAATAAATTTAACTAGTATTTTTTGAAAATAAAAATATTTTATTATTCATATTTCGTATTTAACTCCTATTTTGTATTTCACAATTTATTTTTTCCTCATATTTTGTAATCCATTAAACATTTATTTCACAATTTAATTTTTTTGTAAATAAAATATTAAATTAAAAAATATCTATTCATACAAGTGAATGGGTATTCTTTAGAGGAACAACATTATGCGAAGAAAATCTATACGAAGATTACAGCTGGAGCCAAACATCGTGGAACAATGTATGGGTACCCACGTAAAAATAGGTCCAAGAATAAAAAAAACACCAAATGTATGAATTTCAACAAAAACCAGAGACATAAAAGAAGCTAGTAAAACGTAATAGACTTATACGTAGGAAGTCGAGAGCACTATACTAAACGTCTACAACAACTCCGCAAATGAAAAAGAAGATATGAGTAAAATTCATTTGAATCCTTACTCGACATTTCACAAATGAATTTAATTCGTATTTCCCAAAATAAATTCACATTTAACTCTTATTTTGCATTTCATAATTTTCTTTTTCATTTTCGTAATACATTTATTTCATGCTTTGTAATTCATTTTATGTTTATGTTTTGCAATTCATTTAACTCTTATTTCGCAATTCATTTTTTGTCCTGCTATTACTCTAAAATTATTATCCAAATATTGAAAATCTTCATAAACTATACCTATAATTCACGTTTAACTCCAAAAATATTCATGACATTAATATAAACTTATTTCGAAAAACATACCGTATCTTAAAATCATATTATTAAAAATAATAATAATTAAAAGATGGATTAAAGATTGGAAAAGTTGAGATATACCAATCTTTTATTGCTACTAATTTTTCTATAAAAAGATCAATTTTTTTAAAATAAAAGTTAATCTTTTTTAATAATAATTGAATATTATAAAAAAGTTGGATATCACATAATAATGGGAAAATATATATTTAAATATCAATTTATATTAAATTAATTTATCAAGTATTTTTAAAAATAAATTTAGTTTTAAATATCATTTGGTATTTTATTCTTTATTTATATTTTAAAAATAAAATAAATATAAACAATTATTTACAAATACAAAGAAGATCAGACTTCAAAAGTTCGAATTCTAAAATTGTAATTAGAATTCAATATCTTTATACATGTAAATGTGTTTTAAATTTCATGCATGTACAACTTTTCCATAATATATAATATGTAATATGTAATATATAATATATAATATATAATATATAATATATAATATATTTTAATTTCTTTTATATATATATTATAAGTAAACCGTTCTAATTGTTATGAACCACATTTTATATATATGTTAAAATAAGAGCAACTTGTATAAAAATTTCAAAAAGCACTTATAGGAACCGAACCCAAGGCTACATTTTGAAGGCTTGATTAGGAATTTTAGCTATTAACAAAGCTATTCATTTTTGTTAGACCATAACCCGCCGTAGATATAAATGCTGTACGCCGTGTTTAAACCACCATTGACGGCAACATTGTTGCTTTAACAGCTGTTTCCCAATAAACGACGTAGTGAGAATGACATCCTTGTTCGCTCTCCCCGTAATTGTGTCTTTTATATAATAAACTTTTAAATAAATGTTTGAAATTGTTTAATAAGTGTTTGGGTAAATTTTAAAAATATTCTATCAATTCAAAAAAATATATAGATGGTAATTGGATAAAAAAAGTAAGTCCTAAATTAATAAGATAAAATAGACAGGAAATAATAATTATGTAAGAGCGAACAATATAATCAGGGAACCACCCCCTCGAATAAACATATATTATAATACTAAAAGATTACAAAGGCCTATAACAAAAATAAATTAGAATTAAACCAACCATATAATAAAAATAATTGAACTAAATGTTAGAAAGCATATAAATGCGATTTTTTTTTTGAGTTTCTCTCCCGTCATGTTTTTAATTTAGCTGAGATTCGGAAAGCATAGTTGCAAGCTAATGCAACATTATTTAAAATCGATGTCGAATACATAATTGTAATGGAGACAGTTTAGATCGAACGACTACAAAAGTAGTTTTTTTGTGATAATCAAAACAGCATGCCTTTTACAAAGAACCAAATGCACCTCGTGAATAGAATATGTGTACTGCATATTCTGTATTTGTATATAAGTAAGAACAACCAATTTCCACACTAGTATGATATTGTCCGCTTTGGGTCCGAAGACCGTCACGACTTTTGCTTTTGGTCCACCTTCAAAAGACCACATACTAGTTGAGATATGTTCTTACTTATATACCACTGATCCTTCCATGTTTAACCGATGTCGGATGTGGGACTTCAGTTGCCATCCTAGTATCACCACACTGCCTTGTTCTTTGGCGCCAGTCTTAACGCATGAGCCACTGGCAAACTGAACTACCTTGTTCTTTAACATTACTCTTGACACATGAGCCACGGGTAAACCGAACTAGGTCACTTGGTGATCTTATAAGAGCAGATCATTCACCTTAAGCATGGATGCTGGTTCATCATGTTCGACATCCTTCAAGAATTTTACCACATCGTGTTATATTTGGTATGGAGCTCTGATACCATTGAAAAGAATATTGGTACCGCATATTCTGAGTTCGTATATAAGCAAGAACAACCGATATCCACACTAAGAACAACCAATCTCCACACAAGTATGATATTGTCCGCTTTGGGCCTGAAGACCTCACGACTTTGCTTTTGGTCTACTTTCAAAAGCCTCATACTAGTTGAGATATGTTCTTACGTATATACCACTGATCTTTTCCGTGTTTAACCGATGTGAGATGTGGGACTTTGGTCGCCACCCTAACATCCCGAATATAAAAATCAGATAAATGTTAAGTATAATTTTATTTATGTAATAATAATAAAAAATTAATCAAGTATATATAATGACCAAGGAAATATCAGTTCAAAAGCTCAAATAGTGTCTAAACTAGATTGGTGTTTGTGTCATCAAATGAATGTTTAAGATAATTTGGTCAACCAGATGAAGAGAACTTTCTCTATTGACTAAACCCATCAGAGAACTCTGCTTCAATTTGAGTTTAAATTTATTCTCTAACTTTTCAAGGAACTATATGTTCTTGGCTTTTCATTGTTAATTACGATTTTTGTTCTTGGATTTTATTTAATGATTAACAAATATAATGTTTTGTTCTTGATTTTTTTTTGTTAATTATGAGTTATGTTCTTGGTTTTTATTTTTTGATTAATAAGTTCTTGGCTTTTCTATTCTTAGCAAGTTTAGCTTTCTGGTCGTATTCAAATTTGTTATATTTGTTGTTTGGTTTGGGTGTTGTACTATGAGTTTTATTGATTACGAGCCTTGATTAAACAACTTGTTTTGAACGGTTTCTCTTTCAAATGAATGACTTATTGGTGGTTCATTTTCAATGAGTGGCCTATTGGTTTTTGGCTTGATTCAACTACAATGATTTAGGGACTGTTGTTAGGGATGAATTAACGTTTTTTCATGATTTTAACTACTTATTGGCTTATTGGTTTCGATCATATTAGGTAGTAGTATTATAGTAACATGGTTGTTTATCAAGAAGTTATCGTGGTTCGGCGTTGTGGTGATGTTTATGGACAAGGTTGAGCTTTACAAACCTGTAATTTTTTACGATATTTCAGGTACATCTAGCATATTCATGGTGGACTTACAAAACTTATAGCTATGAAGGGTAGATTGGCTAACGATAAAATAAGTTTGGCAAAAAAATATGTGTAGAAGTCGCTACATGTATTTATTGCCGATATATTATAAAGTACATAAGCTAATAGAAAGCAACATGATATATAATGGTAGTTCAAAGTACGATAACTCGGCTAGGGATGTTCTTTGGCGCATGATTTCAAACGATGATCCAGATGAGGAGTGATTTCAAACGATGATCCAGATGAGGAGCCCATTGCTGATAGGTCGTTTCATTCAACCCAACATGCAAATATTGTTAGAGGATATGTTATCTATGGCTACTACAACAAGATAGATAAAATGACGATTGAATAATGTTGTGAGAATTTGGGTCAATTTAAGATTAATTGGAATGTCCATTTTGTAGGTTTAAGTCGATTTTTTTATTTTGTTGGTTTACGAATGCAGTTTATGGTTGGATTTTATGAATGTTATTGAATTGGTTATATAGACGTGTGCATGTAATTTTGTAGTTGAGTTGGTTTTATATTGTAGTCGAGTTGGTTTTATAAACGTATGTAACTAATTTTGTTATCAAATCGGTTATATTAATGTATGTATGGTGGTTCTCTACCAAAATAAAATAAAATACAACACTCATTTTCCGAACTATAGTTCGGAGATATGTATTTTATAAAAAAACATGACCACCACTTCTGAAACCATGTCTTGGAAATATATATCTTTTAGAAAATTATTTTAACTATAATTTTTATTTTGTAGTTTTGTAGTTTTTTGAAGAAAAAAATTGAGATATGACACATATTTCTTATGCCGTATTTTGGAAATAGGTATTTTAAACAAACATTACACATAATTTCAAAATCATGTATTGGAAATTTATTTCTTTTACGGAAGTATTTCAATATAATTTTTTATTTATTTTGTTGTTATAGGCTAAAAACCTAAGATATGACACTTAGTTATGAGACCATGTCTTGGAAATATGTGATTTTGTTTTAAAAATCATCACACCTAATTTTGGAGCTATTGCTTGGAAATATATATATATATTAAACAAACATGATATCTAATTCTGAAATCATCTTTGAAATATATGTCTCTTATAAAAGTATTTACACTATATTTTTCATTTTTCATTTTGTAGTTCTCTGCCAAAACATCTGAGATATGATACCTATATTTGAGATTGCTTATTGTTAATATGAGTTTTTTGTTTAAAATCGTGTTACTTTATTCTAAAACTGTAAGGTGGTTATATTTGTTTTCTCAATATATTTTCGGTTGCATGAAACTTATCACACTTCAACATGTGTTATTAATTTATTAGTCGTGTCAAATTATCCTATCCAACGTGTGTTGCTATTTCATTAGTTGTGTTGGATTACCCTATCCTTCACATATCATCATTTCATTAGCCTTTTGGATTATAATATGCCATTGTTATTTCATTAGTCGTGTCAAATTACCCTATCTGACATGCGTTTTTATTTGATTAGCCTTGTAGGGTTATGTTATCCGTATTTAATATGTTTCATTAGTTGATTCATATTTTCAGATAATGTTGTCATTAACATTTATATAAATAAGGCGTTCATTCTATGTGACAAAACAACCTCAAACACTAGAGAATGAACTTTATGTTGAATACTACCAAAGATGAATATTTGGAAAAAAAAATAGCCAAAGAAGAGGAGCACTAGAGTATGACAAGTTTTTGGATGACCTGAGCTACAAGTTATACTAACTAATGGTCGTTGACCTTTAAGATGAAGCAAAACCCTCATGTGGTATGCTAGAGATCGAAAAAATGTGGTAATATTTAAGGACCCTAAGAGTAAATAGGGTTTTTGATCTTGGACCAGAAAAACGACGAATTGTGTTTGAGCTGTAAAATAGTTTTGTCAGCAGCGAATTAACCAAATACCAGATTTATAAAGTTTTGTGATCATATCATAACTAAGAGAGAGAGAAATTTGTACGAGAAAGCCTTTAACAATAATTTTAAAGATTAAGAAAATAAAGTATGAAAATTGAATTAGACAGATAGATAAACAATGTTTGTTAGAATGTTTAATTTTATGAACGTTTCTTATTATTTTTAGTTTACGCTTTCCTTTCCTGTCTATATTTCAAGTTCAGTTTTCTACATTATTATTCTTGTTTTAGCTTTTTAATATTATTGTTGCAACCTTTTGATTGATTAACAATTTATTTTAATAAGTAAACAAGTAGTATTATGAAAATAAGTAACAAATAAAAACAAAAACAAGTGATACCATTAATAAACGGTATGAAGTAAATATCACAAAATTAAATGTTAGAAACATTTAATAAGAAGTTAACAAAAAAACAACTTGACAATTTTAATCAATTGTTAAATATGCAATTTATGGATCTTGTTTAGTTAGAGATATTGGTAGTTGGATGCCAACAAATGATAAAATTACCCCTTGCAATCGAGGGAACCATCCTCTACATTTTTTGAAGCATACCAAAGATATGTTGGATAAAGTAACGGTAATGGTACACCCAAATATATGGTAATTTGTTCAAAAAAAATCAGTTATGGTGAGGTTTATTTTTGTTTGAAGGTTTATTTTCGTTTGAGGGTAACTTTATCTTTGGGCCACATGGGCTTTTGGTTTGTGTTAATGGATTCGGGTCGAGTTTAAAGACCCATTGGTTTTAAGTAAGCAAGTAATCAGCTTAGTAATGAATTGATTAAGCTTTTAATACTTTAGTTTTGTTCGGACAGTTCAGTAAGTGGAGGTTGTTCGAACTACCTCTGTCCGGTTAGATGGATGATGTCTGAACTGCCCTTGTCCGATCCTCATAAAAAGTGGTGACAAAATCCGGACTCATCAAGTTAGTATACAAGTATGGAATAATATATTAACTTTCAGACGTTAAAATAACATAAGTAAAAACTTTTACTTACACTGATAAAGTTATTACGTACACGAAAGCAATACCAACCTTTTTTTGTTTCGGTAAGCGAGGGTGTAAAACATTTTAGATGTAGAAATGTACTCGTGATATTGTCGGAAATTGTATGTATTATGCACTTAAATGCATTAACAATTTCGTAACAAATATTTGGAATCAACCCTTTCATCACCATTGTAAAATTGGTCATACCGATTTAAATCTAATAATATTTATTCTTTTACTATAGTCCTCACATGCGATCATATATCTTCGTCATAATAAATTTTGTGTGCGGCGATTCTGAAACCATAATGACCATCTCATTCCACGCGTTTGCAATCAGATAGGAATAGGCACAAATATTTAATGAGATGTTGCAAATACAGTGACATATCACTTAGTATTTTTACACTTTGAAGCTTGAGAATCTTAGGAATCCTTGGAATTTATAATTTATCTTTTGTTTGACTAGCTATAATATAACGATCCTTTCAATTGTAGCTACATAAATAAGATTTAAGTACAATATGGTTTTCGCACTATCGACTTGCTCTACATTTTCGAATTTATATAATTATCCTTTTTGGCTCAATTGATGTTAATATGTTTACTACATCTACCTTCAGTCTTCGTTTTCTCAACACGTGGAATGAGTTTATTTTTTCCAGGTTTAAGTACTTCGCAAATTTTACTTATAGTATGTAGTCTACGATCACGATCGTAACTAAGGATTAGAGAGCAACTTTTTTTTGTATGACTTTCTTCGCTTCACCTTAGGTGCCTTTGGTTTTGCCCTAAAATCTTCAAATGCAAAGATAGAATAATCGAGGAGTATTTATGTGTTTCTCATCATCATATCTACTTTTCATTAATGAATATATTATTTATCTATCGACACTCTTTACTTATGTTATAAGTTTGGATCTCGTGTAGCACCATGTAAAAAAATAAGTGAGTGAGATCCGGATACATAATATTTTCTAAATTAATTTTGAATTCCGAAACAATTTCGAGTTCTTAAATTATAAAACAAAAATATTAGTAAAGAATCATAATCATCTTTTACAACAACTAAATCCAAAATCGTATCTCGAAAACATATGTGTTTTTTAAAAATTACTTAACACCTCTTTACGTGTCTTGGAAATAAGTGCTTCCAAGATTAGATCTCATAAATAGTTGTTTTAAAACATTTTCAAAAAAATTAATCTGCTTCTTAAACCCAATATTGGAATTGTATATGCAAAATCAAAAATTCGCAATACCTTGTTAGTTGTTTAAATATCTGTTTTTTTTATTTTTATGTCAGATTAAGAGTAAATACATTGTAGGTTGTTTGAGTGATGTTATCCGATGTTGATTTAATTTTTCTTATTCTATTAATTTGACATTGCTTATATTAGGTTTAATTTTTTTGTGGGTTACCTATAGGTTTAATATTAGTGGTCTAGATATATCGTACGAGTTGAGTATCTAAAGTTATGTGTTTGTACGAGAAAAAATAAAAATAAAATAATAACATACGAATATAAATTTTAAGTCAAATAAAAAGTAAAATAATAAAAATATGTTCTAAATTTTTTTCATAAGTTCAAAATAAAAATTAATATTATAAAAAGAATAGTCTTTTATTTTTTTATTATATTCAGTTTTCTTTCAAAATTATTAATTTAAAAAATAATTTTATATAAATACATTATTAACTATTTAAATAAAAAAAATACTATCAAATACAAAAAATTAAGGAATGGTCTAAATAACTATATATAAAGATTATACACGCTTTGATATTAAAAGACAAAAACCATGTGAAATTCGGGATAATGTTGACTTTCATGCGTTTGATAGTCAAGGTTTGCGTTTTAAGAGAAGTCATTAAGCAATCAACATCCACCAGTTGTAGCTACAAGTAGAAGTTACACCTGTCTAATTATCACTAATAGTAATATTCATTACACGCTTAATTACAAAAATATAAAACAGTATATATTTATCGCGATTTATTGAGGTGGGTAGCCTCCCATATTTGTTATATCTGCTTAATTTCTTCATTACAGTCTGGATTTTGATCAGTATTATATATATATATATATAAATAAAAGAAGCAACAAGAAAATATGGAGCGACTATTTTTAATATAATACAACCATGCTATAAATAATTTGAACACAATTTATACTAATATATTTCCCATAGATATTATTGCTGACTTTATTTGCTGACATAATAATAATAATGATTGACAACGCGTAGATAATTTATATTTAGTTCTGCATTATATACTAACTCAAGAAATAATAAAAATATATATTATTTATTACATTGTTATATATATATAGAGAGAAAAAAAAGGTAAAATTTGAAGTTAAATTTTACATAAAATATTAGGTTAAAAATCTCTTTAAATAATAATAATAGTTATTGACTATTTATTTTGGTAATTAATAGTTTATCAACTAAAAAATATTTAGATCTAGCTATTGGTTAACTAGCTCGGTGATATATAATCCATTAACTAAAAATCACATCTCTATTATTATAACGTCAGCTGATATTTATTTAGAAGACTAATTTTATCAAAAATAAAAAAACAACTAAATTACCAACAAATAAAAAATTTAAAAACTAACATGTTACGAAATTAAAAATAAACGACTAACTTTAATAAATAGATAATAGACTAAATCCAAGTATTTTTTAATCGAAAAATTACATGCCACAAAAATAGATCATCAATGAATTAATTAGTATTCAAAACTTTAAAAATCCTATCCATTTTTTATAATTAGCTAACATTTATTGGTAATTATAATAGATATATTAAAAATTAAAATTAATATAGATTAATTCAAAACTAAATTTCCACACGAAAGAATTTGCATAGGACACTAAATCTACTATTTTTCGAGCAAAAATGAACTGTATGGTTATAAGAATATATATTACATAAAAAATTACAGTAACATTTACAAAATCAGTAACGTTATTACAGAATAAGATTTTTTAAGCCTTCAGCAAAATTATAAAATCGATACGGAAAACAAGAGTGGTTAGGTTACTTGATGCACAAGTCATCAAAACAGCCGCGTGCACCCATCGGCCACGTAAGACGAAAAAACCCCATTGCATCCCGACAAATTCCAGTTGGCAACTGCCAGTTGTATATCTACTCGTCTCACACGTCAAACTCTCCTTTAACGCCGTCGTTTTCCCCCACTATGAGAAAAAAGTGTGCGTTGGTTTTGGGAGTTGAATTCCACGTGGCAGATAAATAGATAGTTTTCATGGAAACAAAATGATATGTATTGATAAAGTTTGGTTGTAACATCTCCTCCCTGACTGCAGCTGCATTGAAGTTTAAGAATATATATTAGATATTTTATATATCGATTTTTTTATAAATTAAAATACCTTAAAATTTTATAGGATAAACCATAAATATAGAAGTCGATATGACAGTTATATTTACTATTTTTTAAATATAAATATCACGTCAAAATAAAAAGATAAATAAGTAATATTTTTTTTTTACTAAAATTTGCTTTTGAATGTTTTTTATTTTTAGATATACTTGTAAGTTTTTATTTTTATTTTTGTGTTTTATGTTTATGGTATGTTATTGTTTCATGAGTAGTATAAATTCAAAAAAAAATCTACAGATAAAGATAGTTATTTAAATTTTATTTTATTTTAAAGCGATGTTATAATTTTCATTAAATATGTTTGACATGGTGTAAAATTGTGGGGTTAAGAAAGTGAGAAACTCATTTTCTTCATAGTATAAGATGGATCAACTATGATAAAATTGTCTCACTTTTGGATTTTAGTTTTCAGTTTAGCTTCTCTTTCATACGAAATTTTAGATATTCTATTCTTTAACAAACATGAATCTTCTCATTCTCTAAGTTGATCGATTATCATAGCTTTCTTATTCTTTAAGAACTTGGATTTTTTATACCCCCCTTCAACGTTGGGGATACTATTTAAGTCTCAATTTTTTTCCAGAGAAAGGTGAATATAAAGTGAGAGATGAGTTCAGTAAGTGAGTCAATTGTTTGGTCTTGCCAAGGTGTGCTGAAATACATGGTCACATATGAAATTGATATCTAATTCAATTTGTTTGGTTCAGACATGAAATATGGAATTCAGAAAACTTGCTTAAATGTTATCGCATCAGATTATTGGAGCGCATATCTGAGATATAGTAGCTCAGCTGAGAGATGAGTCAAATATTTATATTCACACTTTGTGTTTGAACGAGAAACAACATGTTGTTTTTTCGACAACGAGGAGATAACTGAGTCGTAAAAAAGACGCAGTAGCCTCCTACGAAATTTCTATCAGCGAGATAGATGTCCTAGTCAACATCAGAGAATCTATTCAATTATTGGTCAATACTATTATCAATATGGAGACCGAGATGATGAGTGCCAAATAAGTATATCATTATTCACTATACATACATAAAGTAAACTATAGTTGGATCATGTTGGTTTATGAAAGATATATGAGTGGTCGAGTGTGTACTATATATCGTAAAGAGCCTAATGCGTTGTTATATTGTGTAGTATTGAACAAATGAGCACCATTATTTGTGGAAAGAGGCTGACCAAGGACCATGGAAGTAACACAAAGCTTGAAATTGAATAACCCTTCATGAGGAAGTAAGTTTCCAATATAATTAGTTTGAGTTGAATAGAAATATGTGTTGTATTTGTACACCACTACGCCAAGAAACAAAAGTATAACTCCCATGTATTTTAGTACAGATGTGACATGTAGATGTTGAACGAATCGTTGTATGTGCTCTATGTTATTGCATGTGATGATAATATCTACATCGATTATAATTATTAGTAAAAAAATAGAAATATAGAAGAACATAAAGAATTCAACCTTAGAGTTATTGAATTTTTAGTTGAGTAATGTTTTATGGGTTTTTCATATCAGGTCCTAGGTGCTTATTTGAGACCATGCGACACTTTGTGTATCTTGCATAGACAGGAAGCCTTTGTATGATGGATAAAACCCGCAGGTTGTGACATATAAACAATTTTAGTTAAAATCCCAATAAAAAATACATTATCGTCGTCGAGTTGCCTGACATCTCATCCTTTAGTTACAACAATGACATATTGAGTCTTATGGTGGACTTTTTGATGGCAAGGTTGTGGATTTATGCAGATTCAATATCAGAGGTTTGGTGAAATTCCTTGGCATTAAGTTTGTTCTTGTGATATTGTAGAGATCAATATTGATTGTATATTAATTTGTATATCCATTTAGAGCCAATAACATTCATATTAGGACTTCATGGAATAAAGGTTCATGTATGACTGTGATATAAAGAATTAAATTATTTATATATGTGCTTAGACCACTTAGGGTCACTCAGTGAGTCTAAACGTTTAATAGGTTATGTAGGTATACTTGAGAAAACAATAGTGACACCGGTATAAAATGAGATTAGGTTTAAAATTTCATTTTAGCTCTTCTTTGCATAATATGTTAAATCTTTAGGGTGAGTTTAAAAGTAATAGGGTTGTAAGTTCAAGTGATGTTGTTAGTTTCAGTATTAGGTGCTTGATTTTGTGTTGCTTGATTGTATATTGTTTGTCCTTGTGTTTTTTGGGTTTAAGTTTGGTTTTATGGTGTTGAGGTTGTGAAGTGATTGTTATTGAGTGATTTTGTCTATTAGATTGTGGTAGTGTCCTTTATGAATTGAAGTTTTGGTCAGGATTGTGTAAAGTATGACTGTTAGAAGTATAAAAACCATATGTAACTTGATAATTTGTTGTAGTAGGAAACCAAGAAATGAATATAGGGTTTTTAGTTTGTATAAAATTTTAAAATAATGGAAATTCTAACTCATTAAATACTATAATCCGTGAAATGTATAATCTACCAGTAAACTTAGACATTTGTACCATTTATGAGTATCACTATAGCTTAAGAAAACACATTTTCATATGATGTAAGGTTGTTAAAGGTAGTAGTATGACATTTGTTTATTAAGAAGGTTTTTTTACGAAAAGCCTTAATATTTATAAGGTAACTTGACTTGTGCTAGGAGAGCAAGACGTATTTTAACTATATGTCTATGTTTTCTTTATGCCATGTTATTTTGAGAATATGTTAAAGTGCATGAAGTTCTAAGATATATCTTAATAGTTTTGCTATTTGAACAAAGATTATGTACTCACCACCCCATTTGAGTTGCATTATTTTTATTTTTCTTTCAAATTGGTTTTAAACTAAAAATTTAAAATAAGTGAAAATAATGAGTGGTTAAATATTTTCTTTAAAGACGGAAAACCATGTGTGTATGTTGTAGTTATCTTGAAAATGAATTTAATATTTGAATTCAAATTGAGACTTAATGATATAAGGTTCTATTAATGTATGTGTATAAGGTCTCGGACGTGTGTGAGATTTGATTCAGAGGTAGAAGATGGTAATAAACAAGATCTTTCAAGTTGATAGACATAGTAAAAATTCATCTATTTGTTTGAAATACTAGGAAGATTACACTGCTTTATAATAAAAAATATAATTTTACAAGAGGGATGACCAAATATTCTATTTCATCCTTTATAGGAGAATTAACTTGAACAAAACTAAAAAAGTTAAAATTGAATCAACATTACAAAATTTAGGTTGAAAACCTAATGACTGAGAAACTTAAGACTATTGGCTTTATGTTTTTTTAATCTTATACAAACCATTCTGAGACTTCCCTTTGAGTATGATCTTCCATATTACCCCGTTATTCACAAAAAAATCAAATGTATAAAATTCCACATACACAAGCTTATGTTGGGTTATCTGAAAGACATATAATAGGGGTTTTGGGCTAAAAAGAACTGTTAGTCCCCCATGTTTACCACTTGTATCAACATAGTCCCCTTCGTTCACTTCTGCATAAAACTCATCCCTTTCGTTTTAACAATTTGCAAATATAGTCCCCCCGCACATGTGAAGCCTGAGAAATTGACACGTGTCCTCAAGTTTTGTTGCAAGATTGGTTCCCCAAATATTTGGCCAAAACTACCCCATTTACCATTTCAAGTTACCATTTACCCACCATAATTATAAACGGACCGGATCGAACCTAATTAAAACTAACCCAACCCAAAACCCAGTACAATATAATCAACCCAGAGTAGTGAGCGGTTTGACGTAGCGGTACCTGCATTTGATTTTGTCACGACTTCGCACTTGAACGTCTCCTGCTCCTAAACATCCATAGTTGAAATACATCTGACATAGGAGACGGTCAAAGAAAGCATCGCTACTATCTTCCTCCATTTGTCGGCGGACAACCTTCACCGCCTTAAGCATATGATAGTCTTCATCAGCTGTAAAGTGCATGTATACAAGTGTATGTGTTTTTTTAAGTAGACTCTTTGTTTCTATTATGAAATATTGTATTTTTTGACATGTTTATATAGTATAGTTACTCTTGGCGAGAGCTATTGCATTGGCAAGATTTTTTTGGCTTAATGAGAATCGCATTCGGCTGGTGTTTTTTTGAGGGGATTAAAATTGTTGGCGGGTATTTATGGGCGGGAGTTTTTATGTTGGCGGGAGTTATTATGCTGGTTGGAGTTATTGGTGGGTCCCAGTTTAATTTAATTTAATAACAATTTAATTTAAATTCGAACTTTAAAAACTGTTGATTTAAAAAATAGTTGATTTAATTAACCTCAAATTAAAGTAAAATAACAGTTGATTTTTTTTATAAAAAAATTAACATTGGAAATTAGAGTTTACCCTATTGCCGCCATACAATGATGTAGGGGTAGCCCTTTTCGCCAAATGTGTGGCGGCAATAGGGTTAAATTTTATGGAGCATCTGTTCTTTTGGGACAGAGGCTCAAGAATAGTCCTCTACGACATCCGAATGGCGTATGGGAGTATGTCTATGTCATCAGTTGGCGTAGAGAGGTCTGTTCACGCCAACAGTTGGCGTGAGCGTTGTCAGTTACGCCATCCTGACGGCGAAAACCTATATATTTGAATCTGTGAATTCAATTTTTTTTTAAAAAAATTGAACATAAAATGGAACGTGAGTACAATACAAAGACAGTTTACAAAAGAAAAACATAACCAAACACAAAATAAATTCGATTTTAAACTAAATATTACAACACCAACTAAAACATCAATCTTTGGTTTAAGTCCACTATGGGATCATTATATTCAACGGAATGTGTCGGGGTGGAATTTTGCAGTCTTGAAAATACACGGACTCTATCTAACAAAGGGATCGACCAAGAAATAGCGTCTTCTCTCGCCGTTCGCATCCACGTTCGATCTATAGTCGGTATGGATGACCCTTTAACCAAGTCAACCTACAAATTCCCATTGAATATCAATGCGCGTTAACAAAATAAATGATTAAATGCGTGCAAAAGTTAAAGTTCTTTACTCACGTGAAGAAAATGGTTTTTATTGACGAATGCCACGTCGATCTCCTTTAAAGAACCATCGCTCGGCGGTGCATTTTTCACCGGTAGGTAAGTCGTACTTACACCAAGAGCGAGGCAATAGAAAACACAATTGAATGTCATCGCGACTAATTTTCCGCAACTATGCAAGGACATCCAATTTGCGAAAGGTGCATTCTCTTTATTAAAAGTCAACTGGTTTATCTCCTTATCGACTTCGCTTTCATCGTCGTCATATGAAACCCGTTTATAAAACTCCCGATCACTCTTTAGCTCGTGAATAAAGGCTTCTCTAACCATTAGCCATCCACTTTTGTTACCGACCATACCATGCGCGATGACTCTAAAACCACAATTACCGTCGGGCATTACATTTGTAATTCGACTTATGAAAGGACGCATATATTGAGGTATGTCTTTTGAAAATCTCGAGTCCAAAACATTTGGTAATCTAGCCGGGAATGGTTTAACCGAGAATGACGGTATAGCCTTGATGTGGTTCGACGCATCCGGAGTGCCTAAACCAACGCATTGAACCCGTTTCGCTATATTTTTTGGCGGTTTTGCTCTGGAATTAGTAGGAGTATGTGCGGCGGCCGTTCTTGCGGTGCTACCGAGAGTGCCGACTGGGGTTGCTATACTAGCGGCGGGTGTTACCACTCGTGGAGTTTCGGCACTATCGTGGGACTCGAACATTTATTGTTCGACGTATTCGTGATACGAATGATCCATTTTCGTAGAATAATCACGTTGGACTTTGCTACCTTTAACGCGACCCCGAGCCCGTCCACGATCACGGCTTCTAACACGCCCGGGAGTTCTACCGCGGGTTTTAACCTTCTCGAGCGGTTCGCAAAGGAGTGTAGTCGACGGATCCAAAAAAAATTGAAATTTTTGAGCCAATGACTTTGTTCGTAAACATCAAACTCTTCAAGTTTCGCATTTAGATTTGCGAAATTAAATTTTACTTCTTCTTTACTGGTGAGTTTAACTCGCGGAATGATATCTAGTCTCTTCCAATTCTCATCTATAATCCGAGTAGGTACATGGCCGTCTATTCTTCAGATTGCCTCAAGTTCGTGGGAACACGACAAACCATGGATCATATGATTGGTGCAAACGCACAAAGATTTTTCACCGCCGCTTTTATCAACATAGTTATCGTATACTATCGCCAATGCAATAGGTGATACGTACCCCCGTAAAAATTTGAACGGTTTAAAATCTTGGAATTTGTGAATTAGACGGCACTTGCTAAGCTCCATCGATTCTTTTATGATCGAATGTTGCATCGCTAACAAGCCATGTACTTTATCCCCAAACCCATCGAAATCCAATCGGCTAGACCCCACATATTGTTTCAATGTAGCATGCCAGCTTTCCGCCCTATTAGAGGTGTGATTATTGAAATGCATGATTTTGTTAGTATAAGCGTGAACAAACCTCTCTTTATAAAGCGTAATCCACGAGTCAACCACATAATCCACCGCCTTATCTTGGTCTTTGAACACCGACCGCATATTAGCCAACCTCTCGTTCATCACCTCAACGGTATTGGATGAAACAACGTTGTTCCAAGCCGCCAAAAAAATTTTAGCCACATTTCCGTCTTCAAACATTTTTTTCGTTCTCCCGCTAACATTTTTATTGATATGCCACTCCCATAACATGTGACTAACGCTAGGGAATATTTTGTCGATGCTATTCATCAAGGCTAGTTCACGGTCCATAACGAGAACATAAGGTAATTCATAATCATTCTCCTCCATTACCATTTTCAAGTATCCCAATGACCATTCGTAGTTGTCTTGTTTTTCACTCACCACAAACGTGAAACCAATGCAAAACGTTTTGTTGGTCGATGTTACCCCGACTACTTCGAACAAAGGCATCCCGTAACGAATAACTTTATATGTGCTATCCATGATTAGCAAGCGTGGGAAGGTCCGTAGTAAATCAATACTAAGTGGATGTGCGAAAAACAAATCGGTTATGACGTTAGAGCCGTCATTCCCCCTCCGTACCCAATACTTGTACTTGTGCAATTGTAAAACTAACAAGCATTGCATTTGGGATCGACCGCCGTTTTCAACCATACTCGTTCTTTGATGGTGATTGTAAACGTGACAGATATTTGAAGCATTTTCCGGATCGGCCTTTTTCAAAGCACCAAATATTTGTCGCGGACTTGTCCCGTTCACCGTAAAAATACTAACGAGCTCTTTTTCCTTCCATTTTAACTTGGACCATTGCAAATGTCCTTCGACATACTTAATCGGTTCGTGGTTGTGCTTCCCGGAAAGGACACTAAGAGCCCACTTATCGTCTCCTTTTACCAGATTACGTACCAAATGAAAAGGGCAATTTATTTTTTTGTTATCGATAGCCTTACGCTTACGGCCGCACTCTTTAACAGCCAACTTGAAAATTCCAGATCGCTCGTACCGATAATCCACTCTCGGTGTTCTCCCCCTTTTCCCTACCTCCTTTGATGCTACGTTTATCGAAAAACCCAACCTCTTCCCCCTACATTTTACCCACTCGGTCATCGATTCTAAGCTATACTCGTTGTGAGTGGTGAAATAGTGAGCGTAGTCCGAAACAAGCGAAATATCGCATTCGGTCACATCCTGCAATATATAAGAAGTAGAAAAACAAATTAAGCCGGCATTCTGGATAAGTTAAGCCCATTTCACCAATAAGTAGGCATAGGACACCTTCCCTACGCCAATAGACGGCATGGGAATCATGTTCTGTGCCTTCTCATTGGCGTACGTTCTGTCGTCCACGCCAGAGGGTGGCGAAGAACAACAAATACAGGTTTTTTAAAAAATCTATTTTTTCGCGAAAATGAAAGAGGGAAAGGCAATGTACCTCCTCGACGACCATGCTGCTCTGCGTGGGAAGTGCTTCCGACTCTTTTCCGTCCATGTTGTAAATGTTTTGAAGTTTTTGAGAAAATGGGTTTTGTTGGTTGTTAAGTTTCTATTTTTAGTAGGTTTGAAGAAGATGAAGTTTGAAATTATGTTTGCAACTTCATGGAGTAGTTTGGACTCTAAAATGGCATGACTTGTAATTAATTTGACCTCCAAGGGTTTTTTGGGTTTTTTGGTTAGTGTCATTTTTGTAAATATTGAAAATCAGAAACATTCGACTTCGCGGAGTAGTTCTGGCTTTTTTTAGCAATTCCCATTAGCTATATGTTTTAATTTTTAAGAATATTGACGCAATAACCATTAACTTATGAATAATCAGTTAGTATTTATCCGAATTTTGGGGATATGTAAATAATGTCTAAATATCGATAATGACATTTGGAGTGGAAAAGTGCCTTCTAGAAATTTGCAAATAAAAAGATGAATGATGCTCGAGATGAGTGAGTACCATCTGAAAAATTATAAATGAACTCTATAAAAGAGAAAATTATGCTTAAAATCTAAAAAATGACACATGTAATGAGAAAAAATGATACACGAGGATATGTAAACAACGTGTATAAATAGAATACACATGGAAAAGAGTGAGATCGGCAAACATAACACACTAGAATATATATATATATATATATAAGGTAGGTAAAACATTTAAAAATATTTGTATTACAGGTCGATAAAGTATTGGTGGATAGCTGCACCTTAAGCAAATTGGAAATCTACGACGTTTTAAAATTGGTAAATAGGTGGATAGGAGATGTCGAATTATCTATCTTATAGGTTGAAGAAAGATTTTTAAATATCTACATGGTAGATAAATGAGATTCAATTAGAGGTCTATAAGATTTCTTAATATCTAAATATGTAGATGTAATATGTCAATAAATTTAGTAGAGGTAGACATAAAATTATAAAAACTTTGTATCGTACGCATACAAGAGATGATACAAAATTATTATCTTAAAGCAACAAAGAATATCAATATATGCACGTCTTATATAAATTAAATATACTATGAGAGCCATGTTTTATATGAATATGATACATGGATATAAGTTTGGCTTAGATTAACTATAAAGTTTAAGAGAACCGCACATTAAATAGATAGAAAATATATAAAGAATCACATCTTAGGTATGTGGAACATTTCGAGATATTCATACTTTAGATAAACATGAGATGTCAAGACAGTCGTATCATAGGTATTTAAGAAATATTAACATACACGAGCTTTAGGTATATGATAGACACGTAAAGTGTCATATATATGTTATATTGTCCTCCGGTCTTATACATCATATAGGTATACCCTCTTAGAGAGGTATGTATGCTGGTATATGTGCATATAATGATTCATATATTAGAAGTAGTTTAATATTTCAATCGTGGTCAATATAGTGAACATATCTAAATACCATTGCGAGCCAGAAAATTTGTGTTTCACGATTGAAATAAAAGTTCGATGACACTGCTGGATAACGTGGTAGTCCCGTTACCAATGCATTATCGGGCTCGGTCAGGGCAAGAGCATGGTTATTTTGACGACGGATAGGAGATCGACTATTTGAGTGAGTTCGATAGCGTATGTGATAAGGATGTTCATGTTTATCAATTAATACCTCTTCAGATCTATCCCAAAAGCGTATATCTCAGAGACCCTTCTCCCGTGGATGATATTCTTTATATTTGTGGTGTGACAAACGGTTTTCCATTATACAATATCGTATGATGGAACCACGTGCTTGATGGTCAAAAGTTTGTAAACATGGGTTTGCTGTATGTTATCGAACTACCTATTTAAAGTGACATGCCATAGTAATTTATTGGCGGTGAAATCTAACTCGACGTCAAAGACTGATCACATAGTTCGGGATTCGAATGTTTCGATATAGTCAAAATCTTGGGTTTTCTTTCTGATCGTGTATGAGAAGAGTTTTTAATTTGTTAAAAAAAGTTGTATGGATACTTTTGAGTTCCCACATGCAATACTAATGATTTATGGTGATTTTTTCTGACTAGTAGGTCGGACAACAAACTATGTAATTACACTTTTTAGGTAATTAGAGATGGAAAGTACGGATAAAAATAAAATATTATGATATAGACAATTAGTATAAAATTATTTAAAATATATTCTCAAAATCCAAATTTAATTTTTTATACTTAAATTATAATTATATTAGTTACATTTATTTTAGGGTGAATGCCTAGAAAGTACACCAAATATTTTAAGGTGATATTTTGAAGAACTGAAAGTATAAGTAACCTAATGAATCACTAACATTAGAAAGATTTTATTGATCGAATACTCCTTGCTCGGAGGAAGATGAATCACTTCTCCATACTTTATCATTCTCACTCTCATCGCTACAAGAGTTACTAAACAAATATTTTATCTCACCATCTCCCAGTTACTAGCTTAGAAAACTAATTACAATACGTCTTTGACTCTTTTAGTCAGTCCCATTTTGGAATTTATGACATTTTTTAAATGAATTTTTAATATCTTTTTGTTAATTTGTAACAAAAGTGTTGAAACACATATAATTCCAAAATGCATGAAAGTGTCAAAAATTTATAGAAAAAATCCATGCTATAGTTAACTCTAATATAAATTAAAACATTAAGTTAGATGAAGGTGATAAAAATGAAAACTTTTTCAAGTCCAAAAAAATCAGACTATTTATCGCGTAGACATAAACATAATATGAAAAATAAGAACATCTATAAAGACGTACACGTTTGATGTTTGTTAGGTCGTACAACGACTCATCTGGTTTATATGGGACACAAATTTACTAGCCTAAGGTTCAAAAGCATTAAAAAAACTTGTTTAATAACTCAGTAACTATTTGCACGATCATTACTTTAACTAGCAATAGTTTATTTGATCCTACGAAAGAAAAAAGTTGTTCATTTCACTTCTCAATAACAAAAAATTGAATAACTTTTACAAAAGTAATATTAGAAGGTAGCAATTTGACAAAAGAAACAATAGATATAGCTTAGCTAAAATATGGTGCATCTAATTTCTGAAATAATATGCGAAATCTGGATGATACTACTATTAAGCCAATGAATCAGAAACTACCTTAGATTGTAACTAAAGTTTTCAAATTGTATTACTTGAAGAAGAAAAAAAGCAAAGCTTAGATTTATATGAATTAATTATGGTGAAACAATACAAAAAGTAATTAAATCATTGAATTTAAATGCAATATGGTCCTATAATAAGGGATTAAGTATATAAATATCAGACTAACTAGGATATGTTGGATCATAATGCAAGGTAAATAGATATCGAGGTCATTGGTAGCTCAAATTGAACCTGAAAAGCTAATATAGTAAAATCAAAGAGTCAAACATAAAACTGAACAATGAAAACAAGTATATGTTATTGCCATTATAAGCAAATGTATTATAATCATTTTATTGATGCACACTATGACAAATAAATGGTAATTGTCATTATAAGCGACTATATTATAACATGATGCAAACTTTGACAAATAAATGCTAATTTAACTTCAAAATAGTCAATATCATACTAAAAAGATCTGAAATCAATAGCAAGAAAACTAAATCATTTGAACCCAAAAATTTAATACATTTATTAAAAAATTAAGAAAACAAACAAAAAAACTTTAATGGAAGGGATATCGAAGTTACAACAACGATTTACATTTTTAAAAAAATTGGGAGTGAAAAAAAAACTCATAAGAAAAGAACTCTTAATTTTATAATAAATGTTCATTAAATCACATGAAAATTATGTGTTTCATAAACGTTTCTCCGAACATTTTCTAAACCAGAATTCAACCAACATTTATATCTGAAAACTTTAAAAAATTCAACTAAACCAAAATCTACACCCATTATACAATTGGAATATGCTGAATTACGATTCTAACCTTTACCGACTATCATATTACAAATATATATATTATCAACCATATTCTAAGAGACTGGATTACCCATTATATATTATCATAGGCTATATTACGTTCGTGTTTATTAATAAATCCCTCTTTAGATCTATCTCATGATTGTCTGTCTCATAAAGACTTCTCCCATGGGAGATATTCTTTACGTTTGTGGTATGACAAATGATTGTTCATTATATGATATCTTCTGATGGAACCATGTGTTTGATGGTTAAACGTTTGTAATCATGGGTTTGTTATATGTTATCAACCTGCTTAATTGTATTGACATGATCTAGTATTTTGTTGGTGGTGGGATCCTCTCGACATCGATGACATGATCGCATAGTTCGGGAGTCGAATGTTTCGTTATAGTAGAAAGCTTGGAATTTATTTCTGATCATGTATGAGAAGAGGTTTCTATATGTTTTTTCAGAAAATGTTGTATGGATACCTTTAATTTCCCACATACAATACTAATTATTTATGGTGATTTTTATCCGAATAGCAGGCTCGAACAACAAACTATGTAATTACATTTTTCAGGTAATTAAATATGGAAAATACAGTGACTACGACCACCAACATGGCCACCATGATTACCACGACTACTATCACGATCACTATGACCACCACTACCACCATCATCACTACCATCACCAGTACCACCACCATCACCACTACATGTTACTCTTATTAAGATAACGGTAATAAGTCTATTATTATATTAGGAATAACAATAAT
This sequence comes from Limnanthes douglasii subsp. nivea, assembly GCA_036936605.1. Classification (NCBI taxonomy): domain Eukaryota; kingdom Viridiplantae; phylum Streptophyta; class Magnoliopsida; order Brassicales; family Limnanthaceae; genus Limnanthes; species Limnanthes douglasii. The sequence continues at coordinate 34,826,712 of JAUPFV010000004.1, forward strand.
AAATAGTTATTCCTAAATATTTTGTAGGTGGCCCAACCAAATGAAGATTGGGATATACTTTCAATTTTTTTCTTTTATTCTTTTGACATATTCGCCAACAACATAATTTTATGATATCGACAAGTGTTACAAAAACATATACTTTTTATCTAATGAACATTAAATGCACATGAATAGTAATGTTTTTGAAGAATCAAGAATATAAGATAATTAAAATAGTGGTCTTAAAATGAAGAATAATTTAGACTAAAGGATAATCTGTGGTAAGTGAAAAACACGTGGACAAGTATTTTGTGGTTCTTTCCATTGGAATGTAGTACATTTGGATAAATGTTATAACAATTAGAACTAATAATAAACAGTTTAACTAATAAGTTATAAAGTATAATAAATTATCAAAATTTATACATTAACATTCAAAGATTTTTTTTTAAACTTTAGGAAAAATATACTATTATAAGACCCAAACACTTCTAGGAAAAAAATATTTTTTATCTTTATCAAGCATATATACTTCTACGGCTACAAAATCTAATGTTACCCTTTAAAACCCTAAAATGATTGAAGTGTTACCATTTGTTATTATTGGTGAGGTTTATTTTCGTTTGATGGTAATTTTGTCTAGTGGTTTGTGGTGTTTCAAGGGTATTTAATGTTTAGTAGATTGTAGTGCGAGATTTGAGCTGCCTTGTAGTATTTAATGTTTTCTTACCCTCATTAAATGAAAGTGGTTGGGTATTTATACCCTTAACCTTGGGTCATATGGGCTTTCGGGTCATGATTTATGAATTCGGGTTGAGTTGAAAGATCCATTAAAGATCCATTAGTTATTAAGCAGGTAGGTAATTAGCTTAGTCATGAAGTGATTAAGTTTTTAATACATTAGTTCAGTTCAGATGTTTAGTGGGTGGATATTATCCGAATTTCCCCTGTCCGGTCCCAATAGTGAGTGGTGATAAAATCTGGACTCATCAATTATAAACATACTCATACATACAAATACTTAAAAAATGATATTGAAGTTAAGACCACGTTTTTCTTGCTAACTAGAGAGAGATTGAGAAATAACAAAAAAGTGCCATCCAACTAGTTGACGATAGATCTATAATCCTTAATAACATTAAACTCGAATATATTTGAGCTAATCCATTAATATTAGAATAACTTGTCACTAACATAATGCAAGGGAAACAAAAAGTTGACAATAAAAAAATTGTTAGAATTCTATTTCTTTTGTACGTGTACCTTATCTATCAGATAAAATCTTTCATATGGTGTTGATATTTTGAAGAACTGAAAGTATAGGTAACTTAATGTATCACTAAGATTAGAAAGAATTTCTTGATCAAACACTCATTGCTCGAAGAAAGATGTATCACATCTCCATACTTTATCATTCTCACTCTCATCGCTACAGTAGTTACTAAACAAATCTTTTGTCGCACCATCTTCCGGTCAGTAGCTTAGAAAACTAATTACAATACTTCTTTGACTTTCTTTTAGTCAGTCCCGTATTGAAATTTAGGACGTATTTGAAACAAATTTCTAAATCTTTTTGTTAATTTGTAAAAAAAAGTGTTGAAACACGTATAATTCTAAAATGTATGAAAGTTTCAAAGCTATACAAAAAAAATTCATGATGTAGTTAACTCTAATATAATTTAAAATATTAAGTTAGATGAAGGTGATAAAAATGAATTTCTTTCCAAGTTCAAAAAAATCAGACTCTTTGTCGAGTAAACATAAACATAATATGCAAAAAAAAGAACATCTATAAAGACATATAATTTTGTTGATTGTTAGGTCATTACGACTCATCTGGTTTATATAGGATATAAATCTACCAGCCTAAGGTTCAAAAGCGTAAAATAAAACTTGTATATTTACTCAAACAACTATTTACATGATCATTATCGTAGCTAACAATAATTTATCTGATCCTACGAAAGAAAGAGGTTGCTCATTACAGTTCTCAATAACAAAAAATTGAACAACTTTGACAAAAGTAATATTATATGCTAACCATTTGACAAAATGAACAATAGATATAACTTAGCTAAAATGAGGTGCATACAACTTTTGAAATAATATTCAAAATTTGGATGATATTACTACTAAGCCAATGAATCAGAAACCACATCGGGTCGTAACTAAAGTTTTCAAACTTGATTACTTTAAGAAAAAAACGCAAAGTTTATGAAATGATTTCGGTAAAACAATAAAAAAATTAATTAAATCAATAACTTTAAATGCGACAACCTTTTTTATAATCAATGATTAAATATATAAATATCAGATTAACTAGTATCTGTTTGGATCGTAATGCAAAGTAAATAGATATCATAATCATAGATAGCTCAAGATAAACTCGTAAAGATAATATAGTAAAATCAAAGAGTGAAACATAAAATCAAACCACGAAAACAAGTATCCACTAGTTCCATTACAAAGATATATATTGGTGAGAAATTTGGTGAGAATCGAGATTGAATTGAGAAGATTGAGAATATTGATCAAGAATCAACAGAGAGATTTTTAGGTAGTGAATGTAATCTTTCGCTTCTGATTATTTCATAGGTGTAATCATACTCCTCGGCCTCTTTAAATAGGCCTAGTAAGTTAGTTACAAAATCGGTTACATAAGCGAAAATCAATCCACTTCTCCATCACTAAAACCACATCGAAAATCTAAGCCTGTCAATTCTGACAAACCTCCAACTCTCAAAAAACCACAACTCAAATCACCTATCCTACAATCCGAAGCCGTTAAAGTTAAACTTCACAAAAAATCAACCTTTCTAGCAATGGGTGACGATGCAGAAACCTCTGCTCCTCCCCTACAAGAAGTGGTTGACGTTACACTAGAGAATAGTCAACCAGTTCTTGTGACTCAAACTGAGACTCAAACTTGAAGTCTTCACGATGAAGCTACCGATGAAGAAAATGACAAAGAAAATGATTGTGAAGCCACTGAATTCGATGCCGAAGGCGAATCCGAGGCAGATGAGGTAATCCCTCCAAAGAAAATTCGAGGAAAGAAACCTCTTATTACCCTCCCCGAAGATATTGCTGCCTTGGTTCAGGAAAACCTACGACCACTTTGTCCTCGGTACATTCTCGCCCTAAAAAATGTACCCTACATTTACTACCTCGAATCAGAAAAAGAAGAACTCAAGAAACTATGGGGATTAACAAACAATATTGTCCTTCGACTACCAGTAGAAGGAGAAACACCTCTGAGTTGTCAGAAGAACGAACTGGTAGTTTACCCTGAGCTTTTCAACTGGGGACTTAGATTTCCCCTCGATCCAATGATTGTAAGGTACTTCGAAATTCTTGGGTTGTGCCCAACACAAGTCACTCCAAACCAACTGTTCACTTTATTCTCTGCTATCATGGTGTCGAGGCTAGGAAGCATCCCCCTCGAAATAGAGGATTTCATCTCACTGACCAAAATCTCAAATGGGCCAGTTCTACCATTCTACTACCTCACTTTGGAGGATGATCTGAAGATTATCGATGACCTCCTCGAGGCTGACAAATTTTGGAAGCAAAGGTTTGTCTTTTTATCAGGAGCTTGGGAAAATGGTAAAGAAATTTCCGATGACAACCCCTCAAAACTTACTCTCACCTGGAGAGATAGCAGTAAGTAAATCATTGTTGTATTGTTAATATTTTTTTTAACTTATTAAGCCTAGTCAAATTAACCAAGTCTACTTATCTAACTGTTTACTCTTTTTCCAGAAATTCCGAGGAGATTCAAAGGTCGTCGAAAGACTGCAAAGGACATCTTCAAGAAAATGGCTGAATGGGCAGAGAAAGCCTGGGGAAATGGCTTTCACTCAGCCTTTCAACCAATCAACTTTATCAACAACCATCTCTGGCGCATAACCTTGGGAGCTGACTTCCCTGAAGATCCGATGCTCCCCCCAGATCCCATTGAAGCGGTCCAAAGAATACTCGCACCAGATGGGAAAACCTACCTTCCCACCAGGAATCGATCTGACAGTCACCTGCCACTAAAAAAGAAGGGAAAGCTAACCCTCAAAAAACCCAACACAAGCAAGGCTAACCCTTCCAAAAATTCGAAGTCTGCAGGGAAACGAAAAGCGCCTGCATCTCAACTTCCTCCAATAAAAAGAAAAAGAAAGAAGACAATACTCCAAAGAAAAAAAAAGCAAGTCCACTACTCCAAAGAAAAAGAACGAAGCTGACATGCTTGAAGAGGTATTGGCTTCCGAGGTGCATGAGAAAATCTTCATTGAAGAAAATCCTCAAGGGGGATTAGCATTAGGAGATAGCCAAGAAAATGAATATCTTAACCTCAAAGATTTCAACTCGAGTGGGGATTTTGTAGTCACTGGTGAAGATTCTCAACCTACCAACACCATTCCATCAACTTCTACCGGGGCTGCCATAACTTCAACATCTAATGCAATCATTCCTGTTCTTCGCCCATCAAACTTGCCCAATCGTGAAAGATCCGATGAGGTAACTTCAATCCTTCAACCTTTTACTAATTTGAGTGCTGCAGCCAAAAAATTATGTGAAGAAGTAAACAATTCACATATACAATTGGAGTTCCTTGCCCAAGAATTAATCAAGAGCAAAAAGGAAACAGAATCTGAAAAGGCTTCGAAAAATGAAGCACTTCAAAATTTCGAAGCTGAAAAAGGGAAGCTTCTTAAAGAACATAAAGAAAAAATCGAAGCTTTGGAGGCTTCTCATCGTCTGGCTCTTGAAAATATGAATCCTCAACATTCTACTGCTCTTTCTAAGGAAAAGAAAAAAGCTACCGATGCTGAAGAACTTGTTAAGAAAACTCAAGAAAGCCTGGAAGATTGTCATACTCAATTGACTACGCTTCAAACAGGAAAAGAAGAACGCCATCAAGAAAGCCGAAGCTGCTGTTGGTTCTGTGATGCTTAATGGTATCAAGAAGGCTCAAACTGATACAACTATCAATCTTCTTCGGGAAATCCATGCTGCCTATCCAAGGTTAAATTTAACAGAATTTTGGAAACAAGTTCCAGAGAAAGAGCGTCCAAAAGAAGCATTCGAAGTGCCATCAAGCTCTTCAGAAGAAGGTGATGCTTCTGAACGGTCATCGGAAGATGAAGATGACTAGTTGGTAGATTATATGTTATGTGTTCGTTGTTGTTGTTTTTTTTAAAGTAGTTTTCTCCTTTTTGTAAGCTTCAAGCTTTATCCAATGAAACAATCGACTATCTTAATGTTTTAAAGTTTTATTGCATTCGTAAAATGTGGTACATCAAAATTGGATGCACTCATAAAACGTGGCACCTCGAACATTAGACGCACTCATAAAACGTGGCACCTCGAAAATTAGATGCACTCATAAAACGTGGCACCTCGAACATTAGATGCACTCATAAAACGTGGCACCTCGAACATTAGATGCACTCATAAAACGTGGCACCTCGAAAATTAGATGCACTCATAAAACGTGGCACCTCGAAATAGGTTGTTTCTTCAAAGCTATTGCTTTGGAAAATTACTCTTGGTCAACTTTCAAAGATGATCAGTCTCTGCCAAGTTACCAAAATAATAAATCATTCATCATACTAAACAACCAATGGCGAAAAGAAATTTTATTACGAAATTCAATTTTAACCAGACACCTCATTAAAACCTTTCTGGGCCAACAGATAAGGAAAGAGTATGTCTGTCTTGTAAAAATTTGAAGTTCAATTTTACTCACAATACAATTTCAAATGTTCTATATTCCAAGGGTGTTTGAGCATCCTCCCCTCACGATCAGACAACCTATATGACCCTGGCTTGACCTTCATTTTGACTTCATAAGGACCCTCCCAATTCGGAGCCAATTTTTCGAGGTGCTTGTCCTTAGTATGAAGAAATACTTTTCGCAATACTTTATCGCCAACCTAGAACTCCCTCTTCTTAACTCTAGCATCGTACCTGCTTCTCATTAAGGTTTGATAATGAACCACATTCAAATGTGCTTTGACCCTCTTTTCCTCTAACAAATCAAGCTCAAACCTTCTAGCTTCATCATTATCTACTTCGGAATATCGCAATAACCTGTAGGAAGGCAATGTAGATTCAGCAGGGCACACAGCATCCATTCCATACACTAAAGAAAAAGGAGTCTCTTTTGTGGCCTCTCTAGGGGTTGTTCGATATGTCCACAACACTTCTTGAAGATAATTTGGCCATTTCCTTGCTGCTCCCGCCAATTTTTTCTTTAAACCCTCCAAAATAGATCTATTTGTAACTTCAACTTGCCCATTTGCTTGTGGGTGGAAAGGAGTAGAAAAGCATTGCTGTATTCCTTTCGAGGAGCAAAAAGAGTTCATTTCCTTGTTGTTAAATTGGGGACCGTTGTCCGTTGTTATTTTTCGAGGAACCCCAAAACGGTAGCAGATGTTACTTAGAATAAACTTGATCACATCCTTAGCTTTTGTTCCAGCTAAAGGCTATGCTTCTGCCCACTTCGAAAAATAATCAACCGCGACAATAATCATCTGTCTTCCACCTGAAGCCATAGGCAATGGTCTTACTAAATCAATCCAACATCTATCAAAAGGAACCGCCTCATAGATTGTCATTAGGGGTACCACTGGTTTATGTATCAAATGTGCATACCTTTGACAAGTATCACAACTTCGAACTAATAACTTGGCATCCTGCAATATAGTAGGCCAATAATACCCTGCCAACAATACCCTACGTGCTAAAGCTTTGAAGCCACAATGAGCTGACCCGTCTCCATCGTGTAATTCAGATAGAATGTTTTGAGATTCTTGCTTACTCAAATATCGTAATAAGGGCCTTGACACAAACCTCTTATATAATACCCCATCCAACACCACATAACCAAGAGCTTTATTCCTTATTTTCTTAAGCAAGTGCTTATCAAGAGGTAGTATTCCCTTTGTAAGAAAATTTAACAAGTCAGCTCTCCAATCACCTCGAATGCGCGTCGAATCATTTACCACCTCCTCAACAAATTCACACTGCTCAGAGCTTGACATAATCGAAGGCAGTGGTTGTGTCACAATCCATGGATATTCTTCAGAGTAAGCCATTGTTGCTAAAGAATCAGCCATTGCGTTATTACCTCTTCGAATATGCTCCACCTCAACATTTTCAAATTGTGTCATCACACTCCGAAGTTCTTGTAAATACAAAACTAAACGGTCTTTTTTAGCCTCTGATATTCCTTTAACATGGTTAACTACCAACTGCGAATCTGTTTCTAAGCGCACGAATATTGCTCCACAAATTTTTGCTAACCGCAATCCTGCTAGCACAGCTTAATATTCAGCTTCATTATTCAAAGCATGAAATCCAAATCTTATAGCTTGAAACATAAACTCCCCTGTTGGTGCCACCAATTCAACTCCTGCACTCGACCCTTTATTACTAGATCCTCCATCAGTTCGTACCGTCCACGTCGGATTCGTGTTCATTTTTTCACCTTCTTTCTCTTCGGATCTACTCGAATGAAACTCAACAAAGAAATCTGCTAAGGCCTGAGCTTTGACAGTCATTCGCGGAGAGAATAACACATTGAAATCTCCCAATTCAACAGACCACTTAGTAATTCTTCCTGAGATATCTGGTTTTTGCAATACATTTTTCAATGGATAAGAAGTTCGAACCACAATTGTATGGGCTTGGAAGTAGGGACGCATTTTCTCGCCGCCACTACTATGCACAATGCCAATTTTTCGAGCTTCAAGTAACGTTTTTCAGCATCAACCAAACTTTTACTGACATAATAGACGAGCCTCGAAATTCTTGAATCTTCACTAACTAGAACTGCACTCACTGCATAATCCGACACTGCTATATACAAAAACAACTACTCACCTTCTCGAGGCTTTGATAATATTTCAGGAGTGGACAAAAGATTTTTTATCTTAACAAAAGCTTCTTCACAATCCGAAGTCCACTCAAAATTATTAGGTCGACGCAACACCTGGAAAAAAGGCAAGCATTTATCTGAAAAACGAGAAATGAATCTGTTCAGAGCTGCTAACCTGCCTGTCAACATTTACACTTCCTTGATACTCCGAGGTGAGGACATCGATATCAAAGCCTTCAACTGTCTAGGATCCATTTCGATTCCTCTTTCACTTATTACATATCCCAGAAACTTTCCAGATCGGACTCCAAACGTGCATTTTTCTGGGTTCAACTTCAACTGTATTGCTCTAAGATTCAGAAACGTCTCTTCTAAATCATCGATATAATCATCATCACTTTTGCTCTTAACAAGCATATCATCGATGTATACTTCGATATTCCTCCCTATTTGCGAAGCAAATTCCTTATTCATCAACCTTTGATATGTAGACCCAACATTTTTCAATCCGAACGGCATCACCCTATAACAATGTAGACCTCGATCAGTGATGAATGTTGTGCTTTCTTCATCCTCTGGATTCATTCGAATTTGATTATATCCTGAAAATGCATCCATAAATGTTAGAATTTTGTTTCCAAAAGTAGAATCCACTAGTTGATCAATTCGAGGTACTGGAAAAGGATCCTTTGGGAAAGCTCTGTTTAAATCTGTGAAGTCTACACACATCCTCCACTTTCCATTCTTCTTTTTCACCACTACCGGATTTGCTGTCCACTTCGGATATTTGGACTCCCGGATATGCCCCGTCTTATACAATCTATCTACCTCAGCAACTATGGCCTCAGATTTTTCCAACGAAAAAGCTCTCCTTTTTTGTATTATCGGCTTGATCTTCGAATCCACAGCCAAGCTATGACATATAATGTCAATTGGGACCCCCACCACATCCTCGGATCCCCAAGCAAACACATCCAAGTTCTTAGACAAAAAATTCAACAATCTTTCTCGGACTGATAAAGACAATAAATTCCCAATTCGAAGTACTCTGTTATGATCGAAGACGTATTCTTCTATCTCTTCACTTACTACCACAAAACTCGGGGTTGACCTCGGGTCATCAATTCCTTCATCTTTACTACCAGAGGGCAACCCCCCAACCTGCTATTTCTCCATTGGATCATCGGTACTTTTATCACGTAGTCTAAACGCAGCAGCGTAACACTCTCTAGCCACTTTTTGATCACTTCGAACTACGCCAATTCGATCTCCGACTACATATTTCAAACATTGGTGAATTGTAGAAACTATAGCGTACATTTTTGCCAGCCATGACCTTCCAAAAATAGCATTGTAGCTCGACGGACAATCTACCACCATAAAAAGTACTCGTACTTTCTTTTTAAAAGACCCATTTCCCAGAGAAATTTCACCTTCAAATTCCCCTACTACATTCGTTGTCGCACCAGTAAACCCAATTATTGTTCTTTCTGACCTTTCTATCCGAGGAGGAGCATTTAATCTATCATATGTTGATTTGAACAACACATTAGCAGAACTTCCAGTGTCAATTAATACTCGTCGAATTTCCACCCCACACACTTCTGCTCCAATAACCACTGCATCTTCATGTGGCCCAGTAATTCCTCTCAAATCATCCCCATCGAAAATTATAAATGGGACATCCTTCTTGTTTCTTAGGTGCGCTGACGCTCCTCCTTCAATTTGATGCGTTAAATTCACTATATGTCTTTTCCTCGAATTATTAGTGTTATTAGTCATTGAATCTCCCCTAAATATTGCCAATGACTCAAAAAACGCACACAAATCTCGAACACGTCCCTTACGCATCGGCTCATCAACTGACATCAACAACAATCGACTAGGGTCTGGGTCGACATATTCCGAAGCCACGTCAAATTCATCACCTGCAGCATCTAAAATCATCAGTGCACTTTCCTGCTTAGAATTAGGATTTCCCACCTTTTGAGTTATGGCTTTAGCATTCTTTTTGACATACTCCAACAATTTTCCATTCTCTATCAAAATCTGCATCTCCTTCTTCAAAGCAATACAATCATTTGTATCATGTCCAATATCATCATGATACCTACAGAACTTGTTATTGCGCTCCTCTCTTGGCCTATTAATCACTGCCGGCTTTCTGAAATTTACTGTTCCCTGGTTTTCTCATATATCGAAGCCACACTTTCAGTCAAATCCGCATAATACTCTGGCCTTACCCACACATTCGATCTTGATCTGAATTGGTGTTGGTTATTAAAATTATGCTGACTAGAACCCCCTTGATATGAGTTCGAAGAGCCCCATTGGTATGAGTTCGAACCTCCTCGATTAGAAACATTTTGATTACCCCTAGGGCGCGATGAGTTATTATTCAAAGCGTTCGCTTGACTATTCCCTTTCTGAATAATACTACTTCCTCCTCGAACCCGAGTAGACTCTTCGACTTTGATCTGATCTTCAACCTGAGCCATGAGAGCTCCAAACGTTAATGCCCTACGCCTTGTAGTCTCATCAGCTAAATCTCCTGGCAACAATCCTTGTCTGAACGCTGCCATAGCCACCACTTCCTCACAATCATCTAATCCAGCTTTTGTTGACACAAATATTTTAGTATAATCCTTCAACTTTTCTCCCACAGCTTGCTTACATTGTATTATCGTATCTCCATTAGCTCTCATTTCTTTGCTTTCCACAAACTGTCTTCGAAAAGCTGTGTAAAAGCTTCTAAAATTTGCAATGAACTCCTTAGGAATCTTGTTATACCATTTTAGTGCAGTTCCTTTGAATGTCTGAGAGAATGCTCTACAAACCAATTTATCATCGTCTTCAAAATTGCTCTATATGATCATCTGGATCCTGAGTTCCATCAAACTTGTCAATTTTAGAAATGTCAAACCGCCTCGGAAGTGGCACAGATCTAATCTCACTAATCAGCGGTGAGTCTCTCCAATCTACTCCTTGAACAAACTGGTCTTCGTTCCTCATTCCCACAGTAGCATACAAACTTGGCTCACCTTCAAATTTCCGAGGAGAATACGTTTTTCGAGGAGAATACACTCGCCTTTCCTTCTTTTTTCTTCCTTCCTCATACACTTTAGCTGGCCTCAATTCATATCCTCCCTCTCTTGAATGACCTCGAAAATGCTTATATCTCGGTGTTTCATCCGACTCCGAATTTTCAAAATCCTCTTCTTCACTAGAATCTACATACTGTCGCTTCTGCAACTTCTCTCTTTTTCTCATTCTACTATGCTCCTTTTTACGCTCAAAATGCATTTTACGCTGAACATTTCGAACGTCGCCGTCGTCATTCGACGTATCCGACTGATCATCCCGATCACCTCTTGCTATTTTAGATCTAAGTCTAGTGTTATTATTATCTTGTTTCTTTTTAGCATATTCATCAAGTTCCGCCACGTTTCTTATCAACTCATTCATTTTACCTTCAAAATCAAATTGGTTTGATTGAACCAGAATTGACTTACCTGCTTCTTTATCTTGCAGATCAGATTTCAACGTCTCCAAAGCTTTTCGAACATGTGGATTATCTCCTTCCTCTGAATTCATCTCCGATCAGCAAAAATGTAAACAAAATACTTCAGAAAACGAACAAATTCGAGACTCGATTTTTGATCTATCGATCAAGGTATCTTCGCCCCCTCTTTCTAGCGCCAATTTGGTGAGAAATTTGGTGAGAATCGAGATTGAATTGAGAAGATTGAGAATATTGATCAAGAATCAACAGAGAGATTTTTAGGTAGTGAATGTAATCTTTCGCTTCTGATTATTTCATAGGTGTAATCATACTCCTCGGCCTCTTTAAATAGGACTAGTAAGTTAGTTACAAAATCGGTTACATAAGAGAGATATTTACAATTCAGTCCCTATTCTTCTTATAAGGCTTAATCTTACTCTATATTAATAGAACTTATCATTTAAGTCCTTATTAATTACATTTAAGTCCCTTATGAATATATTTCCTTATCATATATATTGTAATCACTCTCTTGATGTACACTTTGACAAATAAATGGTATATATTATAATCACTTTCTTGATGCACACTTTCACAAATAACTTGTTGCACACTTTGACAAATAACATGTAATTAAACTTTAAAATAGCCAATATCATACTAACATATATAGAATCCAATAGAAATATCTGGAAAAAAGCTAAATCATACAAATCCAAAAATTTAAAAATTTATTAAAAAATTAAAAAAAATCTCATTTAGAGTTGAAAGAGTTCCAATAAGAATGATATCAAAGTTATACCAAAAATCTACATTTTCATAAAAAAAAGAGAAAAAAAACTCATAAAATGTTATTCAATTTTATGATAAATATTCATTAAATCACGTGAATGTGTTTCATAAAACGTTTGTCCAACCATTTTCTAAACCAGGATTTTACCAACATTTATATATACGAAAACTTAAAAAGATTCAACTAAATTAAAATCTACACCCATCATATGTTTGGGATAGACTATGTTACGAAATCTCACATTTACCACCTATTAAATTACAAATATCTATTACCAACCACATTTTAAAAAAGAAAATTAGACAACGAATTGTCCTATCTCTTTAAACTTTTTTTAGTATTACAGAAAATATAAGTTCAATCAAAAAATATTCGTAAAAAAATTTATTTATAATCTTTCGAACACAAAATACCTTACTCACTAACTCGACTATCCATATTAAAACTATACAAAATCGTACTCGAAAATGGTATAATGATTTCTAATTCAAAAGACAAATAAAACCCATCCATACAAGGTTGCCGCGCCGAACATTCAAGATATTGCATGAACAGAACACAGAAACCAAGCGGTTTTCGTCTAATGAGACGAAAAAGTCTATGAATGTAAATATATATAAAATAGAAGGACGTAGAGAGACGAAAGCAAAAGGGTCCCCCAATTATGATATATTTTGCGAATCACTTAATATGAAGTTAATTAATCATTTATGAAGAATAAGGGGAGATAGAAAGGGAAAGGGGTCCCTGATTACAACTGGTTTAAAGATGCCATGTGGTTGTTGACCATCCTATCAAACAACTTGGTTCCTTCAAGATAAGAATTAGATTCATGCTCATGCTCGCTGGTGTAGTAGTTCAAGAAAAGTTTATCAATATCGTCCATATATTAGTATCTCCGGTAAAATTTGTGCACGACTACTTATTTTTATTAGTATATTAAGTTGATAAGATGTATTCAAAATTTTATTTTTCCTTTTAAATTTTTATAACATAAAAAATAGCATTTACTTTAGTTTTCTATAGATTTTTTAACTTATTATTATTATTATAATGATGTATTTTAAATTAATTTTATTGATAATAAATACCAAGATTTTCGGACCAACCTTTAAATAACTTCTATTGTAAAATTTGTTTTCAAAATTTATTATAAATAAATCTATTGTAAAATTTGTTTTCAAAATAATTTATATTTTTATCCGGTCCAATTTTAAATTGACTATTTTTTCTCATATATTTTTATCTCATCAAATACGTCTTAAAATATTCATAGCTAAATTATAATTATAATTTTATTTTTAATATATTTGTATTTTTTATTCCATCTTACTATTGTTTTACCACCACCAAGATTATTGTTAAAACATTTTGTTAGATAGGAAGGATACAAATTCAAATTAAGCGTATCTCTGCTGTTTTCATTCCTGATTTTTGTCATTCTTCATTCATCTTCTCTACTTCTCAACAAGTTTGTTTCTCAGCGTCTTTTTTATTCAACATTTCTTAGCATCTCTGATTTCTGCTAGCAATGGAAGATTTTTCCGATCTTCACTCAATATTAAACTCCATGCATCAAAGTAGAGATTTCAGAAAAGAAATTGTCAAAAATCCAGGTGATGAAATCCCTATGCAGCAACGAATTTCTTATGCTGATACTTTCTGTAAGCAAAAAGTATCCAAAGAATTTAAGCCAATGTATATTCAACACAAAACATATCATATATCTGTACAATTCTCATAGAGTGTCGAAGAATCTTTGATGAAAGAAGCAAAATATACTCTTATTAGCAAATTTTACCAACGAATACCCAAGAAACAAACCATCATTGAATTCGTGCAGAAAATGAAACTAAAGAAAGAATGCAATGTTTATGTCTCAGACTCTCGACACATTTTGCTGGAATTCTCATCGAAAGAAGATTTATGTACAGTATAGGCCAATAATATCTGGTATCTGTGTGACTCTGCTATGAGACTCATTAAATGGACTCCAGATTTCAACACTAAATTTGAGAGTGCTTTAATCCCACTTTGGATTAAATTAGAAAGAATCCCTGATTTTTTTTTCCAATGAAGACATAATTTGTTCAATAGTTGAATCTATTGGAAGTCCTCTTAAAATCAAAATACCAGAAAAGAACAGGGCATATCACAATTCATGCTTGGCTTAGGCTGAGATGGATTTAACTCTAAAGATTCATCATAATGTTTGGATAAGTTTCGGCGATAACCAGGGATGCCAGATAAGCCTAAGCTACAAAGATCTACCAAAATACTACAAGAAGTTCTATCACCTAGGTCATGATGCCAACGACTGCAAGAAAACTAAAATGAACAACCAACAAAAGGAGAGTATCAACATCACAACTTTTGGAAATAAGAATCTTCCAATGACTGATAATACCAGCAACATAAACAAGGATCTTAGAAAGACATGATCTTAGAAACTACTACCCAAAACAAAGACAATATATGCAGTATGCCTGTAACTCCTACTCACAAGAACAAAGAAACATACACTAAATTTCATAAAGTTTTGAACAGGAAACTGAAAGAGGCTAGAGGAATGAAAAATATCAACAACCTTGCTATAAAATCCTTGAGATTTCAAGGGAATACCAAGAAGAACCAATCCATATCCAAATGATAAAGATTCTGAATTGGAACATTAGTGGAATTTGTAATAAGTCTTCTATTAGAAGGCTTAAATCAATAATTTTCAGAGACCAAATCAAGCTCCTGGCCATTCAAGAGCCTTTCATCAGTGTGGATAACATGTCTTCTACTGCTTCTAAGAAGAATTTGGAAATTTTTATTTCTAATTCTACTAACAAAATATGGTTTTACTGTACTAATGAATTTACTATTAAAATTCTTCTCGACCATACTCAATTTCTTCACATTGAAATTACTGAAGTTAATCTTAATATAAGATTTCTTTTAACAATTATTTATGCAAAGTGTCAGGTATAATAGGTTGGAGCTTTGGAATTCCATGAGGAACATCTCTACTATTGTTTCTAACAAGGAATTGATGTTAATGGAGAACTTAAACATAGTAGCATCTCTGGATGAACATTGGATGATTCAACTACTGTCTTAACATCATTGAGGATTTTAATAGATGAACATAAACTTTAATCTTGAAGACATTGGATATTCTGGTTCTAAGTACAATTAGAACAAAAAATCTAAGTGAAAAAGACTTGACAAAGTTTTATTTGGCAGTGTATGGCCAAATTGTTTCACCGAATCTAAAGTAATGCATATTGCCAGAAATCCTAATCAGAGGTTTGTATAACTTGTTTAACACTAATAAGTCATCTAATTTTCTTCTAGAAGCAACCAAATGATTCCTTGTTTAGTCTTTGCGGATGATATAGTTATCTTTACTAACAGTTTGGAATCAACTATTAAAAACCTTGTAAAGTTTCTTCAGACTTATCAGAATGTTTCAAGACAAGTAATCAATAATGAGAAGACAAATATCATCATGTCATCTAGACTTAGTAATACAAGGATTACATCTCTCACAAATATCTCTGCTTTTAGTTCCAGCTCTCTGCCAACTGAATACATTAGCATCACTTTAAACACTAACAACAAGGCTAGCAACTAAGTTAATCTCATCGATAAGATTAATAACAAGATTAAAGATTTTGAGAAAACGAATCTATCATTTGGAGGAAGGCTTATCCTTATCAATTCAGTTTTAATGACAATCCCAACATATTGGATCCAACGCTGTTTACTGTCTCATTGCATCATTACTAGAATTGAGAAATCTTTTAACAAGTTTTTGTGGGGATCTACTGATGAGGAAAACAGAATTCACTGGTTTGCCTTTCCTGGTTTGTGTAAACCTTTTAGTGAAGGGGTCTTAACATTTGTAACCGTTCTGATTTAGAAGATATTTTTTCTTGTAAATTATGGATTAACTTTAGGAAAAATAACACTTTATGGTCTAACATTATGCATAGTATATATTGCAAAAAGTTTCATCCATTACAGATATCCTACACTAAAGATGGATCTATCAATTATAGAAGATTAACAAGAATAAAACCTATTGTTGAGCCCTACATCAGATGGAAGTTAGGCAAATGAGATATAGAATTTTAGCTTGAAAACTGGTATGATCAATCTTCTCTTATTATTCTAAATGATAACTGGGATAATTTATAGTACAAGCATAAAAAAGTGAAAGAATTTTGGAATGTAAACGAGAACTCTTGGAATAATATCATACTCAATTTTTTTTGTCTCAAGCTAGTATGGACAAGATTTTTAAGATTTCAATTAATGAGAACTCTATTGATGCAATTATGTGGAAGTTATCTAAAGATTCAAACTTCAATACAAAGGATACATGGAATCAGATTAGAAGCAAGCATAACAGTTCAATTGTTTTTTAGGAAAAATCTGGAATTTGGTAACACCTAAAAGAATTTCTTTTCTTCACTAGAAACTCCTTCACAAATTTATCACAAATTTTACAAAAAAGACACTTAATTATTGTATCTAAATTTCAGTTTTACTGTAATCTTAAATTTTCAAAACACCTTTTCATCTCATGTGATTTTGCATGGAAAATTTGGTGTTATTTTGATGATCTTTTTAAAATAAAAAATTGGTAAATACATGACCATTTCTCATATAACTAGAGCTTGGTTTTGGTCTTCTCAATATGATGTTCATGCCAGAACCATCATTCCTACTATTATCTTCTGGATAATTTGGAAAGCTAGAAATAATGCTAAGATCAAGGGTAAGATTCAAAATGCTGAGTCATCTATCAATTATATTAAGCATATTATTTTCAGTCTTGATCAGTCTTATAGTCTCAGGCCAAGCACTGGAGGAATGATAAAAAAGTTGCGAATAAAATAGGATCCTTTAACATCATTACAACTAAACTATGCCTTTATACCTAAAATGAAATCCTCATTCTCCAGAATATCTAAAGGTCAACACGGATGATTCCTGTCAGCGTAATGGACATTCTGGTGGAGGAATTATCATAAGAGATCACTCATGAAAAATAATTATGGGCTCCTCAAATCTTTATGGAAGATTTACTCTAATCATGGTTGAATCTCAAGCTCTTTTTATGGTTTGTTGATCTGCAAAAATAAAGGTTGGTATAAAGTCGAAATTGAAACTGACTCTATGATTTTAGTTAACCTTCTATCAAATAGGAAGTGTCCATGACCCCTAAAAAAATCATTCAATGTTGTAGAAAATTAACCATGCCCATTATATCTATAACTCAAATCTCCGGGGTCCAAAATAAAACAGTGGATTGGCTTGCTAAATGGACCCTGAAATATAAAATGAAAACTGATTTTCAAATCATCAAGTTCTCAATCCTTTGAAAGATATAACCTTTTTAGAAATTTTAAATCTGGGTTATTTCAATGTTGAAGATTAGTTTTCCAGTTGATTTCATCCTTAATAAAATCTTTTCTCTCTAAAATGATATAATCTATACTTTGTTTTCGAAATTTTATATACTGTTTTCACTGAATCTGATTGAGATTTAACCACTTCGTACCTTTCTGAGTAATCTTGTTGATTTCTATTAATCTATGAATTTCGTTGAATCTTTATTTCCTTGTATCTCTGTTATAATATGTCGGAACAATTCTCTCTCTAACTTGGTAGCAAACTTTGCTTGACAAAAGCCATTTATTTCATTGGCTTAAGTGCATGAAAAGAAATAAGAAATGCTTAGGATCTGATTGACTTGGTTGAGGAATGAAGCTTGTGGATCAGACATGATGAGTTCGAATTCAGCATGCTCCCCGGAAGGGTAAATCAGTCTAAGTCTCTCCGAAAACCGGACAGACTACAAGGACATAAATCGAACAGATCACTTCCGGACAGATTACTTTGGACACTATAAACTTAAGACTGTTCGAACTATGACTAAAGTACTAAAAAACCTAAACACTTCCTGACTAAGCTACTTGCTCTCCTGCTTAGAGCTCATGGGTCTTTAATCATGACCCGGGTCCATTAAACATGACCCGAAAGCCCATAAGGGCCCAAACATCATACTATAAATACCCAACCACCAGCATTAACTATGGGTAATGAGAATTAACTGCTACCAAGCTGCTTAATCATCTCTCTACACCCATACACCACCGTTAAACACCCATACACCACCTTGAAACTCTACTTGAAATTACTAGCCTACCCTCAGGAAATTATTATCCTCACCAAATTGGCGACCACAGTGGGAGGCGATGGTGCCTGAATCAAGCATTCAAAACCAGCTGAAAAACTCTGTCCGAATGAATCCGGACAATCCAGAAGTGCCACCAGCTTTGCTCGAAGTGGGGGGAGAGAATGATGAGTACACCATCGAAGAGCGTGACAGGCTGAGGGCTGAAATAGAAGCTCTGAGGGCTGAAAAGGCCAAGATAGGCGTGAAATAAAAATCTAAAGCATCAGCTGCTCATCATACCGACAACCCTAGAGAGCCTGAGGCTTCGAAAACTCATGTGAGCACCAAAAAGACACATGCTAGTTCTAAAAAGTCTCACCGGTCCAAGCCTGTGGAGAGCTCTGACTCAAGCTCAGAATCTTCAGGTAGCTCTTCGGACAGTGAGGGAAATGAAAAATCCTTGTCCTCTAGCAGCGATGAGGGTCGAACCAGGAAAAACCAAAAGCAAGTGAAGAAATATTCAAGAAAAAGAGACCACCATGGAAGAATGAAAAGGCACATTGGAAAGGGGTCATCTCACCACCGGAGGTATACAGACAAGATGCTGATGGATCCTTTTGCTTTCCACGATGAACCAGGTATCTTTGCCACTCCAAACGAGGATACTGTGTTCAGTCGTGGAAGGAATTGGAGGCAGTCTCCACTATCTTCTAAAATTCTGTCCGGAAACCTCCCCAAGAGGTTTGATAGCACGAAAATGGAGAAGTACGATGGCAATACTGATCCGGACAATCATCTGGAGCAATTCAAGAACTTCATGATGAACTTTGATAACGATGATAAACTGCTTTGTAGGGCATTCTCCCAATCTTTTACGGGGAGTGCTCTGAAATGGTACAACAGCCTGCCTCAGGGTTGTATTAAAGATTTTGATACGTTTTTGGTGGCCTTTCGAAGGCAATTTGTAGGGAGTAAGGAGCTAAAGGGCAATGGAGACACAATAATCCATTGTGCCCAGGAGCCAAATGAGTCCTTGAAAGAGTACATAAGTCGTTTTGTGAACACAAAGAATGGGTTGGCTGATTGCTTCGAACAGGTGGCAATAGCATCCCTAAGGCAAGGTTTGAACCCAGGCAATCTGGCTGATTCGGTGACCAGAAAGAAGGCTATGACCTAGGGAGGATTGCTAAATCAAGTTGGCAAGCAAATAAACGTTGATGAAACAAAGAAAACCAAGGTGCACAGACAGGTGAGATCCACCCCGGTGGCACCAACTCCAAATTAAAACCAGTCAGGGAACAAAGTAAGAGAAACCGGACATGGGCATGGTAGGGAAAAATCTCAGTCTCAGCCAGCTGCTCCTGCTCAAAATCAACAATCCAGAAACAAAAGAGGGTCATGGGTCCAACCGGAGTGGTTCGCAGAACTCAAAGAAAGTGTGGCCACCATTTTCGATAAAACAAAAGATGAGGTGCATTACCGGAGACCGGCAACCTTGCAGTCTCCCAGAGAGCATCGTAACAACTCCTTTTGCCTATATCACAATGATATTGGCCATACCACTGATGATTGCATAGCGTTGAAGCAAGAGGTTCAGAACTTGATTGAAAGGGGAAAGTTGGGAGCATACGTTAAGAGAAGAGGAGGCAACATGCCTGACAACACTCACCGGGTTGGTCCAAGTAATGCTGCCCCAGAGGGGGCCATGGTCATAGTTGAAAGGTTTGATGTAGATTCTGAGTACTTGGATCCTGATCCAACTCGAAACAGGGTGGGTGTTATAGAGGAATATTCTAGGTCGGTCTCCGGGCTCATTAAATTCTTTGAGTCACTTACAATTTTCGGAGGGGACTCTATGACAGCTCCTACTGCTTTTTCGAGAAAGAGGCATGTTCATAATTTAGCCTCCCAGCTAGAAGGAGGCATGACATCTTATCAGTCACCAAACTCATTCCCATTCATAGTCTTTGATGAGGATGATTTGAGAAACATTGCTGGCCCTCATGAGGATGCTGTTGTCATAGGAGCATCTATAGGGGGCAATGAAATAAGGCGAATTCTGGTGGATACTGGAAGCTCAGCCAATATCCTTTTCCTAACCACTTACAAGAAAATAAAAAATCCAGCAGTGATTCAAAAGTCGGACAGGTCAATCGTGGGCTTCACTGGCAGCTCAGCCGATGTGATCGGAGAGTTTGAAGAAGAGGTATTATTGGGCAGGGGCCCTTTCAAGAAAATAGTTAGAATACTCTTTATCGTGGTGGATTGTCCCACTTGCTATAATGCTATTCTAAGGAGATTTTGGCTCTCTAGGATGCATGCAGTGGCTTCAACAGTCCACCAGTGCTTAAAATATGCTGTTCAGGTACAGGTTAGAGTTGTCCGGAGCAGCCAAAAGATTGCAAGAGAATGCTATGCCACTGCCTTGGCTCCTCAAACGCTGGGGGCAGTCCGTATAAATGATCAATAGCAGTTTGAGGGCCTTTCTGGGGGTGAGGGTGAAATTGATGACCCTAGAGAGACCCCTGGAGTGTTAATTCCAATTGAAGAGGTTGAAACGCATTATTTGAAAGAAGGCAAGAGTGTCAAGATAGGGTCCAAGATGCCACCAATGTTGAAAGAAGAGATGTTGAAATTTTTGAAAGACCATCAGCACGTTTTTGCTTGGTGCAATGCTGATGTTACTGGAGTTCCATCAGAGGTGATATCCCATCACCTATCTATCCGGAGAGATGTGGCACCAGTGGTTCAAAAGAGAAGAGCTTTCTCGAAAGAAAAGGCTGATGTCATAGTACAAGAGGTTGACAGACTCACAAAGATGGGACATATTAAAGAATCTCCATATCCTTTGTGGACTGCGAATCCTGTCCTGGTAAAAAAGAAAAATGGCAAATGGCGCATGTGCATTGACTTCACAGATCTTAATAGAGCTTGCCCAAAAGATTTGTATCCGGTCCCCCGGATAGATCAGTTAGTAGACTCTACTTCTGGGAACAAGCTGCTCTCCTTTATGGATGCCTTCTCCGGGTACAATCAGATTCAAGTAGATCCAAAAGATCAAGAGCATACCACGTTTGTCACTGATAGGGGTCTACATTGCTACAAGGTGATGCCTTTTGGTTTGAAAAATGCTGGGGCTACTTATCAAAGGCTAGTCAACAAGGCATTTGCTGATCAAATTGGAAGAAATATGGAGGTTTACATTGACAATATGATGGTGAAGAGTGTGGATGAGCAGCTACACTTATCCGACCTCCGAGAAACTTTTGCCAACTTGGTAAAAGTAAATTTAAAGTAAAACCCTGAAAAGTGTGTTTTCGGAGTGCAGTCCGGGAAATTCTTAGGTATATCATAAGTGAGCATGGAATACAGCCCGGTCCGGATCAGTTGAATGCTCTTTTCCAGATGGAACCTCCTCGAAACATCAAAGAAGTACAGCGGTTAACGGGGAGATTAGCTGCCTTAAACAGATTCATCTCGAGGTCTTCGGACAGGTGTGCTCCTTTCTTTCAAACTTTGAAGGGTGCGAAGGGGTTCGAGTGGACCCCGCAGTGTGATGAGGCATTCAGTGAAATCAAGAAACATCTTTCCTCTCCCAAAACTTTGTTCAAACCATTTGATGGGGAGACTCTTATTGTGTATCTGGCCGTTTCAAGTTGTGCCATCAGTGCTGTGTTGGTAAGAGAGGTCGATGGGTGTCCCTACCCAGTGTACTACATCAGCAAAAGCTTGATTGATGCTGAGAGGCGTTACTTGAAACTCGAAAAACTGGCGTTAGCTCTGGTGATAGCTGCAAGAAAGATGAGGCCTTACTTTCAGGCTCATCCTATCATCGTCCGGACATCTTTCCCTTTAAAGAATGTCCTTCAAAAAGCAGACATTTCGAGCAGAATGACTAAGTGGTCAGAAGAGTTGGGGGACTCGACATATACTTTGCTCCCCGGACAGCGGTAAAAGCCCAAGCAGTGGCTGATTTCCTGGTTGAATTCCACTCTGATAGGGATTCGGAGTAAGCTACTGATACAAAAAACAAGAAAGTCTGGATCGTCCGAACAGATGGTGGATCTAGCACTATGGGATGTGGTGCAGGAATATGTTTAACTTCCCCTTATGGAGATAGTATGTACCAGGCTATTTCTTTTGCTTTCAGGGTATCTAATAACGAGTCCGAATACGAAGCAGCTATAGCTGGGTTAAAGTTGGCCCACATCTGTGGGGCTAAAAGGGTCAAGCTACTAAGTGACTCCCAGTTGCTTGTCCACCATGCCTTAGGCCAATCTGAGGCTAGAAAGGAGCAGTTGGTCAAGTATTTACTCCTCCTCAAAAATGAAGCGCTAAAGTTTAAAGTTGTTGTCTATGAGCACATTCCCTGGGCAGAAAATGAGCTAGCAGACTCATTGGCAACAATAGCATATACGGAGTCCTACCCATGGATCCATGTGCTTGAAATCCCTTCTATTCAACTTAGTAAGGGTGAAAAAGAGGAAGTTTTTGAAATACAAGTGAATCGGCCTCAAGACTGGAGATCTCCTCTCATACAATATCTGTCCGATGGTATTGTGCCTTCAGATAAATCACAAGCTAGAACATTGAAACACAAGGCTCGTGGTTTCATTATGTTGAGAGAAGTGTTGTACAAAAAATCCTATAGTAAACCTCTCCTACGTTGTTTAGGGGATAATGAGTCACAAGTGGTCCTCTCCGAATTGCATGATGGTGAGGGATCAGCCCATTGTGGGTTTAGAGCTTTAACAAGAAGAGTATTACTCTCCGGATATTATTGGCCATCGATTATGAAAGATGCTAAGGAATTGGTGAAGAGGTGTGACCCATGCCAAAGGTACAACAATGAAATTCATGTACCAGCCATTCCTTTGGAGTCAATTTCTGAGCCCATCCCTTTTGCTCGATGGGGGTTGGACTTAGTAGGGCCTCTCCCTGTGGCGTCCGGAGGGCGTAAAACTATAATTATGGCCATTGACTACTTCTCGAAGTGGATAGAAGCAGCTCCCCTGGCAGGGACAACATCAAAAGCTGTCATAAAATTCATTCTGTCCAACATATGTTGCAGATTTGGTGTCCCACAGAAGATAACAACAGACAATGGGCCACAGTTTGACAATAGAGAAATGGAAAGCTTCTGTGCCTCAAGGGGTATACAGCATTGTTTTTCTTCACCTTTCCACCCACAAGCCAATGGGCAGGTTGAAGTGGCTAATAGAACTATACTGTCCGGTTTAAGGAATAATCTAGAAGGGGCTGCTGGGAAGTGGCCTAGTTATCTACAAGAGGTCTTGTGGGCCTACCGGACAACGCCTGGGGCTGCAACACAAGAGTCTCCCTTTGCCTTGGTCTATGGAATGGATGCAGTAGCCCCCATAGAGAAGACACTCCCTTCCTTTCGTGTTCATAACTTCTCCAGACATGCTAATGAGATAGCCATCAGAAATCAACTTGATTTAATAGAAGAAAGACGGGTTAAAGCCTGCCTAAGAGTGGCACACTATCAGGGCTTGATGAGAAGCAGGTTTGCTTCTAAAGTTAAAAGAAGAGATTTCCAACCTGGGGACAAAGTATTAAGGAAGGTCTTCTTGCATACTAAGGAAAATCTCTTCGGAAAGCTGGCCCCAACCTGGGAGGGTCCGTATACTGTGGTTGAAAGAATCAAGCCTGGGACTTATTGGTTGGAAGACAAAGATGGCAGGGTTTTAACTCACCCTTGGAATATTGAGAACCTTCGAATGTACTTGGAATAACACTTGTATAAATATTTACTTGTTTGAACTTCCATGTAAATATTTGGGGGCATACTCTTTCCTCCCTGGTGGCACGGGGAGGTTTTAATGAGGTGTCCGGATGGTTCAATAAAATTCGATGCCTTCTTCAAAAATTTTCTAAGTATTTTCAAAGTTCTATCTCTTGTCATACTACCCGGACTGAAAGATCTAAGGGCTATTTAAACTCTAGCCGGAGAATCTCAACACTCTCACAATGCAATAACTAAAAGCTACTTAAACTCTAGCTATCTAAACTAAAACAAATAATGAAAGAAAATGATGGTTGTGCAAAATAGAAACATTCATTCAACAACTTAAGATTGCCTTGGCCTTCCAAGGACTTTCGAACAGGTTAGGGTACAGCACAAAAATCTGTCCGAATAATACCGGACACCACAACAAAAAGAGTGCCTTGGCCTTCCAAGGACTTTAGTCTGAGTAAAAAATGAATAAAGTACACCATAAATTAAGGTTGAGCCTTTGAAGATGGCTCACCCTCATCTACCTTCTTGCCCTTGATGTCGCTCCCCCCTTCGACCACTTTCTTGCCCTTGGGATCATTCTCCTCTTCGCCTGGGCTCTCTCCGGTCTTCTCTTCATTATCAGATGAGGACTCACCGGAAAATCCCTCATCAACCATTGTATAAAATGGAAGGTCATCATCATTTACATAGAGCCATAAGTCCCCCAGGGTCCTCTTCGGGAATTTTTCATGAAAAAGGAGAACCATATCAGACTTCACCCTTTGAACCATTAACTCTTCGCTTTTTATCATCTCCCTGGCATAGGAATTGATCTTGGCCTTGATTGTGGCCTCTTGATCCTTTAACAAAGCTTTTTTCTCCTCAGCAGCCTGGGTCACTGCATTTTCTAGAGAAATCTTGTCAGTGGTCAAGTTGGTGATGATCTTCTCCTTTGCAGTGGTCTCTCCCCTTGAGACAGTGAGATCTTTCTCCATACCAGGCAGCTTCTCCTGGAGATCTTTTATGGTTTTTTCTAGGGCGACAACTTTTGTGTTGCTCTCATCCTGGTTCCTCTTCAGCTCCTCGTTTGCTTCCTTGAGCAAATCAGCGTTGGTGGTAGCAGTGCGGAGGTCTCCGGACATCTTTTCCTTCTCACACTTGAGGTCTTTGATGGTGTCCGCCTGACTCCGGACTTGCCTCTCCAATGTAAGAACTGGCTGCACGTTACTAAGCAAGGAATGGGCTATGATGTCTTTTTCACTAGAAACCATGAAGGTCTTACCATTGAAATTGACTGTATTGGAGCTACTTGGGGGAACATAGGGCCCTACGAATTCATCTCTGGGGAGGCCAAGGAAATACTCACCAAGCCCAGCTAGACCTGTGATGTCCATTCCATCGAGATTGAGATCTCCCCCTTCTACCTCATCAGTGTGAAAGTCTCTTGGAATCTCTTCGGCCAGAGTTGGGTCGGAGGGGTCAGTGGGGAAGGAAGGCTCCGGATCCCGGAGAGCGAGCTCATCTCCTTGGGAAGTCTTTTTCTTCTTGGATTCCCGGTCAGCGCTTTCACCTACTTGCTTGCGAGTTCTCTTGGGAGCCTTTGGAGGTTTTGGGAGGTCAACTTCCTACCTTTTGGTCTCCTGCTCCACCACTTGCAAGAGGGCTGCATCAATTTGAACCTGGGTCGGCCCCTCTGGATCTGTTGGGGCATCCTTCTCAGCATCGCCCGCCACCTTTTTGCCTCTTCTTCTGCCTTTCATTTTGCTTGGGGCTTTACCCCGGGCAGGTAGGTAGAGTGTCCCATCCAGTTCGTGAGACCTTCTGAGCACAGTGTCTTCATCGGGCTGGGTGGTGAGCTCCTCCCAAGTTAGGTCTCTCCGACCTGTGGTGTTCCACAGGTGAGACCTTGCTAGATTTCCAGGGGTGAAGGCCTTGTGGAATCGATTCTCTCAGTTCTCTGCGGCCCAAGCGTTGATTTTGGCACAGGTAGTCTGTCCGGCCTTCAAGTAGTCCCCGAACTCCTTTGGCAGCTCTGCTAGAACAAAAGGAAAACTGGTTAGTTTAAACTTAACTTAAAAAAAGAAAAGAGAGAAACGGACAAAGAATTAAGGTAAGAAACTTACGATCACTCCTCCACCTACTCCTGAGGAGGCTTGGGTTCTCTCCGGCCTTGATTTTCTTGCCGTTTTCCCAGGAGCCACTGATAAACAAGAATTGGCTCCTCCATTTGCTCTCCGACTCCAAGAGGTCATCAACAGCCTTGAGATCGTTCCCCATGTTGAAATGATAGAAGGGGAATTGGTGATGCTTGCAAAGGTTGACTACTGCTGCGAACTCTTCCATGGGAAGAGGGATCCCAGACAACCTGGATGCCATGATACATGACATCAAAGTGAACCAGCCATTGGGACTTAGCTGAGTTGGGCAGAGCTTGACCAGGTGGAAGTACCGTACGATCTCCGGGTCCAGTGGGAACCTGAGCCCCCAGTTAAATAGCTCTGTAAAGAAGACTATTTCATTTCATTTACAGTCCATTGGGGTCCCCGGATCAATGGGGATCCTAATCTTCACATTTTCGGGGATCCCCCATTTTGTGCGCATTCGACCCAGGTCTGAAGTATGGATGAATGCATACTTGGTCTTCTGCAAGGCCAAGAGATACTTGAGCTCGACTTTGTGAAAACACGGCCCCACTCTTCCCTCAAGGCACTCCGGCAGCTCCGGATGCCTCAAGTACAGATTCTCCTTGCCTTTCTTGGCAGCAACAGCAGTAGTATCAGCCTGTCCGGAGGACTCGGACTCGAAAGGGACCTCTTCAGCAGAGTCCTCCATTCTCTCCTCCATAACCATTGGAGGAGCTTCTGTGGTAGTAATCCGGGGAGGGTTGATGATTGCCACATCCTGGCCTCCGGACTGTTGACTGTCTGTTTTCTTCTGACTTCTCACCTCAGATTGGGGCTCGGAGGCAGAAGTCTCTCTTGGAGGAGCCGGGCTGCTGGCCTCCGGACCGGTTGGCCTCTCCCGGGGAGCTCTAATAGGCATTCCAGACCCAGAATCACTATTTTTTGCCCCCGATTTTGAGGGAGTATTCTTCGAGGTTAGTCCCTTAACTAACCGTCTTGGCCTCTTAATAACTAACTTTTCTAGAGAGTGATTAGAATCGGATCCCATAGCTAAAAAAGGGGAGGGTTTCCTGACACTTGTAGCTGTGACTCCTGGCTCAACAGCAGGTATTGACTCCTGGACTGAGGAACCAGAGACTATGGGTGAGAGGGTGAATTGAAAGAGTTTTTTGGGCTTGGTACCTTTGGAGGAGGATGAGCCTCGATCCGACTCTGTAACAGAGGCAACTGGTCTCTCAACAGGTGATGATGGTAGCCCCGCTGCTATTCGCCTTTCTTTCTCGACCTTTTGCGCTTTCTCCAACTCCGAAAGGTTGAGCCAACCACCTTTGATCAATGCTGTTCTTGCTGTAAACATTAACAGCCAAGGAAATTTTTTGTTTTAGAGAGAGAAAGCTCTGAGTAAATTTGCAGAGTGAAATTTGAAAGAGATGGTAAAACAGTGGAAAATGAATGTGAATTTATAGTAGATTTGAAAAAGGAGTTGATTCCTAGGAGAATCTGAAAAGTTGGGCAATGAGTAAAAGACGGCGCTGATGTCATTATTGGTAATTAAAGAGGTTACTTGTTGAAGAAGGTGGTGCGAAATTCAAGGTGAAAAAACGGCTGGAGTGACCAATCAGAGAGCGACACGTGTCCCACTAACTCTGGCAAAAACCGTTTGGAATTCGTAAAGCTTAACCTGTCCGGGTATACCTACAGCTCTGTCCGAATTGAGAACCACTTCATACATCAGACTGTTTTTCAGTTCTTTGACAAGAACACTTGCTCAAACACCTAAAAAAGGGGCTCCTAATGAGTCCGAATTCAGCATGCTCCCCGGAAGGGTAAATGAGTCTAAGTCTCTCCGAAAACCGGACAGGCTACAAGGACATAAATCGAACAGATCACTTTCGGACAGATTACTTTGGACACTATAAACTTAAGACTGTTCGAACTATGACTAAAGTACTAAAAAACCTAAACACTTCCTGACTAAGCTACTTGCTCTCCTGCTTAGAGCTCATGGGTCTTTAATCATGACCCGAGTCCATTAAACATGACCCGAAAGCCCATAAGGGCCCAAACATCATACTATAAATACCCAACCACCAGCATTAACTATGGGTAATGAGAATTAACTGCTACCAAGCTGCTTAATCATCTCTCTACATCCATACACCACCGTTAAACACCCATACACCACCTTGAAACTCCACTTGAAATTACTAGCCTACCCTCAGGCAATTATTATCCTCACCAAGACATATCAAATTCATTCGATTGGCAGCTAATTTTATCGAGCGGCGAATTATTTCTTCAGTAGCTGATCTTCTGTCTATCTCAAATTTGGATATGACACTTTTTTAGTTATCTCAAGCTCAAAGGTCGATTTTGGAAGAAGTGATCTTTCTCTCTTGCTTAATTATTGATGGGGAAATGAAAATTAATTCTTTTATTTGGTGCCCCTTCAGATCTTTATGTAGAATTACTTTTGTTTATTATGTTTATTCATTGGGCCCTTTTTTTCGCTATTAAAATTCTTTTAGTAAAAAAAACTCATTTTGTTAGGCAACCATCAGACCTCCTAAATATCATTACCAAAATACTAATAATCTTATTCAATAGTCTAGTTGTAATAATATTGATACCTGACAATAATGTTATAACCGGTATTCGACATGGAAAAATAATAAAAATATTATTTTTGTATTATTTGTTTGATTTGTCTAAAAAGTAACACAATAGTGATTTCAATTTTTGTTTTAAATTAAATTTTAAAAATGATTTTTTAAAATTAAAACTATTATTTTCAATAATGTTTGTAACAAAAAATACTAGAAATAATAATAATAATGTATTTTTATTTCTTTTTAATTTTTCGTTAACCATTACAAAAAAAAAAATCATTTTATTGAATTTTATTGTTTTTTGTTTTTAAATAAAATGATGGTCAAAATTTAAATATAAAAAACAAATACAAAATTTGAAAAAATAAATATACAATTTTAAAAAATATAAAAATATAAGTTTTTAATTATAAATGTTTAAGACTTTTAATAATACATAACATCTATAAAATCTTAACAAAAACGATGGATTCATTCACAATTTATAAATTCCATCATATACGGAAATCCTAAATCAAATAGATATTATGGATATGGGTAGAAACTTATTCGGTAAAGACCAAATGTGTAGAAACTAACTTGATAAACGATGTAATTTGATAAACTTATCATCTCAATAATAGAGTGATGTATGTTTAAATGCCAATTTTTCAAACATAACATATATAGTATATTTTTTTATTAAAAATATTTATTTATTTATTTTTCATTATAACTAACATTACAATAAAAATGTGTTTATATCGAATTAAAGTATGTTGAAATGAAAAAACAACAACAAAAGCTTCAATAAAATTTCAAACCTAAATAACATATTTTGTTCCGAACATATCTAGCATCTAAATTTAAATTTTGGATGAACATAGCTATATATACAGAAAAATATAAGTATATAATTAAAAACAACATATCTTAAAAAAACACTTGAACCATCCAATATTACATAAAAAAACGCACGATCACAAATCACAAAATAAACTTAAACAAACCTGTAAACAAAAAAAGCCTAACGCTACACAATATGGATCAACATTGTTATCAAACAACCTAAACCCAAATTATGACACATAAATACATATATCTATTTACCGGTCCACCATAAAAAGCATTTATTGGTAGTGTATATACGAATGAGACTATTATAAGACGATTCTCAACTTTTAATATATTGGTCGATCCAAAAATCTTACATAAATAATATTTTATAATTTTTGATATTTATAGTACTAACCTCGTTTAAAAATCAATTTATTTTTTCAAACGAAACCTTTAGAAGGCTAGTCAACCTAGCTTTAGGCACTCCAAGGGTTATAGACAGTCTGATGTATAACATATTGATTTTCTTGCTTTCTATTTTGTTGAACCATTTTTTCATATTATCGGTCATGTTATTTTTATATGTTATGATTTAACGTGTCTCAAGTCTTCAAAAGAGAAAGTGAGTAGGATTTAATAGTCACAACTGACATTTCCAATATCTTTATTTTTTTTATCCATTTTTTATTCAGTTTAAGTTAATTTCTTACATAAATAGAATGTCAAAGATGAGAGTTTTCCTTAATTTTCATAAATAAATTTTTCGGAGACTGAAAGTTATTCAATTAATAAGTTTTAACCCTGTTAAAATTAGAAAGATCATTACTGTTAAGGTGATATCGCGAGTAGTACTACATCATGTATTCATGAACAACCCTCTAGTTAAAAACCAAATATATATTTAGTTGGTATTCATATTTTATTTATATTTCTCATGTAACATCAAGTTTAACACATAGTTTTGCATATCATATGTCATTTTTAATGTATTATTTCCACCTACAAGAATTTTTAGTTGCATTGTCCATTAATACAAAGATGGTATAGTTGAAATACCTTAGTAGAAGACCTAGACGTCTAATCAAAGCAGATATATGAGTAAGATCCTATTTCATATTAAATTTTAGAGACCACTTAAACGACTAATACATATACAAGTGAATTTTACATGATTCTATTGCAAGAGATTTGATAAAATCCTCATGAGACTTTAAAAATATCATAATGTGTCTCGATTCAACAAGTGCAACCTCTGAAGGTTCATATAATTTCCATTCAAATATATTTAAGTATTCGATAGAGGATATGAGACGATGAATAATGAAGATTTTAACTATTTAAATGTTAGCAAATTGATTATCCATAACGTGAAGCTCTTTCTAAGTAAATGAGATATTTGGTATAACATCCATAATCAGAGAAATATTTTGCAAATGAGACAAATATGAAAATAAATTGACTAAAGGGTTAACACTTAAATAATATTTAAGTAAACTTGCAAATGACGGATCAACCATAATAGAGTTGGAAATAGTTTTTATGTGCGGTTGAGTTATTGATAAGAAAAAAAGAAAATCTTTAATTTGATCTAAATTAAATGAAAGTGATGTGCCTTTACATCATGGACCAATGACGATGTCCAGAGAACTCGCATAAAAAATAAAAAGACTCATGTGTCATCGACACTTC
Source organism: Limnanthes douglasii subsp. nivea (assembly GCA_036936605.1). NCBI lineage: Eukaryota > Viridiplantae > Streptophyta > Magnoliopsida > Brassicales > Limnanthaceae > Limnanthes > Limnanthes douglasii. Next base: position 34,858,014 of record JAUPFV010000004.1, read on the forward strand.
ACAATAAAAAATAAAATAAAAAATAAAAAATTAATCCATTAACCAAAAGGCGCACTATTAACGAGTCACATTTTTCATGCAAAATTGAAGAAAATTCATTGTAATCGAATCAAGCCCCAAATTAGAAATCCAGATATATTAAATGTTCAAATGAATATTGGATGGATAAGTGAAAGTATCCTATGAAAAACGACTTTTTAAAAAGTTGGGTTGAGTTAAAAGATGTTGGAATAGCATTGGAAAAAAAATTAACTTTTTTATGAAAACAACACTTACATAATTAGAGGAACTCCAAAAAGATTCAGAAAGAAATATAATATGTTTTAAATAAACCATGTATGAGGATTGATGGATAGTGCCTCATGGTGCGAGAATCAACATTAATCCATAAGGAAGAAGAAGATATTTCAATAAAATGAGTTTTTTTTGTTTGAACAATAGAATAAAAATTTTCTTTACTTTGATTTATATATTTTATCTTTTGCAAAATAAGTATTTTTTTTATTACATGTTAATTCTAATGTTTATGTCTAGCACATATATGGCTGATTATTTTATTTTATTTATAGGAATAGACTAAAATATTCTAAAACTTAATTATTATTAAATACATTAATATAATAAATATGGACATCAATTACTTTAAAATAAGTACAACTTTTAACACTTTTAAAAATAAATTATTTTAAATTTTATAAAAATGCGAAAGACTTTGAAAACCTTAAAAATCCATAAGTTAAGCAAACATTTCAAAAATCTATAAAAATATTGTTTAACAACACAACTTGCGAGAATAACAAAACTATGCATTTACGATATAAAATATGAACATGAAATTTCAAAATCGACTTGTAAATTTTTAAAGTGAAATAACTTACCATTCAAATAATACTTAAAAATGATTACAAGCTTTGTTACTATTTATTTGTACACAACATGACCTAATAGTCTAACATACTGAAACTCATTAGTTAACATAATGCTAACCATTAGCCAAAATTCAAAATTTTCATGACATAGCAATATGCAAGTGTATGACTTAATAATTTGGCATGTCAAAACCCAATTTATTTATATATAAGATTATTGAAACTGGATTGTAATATATATATTTTTATCATGTGACCATGTTATAAACGATATGTATGTATGATAAGCACTTGAACGTACATAAGACTTCCAAAATCTAAAGTAAATAAAATTACCAAATCTTCAACTTTATTTTTGATATACTCACTTAAAGATAAATTATATATTTTTATCAATAAAAATATCTACGACAATATGTTTTCCATACCATAAAGTCATAACATTATTTCAATGCATGGTTTTTAAGAAAGACTAAGAATACCTCGAGAAACTCTTGAATAATATAGATATTGACACCTATAACAGTTTACCTAAATATTTCATATTGAATGACATATAAAAATTCCTTATCGTTGATATCTAAGAGTTTATTAGCGACGTATATAACTAATTTTTTTTCTTTACTCTCTCTGAACGTATGATACACGCATTAATTTGTATAATATATCTTAAATCTAAACGAGGTGATAGTGTCCCAAGCCTTGTGGTACATAAATAAAATGAATATTTGAGCCTATAAATAGATTTTAAATTAACAGTCAATCGACTTTGAATCACTTAAAAAATGTTTTTACATTGCAGCATATAAATCGATCCTCTTTACTTTCATTGAGAAATGTTATCTTAACATTTATTTGGTGAATATAAGATTAAAACATGTAATAAAATAAACTATTATTGTAATGAGTCTTCTAATAAAACTAGATTAAAGGTATAAAAAAGTAAAATACTTCAGGATGAGTATAAGTCATTGCTAAATACGCGTTCCACATTATCTTTTGCGTCACATTTGGTTTTAAGTATCATTTTACAATCAATACATTTATTTCCCTTAGATAACGAGATAATATCCCAAACTAAATCATATTGTATCAATTTATAATCTTCATTCATTATATTTATCCCAAATTTACAGGTATATATTTTTAAAACATCCCAAAAGTTGATTGGACCAATTTATAAAATCTTAGAAAATTTATCATGATCTTGTAAATATGCCATATAACATGAAGTGTGAAATTTATTCTCTATCTTATTGATTTATACAATATAATGTTTTGAGCTTATATAATTCCATGACGAGGTTGAGTTTGTTAATCATAAAATAACATCAATAACTCTTAGGGTGATAAGTAGTACATCTACTTAAAACATTGTACTCTCTCACAACCAATATATCTCCAAATATTTGGAAAGTTATTGTTCGATACTCGACGAAATATTCCAATTACTCTTCAAAATAAATGATCTTATCTGAATAGTTCCCCTCAAACACAATATCATATGTTTCCCATGTAAAATATTATACGTTTAATGGGATAGTAGAAGTTATAGCCTCTGGAATGGTCCGAGTACCTTATAAAGTAGCACCTCACTTTTTGCTCTTCCAAAATATCTCAGAATGTGCAAGTTCTTTATATTGGGCTTCCATTTTTTGAGAGTATCATATGATATCTTAATTGTTGCTTTAGTAGATATTTTGTCTAGATTAAGGATGTATGAACGATCGTACTCTGAATTCATTTCATGTAATATACAGGTTTGTCTTTCAAATACACCATTCGTAGTGGGCAACCCTTATATATTACAAAGATAACCTATATTGTACTCATTTATATAGAAATAAATGGACTACGACATCGTTCACATAATTTCTCATAATTTTGTATTTTAAATTGATTATGTTTATCATAAATACCAACTTTTTTCAACTAAAACTTATGTGGAATAACTTCTATTATATTTCAAATATTAAAAAATATTATGGATAAATATATACTTTATCAATTTTAAGCTCGATACATGAAAATTATAAAATTGAAAAATACATTTTGTTTCAAACCTTAGATATGAAAACTAAATAGATTTGCAAAGAAAGATTTTTTTTCTTTCTCGTAAAGTAAAAATTAATTTTTTTTGTTACTCACTTGACTATTTGATATAAATAATTTTTAAATAAGTTAATGAATAAAACACTCATTTAAATTTATTCATTCAATTTAAATAGAATTTTTAGTGTAATTATCCAACATGACAAACAACTAAGCTCAATAACTTAAATTACAGTATCAAAATACCGTCACAACAGTTGTTACAAAAATGTTATTTTATGAAGTGACTCGTATTTGGGCAACTAAAATTTCTCGCATATTTCATATTTTGGAGGAATTTGATCTCCCAAACCTTAAATCTTATAAAAGTTACATATACACATGCATAATATAAGGTCTAAACCATGTAATAATAAATAATCACCATATCATAGTCGAATTAAGTTGAATTAACACACTATAAATCATGCTTAAATCAAATATAAAAGACACATAACATCGAATCTAACATGTTCAATATCAAATTACATCTTTCATTTCTTGAAAAATAAGAAAGAAGCGAGTACACAATTTAAGAGTCTGAATTATGTTGTTAACATGCTTATGAAAACTTTTACATAACCAAAATATATTAAGACATATGCTACAAGCCTATTATCACATATAAATTTATATAAATATGTTTTACTATCAAACCAACCATTCATGATAAATAAAGAAAATACCATGAATTATATCTCATGATCCATTTTAAACAATTGTTTTTTTGCTCAAAATATATATCACCAATTGTTTTTCAAAATTTTATATAAATTATTTTTATGATGATTTTTTTTTTAAATTAATAAATTTTATGATCAAGTTAAATTAAATATATATAAAGGTGGATTTACATGATGACCATATATACCATGAAAAAATAAACAAAACTTTATTACAATGGTAAAGATCTTCATTATTTTTAAAATATACTAAGTTTGAATCTTATGAATAACATAAAATTTTGATTCATTTTTTACTTTATTTTGAAAGGTTAATTTATTTTTCTTTAATTTTGATTCATACGAATCCTTAACATCCGCATCGTTTCCCAAAACCATCTTTTGCGCCTCTTTCACACGTAAATCAGCCCTCATCCGGAAGGAGGAGGGTCTTTCTCTGGTTTGATTTCTTTTTTATGTATATGTATACGGATTAAAATTTAAGAACTTTGTTATTTTTATTTTTTATTTTTTTGGCATATGGTTTTGAAATTCGCATGTTTTCAAGATGGCATCACAAAAAATATAGAAAGAATTGAAGATTTTCAAAAGGATCCTTCTACAACGTGCATCGCCAGTATGAATTTCTCTACTGATTCTGCTTGAAATATTGTGATTTCTTTGAAAATAAATGTATGACTTATTTTTTTACAATTAGATATATGGTCACCTCATATATTAATTAGACTAATAGGTTTTTTAAATAGTTTATTATGACACTTTGATATTTCCATTATCGTCTTTGTATATAAGTTAGAATAATTTGATCTCGACACTAGCGTGATATTGTCCGCTTTGGCCCACTGGCCTACACAATTTTGCTTTTGGTCCACTTCCAAAAGGCCTTACATCAATGGAGATGTATTCTTAACTTATATACTGATATTTCTTCCCATGTTTAACCGATGTGGGATGTGGAACTTTGGTCGCACCTAACAATCCTTCTCTCGAACAAAGTACCACTCTAGCATCCTCTCAATTGACTTCCATCCGCCTACTCTAGTCAGGTGGAGAGAACCCTGAACTCTAGAGCTTTAGGGCGGATCTATCTGCTCACTATCAGATGACACTGTGCCGCTCCTTGATCAAGCCACCTGCTTGATGAGCTATCAGGCACTCCATATATAGATGACACTACATCGCTCCTTGATCAAGCCACATGCTTGATGAGCCATCAAGTGCTCCATCTATCCAGCAGATCATTCACCTTGAGTATGGCTTCTGAAATCTGGTAAGATGTTCGGTATTTGAGAATTTCACCCACATCACAACCCACCACATCGCGTTATGTCTAGTCCCGGTGCTTTGATACCATTTGTAGGGAATATGCCCGCTCCTTGATCAAGCCACCTACTTGATGAGCCATTAGGCGCTCCTGGCTTCTGGTAAGATGTTCGGTATCTGAGAATTTCACCCACATCACAACCCACCACATCGCATTCCATCTGGGCATGGTGCTCTGATACCATTTGTAGGGAATATGGGGTCCGCATATTCCGTCTTTGTATATAAGTAAGAATAATTCGATCTCCACACTAGTGTGATATTTTCCTCTTTGGACCCACTGGCCCGCATAACGTTTCTTTTGGTCCACTTCCAAAAGGCCTCAAACTAATGGAGATGTATTCTTAACTTATATAATGATCTTTCTTCCCATCTTTAACCGATGTGAGATGTGAGACTTTGGTCGCACCTAACATTTTTTTTGTCTCTATTTATATCCCTTATAATTATCTATTAAAGCCTCTAAAGGGTACTAAGTTATCCAAGTTCTTATCATGGTTACGATAACAATAATGTTTTATATGTTGTGTTGCTTTTAGTCCTTTTCTAATTTGAGTATATGCTTCTATCTGTTGATAAAGTATTTTCCATGTTAAAGGGTCATGTATATGTAACATATGTTCAAACTTAATCTTGTTTACTTTGGTTATTCTTGTGCTCATTGCACTTTCTATGGATCACCCATTGACCACTTATTTACTTTCACCTAAAGTTGCTACCTAATTAGAATTTAGAATTCAATGAGAAATATATATATAGACTTTTTTGGCGCGGTACGATTAAGTGTCTATATATAACTTTATACAAAAGAGTCTATAGTCATATTTGGATATAAGATAGTAGTCAAATTGTAATGATGGTTCTTACCACGAGTTCGTGTATCCGTACAAAGTGAGATGTTTGCTTGATTTGTATTATGTATTTTAATATTTATAGAAACTTCATCATGTATATCATATATTCATCTTAGTTTTAAAAACGATTATATTCTTGAGTACACAAGACTATGATGTTTTTACCTCTTATTTTAGTGGTTTCTCTAATTACGTTTCTTGATTTGATACATGTAATCCCTGAACTATTATTTTAAATAATTATATTCAATATTATAGTGTATGTATGACACCTTTATATTGAGATAGGCTTTTTCAAATTGTATGAAATATCGAAATTCTTATATTTCTTATGGGTGTAAATTTTACGTTGCATTCAGCAACCAATGTATTTAATCGTAATATCAATAGCAACGGTAGCATTTGTCTCGATATCTCGAATGAGTAGTGGAGTTCTTCATTTCAATATTTTGACACTAAATCACTTGTGATGATGAAAAATTCTACATAAATGACTTTGAAAAGGTTAGTAATAATGAGTTGTCTAGCCAACTTAAGACTTATATTGAGTGTGTCAAGATGGATGTAAATATATAGTTTTTTTAATTTAAAAGGTACTTCAAATCTGACTTTTTTTCATAAAAAAACATAAGATAATCAGATTAACGTGCATACTTTTGAAAATTAAATTTGTATTTACCTATGAGCACAATAAATATTGTGCGAGTATTTTATAGTGTGAAACATGAATAAGTTAAAAAATCAAATATCTAATTTATACTTAACGATAGTTTAATGATGCCTATTGTGAAATAAATATTTACTATCATCAATTTTATATATATATATATATATATATATAATTAAAAAATGAATAATAAAAATGTATATATATTTAAAATAAAAATAAATTTTATTTAAATTATAATTAAAATATTATAATATTTTTACTACATAATACTCAAACAATTACATTTAATAATATTTTGATATTTTTAAACAATTTAAATTTAATCATGAAAATAGTCTTTTATTTATATGTAAATAATTAATGATATTGTATGGTATGGTCCTATTATTAAGTAGGAGGGAAAGACGTATCCACCTAACCCATTTTAACTACTCCGAATGCAAATTTATGAAATTCTGATAAATATGTATTTCTTTAATATATTTTATAATTCTCAAGTTCCGACGAAATATATAATTTATAAACTTAAATTATTAATGGAGTTGTTTTTGGTCTATACGAACGCCCTTTTATTTAAAGAACCGAATTGGTATATGTATTATATATTTTGGTGGCGAAGAATCTTTTATTCTTTTGTTTATGTCGGTCAATAGTGTATTTATTGATTGTTCTGGTTCCTTTGTTCTCCTACCGCCTTTATTCTTGCATGAACTAACGCGGTTTTAGAATAAGTTCAAAAAATTTGTTGGCGTATCAAGTCTGTATGAGTATGACCCATTAATTATATAAATTGGATTTGTTGCACACAAATTGCGACTCGATATTATATTTAAATCCATTTTTAATAATATAAATGTCAATTTATATTTAATTAACAAGACTGTCCGAAATGGGTAGTAGTTATTGGAGTAGATGATTCGTGACTAGTAGATTATGTGTTCCGTTTTTTTCAAACGTTTTTTTTGGTTTGAGCACGTAATTTTGTGTGATTTTACGTCAAACTAATGATTTACCTTGTGTGCATTAGTTGTTTCGTCAGACTAATGATTTACCCTGTGTGCATTCGTTGAATAACGACGGCTGATTTTTCTTTAAAAAAATTAAGAAAAATAAAAACTAATAAAACATTATTTGTGTACTCTAGATCTATTTAAAACTGTAACTTAATACAATATTGTTATGAAAATTCGGTCGGATAGAGAAAAGAAAAAAAGAAAAGAGAAGAATTATTTGTAAGAGAAGTGGTGAATCAATCGAAAGATATTGGAAGGCATTAAAGTGAGGGGTACCTTTAGGACAGCCTCATAGTGAAACGTAACATTTAGAGTAAAAGCAGTTGAAGAGTCGAACCCACTGTGATCAAAGTGGGTCACTTTTTCTAAGGGATGTCCTATATATATGGGAATATCTATGTATTAGGTACACACAATATGCTTTCGTGTATTATTTTCTTTCACATTAAATATAACAAATGAAAAAGAAAGAGGTAACAATTATTTACAATATTTCAGGATGGTTGTTTATTGTTTATTTTTTTAAAGAAAATTATGCACAAGTGAAAAAAAGATATTTTTAAAATTTGTAATTAATTTATAACAGATTAAATATTTTGATAACATTTTGGGTTAAGAGAATTGTGAATGTGTTATATGTATAGAATAAATAACGGTAGGATGTGAAGATGTTGAGAAGGAAAATATCATTCAGTAAACAATCGAGAAATACAAAGAAAATATTTGAAACGTTGAGTGAATGTGTCTCTCACATTTTCACCATTTCAACATATAAACCAAATCACCTCCGTAGGCATACCACAATTAAAGTGTATATATATAGGGTGGTAAAAAGTAAACCCTAGCCCATATACAAACTAATATTAAATAGCCCATATACATTTTATTCTAACCGTGACACTTTAACACCCCCTCAAGTTGGAGCGTGAAGATTATGAATGCCCAACTTACCAAACAAAAACTCAAACTGCTGTTTGCCTAGTGCTTTGGTAAAGATGTATGCACGCTGAGACTGAGTGGGCACGTGAGATGCGCAAATAACCCCATCAAGTATCGCATCCCGTAGAAAATGACAATCTTCTTCAATATGCTTTGAACACTCGTGGAACACAGGATTGTGGGCAAGATGTAAAGCCGTCTGACTATCACAGAAAACTTGCATTAGCCCCTGAATGTGAGACCCCAAAATCCTTGAGCAAACAGTGCAAACACTTCAACTCACAAGTCAATCATGACATAGACCGGTACTCTACTTCAGCAGAAGATAATGCAACAACACCTTGTTTTTTAGTCTTCCAAGAAATAGGGGAATCACCCAAGAACATCATCCAACCACTCACAATGCACCGAGTCTTAGGACATCCAGCCCAATCAAGATTTACACCAGCCTTTTAAAGTGAGATTATAACTACTCGGCAGAAGAATTCCCTGATCCGGGCTCCCTTTCAGATAACGAACAACTCGTAATGCAGCATGCCAATGATCCTCTTGTGGTTTCTACAGAAACTGAGATAAAATATGTACCGAAAAACATATATCTGGCCGTGTAAACGCCAGATAAATTAGTTTTCTCACCAATTTGTGGTACGCGGACTCGTCAATGAGTAGCGCCGACTCGCTCTTGCCGAGTTGGTGGTTTTGCTTCATGGAAAATAGTGCAGGTTTGCTGCCAAGTTAACATGTCTCTGAAATAATGTCTAGATTATATTTACGTTGGCAAAAAAAGATACCCACGGGACTCTGCGCTACTTCAACTCCAAGAAAATATTTGAGATGACCTAAGTCCTTCATGTGAAAGCAAGTGTTCAAGTATTTCTTAAACTCCACCAATGCACCAGGGTCATTCTCCGAAAGAATAAGATCTTCAACATACACCAAAACATGCATACAACAATCACTCGTGGATTAAGAGAATAAATAATAATATGACTAGGAATCCATAAACCCGTACCTCTTTAGTGCATCCACTAACTTGGCAAACCAACACCGAGGTGCCTGCTTCAGGCCATACAACGATTTGCAAAGATGACAGACCTGTCATTTGCGCCCTTTTTCAAAACCTGGAGGAATTTTAATGTAAACCTCCTCATTCAGATCACCATGCAAAAAGGAATTATGTACATCCATATGATGTAACTCCCAATTCTGAGCGGCTGCAACCGCCAAGAAAAGACGTACAATAACCATTTTGGCAGCAGAGGCAAAGGTCTATGTATAATCAAACCCTTCTACTTGGTGATTACCAAAAACGAACAAACGAGATTTGAGGCGCTCCACTCTCCCATCAACATGATATTTAATTTTATAAATCTAAAGTTGGTTTACGTGGAGGTAGATGCGCCAATGTCCAAGTATGATTATCCTATAGTGCTTGAATTTCCTGTTGCATTGCCTCTCTCCAACCAGGGTGTCGCACAACCTTTCAGAATGACTTAGACTTATCCCTAGAGGTAATAGATGCAAGAAAAGAACGGTGTAACGAGAAACGATAACTGTCTATATAATGAGTGAGAGGATAATGCATACAGTGATCAGGAGATGGACTAGAACCAGGAACAGGAAGAGCAAATGGCATTGAATGCACTACTGTAACAATCACAAAATCCTTCAAACGAGTATAAGGAATTTTACTATGCTTGCCCCATCCAATATCTGAATAAATGCTTGGAGTATCTGAAACAACATCCAAAACTACTGGCGGATCTAAGACACCGCTGCCACCAACTGAAGACAAAGATTGCACATCACCAACTTCGGCAACCTCCACCAGTGGCGTTACCACAGGGACGCCGCCATGCTCTGACTCCTCCTCTTCAATCGGTGAGGCCTTCTCAACTTCCTCCCAAAACTTCGGAGTAGTAGTAAAAGGTGCAATAACCCCAGTCTTAGGACAAGCCAACTCAGAGAGAATAGTAACATATGCAAATGGAAATATGTATTCAAAACATTTGACATCACGGTAAAAAAAACAATCTTGACTCTCTAAATCATATAGTTTCCAGTATTTCTTGCCATACGGTTAGCCCACAAAAACACACCGACGACTACGACTCAAAAAACTTGTCACCTTTAGACCTCTGATAATGCACATAACATGGAGATCCAAACACACGAAGCTCAGAGAAAACAAGAGTACACCAAAAAAGCATCTCAAATTGAGTCTTGGAACCCAAAAATTGAGAAGGAGTTCTATTAATCAAATACCCGACGGTCAAAATACACTGCCCCTAAAATTTAATAGGTAAGTTACCCTGAAACCTGAGAGCACGAACAACATTCAAAATATATCTATGTTTCCGTCCGACCCTACCATTCTGATGAGGAATACCTATATATGAAGATTGAAAGACAATACCCAACTCATCAAAAATACGGCGTACAAAGAAAAATTCAGTGTCACTGTCACTGTGCACTATCTTAACAACTCCATTAAATTGTTTTTTAGCCATTGCAAGAAAATGTAAAAACATTAAAGTTACTTCTGTTTTCTCAGCCAACAAATAATTGCATACAACACGGGAGTAATCATTAACAAAACTGAGAAAATATCACGCATCACATGAGGAAAAAGTATGATAAGGACACCATAAATCACAATGAATTAATTCATAACAAGCAGTCGTTTTAGAATCAATGACAGAAAAAAAACACACACTCACGAGTTTGTTTAGCGCGAAAACAAACATCACACGAGTGAATTGTTCACACTCATATCACCAGTGCTAAAAACAAAAGGTAAAGACTGAACTATTTTAGCTGAAGGATGTCCCAACCTACGGTACAACAACTCAACATCACTATCAACCACTACAACACTATAAACTTCGATTTTCTCAGCACTGCTGAAGTAGTACATTCCACATCTCCGCTCATCTAGTCCAATCACAGTCCCTGATCGTCGGTCCTGAATAACACAACCAAATGTAACAGAACAAACAGTATAGTAGAGATCACCAGTCAAGTGGGATACTGAAAAAAAATTACAGGTAAGCTTTGTAACCAAAAATACATTCTGCAAAAGACAACTGAAAAGACAAACACACACTACCACAATATGTAGCAGTAACCTGAGAACCATCGGGTAAAGATATTACAGAGGTTAGCATAACGGTATTATTTTATAATAGAGAGATGTCATATGTCATGTCATTAGAAGCCCCGATATCAATAATCTAAGGGGTACTGAACAACTCACTACTCAAAAGCTCATTAGTCTGGGAAACTTTGTCTGCTGAAAGAAGGAAAAACAACTGCTGCAACTGACCAGAAAGACGAGAAGCCTCGTCAGCAAGTAGCTTGGTAATAGCTGCAGCCAACAGACCCATGGTGGTTGTCCCTGCCGTCATGCTGCGCGGTCTTGGAGCGCCAACGTCACCTGGCGGTCCGTGCGAACCTCTCTCTCCATGAACGTAAGGTGGTGTAGTGCCCAGACGTTTCACCCACTTTGCATGATACCCATGCTTGGCGTAGTAATTGGGGTCATCATGACCAGTTTTGTGACAATAAGTGCAAAAACGCTGGGAATAACGTGAGGCAAACAAAGAAGTACCTCGAGGAGTACTGAACCACAAATGCCATTAGGGGCCTTTGAAAAACTACCAGAAAAACGTCGGTGATAAGAATACAAACAATACTACACCGGTAATACGTCGGTGCAAGAAGAAAAGGACGGAAAATACGTCGGTCTCGAGAGAATAAAGGCTGGATAAACGTTGACTGATGAAGGCTACACCGAAAATGCGTTGGCGCAAAGACAAAAAGACCGGAAATACGCTGGTCTTGAGAGAACAAAAGTCAGATAAATGTCGGTTGATAAAGACTATGTCAGAAACACGTCAGCGCAAGGGGAAAATTTTAGAGGCTAGGATTTTGGAGGCTATGGCTCTGATACCAATTTAAGAAAATTATCGATGTGTTATGTGTATAAAACAAATGACGGTAGGATCTGAAGATGTTGAGCAGGAAAATATCATTCAGTGAACAATCTAGAAGCACAAAGAAAATTATTTGAAACATTGAGTGAATGTGTCTCTCACATCTTCACCGTTTCAACACATAAACCAAATCACATCCCTATGTATATCACAATTAAAATATATATATATATATATATATATATATATATAGTGTGGCAGAAAGTAAACCCTATCTCATATACAGATTAATATTAAATAACCCATAATTTTTTTAATCGTGACACTCTAACATTTTGTTAAGTCTTTTAACTCTTTTTAATTCAATTTTTTCTTTCAATAACATAAAATTCGATTACATTCTTTGTACCTATTATTCTATTTATAAATTATTCAACCCCAAAAATAAATATTTTTTTAAAATTTATACTCTAATTCCTCATCCTAACATAAGAACCATAATTCTTTAAACATTATGTCAACACTATTTTTTCTGAACTATGCAACAATAGAGATAAATGTTTACTTTTCGTTTTCAAAATACTTATCTTCGTTTGAGAGATGTGATAATGCTTCAAGAAATTGTTACAGACCAACAATATTATTTTTCTAACTCATTAACATGTTTGCTAACTTATTAACATGCAGTTCGCTAATATTTAACAAGATAATTAAATATCATCACTCCCAACAAATGACTTTTCTTAGATATTTTATTTTATAATAGAAAAAATTTGAAAAATCTTTAATGTATATCTTAAATTATTACTAAATTAATTATTATTTTGTGTGAAATTTAAATTAATTACTTTAGATGTTTTTAAAAAAATATTGAGTTAATTTTTACATTTTTATTAATATTTTTAATAGTATTCTTAAATTTTTTTTTTAAAAAAAAACTCTTTTTAGTATTTTTTTAAACTAGTACTAACTTAATCATTATTTTTTTGGTGTAAATAAAACAATAGATTAAAAAAATATTGTTCGTACAAATGAACGAGACATACCTCGGAGGGTCAACATTATGTCAAGAAAAATTATACGAATCTTACAACTAGAATCAAACATCGTGGTTCGGGTATTAAAAACTAAGAACCCACGAAGAGGAGGGCTATGGAACTAAAACGACAAGTGAATGAAAGATGTTAAAATTGAGAGACAAAATAAAAGAACCATACCTAAATACTATCGCTACTTCCGTAAATGAAGGGATAGAGAGGAATGAGCTGTATTGCGACGACGGGGGACAAGCCTAAGATTAGAGCACCAACATAAACCAACGAAAGGAGAGCCTACACAAGAAAATACATGTAATACCTCAAAATTGGAGAGGGATATGCATTCAAAACATTATAAGTGAGAAACAGGTCATAAGATTATAACGACCAAACCACCTTAAATTTAAGTAACCTAAACCGAATGTCAGAAAGTACATTGTGTGACACCCAGAGGCGAGGACGGGAGAAAAGCAAAAAAATCATAAGTTCCTCTCCCGCCAGACATGATAAATGATCAAACCAAAACATGCACGCAAAATATGACGATTATTGGAGAGGCCGATCAGAAGCCATCCTATACACTTAAGGTTAATCCCCACGATGAAAAATGAACCCAAACTTGGAGATGGAAGCAGCCAGGATATCATGAGTATAAATACACTCATAGAGGATATGGTTGATAGATTCTTTACTAGAATTTCATAACACACAATTAGGATAAGAGTTTGGACCCCAACTAATGAGCTTGTCCGGGGTAGATAACTTACCTAAGATGACAAACCAAATGATAAAATAATGTAGGAGGATATTATATTTATGTCATATCAACCTCGCCCACCTAACAATGAGCTTGGGATTACAGATTATATCATAGATATCTTTGATTATGATTGACAGATCAATAATGCACATCAACATAGTTGATGCTAGGAGGAGAAAGAGAGAGATTGCGATGGTTGATCTCTTGAAAGTTTTGATGATTTCTAGCACTTGCAGATCTTAAATGCGTCGACCAATTCCATAAACCATCCTGGATAATATCAGAAACTTTGAGATTTCTCCATATGTGAAAATATTGAATAATACTTCGCCCATAATGGTTAACCAAAGAGGTTGAGAGCAACCAAATAGCATACCAGAAGGAGGTATTCTCTCTGTTACCAATCAGAACTCTGTACAATTTTCTAGCAAGAGGTCTGAGATTTAAAAATTTCTTCCAAGTCCATGATGAAGAAAAATCAATCTGTAAAGACCAGAACTTTTTGTCCTCAATCTTCTCAGAGTTAATCCAATCACACTAGATTGAGTTGACATTTACTACTATATATGAATCACAATGTTTGAGGACGTCCACTTGATTTTAAATTTTAGGTCTAGAATCCGGTCGTCCTCAAACATAGAAATGTCATTATAGACCAAGCCATGTCACACTGTAACCTTCATCTCATGGCCAGACATAGAAAGTGACTATAAGACTGAGAGAATTTTTTTAAAATTTTAGCGGGGAAAAGAACGTCGCATACAAATAAACATGTCCCGTGAAACACATATTTAATATGATGAAGCATACCCGCATAATAGAGATGTTCCGAAGTCTATAAGACAATACATGAAGTAATTTTAAAATAATGATAATGCTTCAAAAAATTAGTCGAAACTACTAGCTCACCGAAATCTAAGCAAGATAATCAAATATCATAATAGCTCAGAGCCAACGAATTTTAGTAAATATCTTATTTTGTTTGATTATAAAAATTTAAAAATCGTTAGATTATTCTTTAAATATTATTGATTTAATTATTTTAGGGTTTCTTTAAATAGAGATACGTAATTTTCATGATTGATATTTTTTTAATATTAATTTTAAATATTAAGCGAAAACTAAAAAGTTTTTGATGTATTTTTTTATAATTATTACTGATTTAATTATTTTAAGGTTTTAAACTATATTGAGTTAATTTTTAAAATTTCATTGATATATATTTAAATTATACTTCAATATTATTTTAAGTTAATATTACTATAACATATATTGAGTTTACTCATAAAATTATAATAATTCGTAATAACTAATAAAATTAATCTAAATTTAATTATTACTAACCCATTAATTTTAAATTAGTGTTGACTCTCATTTCAGTTAATTACTTATAAAATTTTATTTTATTTTTCATCTAATTTTATCATATTTTTTCATTTTTTACTACCCAAATTAATTAAATATATATAAAAATATTTTTAAGACCACAACTCCGTAATGTTTTTATATAAATTATGAACAATAATTATTTTTTTTATTTGTCTAAAATTTTAAAAAATACATGACACAAAAATATATATTAAATAACTAATCGTTGGTGCCTAACGACAAACTTCTTCACTTTCGTCTGATCCTAGTAAAAATTGTCATTATCTTCGTTTAATCTGAGAAAAAATTATTGACTAAACCAAGCTCAATTTCAAATCTTATATCTCTCGAATTTACACCAAAATCGACAAATAAACATCCAAATATAGATAGACACCCGTCCTATATTATACAACTAACAAAACATCAATCAAACAATGATATAGCAAAATAATTTTTTTTAACATTCACTAAATTTAAACATAAATAACCAACAAACTAAAAAAAACAAAATTCTATATCAAATTATGCCATAAAGGTTTTAAATTGATACCTTAAGGTAATTGTAAACTCCAATTTATAAAAAATAACTTTCGAGATGAGTATTGTTGAGAGGTTTCTACATAAAATTCATTTATGTAGCTTTTTTTTTATAAAATGGTAAAAAAACAAAAAAATCGAACGAGATCTAACAAAATGGTGTCGAAACCGAAGAGTAAAAATAAAGTTGGATGACAACTCGTACTTATAATCAATGCACGTAAATCGTAACAGTTAATGACCACTTCCAAGTTGGATGACAACTCGTACTTATGGTGACCATTTTGGCTTTGGTAGCTCTATTGCCCAAAAATATATAAGAGGACTCACATGAGATCTATTTCTCATAATAATTAATACTAATTGGATCGGTTCATTATCCGGTCTAATATTTTTGCCAAATTACCCATTATAAGTAGCCTTCATAGGTTTGTATAAAATAAAAAAGTCCCCAACTCTACCGATCATTTTTCAAACACCCAAAAATGGCAGGCGTATGAAAAAAGTATTGCAAAGATGGAAAGAGGTTCAAACCATTTTAGAGTAGCCCTGAAAGTAGGACCTCATGTTCCTCACTGCTACTACCAGAGGAAATGGAAACTTTTATAGTTGTAAGTAACACATCTGTGTCAGTAATATACCTTTTTTAAGTAATAAATAGACTTTGAGAAATTACAATATTCTCTTATCAAAACGATCCTGACTGCATAATCAGACACTGTTATATATATACAGAACTTCTTATATATTTCTTATACAATATTTCTAGGGAAGCCAAATATAACTTTATCTTCTCCAAAACTCTGTCACACTCTAGAAGAGAATAATGCATTTATCTGAATAGCGTAAAGTTAAATAATTTGAGGCTGCAAGCCTTCATGTTAACACTTGTACTTCTTTAAGTGAACGAGCTGACTTCATAGGCGCCAATGCCTCCAACTGCTATGTGTCGAATTCAATTTTATTCTTGCTAACCAAACACCCTAAGAATTTTCCAAACCGAACCTCAAATTAAACTTCTCATGATTAAGCTTTAGGTTTACACCTCTGAACTTATTAAAGGTATCGAACAAGCTTTAGGTTTACACCTCTCAGATCTTAAAGGTCTCGACCAAGCTTTAGGTTTACACCTTTTAGCTTCTTAAAGGTCTCGACCAAGTTGGTAAAATATCTATAATCCTCACTAGAGTATCTGAATAATGCACCTCGATATCTTATTCTGGTACAATGAAACTGAAGGCCTCATTGCGTTCGTCAACCACTATGACCCCCTTTAGAGGGCTCGAAAATTGGTATTCCTCCATATTATGGTATTTCTTTCTTGTCATCATCGTTAACATCTATTTACCTTTTTAGGACTAAAGATGCTGCATAATATTCCCTTGAAACTTCATGATTACTTTGAACCATACTTAAAAGATATTATAAGAAATACTTTAAGCACTAATGAATGGTTGAGGTGATGACAGTCATTCGATCCAGACAATACCGACCAAAAATTTCACTATACGAAGTCGGGGGATCCATAATCATAAAAAGAACTCAAAAAATATTCTTAAACTCATCCTTTCTGAAGATCATATCTATTTCAAACTCACCAGAACGTCTGAACTGACCTCAGTAAACCCAACAAAGTTCTATCAGAACATCTCAAAGCTGGAGGATTTCTCATTTGGTTATATGTGCTTATGAACAAAGTATTGTATGAAATTTCAGTGTCTACTAAGACACTCATAATTTCATCCCCTGAGACCAATGCGTTTATCAAGACGACGTCCTCATGTGAACCTTCAAGACCTTGGAGGTCATCATCTTCGAATATAATTACGGGATATAAAGCTTGGTTTATGTACAATGACGTTCTTCCTTGAAAGTGTGATTCCATGCTTATTGCATGTCTATTTCTAGATGAATTGGTGATTCTAGAAATAGTATCACCTTCGATGATAGTTTAAAATCATAGAACCGTACTAAGATTATTTATGCCCGCAATGGTTTTTGGTGATGATAAAACCTGGTTTAAGGGTAAGACCGCTAGAAAACCTTTAGTAGGTTAATATTAAGTGTTTTTTGTAAGAAACTGTGGGAGAAAAGAGGAGTATTCTTGTATTTAATGTTTTTGGAAAAGTCCAACCCTCTTAATGATGTTGGTTGAGGTATTTATAATGTTTTTCCTTGACCCACCGGCAGTCAAATATTATAATCGGGTCATTCATATAAGTCCCAAAGCCCAAGAAATGAGCTACTAGGCACGTAGCTGAGTCATTGTTCCACTCAAGCTACTGTGCATCCATTGTATTTTATTCGGTCTGTCCGAAATACCCTTCAGATGTTTATCAAAATTACTAGACATATGCTTCCAACAATATCTGAACTGATCAGTTTTGATGATATGTCTATCAATTTCAGATTAAGATACTCACCACCTGAGATAACGCCCACCGCATATCAATACGAGTCGAAATCTAAATACTCGTTCATTAAATCAAATAGGTTCGCCTCAAGGCTGACGCTAATCATGTTGTTTTTTTCTTGTTATGGGACACCTACCTTAGTTCTTGATCCACTTGCTTTGGTTGTCATAGTCCTAATATTGGTGCTTCTCTAAGGCCCTAACCTGTTGTAACTCATGAACTGTAGAAATTTCATATTTTTTATTAGACTTAAAATCTCATTCTTCAAAGCAATATAGTCTATTTTAAGTGTCCGACGTTATTATTGGTGTGGATGATTTCTAATCGAAGGGTATTTAGGTAGTTTATCATCTGTGTATTAAATTTATAAGTAGAAGGCATAGAGATAAGAGAGGTGTGGGCTAGTAGTTAACTTTTATAACAAAATTCTAACCTATTTAATGTGGTTGGTTAGGGTATTTATCCTTTTTTAGGACCCATAAGTTGTTCGGGTCGGATCTTGGATTTAGGTCAGCCTTAAAGACTCCAAAACCTAAGACCAAAAATGGTTTAACACACAACTAAGTCATAATCCACTTGAGCTCACTGTTCATCCATCACCACCTTGTTTATTCTGTTCGAATTTCCCATTTGGATAGTAAAGAATGGCAGTTCCAACAATATTTGAACCCATCAATAGCCCCTTTAGGTATTTAAAAAATTCTTTTGGAAGAGCTAACCATTGTACATAAAATCCGATTAGGGCCTGAAGTGATTTTTCATTATTAGAAAACTCAAAGGTGTCGACTTTAACAAGTAACTTCTGTTTACACGTATCAGTCCCTAATCATTATTCAAACGATTTATCCGCCAAGTAAATTACTCAAGTAATTTTTCCAACTATATAAGTGTGGCTGTTTTATTGTTTCCATTTTTAGAGTGAGAAAAGTTTCGAATTCAAAAAAATAGAGAGATAAACTTCAAATCCTAAGTTTGTTCTTGATTTTTCTAACCTTTTTCAGAAATTTTATGTTCACGGCAAGAACAACCTTGGTTAAGAGGAGGCTGGTTGAATTTATGTGAATTGGAAATAGAGAAAAGAGAAGCAAGAATCACCATCGAATTACCTGCTTCCCCTGGTGGATTGGTCATACAAACGATATCAGAGCCGGACATGAGTTAAAATTCTTCTAAGTTATCAGTTATTTTGATAAAAACGTCTCTTGTCCCACTTGTACCAAACTTTGCTTCATATGTGTCAGATCTTGAACCATCAGTTCAAATACTTGAGAAACCTTCTACTAAACCCAAAACTGTTACCAATTGCAAAAAAAACCATCGTCGTTTATTGCCATGAGGTCAAATGCAGAAAACAGCACACCACTAAGATTTACCAGATTCTCTAAAGCCAAAAATACAATTTCTACTACCAAGGATGTTGAAAACCCTACTCAAGGTTCTGGGATAGTAAAAACTCCAGTTTTGCCTACTATAGATCCAAATCCATAACTTCCACCTGTTGAGCCTTCTTAAACTGAAAAGGAGGAAACTGGATCCAAATCGTTCGAGAAACGGTCATAAATAATGGAGGATAACATAGACGATAGTGGGGAAGATATCCCATTAGAGACGTTCGGAAATACTGGTGACACCAGAGTAGTTCAAAAATCAAGAGAAAAGGTGGGGTTGCCTAATACCAGACAGTGTCTGGAGTGCCTCGAGGGGAAAGTGAGGCCTAATTTCTCCAAAGTTAGTGTTAAATATTTACTTACCCTTCAAAGGATTTACTATATGTATACCCATACTTCTGAAATGGACAGAATTAGGAAAAAACAGGGCTTCTCAGAGTCCATTAAAGTAAGAATTCTCATTACTCCATAAACTCCGATGGATTGTAAAGCTGACTGAATTTCTTAATTGGGGCCTTCGGTTCCCTTTGGCCCAAAAAGTAAGATATTTTCATTTGGTGAGGCTTTACCCAAGCCAACTAAGTCCCAATATTTTGTACACATTATTGGCTAGCATTGTAGCTTCAAGGTTATCAAAAATTCTGATGCATATGGAGCAGTTTGCTGTTGTGGCTAACTTGTGTCATAATCACCATATCCCTTTCTACCACTATAACATGGAACATGATTATGAGGTAGCTAATGACTAACTGGAGGCAGAGAAATCTTGGATGACTCAATTTCTCGACATCAGTGGGGCTTGGGAGAACGATAAGAAGATCACATCAAAAGGGAACCCCAGCTAATGACCAGACATTGGAAAAGTTCAGGTAGAACTGTTCGGATGCCCTCAATGATGTTTTGATATTATTATTATTATCTTTTTTTTTACATCAGACTTATCTTTTACCACTGGATATATTTGGTAGTGTTTTCAAAGATGTTTTCAAACCATCTAAAAGATGGAAAGACAACTTTCACCAAACTTAATTAGTGAGCCATAGAAAATTGGATCTTTCCTTCCATAACTGCTTCACTGGAGGGAACATAGTAAGGGCTCATTTATGGAGTACAAGCTTAACGGGGGAGCTTACCTGGGAACAATTTACCATTCCTCTCTCATCAAAGATAATTCTCAAAAGAACCGTAGAGCGTGATGATAAACTTTTCTTACCAGCCAAGAATAAATCCCATAGTCATTTGGATAAGATGAAAAATAGGAAGAAGACAGATTGACGCATACTACCAGATTCTCGATGTGGGTAGTTTGGGAAATCCAGAAGGAATTAATGTTGCTATATTGGAGGCAGTGGCTGTTACAGTAGGCGAGGTCGAATGGACAAAACATTCACCACAAATAATGAAGAAAAAGGGCCAGAACAGACGCAAATAGGGGAATGACAAAAAAGATAGAAAGAAGAAGAAGGAAACAAAAGGGTCAGAGATAATACACCGACCCGAGGTCGTTTTTCCTACCCTTCCTGGTGAAAATCTTCCCCAAGAAGTACATGTTGATCCTCCCTCACCATCATTTTCTATAGCCGATCCACCTTTTATTGAAGGTGATTCTAATTTAGATGATCTTTGCAACATGCATTTCAGTGAGTTCGACAAGGAGGATTTTAAACGAACCTTCCCCCAAAACCACCATAGTTATACAGTGATTTATGAAGGTGAGTCTGTTAAAGTGTCTAGTGAGAAGGATACCTTGGGTCATGCAATTTTAGGCTACATAAGGCCAATAATTGACTTGGAAAGACAAGTTAAATTCAGGTTAAGGACATTGTTACCCTTCAAACTGACAATCAAAGCTTGAAGGATTCCCTCATACTCAAACAACAGAAGGGTGAAACATTGGGCAAAGAAAAAGAACAACTGAGTACCAATTTGAATCCGGCTAAGATTGATCAAGAAGAACTCCGCACTAGGTATACCTAACTGCAAACATGTACGTCCGGTGAGATCAAGTCCTTAAAAGATCAACACATTACTGATGAAGGTACCATCAATCAACTATCCGATGAGAAGAAGAAATTAGATGAACTTCTCAAAAAGAAAAAAGAAAAAAGAAATATTACTTCCCTGAAAGAGAACCAAACTCGAGAGATAGCATATGCAATGGATAAATACGCTGATGAGGTATTGGATTCTATGGAAAAACGAATGAAAGTATTAATTCAGACATGGTCTTGTTATTCAACGAGACTTTCCCAAAAAGGTCTATTGGAGAGTTATGAAAGTTCGCACCATACGAAGAACTTCCCTTTCATATTATGCTACATGGTGATAAAGTTGATGTTTCTTCACCAAGTAGATTTGATTCGAATGAAGAAATCGATGAAAGCTCAGATGATTATACTAAGGATCCAAAGCAAGACGAAAAGGGAAGGGAAAGCTCAAGATAAAGGTAATGATAAAGAGAAAACCGAAAGGAATGAGCCCTAAGGTTATTTTATTTTTTGAGATTATGCTTTGAACTAAAGTCCTTGGATGGCCAAAGAAATTTGTTGTTTTATTCGGATTTCTTTTTGTGAACTAAATTCCTTGGATGGTGAATAATTTTTTTGTAAAGTAGATCGAAATCTTTGATGATCCGACTAGTATTTCATGTCATCTTTACCTACTTTTATTTTGTATTTTTCCTTGTCTTTTTAATGTTTCCAATAAAATCTGGTCATACTTAAAAGATGTTAAATATTAACAGTATATGAACCCAATCAAGGATTTAATACGTTTAATCATTCTTTAATATGTCCGAGCCATTCAAAAGTATTCCATTTGAAGGCTCAAAGTGTTTAATAGGTGGTTAATATATCCAAACCATTCATACGTATTTCAAGGAGTTTGATAGGTGTTTAATTCATTCGATTACCATCATAATCACAATAATTCTTTAAAAAGGAAAAGGATAGTATATTGATTAGGATCCAGACACCTCATTAAAACTTCCCCGCGCCACCAAGGTAGGAAATGGTATGCCTTCAAATATTTACATTGAAGTACAACAAAGTAAATATTTACAAGATAATTTTATTCTAAATATAACTTGAGATGCTCAATATTACAAGGATTCTTTAAAAGATTTCCTTCTTTGTTTTAAAGTATGTACGTTCCTTGCTTGATTTTTTATATACCATGTATGGGCGTTCCCAATTCGGAGCCAACTTTCCGAATTGTTTCTCCTTGCTATGTAAGAACACTTTTCTTACTACTTTGTCCCATATCTGGAAATCTCTTCTTTTAACTTTAGATGAAAACCTGTTTCTCATCAAACCCTGGTAGAGTGTTGTTCTGAAGTGTATTTTCACCCTTCTTTCTTAAATTAGATCCAACTATCTTCTCACAACCATGTTGTTATACTGTTCGGAATAATTTTGTACTCTGAATGAAGGAAAATTAATTTTATAGGTGTAATTGCATCTATTCCATAAACAAGAGAAAAATAAAACTCTTGAGTGGCTGTATGAGGATTGTCCGGCAGGCTCATAAGACTTCTTGTAAATAGTTTGACCATTTTCCGGCTGCTCCTTATAATTTATTTTTTAAACCTTTCAAATTTGTCCGATTTGCGAATTCAACTTCCCATTAGCCTGAGGATGAAAAGGAGAAGAGGAGCATTGTTAAATTCTTCTTGAATTACAAAATGCCTTCATGTCTTTGTTGTCAAGCTGATGAGCATTATTTGTAGTGATACGTTTGGGAATTTCGAATCGGCAACATATGTTGGAGAGAATAAATTTTATCACTTCCTTTGATGTTTTTCCAGATAAGGGTACAACTTCAATCCACTTAGAGAAATAGTGTATTGCCATAATTATAGTTCGACAACCACTAGAGGCCATAAGAAGGGG
The DNA here is from genome assembly GCA_036936605.1 of Limnanthes douglasii subsp. nivea. NCBI lineage: Eukaryota > Viridiplantae > Streptophyta > Magnoliopsida > Brassicales > Limnanthaceae > Limnanthes > Limnanthes douglasii. The sequence continues at coordinate 34,881,788 of JAUPFV010000004.1, forward strand.
TCCAACTAAATCTAGTCCCCATCTATCAAAGGGTATAGGTTCCGATACTGTTTCTATGAGGACTGTTGGCACATGAATTTTATTTTTATATTTTTGAAACGGATCACATCTTTTAACCAGATCCTTAGCATCTGCCATTATAGCGGGCCAGTAGTATCATGCTAACAAAACTCCCATGGTTAAAGCTTTATAACCACAATGTGTTGACCCCTCTCCATCTTGTAATTCAGATAATATTTTTTGAGATTCTTCAAAACCATGGCAGCGCAGGAGAGGCCCGCTAAAAGACTTTTTATAAAGAACTCCTCTCAACATCAGAAAACCAAGAGCCTTGTATTTTACTTTTTTAGCCAAAATATTATCCGAAGGTAGAACTCCATCGGTAATAAACTATTGGGTGTTATACCTAAAATCCTTGGATTGTAAGCCGAATATGTTCATACTCTCTTCAACTCCACCTTTATTTTCTTGTATTGAGTTAATGGAAGGACATTCTTGCATAAGGATCCAAGGGTATGATTCAAATTAAGCTATGATGGCTAATAAATCTGCCATAATGTTTTCCGATCCCGGGATATGTTCATATCAGATGCATTAAAAACTTATGGCGATTTCCTTTAGTACTTGTAAATATTTTATAAAATGATATTTTCTGGTTTCAGATTGTCCTTGAGCCTGATGAATAAGTAGTTGAGAATCACTTATTAATCTAATCCTTTTTGCTCCACATAACTGAGCTAACCTCAAATCAACTATGGTTGCTTCATACTCTGATTCATTGTTGGATGCTCTAAAACCAAATCATATAACTTGGTACATGGTGTCACTATAAGGAGAAGTTAAACAAATTTCAGCTCCACATCCCATCGTACTACACCCGACATCCGTTCGGACTACCCACTCTTTATGAAATTAATTATTTTGAGCTTCTTCATAAGATCTCTCAGTATGAAATTCTACCAAACAATTAGCTACAGCTTGAGCCTTGATTGCAGTTCGAGGTACAAAGTCAATATCATAGTCTTCAAGATCAACTGACTATTTAGTCATTCTTCCTGATATGTCAACCTTTTGTAGTGCATTCTTTAAAGAAAAAGAAGTCCAAACTGTGATAGAGTGTGCTTGAAAGTCATGTCTCATTTTTCTAGCTGCTATCACCAGTGCCAAGGCTAATATTTCCAACTTCAAGTAATTTTTCTTAGCTTCTAATAAACTCTTGCTTATATAGTACACCAGACGGGGGTAATTATCCACTTCTCTTACCAACAGATCACTCACTACATATTTTGATACTGCTAGATATAAATACAGTCTTTCTCCTTGAATGAGCTTGAATAATGTCTTGGGCGAATAAAAATGTTTTTTGATTTCAAGGAAAGTTTGATCACACTGTGGAGACCAATTAAAGTCTTTAGCATTCTTTAAAACTTGGAAAAACTGAGCGCATTTATCTAAATATCTCGAGATAAACCCATTTAAAACAGCTTATCTTCCGGTTAGTATATGGACTTCCTTAGTATTTTGAGGTGGATCCATAGCTAATAAAGCATTTCACTGATCTGGATCAGCCTGAATTCCTTTTCTCACTTATAATATATCCTAGAAACTTACCAGATCGGACTCCAAATGTACATTTCTCAGGGTTTAACTTCAAGTTGATAGCCTCTAAGTTAGAAAAAGTTTCTTGGAGATCAGATATGTGATCTTCCTCCTTAGGGATTTTCACCATCATGTCATCTATGTAAACCTCTACATTTCTACCAATTTGGTTAGCAAACACCTTATTCACTAATCATTGATAAGTAACTTCAGCATTTTTCAACATAAAAGACATCACCTTATAGCAATGGAGCCCCATATCAATAATAAAATTAGTATGATCTTGATCATTCAGATCCATCTGTATCTGATTGTACCCAGAGAAAGCATCCATAAAAGACAATAACTTATTTCCCAACGTAGAGTCTACTAGCTGGTTTCACCGGGAAACTAGGAAAGGATCTTTGTGACAAGCACTATTAATATCTGTGAAGTCAATACACATACGCTATTTCCCATTATTTTTCTTGACCAATATTGGATCAGCTGTCCAAAGAGGGTATTGAGATTTCTTAATACGTCCCATCTTGGTTAGCCGATCTACGTCTTGCACAGTCATTTCAGAATTTTCTCTAAAAAAAGTCCTTCTTCTATGTACTACTGGCCCAACATCAGATCATAATAATAGTTTGTGACTAATCACATTAGATGGAACTCCAATCACATCTTCATTGCACCATGCAAACACATGTAGATTATTAGATAAATAGGATAATATTTTTTGTTTTAACCTTAATGGTAATTTAGCTCAAACCCTAACATTTCTGCCTTCTACTAGGAAATAAATTTCAACATCTTCAACTGGAATGACAGCGATGAGTGCCTCCCTCTCATCATCTATTTCATTTTTATTGGAAGAAGGCTCTACTAACTACTATTCTTTGTTATCTTTTACTACCTCCAATGATTTTAAGGAAAAAACATTAACATAGCATTCACAAGCTACTTTCTGGCTGCTTCAGACAACACCCACTTGACCTCCCACAACATATTTTAAACATTGGTGGACAGTGGAAGCCACTGCATGCATCCTGGAAAGCCAAGATCTACCGAATATGGTGTTGTAATATGTTGGACAATAAACCACAACGAACAACACCTGTACCGTTTTTTTAAATAGTTTTTTACCTAATAATACTTCCTCTTCAAATTTCCCGATGACATCGACAGAACTCCCCGTAAAGCCTAAAATGGTTATGTTCAAACGTTGGATGACTGAAGTATTTTTCATATGTATATAAGTAGTAAAAAACAATATATTTTCTAAAACCCGTATCAACCAAGATTCTACGTATATCATTTCCCACAATAGATGCCCATATCACAACAACATCCTCATGTGGACCTGCAATATCTCTTAAATCATCTTTATCAAAGGTAATGAATGAAGCATGGTTTTGGTAAAGATGTGTGGACATTTTTCCCTCTAACTGAGTTTTCAAAATGTAAACATGTTATTTCCTTGAACAAGTTGAGGGTGTTGTTGCAGTGTCTCTCCCAAAAATAGTCAATGATTCGAAAAACTTGGGAAAATCAGAAATAGTTGCAGCCTTATCTATTATCATCCTAACTTGATTCCGATCTGGATCAGGATCGATATATTTAAAGTTTACGTCAAATCTTTCCACAATCATCATGGCATATTCTTGTCTGGATGCCCCCATACTTTGCCTTGGACCATTTGGTAAGGCTATTTGGGGTGCATTGTTGTTGGATTAAGAGTTGGTATTATCTTTTCTACTACCCCCTTTCCTTTTAACAAAGGCACCCAATTTTCATCTCTCAATGATATTCTTTACTTCTTGTTTTAAAGCTATACAGTCATGTGTATCATGACCCGCAACATTGTAGTATTTACAAAAACGAGTACTCTGATTTTCTCTAAGACACTGAAGTGGGGTTGGCCTTCTAAAATACACAACATTCTTAGTTTTATCATATATTGTAGCCACACTTTCACCCAGTTTGGCAAACCATTCAGGTTGAACCCATTGGCCCCTTCTGGGTCTAGCTTGTTGGTTTTGGTTAGATTGATTTTGTCTGGGCCGACGTGATCCGTGTACGAACTCTTTCGGCCTATAATTAACAGTAGTTTGGAATTGAGTAGTAGCTTTTGGAATTGATGGTGTAGCAGCGGATCTGTTCTGATGCAATACTCTAGAATTCTTAGTTACTTCAACCGTGATTTATTTTCCAAATTGATTTAACAGCCCTTCCCAAGTCATTGCCTTTTTCTGAGTTACTGCATCAACTAACATGCCCGGATACACCTATTTAAAATAATCAACTAACCATTCTTTGTAATCACAAATCGACTGATATATTCATTTAATGATTTGTTCGGCTCCTGGGCACAATGGATAATAGTATCACCATTCACTTTGAGTTCCTTACTTCCCACAAATAACTTCTGAATGCCACCAAGAACATATCAATTTTTTATAGATTCCTATGTGAGACTGTTATACGACTTTAGGGCACTTTCTGTAAAGGTTTGTGAGAAAGCGCGGCATAATAATTTGTCATCGTTATCGAAGTTTGTCATAAAAAATTTAAATGGCTCAAGCTGGTTTTCTGGATCTTTACTTCCATCATACTTCTCTGTCTTAGAACTATTAAATCGTCTGGAAGATGTCCAAAGAGTATTTTCGAGGACAATGGTGATTACCTCCAATCGTGACTTTGGCTAGATAATGTATCTTCATTAGGAGTAGAAAAAATACATGGTTCAGATAGGATAACAAATTAATCACTCAATAGATGATCAATGCCATAATATGTCGAACCTTTTATTTTTCTTTGATTTTTATTCTTTTTTATTTTACCTCTCATGTCTATTTTCCTTGAATGTTTCTTAGTTAGCCTCAATTTTGTATTTTGACGGCCCTCGTCATTATAGGATGAAAGAGACTCATTATAGTCAGAATTAGTGGATGAACCATCAGAAAAGTCTGATGCACTCTTAACTTATTTAGCCCAATGCGTCTTTTTAGATTTAATATGAGCCTTTGGAGACTGATAACTTTTACCATGCTCATCTTCAGAAGAGTCAGTGTTGTGAATGACATGAGACACATTAGTGTGCTCACTATTGTCTCTTACACCTTTACCTTCAGGAGGTGGAACATTTTGTATGTTAAGATCCATGCTTTGATGATGTCTAGACTATGATTCTACTTGCTGGTTTCGAATAAAGCTATTTAGGCACCTTATACTCCTGCTGTGGTTGCTAATCTGGTGTGGATGATTTCTAATCGAAGGTTATTTTAGGTAGTTTATCAAATGGGTATTAATATGAGCCCAACCTATTTAATGTGGTTGGTTGGGGTACTTATATTTTTGTTTTAGGACCTATGGGTCGTTCGTGTCGGATCTTGGATTCAGGTCAGCCTTAAAGACTCTAAAGCCCAAGACCAAAAATGGTTTAGCACACAAATGAGTCATAATCCACTTGAGCGCACTTTTCATTCATAAAACCTTGTTGATTCTGTCAGAATTTCCACTTTAGATAGTAACGAGTAGTAGTTCCAACAATATCCGAACCCATCAATTATAAAACTGAAAAAACTTGTTGCCTCACTCTTCCCCCGACCTAAGTAAGGATGGTGGAGGTTTAAACTGAACATGTCCCCATGAATTATGGTAAAATAAAACCATAATTTTGTTCACCTTAGTGAAATTCTCATGCCTTATCCATTTAATCCTTTAGTTATCTCGACATTTGCATGACCATTCATTACAACCTTGAGCGACCTACATCAACTTTGGTTAGGGCCCTGACTCGAAAGAGTCGGAGCAACAGTAATTAGGAGTAAATGGAGTGAATATGCGACTTGCGATTATTTTCCCACTTAAGGTACCTTATATATTACCGATGTGTTAACATGGATAGGGGCCAGACGCTTGTAATTCTGTCTAGGTATATGATCCAGACTCAAACAAAGACATATGGTCTCCTCGATTTGGATTAGAGATTCTACCTAAATTAGCAATGCCCGAAATTCAGAGTATTTTTCTTCATGACTGATTCAGAAACATTAGTCTATGGTAAGAGTCCTTGCTTATACGAGGCAATGATCATGGTAATTATCAAAACTATTTTTCATGTGCATAAAATACTTGGTGTAATCTTTCAGACTCTTTGCGCTCAGTTATTTTCAGTGCATTATATGGTCAATGTGACCTTTCTTCACTTTTCTCTCCATAAATTGATGTCCAAAAAAGGTCCAAAGATGATCGAAGCTTGTGATAAACCAATTCAAAAAATTTCCCTTGAAAGTTATCGAGAAAACTTGACACCACCAATGATCATCTTCAAAAAACCCATCATCATGTTAATGAACTGCTTAATATGATACTACAGGTCCCCTATGTCATCATAGTTTTCTATCTTGTGACATAGAATATTTATGGTAACTCATCTGCTACTATTTCATGGATCAAATGAGAAATATACATATAGTACTTCTCAACATACAATATGATGTTCAACCTGTTGTTTGGAGCCGAATACGAATCTACTTGTATAACAAATTTATGTTTAACATTGTCGCTTACTTCATGAAAACTGGAGCCTGTGTCAAAACGATTTGCTAATACACCGCATGTTAATGTCCTAGAGTGCTGACTTGTGGTCCTTCCGAATTAATTCCAACATGTAGTCGAGTAGCTTCAAAAATTAATTGAGGCCCAATGAGCGTTGGGAAAACCTGTTGATGATGGCTTTGAGGTGAAAAGTTTGGGATCCCATAATATTTTAACAATTCGAAAGATTATACTATGTTGGCTCAACCCTAGTATTTGTAACTGGGTTATCATGGGCGGTCCCTTCGTGACTTTCTCCCCAAATCCCTCTCCCTCCGAGACCTCGAGTGGCGTATGCGACTGGAACTTTCACATTCTTGCAATGGTGCTTGCACCACAAAGGAATCATACATTTTTCACTCTCATCAGCCCTATAACATAAATAATAATATCTTACTCGATGCTCCTAGCTAAGGTTGTTATAGTTTCGGTCTTGCCCATATGGGTCAGTGAAGTCCATATCATCATCCCCTTATGTCTCCACTCATGTTTAAGTGTGAACCTCTGATCATCATCTGTTAATCAATGATTCATCTCAGTGGGAACAACAATCGTGCTAGGTAATGTTTATTTTTTGGCCCAAAACACCGCGATCTATGCTTGTAATTGTTGTATTTGCTCTTTCAAATGAGTTGGCGACATAACTAGATCATTGGGGTTCCCCGACTCTTCTTGCACGACCTCACTCCCCGAGGTGAGAGATGTTCCAGATGCTTATATATTCGACTTACCGAAGCAGTTTACTTCGGTGAATGGATACTAATTCAGATTCGTAGTTTTGAAAATTATTCTGGGGTAAGAGCTTGAAAAAACCTCCAACTCGGGTCTCCATTAATAAGAACTTATAAGATTGGTAAGGTTCGACTGATTTGTGCTCCATAATATAAAGAGAGATCCTCATAATTGTTGGATCAACTCATAATAATGTTAGGTAGGTAGTAAGTGAGAGTAAAGCTAAAAGCGAAAGAGACAAAATGTAGTCAGTGCAATCGAATAATAACAATTAATGATCATCATCCCTATTATGATGACAACTCTTATTAATAGTGACCATTTTGGACCTTGGTGACTCTATTAGTCTAAAAATACATATGATACCAAAGTGAAGCCTATTACTTATAATAATTAATACTAATTTGATAGGTTCATTACATTGTCATCATATATTATTTAACCAAAATTAAAAATCGTTTTATAAAACATATATACAACGTATCATAATTTTGGATTTACCGATTTTGTTGAAATTTACTTTCGTGTGTTTTAATGTTGTACTTTTTTAATGTCAAATTGGATAGTTTAAGTTTTTGTTTAAATTTTTATTTATTTATTTTGTATGTACATGTTTATATATATATATATATTCGAGTTTAATTTAGAGTGAACTATCGATAAATACTAATCCAAGTTTCTAAGTGCCACATAATATCCAAAGTTGGTGATGACGCGGCGGAAATAAAAGAAGAAGCAAAGAGTGAAATTTTCAGAGATAAAAAATCTATTATTCCAAAAACTTAAAATAACTTAAGGCATATGAGGCTTTATATACGAGCTTCTCAAAACCCTAAATTATAATACAAGGAAATAAAATAAATATTTTAAAATAAAATTAAATAAAATCAAATAAAATCAAATATTAATATAATCAGATTTGATTTAAATACATAAGATATTTGAATAAAATAAAATAAAATTAAAAAAAGGCTTTTGTTTGGACTTTCTGGGCTACATCATCCTCTCCTGGTTGACAAGAATTCGTCCTCGAATTCACAGCACCATCACCATCAAGAACCTAAATTATTTATTTTATTTTGTTCAATCGTTACATTGGGAATTATAATTGTTGACCTTATCGGAATAAGATAATTCTTCTCGAGTGTTCCTTATTCGAAGTCACATTGAAGTCATCCAGTTGAAGGAAAAAATAGTTTCGAAAACCTTTTCATAGCCTGAAGACAACATCCCCATGTCCAGTTGATGAAAAAAATGGTTTTGAAAACCTCTTCATAGCCTGAGACACCATATCGATAAGCAATTTTTACCTTGATTCGACAATTGGTAGCCAATTTAAACTCCTTCAGTAACCAGTCAATATGATCGTCATTGAAACACCTAGTGTGTCTCTCGCATACCAAACGGTCTTTGAGATCTTCATGGCCGTATGTTGTTCTCTCATTTAGACCTTGAATCAGATGAAATCAAGATTCAGAAACATACTTGACCCGTAGCAGGAACTGAGGCTCTGATACCAAACTGATGACGCGACGGAAATAGAAGAAGAAGCAACGATAGATGAAACCCTAATTCAAGAAGAAGAAGCAACGATAGATGAAACCCTAATTCAAGGGTAACATGATGAAACCCTAATCTAAGGGTAACAAAGAGTGAAATTTTCAGAGATAAAAAATCTATTATTCCAAAAACTTAAAATAACTTAAGGCATATGAGGCTTTATATAAGAGCTTCTCAAAACCCTAAATATAATAAAAGGAAATAAAATAAATATTTTAAAATTAAATTAAATAAAATCAAATCTTAATATAATCAGATTTGATTTAAATACATAAGATATTTAAATAAAATTAAATTAAAAAAAGCTTTTGTTTGGACTTTTTGGGCTACATCAGTTGGTACACTATCAATATGTATTTGGATTTTGGACCAATGAGATATACCACAAGTAAGGGAGAAACTAATTCCTCAATGAATTCTATTATTTCTTCCATTAGTTTTTGTTTAATTACATTTAACATATATTTTTACAATCTATCCTCTATTTAATTTTAAATTTATATTTTATTGCCATTGAGATATAAACTTTATTTCTTAAAAACATTACTTTTTCGTACTCAACCCAAATTATAATTTTACCATACTATCTAATACAACACAGTAGTTAATGTGAACTAATTTTCCACATAACAAATCACCAAAAAAACTCACGGAACCAAACACCTAAGAACGATTTTCAATAAAAACCACTAAACACCAACTATATATACTCAAAACACAAGAACCAATTTCTCTGAAAAATCTATATATCTTTTTAATGTTGTTCAAATACTTGCAACTTCCGATACTAAAAATCCAAAAATCAATTTAGGAGAAAATTCTAAACTCACTCGCAACTTTTTTTTAATGATTTTCCATGGAAACAAACACACAAATAATAGAACGACTCGTGTATGATGTTTGATTTTTTTTGGAGGGAACCCGCAACCGCTACTCAGAGTGAAATGAGTACGCACAGGATAAACCCTCAGTCTGACATAATAGCCTGCAAACCAACGCTAGAAGGTAAACCACACAAGGTGACAGACTCAGCCGAGAAATAGGAGGCTGCAGCGCCTCATGTCAAGGCGAGGCCCCCTGATAGATAAGGCGCTCGCCGCGGCAGCGCCTCAGCACTGTGGCGAGGCGCCATAAGGCCCCTTTAAGGCAGCGCCTTATCGATCAGACCCAAACAAGCTAACAAATTCCTCAAATACCTTCATCTTTTGAAAATGTTTTAAAATCCCGTAACTCATCTTTTCAACTCCTTAGTTTTTTTTATTATAAACTTAAATTTAAAAAATAATGACTGCCAAACCATTTCCTATTATTATTTAAACTTTTCAAAATTATAAGAGTTGAATCTCTAATTAATTTATATAGAGCACGTCCCAAAAGCAAAATACAATTCATCAAGTGTCACACCCTATTCTATTAACCTTAAATTTGAATTCTTGAATTTTATCTTACCTACTAATCAATTTTCAAAAAACTAACCGTAACTATTGAGTGCATGTAATTATTGTTTCAATTTTTTTATTTTATTTTTTACATACTTACCTAATATATTATTACCTCTATCTTCACTTGCTTATAATCGTATCTTAACTAGTCTGTACTTTTATATATTCAAAAATTTATACATAAATATTATTTTTCATGAACGGAAAGGCAAGCGCCGCAACCCTCGCCGCGGCGCCGCGATACTCAGACCTTTTATCGCCACGAGGCGCCACACGCCATTAAAAACTATGAGAGGGACTCAAACTCATGACCTTTGGTCACAAGTATGCCTTACTCAACCAACTCGGGGGTTGGGGCTCGATGTTTGATTTTCTGAGTATAGGGTGAGAGGAAAAAAATTAACTGCCGAGAGAATGAGAGAAAAAGACAGAAGCGAGAGAGTATCTTAGGGACGAGGGTATAATTGGATTTTCCTTCACGGTGGAAATAATAAAGCGCCAAATACTCCTATAACATGGAGGAAATAGAAAACAAATGATAGAGGAAATAATTGCTCCCCACAAATAATCCTCTTCTCATTTTTTGAACCAAACCTTTCTACTTCCACTTTTTTTTTGTAAAAAATGTTTGTATCTTTTAAACCGGAGCTCGGAAAAGAAAATCCGAAAGTACCAACGATTTTTTTAAGACCAACAAAATTAGCCTCGCGAAAAACCAAAAAACGTGATGCGAGACCAGAGTTATTAGGTTTAGAAAAAAAATCAACTCTTTGTCTTACAAAAAACAAAATCAATCGTGCTTTCGGGTTTTTTCTTCATACTCTGGTTTAAACAATACGTATTTTTTTATAAAAAAAATAAAATAAAAAATAAAATAAAATTCTAATTACGTTAGCCGGTAATGAAATATGAATATTTAAAATAACATTAGAAATTAGATATTAAATCAATAATACTCATACTTGGATAGGGATGACAATTTTTTCCGAACCCGCGGGTACCCGACCCGAGCCGACCCGATGGGATGGGTTATGGGTTTCAAAAGTTTCCCACGGATGGGATGTGGGTTTGAAAATTTACTACCCGCCGGGTATGGGATGGGTTATGGGTATAAATAATTTCCCACGGATACCCAATCCGAACCCGATCCCTTGGGTAATACCCGATAGGTACCCGTTAAATTAATATCATATAAAATATTATATCATTTAATATTAGTTATCAAGCTTTAAAATAAAGTTATTAGTATTAGTATCTGTATTCTGTAATAATCAAACCATATATTATCTGCTAATACATAATAAATTATACTTTTGAAAAATATTGTTCTATTTAAACATTAAATTTAATTTTTAAAATCTTTTCTTTTATACAAACTATTTGTTAATTATCACTAGATACCGTATATTTTGAAAAATATCTTTCTACATTTAAATATTAAATTTGATTTTTCAATTTTTCCATTTTAAAATATATATTTTTATTTTTTGTCTAATAATATTATTATTTATGAAATAAAAAAATTACTAACATATTCCAAAATCATATATCAATTATTAATAGATCACAAAACACTATTCTAGATTTTAATATTATATCTGATGATTTATATTTTTTAAACATCTTTTCTTTTTTTTCTGCAATTAGTATCAAACTCAAGACAAACTAATAATATAACTAATTAAATTATAAGAAAATGATTTACTAAAATATACCAAAACTATGTATTAATTATTAATAGATAATAATTAGAATTAGGTTGGAGTATTTTTTTTTTATAGAATTGGTTTAAATCTAGAGAACAGTGCGTAGTTTTTTCTTAAAAAAGAAACCTTAACTTCGATGGGTACCCGCGGATGGGTACCCGAACCCGGCGGGTTCGGGTGTGGGAAAAAAATATTACTACCCGACGGGTACGGGTTAGGGTATGGGTTTGGAAAAATATAGACGGGATGGGTTACGGGTTTACCTATACCCGCACCCATCCCGACCCATTGCCATCCCTATACTTGGATAACACTAAAAATAAAAATTAGTTTTAGATACCTTTATTTATGTTCCGATTAAATTTATCGTATTTTTTATTATTATAAATGGACCGTAAATAAAAAAATACCATATATAATATCTGGAGGTATATATCCATCAGCAAAAAGAGGTCATATCCTATTTATATAAGAGAAATTGCATCTAAAGTATCCGGACAATTATTCTATTGTCATCTAAGTATCCAAGGTTTGTTCTATTACATCTTAATATCCATCTCAACTACCTAATTACCACTTAATATCTAACATTATTTTAATACCATAACTACCCTCAACCCACTATATAACCATAATTTTCTGTTTTCTTCCTCATTTTCTAGCTTTTAAAGATTTGAATTTGTTAAGCCGTTCTAACCACCTAACCCTACCAACCATTGTAAACCACCAAGAAACCACAGGTGATCGGAGCTCTAAAAGATCTGTATATTTCTGTAAGTTCTATATAAAATCTATCTAACTACTACTTTCTACGTACAAAAACTGATCACACGTTTCGACTTTTTTGGAATCTCTGTTGTTTTGATTTTACGTGTTGCTTTTATGTAATAGTTATTTCGAAGTTATTTCTTGGATTTCTGAGTTAGAATAGGTGTTATTCTACTGTTTCTGTTCTTAGTAAATTTTGTTCGAGTTTTTTCTCTGTTTTTTTTGTTTTTTGTTCCAGTGATCTGTGGTAATTGTGTTAATCTTTTTCATTAATCCTTATTTAACTAGTTATATACTGATTTTTAGTGTATTAGATGTTGATTTTAAATGTGAAACATGTGTAGACTACGAGTTTTAGTTGTCCACCCATTCCCGACAAAAGATGCGAATTATTCTATGGTTATTAACGTAGAAGATGCAAATTGTATGATGTATCTGACGAGGAAGATGCGAATTATTTTACCAATTCTCAGGGTTTCCTGAGAGTTGCAAACAACTCTCACGAAATTCAAGAGTTAAGAACAAATCTCATATAGTTTTGCAAATTGTTTACATTTTGTCCACGCTTGAGTGCTAAAATACTTGATTTGCAAACAACTCTCAGGTAATACTGAGAGTTGAGAACGACTCTCATGCACTATTGCGAATTGTATACATTTTGTTCATGTTTGAGTACTAAAATAAGATGCAAATTGTGTAAATCCATTGTAGTAGACATAAAACTGCAAATAATTCGCATCTTATAGTTATTTACAACTCTCAGGAGAGGATGCGAGTTGCTCAGTGCGGGAACTAATAACTTGCTTTATGTTTATTCAGCGCATGATAAGATATGTCTAAATCACGAGTTTTTATTTTTAAACATGGTCACCAAACCGCAATTGTGTCTTTCACGGAGTTTGAAAGCTTTCAAAGTATCCAAGAGTATGTGGTGAGCACATGCGAAGAGCTGGTCACAGGTGACTACCTAATTACCTACTCATGTGGGGATCACAAGAATTGTTTCTTTAATAACCAGAAAGATTTTGTTGGGTTAGTATTATATCTTGATTTGGAGCGTTTAAAACGGGTTAGTTTTCTCATAGAACAACACATCTTCGATAAAGGTTATGGTGATGAGTGTTCTGGTGATAAGAGTTTGGTGATAAGGGTTCTGGTTTAAAGCGTAAGCAGCGTAAAATAAGTTTGGGAGAACCATCTCTTAATCAACTAATTAGCAAGGAGAGTAGTAACGGTTTAGTTAATTCTGATCAGAGAAAAAAAAACTTGCTACTGTTGGTTGGGTTGATGTTATTACAGGAGTGAGTCAAGCTTTCGAAGAAGGTATTACAAGTATAAGTTATCTTTGTGCAATTTTGCTTTAGAGCATGGTTTTTATTTCAAATACCTGCACAACACAACAAACAAGATCACCGCTTTTTATGAAAATAAATTCACAAGCGGATGCAAATGGAGACTTTATGCGTCTATTGATTCCAGCATCGTCTTGATGACGATCAAGAAGTATGTTCCGCACCATACTTGCAGTCTTGTTTTCTCCCAAAAAAATAAGCGGCATAAGCATTTGACATCGGATTTGATTGCGGAGGACATTCAGGATTCTATACGGACCTGCCACTCGTTGACAACTAAAACCATACAATCGGCTATCAAACAAAATTATGGTCTTGACATCTCCTACCGTTTGTTATGGAATTCTTTAGAGAAGGCAAGTAGGGGAGTTTTCAGAGATAGTTCAAGTTATTTTAGTTTACTAAGCAGGTACTTCAAACGATTGAAGAGCCGCGATATTACTGCGGACCGTCAGTTGGAATTATCAGCTGGAAACCGCTTCTAGTATTGTTTTGTAGCATTCAGTTCATCCCTTCAGGGATTTCATTCATGTCGTCTAATGTTGTTTGTCGATGGAACATTCTTATATGGAAAGTATAAGGGTGTATTACTTACTGTCGTAGCAAAAGACGATAAGAACGATTAGTTTCATTTTTTTAATTTGAATTATTAGGATGTTTTGTTGAAAAATTGTAAACAAGTCACAGCCTATAGCTGTAAAAAACTACCAGGATATCCTGAGAGTTCAGAACAATAACATGGAAATACAAAAGTTGCAAACAACTATCAGGAAATCTTGAGAGTTGCAAACTACTATTTGCAAATATAAGACTTGCAAACAACTCCCATGATATCCTCAGATTTCAGAACAACTCTTTGGAAATACAAGATTTGCAAATAACTCTCAGGTAATCCTGAGAGTTGCACACTATTCTTTGTAAATATAAGACTTGCAAACAATTCCCAGGATATCCTAAGAGTTCAGAACAAATCTCATGTAATCCTGAGATTTGTAAATAACTCTCAGGCACTCATGCGAATTGTTTACATTTTTTACATGCTTGAGTTCTATCATATTGTTCATTTGAGGTGCCTTTTTTTCAGGACTATTCCTTGTTGCTCTTAGTATAGTTAGCATTAAAGATTGTGAAAATTGGATATGGTTTTGGGGTGTTTGAAACATCATTTGTTGGAGCGCCAAATCATATTTATTTCAGACCGTCATTTTGGTATCGTTAATGCGGTTTCTGTCTTGTATCCAAACTGCTATCATGCGTACTGTTATTTCCATCTCATGAAGAATTTGAAATCCAAATTGGAACACACTATCAAAGACTATAAAAAAAGATGTTATGTTTCTTCTATCGTCTTACTTATGCTCTCAGTCGAGATATTTTTAAGGATATACTAACAGATTTTTTATGTGAAGGTGGTGACATAATGAGTGATTTTATTACTAATATACCCCCAGATAAGTATGCGCATGCTAACGTTAAAAAGAAACGATACGGGTCTATGGCTTGTACTGCGACCGAATCTTTTAACAATCAGATAAAAAAATATTGCGGCCTACCCATTGGTGAGTTTATTGACTGGATTAGAGTCTTACTTATGACTCAAGTTTCACAAAGATATGAAGATGGGTTGAGCTGGAGTACTAATTTGGTCCCCGAGTATGAGAAGAAGTTAAAGCAGAATATCTACATGTGCCGAAATTGAGTAATACATAAGTCTTCTACAGTTATGTTCGAAGTCTTTTCAAATCCTATGGCGGTTGTTAATCTGTTAGATTTTAAATGTTCTTGCGGATCATGGCAACAAGATTGTTTTCCATCTCCTCACGCTTTAGCGGCAATACAGTATACCGACTAAGATCCCTTTACTATAATAGAGTTGTTCTTTACGGTTAAGAATTACATGGAAAGTTACTATTTCAGTATACCCGCGATAACCGATTTCGGCAAAGTGTCCATCGCTAACGATCATTCGTTGGTTGAAATTCTGCCTCCGAACGTTAAAAGACGCCCCAGAAGGCCTAAGAAAAAATGAATCCCCTCTAGAGAAGAAACCTCAACCAAGCAGTTGAAGTGTGGCCGTTGTTCAAAATCAGTCCATAACATGATGGCTTGTGATGTTCCAGTTTAAAGATAATTCTTGTTGTGGACGATTCTCGTTGGCCACATTGATTTGTAAAACTATTATTGTTGTGGATAATAAACTAAACATTTCTAGAGTTGTTTGTTCATTTACACATATTTCTCTTGTTTGTATTACAGTAAGGAAATGTTAGGTGTTTGGTTAATAAAGCTATTTTCCCAAGCAACTTTCAGAAACATAGTTTCACATAACTCTCAGGAAACCCCGCGATTTGCAAGCAATTTGCATACACTATGGAGAATTGTTTGAAATATCTGGATATCATATTGCAAACAACTCTCAGGGATTCCTGAGAGTTGTTTGCAACCGTTTGGTGTTGCGAATTTTTTGCTTTTCCAACTTATAGAGTTACATACAATATCTGGGTATAATATTGTAAACAACTCGTATGTCCTCCTAATAGTTGTTTGCATCTCCTACTAGAGTGTGAATTGTTTACATGTCCACTATCCGGGTATAATCTTGCAAACAACTCCCAGGATTTCCTGAGCGTTGTTTGCAACTCCCACTAGGGTGTGAATTGTTTGCATGTCCACTATTTGGGTATGATATTGCAAACAACTCCCAGGGTTTCCTGAGAGTTGTTTGGAACTCCTACTAGAATGCGAATTGCTTGCATATCCAATATCTAGATATAATCTTGCAAACAACTCCCAGGATTTCCTGAGAGTTCTTTGCAACTACTAATATTATGCGAATTGTTTGCATGTCTAATAATATATGCAAGTAACGCGCAGGGTTTCCTGAGAGTTGTTTGCAACTACTAATAGGGTGAAAAATGTTTGCATGTCAAACATATGGGTATAATATTGCAAACAATTCGCGGATTTACCTGAGAGTTGTTTGTAAGTATTAAAATTGTTTCACATACACATTTCCTGAGAGTGGTTTGCAAAAACTAATAGGATGCGAATTGTTTGCAAGTCCAATAATATATGCAAATAACATGCAGGGTTTCCTGAGAGTTGTTTGCAACTACTAATAGGGTGCAAAATATATGCATGTCAAACATATGGGTATAATATTGCAAACAACTCGCGGATTTACTTAAGAGTTGTTTGTAACTATTAAAATTGTTTCACATACACACATGAGGATGCGAATTGTTTGCAAAATAAAAATACTTCATAAACTTTTTACATTGATTAAAAGTTTATACAAAAAAAAGGATTACATAGCCATAACAGGCTTCATACACTAACAACTTAGAAACAAACACTACCGCCTTTAGTGTTTGTTAGTTTGCATTAAAAGAAACAAAAAATAGAAGGAGTGACTATCAGTCATCACTAGATGATTCTTCACCTTCTTCCTCCTCTTCATGCTCATCATCAACCTCTCCATTGTGCTCTGTATCCTTGTTATCTACTTCTATTATGCTTATATATTTGGTCCTCGATGGACCAGCATCGTCCTCCCTCTTCTGTTTCCTGTTTGGAACCTCTACTAGCTGAGGTGCATCAACCAGGGGAACCACTTCAACTGGTTCAGAGTCTGCAGAAAAGTAATCCTTGACATCAAAGTCCATAACAGAGGCTGGGCTGTTTAGTGGTAAGGCCATAGTTATTAAGTCCGAGCTTATGTTGGTGGTTATGGAAGTCTATGAGTCACCTAAGGAACCAGAGGTAGACATGATGATTGCAAATTGAAGATGTTATGAATGTTTCAAATATAGAGTTTGTTTTTAAATTAGCCTCTGGTTACTAGAGCTATTTATAGGCATGTAGGGAGTCCTAGTGAGGTGGTGGTGTGGCTATATTAATCATTACATAGCCTCCTCTGTCCAATCAACAATTAATGGGTTCTGGTGATTAGATGGATTTTTGCGTGCTCAATGCACTTAACGTTTACCAAGGCAGACGCCATAGCCTATTCGTATCCTTCAATCATATTTTCTAATTATTTTATATATATCATGATAAGATGCGAACTGTTAGTGGTAGTTTACTCCTGAGAATTGTGTATAAGTAGTTGCTTGTGCACATTGAGAATTGTTTAGTAAGAAATTTGTTTTTGTATATATCAGGAATGATGAAAATTGTGCCAAATACCCACTATTCTTTAAAGTGATTTTGAAAATGTCATACATTGCACATTTTTGAAAAAAAAACTCTATATACACCAAAAAATTACAAGGAATATATGTAAAAAAAATTACAATGTCATACAAAAAAATTAATGCCAGTACGAGTTGGTGTTAACATCATTTAGGAAAAAATAAAACATTTCCGCTCTGAAGTCTCTTACCATATCTTTACGGTAAGTATCCTGCACGCATCCTTTTTGGATAATATCTCTGGCGTATTGACTTATGAAAATACCACAATCGAGGGTGCCTGGTTTTTATTGTGGAATTTTTCTTGAATTTCTCAACTTGTACCCTTTCTTTGAAGGAGGTATTTATCTTTTATCGAGTAAATACTTAATCTAGCTATAATAATTCGTGTCAGGTGTCAGCACAAATACTTATACTCTGGTTGCAAATAACTCTCAGGATATCCTGAGAATTGTTTGGTAATCTAATCAAAAAGTGTTGCAAACAACTCTCAAGAAACCCTGAGAGTTGTTTGCATTTAAAGACAACTGATTTTGAGCCCAATTCGCATGATATCCTGAGCATTGTTTTTAAAATGTGTTATACAGTAATTGTAACAGTTAGGTGTTTTACCAGCGGTACAAATGTCTTTGCTGTGTGGTCCGGTACTTTGAGTTTAGGCAGGAGTGGGTTGTAGTCTGTTTTCGTCCTGGCGTTTATATCAATGACGAGAAACGTCCAATAGTTGATTTGGTCCTTCTTCTTGCTGCATATTGGAATGATGATGAGGTTCACGTTACCAGGCGCTTTGCTAAAAACATCGCCGACTACGTTTTTTATTTCATCTCCAATTTCTATTTGATGTTGCATTCAAGCAAGAGTACATTACAACGAGAACATGCGAGGTTTTTGTAGTTTATAGCTAAAATTACCGTGGTCATGCCAAAATCTGTATGCAGTCAAATTTCACTTCTCGAAAAGTTTTGCATGGAACTTTCCAATTTACTTCTTTGAGCATATTTCGAATCCAAACGTCCACAATCTATGAAATAAGTTGTTTATTTACGTCAAATATATGAGACTTGTTTGAAATATTCACGAGAGTTGGTTGACAATTGGATACCTTGTAGTCAAGGTGCTTTTCAAAAGGTAGCGCCATCATATCAGACATTTGCACATTAATTATGTAGGCAAACTTGGACGTTGGTAAATTCCATATTACTAGATCGGGTGAGTCTTCTTTGGCTTTAATTATCAGTATTTTGTGGTATTCACGGACATTGATTTATTCAGTTGTGCCTCTGGAGCTTCTGTCACACTTATCTCTTCCTCTGCCTCTGGATGCTGTGTCGGTGTCAGTAGATTAAAATTAGGCTGCTCTGTCTCTTCCCTTGACCTGAACATATAAAATAACAAAAATTAAAATATTTTATGTCAGGCATCATAATATTACCTTCCCCAAACAAATCTCGGGATAACATGCGAATTGTTTGAGTTTCCAATTAAATAGAATACCAAACGATTCTCAGGATATCCTCAGAATTGTTTGAGTTTCCAGTTAAATAGAATACCAAACAATTCTTAGGATATCCTGAGAATTATTTCTAACTCTTAATATATATCCACACAACTCTCATAATATGCTGCGAGTTGTTATAAAATTGTTATACATATGTCCAAACACTCATAAAATCCTAATATACACGTTGCAAAATCATTTTAAATCCGGCTTACCACACAGTCAGCGACAACCAATGTCGTTGACTGCTTCGGCATAATCTATGGATCTTGTCGACAAAAATCATTTATCGCATCCTCCGACATATTCTCCAAAGAACGTTGTATTAAAACATCAAACTCAACACTATCAATTTCATTTAAAAATGTCTGTGAAACTTGAGTGTAAAAACCATCAGTAGATACATCAGGTGAACGTATTGTGTTATCATGCGTATCATTCGACTCTGGAGCTTGGCCTTCTATGTTTTGTGGTTGATTCGGTACTGGTACTACAATTTCACCTTGGCTTAATGATTCTGACTTTGCGTAGGCCATTTTTTGTTTTTCTGGTATATCTCCGTCTCGCTTTTGGTCTTCTACCGGTGCTTCTCCCTGGCTAAGTAGTTCCGACTTCTTACAGGGATTGGCAGACTCTAACTCTTCCGGAGCTACGTCTTGTGCATCTCCGGTCTGTGTTATCCTTTCTCTCTTTCTCAAGGCTAAGTGTTGTTGTTGTTGTTGTTCTTGATTCTATTGTTCTTGTTCTTCTTGTTGCTGTTGTTGTTGTTGCTCCCCTTGATTTTGTTGTTCTTCTTGTGGCTGTTGTCTGTCGGCCTGCTGTTTCATACAAAACACAAAATAAAAAGGTTGAGGGGTTAAGCAGCACTACACTCTGAGTTGCAAACAAGTCGCAGGATAACTTGAGAGTTGTTAGATACCACAATTTATTAGAATATCGAACCATTCTCAGGATACCATGTGATTTATATGATACCCAATTCAATAGAATATCAAACAACTCTCAGGATATCCTGAGAATTGTTTGGACTAACATAACATTCCTGAGATTTGTTTGAAAGTAACATATAGGAAATTGTGTAAAAATATATCATAACAGTATGCGAATTGTTAGTCAGAGAAAATCATGGACTGTTTTAAATACATACATTAATTTTGTTTGTATATGTATACAATAATAAACATTAGTAGACAATTTTATCACAACAATATATTAACATATTTGAATCTTAGTGTACTTTGGATCCACTTACATCTTCATGACTTTCTGCGTCTGTAAGTCCAGATTCTTCTGCTGCCACTTCCTTCTCAGGAGCTTCTACCTTCTTAGCTTTGTATTCTTGGCAGCCTACTTCCTCAGACATGTGAGGTACGAGTTGTCGGTCATTCACAAGAGACTTATGTCTTTCTTTCTCCTTTGGAGGACTCAGACATGTCGCTGCCTCTTGTGTAGGAGAAGACTTATCTGTTTGTCTCTCTGCGGTGTATGTCTCTGTGGATACCAACAACTCTTCCGGTCTTTGTTCAGATGGCTTGTCTGCCTCTTTTTCTAAAACCACAATTTCCGTAGGACAATCATTTGTATCATCCTTTTGGGTACAACGGATGGTACCGGTATGGGTGAATGGTTCCCATTATCATCCTTCTCTTCTGGTAGTACTCCATCATGCTTTTCAGCATCCTCCATTTGCCTGTCCTGATTCGGGTCCTTGTCTTGAATTTCATATGGCACAATTTCCTGCAATTCAGTGGACGTCGTTTCTGCTGACAATGCCGGTAGACCAGGTTACTTCTCCTTCGCAGGGCTTCCAATATAGAAAATAGGCTGGGAGAGAGCATTGCGGAGTTGTTGTGCTTCAAGCTCCGCTATCTTCAATTTTAATTCTTCAAGCTGAAAAGTAATATCAGATATATTATAACATATTTCATACCGATTAAAGCGATTAAATCTACGTTTACGTAAGGCTCAATTTCCTACTTACTTCTTTCGCCTGTTTGTCGATCTTCTGCTGGTACTTGTTCTTATCGGTATACGTCTTCAAACGCTTTGAAATTGCTTCAGTTCTAGACTTATTTGGAGTATCATGTCTGCGTTTGAGGGCACAATTATCGATCGTGTCACTCATACTATTGGTGCCCTCGTCATCGGCCTCCTGCCGGGATGTCTTGATCGGCGTTGGTGGAATCACTGGACGAGGGACTGTTTGTGGTTGGGCTCTGACTGATATCTCCTGATTTGATTCTTTCTGTTTCTGTGTCGCCCGTTTCCTTGTTTTTGGGGTTGCACTTTTCTTTCTTTTCTTCGGTCTTTCTTCGGGTAAAATTGGTGCAGCATCTGGATCTCCATTACCCACTGCTCCTCTAAATGCTTTGCTTTCAGCCTCAGTAAGACATAGTGGACCTTCCAAAACCTACAAAGGGTGGAACATTAAAGTAAATAGCTGCACACGGTTTGTTTGGAAAATATCAGGCTATAGCCCAAATGTTTTTTTCAAACAAATCGCATGATACCCCGAGAGTTGTTTGGAACTCTATCAGGTTGGAGTTGCAAACAAATCTTAGGATACCCTGAGAGTTGTTTACAACTCTATAATCTATTGGGTTGCTAACATCTCTTAGGGTTTCCTGAACATTGTTTGCAAATTATATACTGCGAATTACTTGATATTGGTGTGGATAAAAGTAGCCTGGGGGTAGGCTGGTAATTTCAAGTGGAGTTTTAAGGCGGCGTGAGGGTGTTTAACAGTGTTTAAAGGTGTTTCACAGTGTTTTAAGGGTGTTTCACATTGTTTAAAGGGTGGAGAGAGAATTGTGCAGCTTGGCAGCAGTCAATTTTTCTTACCCATAGTTAATGCTGGTGGTTGGGCATTTATAGTGTGAAATTTGGGCCCTTATGGGCTTTCGGGTCAAGTTTAATGGACCCGGGTCATGTTTAAAGACCCATAAGTTTTAAGCAGATGTGCAGGTAGCTTAGTCAGATAGTGTTTAGATTTTTTAGTACTTTAGTCATAGTTCGAACTGCCTTAAGTTTACAGTGTTCGAAATCATCTGTCCGGTAAAAAAGTCATGTTCGGATTAAATACCTGGAGCCTGTCCGAATTTACGGGGAGACGTACTTTGGACTGCCCTTCCGGGGAGAACTTCGAATTCGGACTCATCAGGAGCCCCTTTTTTAGGTATTTGAACAAGTGTCCTTGTTAAAGAACTGAAAAACAGTCCGACTTAGGAAGTGACCTTCCAATTCGAAGAGAGTTGAGGACAGGCCCGGACAGCCCAATCGTTACGAATTCTAAACGGTTCTTGTCAGAGTTAGTGGGACACGTGTCACTTTCTGGTTGGTTACTTCAGCCGTTTTTTCACCTCGAAAGTTGCACCACTTTCACGAACAAGTTACCTCTTTAAATGCTATTGATGACGTCAGCGCCGTTTTTTAATCATTGCCCAACTTTTCGGATTCTCCTAGGAATCAAACCCTTTTTTTTACATTTACTATAGATTTCATTCATCTTTCACAGCCTCACTTATCACTTTCACTCTGCCATTTTACTCAAAGTTTCATCTCTCCAAAAACTTCAAGATTTCCTTAGTTGTTTTATGTTCACAGCAAGAACAGCTCTAATCAAGGGTGGCTGGCTTAATCTCTCAGAATTGGAGAAAGCTCAAAGGGTTGAAAAAGAGAAAAGACTTGCAGCATGACTTCCAGCGTCGCCTGTCGAGAAACCAGCCCCTTCAATCGAAGAATCTGATAGAGGTTCGTCTTCTTCGAAAGGTACGAAACCCAGAAAATTCTTTCAATCAACACTTTCTCCCATAGTATCTGGCTCTTCAGTTCAAGAGTCGATCCCTATCGTTGAACCGGGGGTCAGTGTCACAAGTGTCAGGAAGAAATCCACTTTCATTGCTATGGGGTCCGACTCCGATCATTCTCCAGACAAACTAATCATGAAAAGACCAAGCAGATTGGTTAAGGGACTTTCTTCAAAAAAATACTAGCGATTCAGGGTCCGGGGCAACTGTTAGGACTCTCCGGGAAAGGCCAGTCGGTCCGGGGGCTAGCAGCCCATTACCTCCCAAAGAAACTTCGACCTCAGAAACTCAAACTGAGGTGAGAACTCAAAAACATACAAAGAGCCAACAGTCCGGAGGATCAGCTGTGCCAAGCTAAAGGGAAAGACGTCCGGACAATGATAGGATGAGCCTGAAAATAAGGCCTCATCTTTCTTGCAGCTATCACCAGAGCCAATGCTAGTTTCTCAAGTTTCAAGTAGCGCCGCTCAGCATCAATCAAGCTTTTGCTGATGTAGTACACTGGGTGAGGATACCCATCAACCTCCCTTACTAACACAGCACTGATGGCACAACTTGAAACAGCCAGATATACGAAGAGAGTCTCCCCATCGATTGGTTTGAACAAAGTCTTGGGAGAGGACAGATGCTTCTTAATCTCATTGAATGCCTCATCACACTGTGGTGTCCATTCAAACCCCTTTGCACCCTTCAAGGTTTGAAAGAATGGAGCACATCTGTCCGAAGACCTGGACATGAATCTGTTCAAGGCTGCTAACCTCCCCGTTAACCGCTGTACTTCTTTAACGTTTCGAGGAGGCTCCATTTGGAACAAAGCATTGAGTTGGTCCGGGTCGGGCTGTATCCCATGATCACTTATAATATACCCTAAGAACTTCCCGGACTGCACTCCGAACACACATTTTTCAGGATTTAACTTTAAATTCACCTTGGCCAGGTTGGCAAAAGTCTCTTAGAGGTCGGACAAGTGCAGCTGCTCATCCACACTTTTCACCATCATATCGTCAATGTAAACCTCCATATTTCTTCCAATTTGATCAGCAAATGCCTTATTGACTAACCTTTGATAAGTAGCCCCAGCATTTTTCAAGCCAAAGGGCATCACCTTATAGCAGTGCAGACCCCTATCAGTAACAAAAGTGGTATGCTCTTGATCTTTTGGATCCACCTGGATCTGATTATACCCGGAGAAAGCATCCATGAAGGAGAGCAGCTTGTTCCCAGAAGTAGAGTCTACTAACTGATCTATCCGGGGAACCGGATACAAGTCTTTTGGGCAAGCTCGATTGAGATCGGTGAAGTCAATGCACATTCGCCATTTACCGTTTTTCTTTTTTACCAAGACTAGATTGGCAGTCCATAAAGGGTACTGAGATTCTTTAATGTGCCCCATCTTTGTGAGTCTGTCAACCTCTTGTACAATGACATCGGCCTTTTCTTTTGAGAAAGCTCTCCTCTTTTGCACCACTGGTGCCACGTCTCTCCGGACAGATAGGTGATGGGAAATCACCTCTGATGGAACTCCAGTAACATCAGCGTTGCACCAAGCAAAAACATGCTGATGGTCTTTTAAGAATTTCAACATTCCTTCTTTCAACATTGGTGGCATTTTGGATCCTATCTTGACGATTTTTCCTTCTTCCAAACAGTGTGTTTCAACCTCCTCAACTGGGATCAACACTCCGGGGGTCTCTCTGGGGTCATCAATTTCACCCTCACCCCCAGAAAGGCCCTCAAACTGCTATTGGTCATTTATACGGACTGCCCCCAGAGTTCGTGGAGCCAAGGCAGTGGCATAGCATTCCCTTGCAACTTTTTGACTGCTCCGGACAACCCCAACCTGCCCCTGAACAGCATATTTTAGACACTGATGGACTGTCGAAGCCACTGCATGCATCCTAGAGAGCCAAGATCTCCCTAGAATAGCATTGTAGCAAGTTGGACAATCCACCACAATGAAAAGTATTCTGACTGTTTTCTTGAAAGGGCCTCTGCCCAACAATACTTCTTCTTCGAACTCACCGATTACATCGGCTGAGCTGCCCGTGAAGCCTACGATCGATCTGTCTGAATTTTGAATCACAGCTGGATTTTTCATTTTCTTGTAAGTATCTAGGAAGAGGATATTGGCAGAGCTCCCAGTATCTACCAGGATTCGCCTTATCTCATTGCCCCCTATCGATGCTCCTATAACAACAGCATCTTCATGAGGGCCAGCAATGTCTCTCAAATCATCCCCATCAAAGACAATAAATAGGAATAAACTTGACGATTGATAAGAGGTCATGCCCCCTTCTAGCTGGGTAGCTAAATTATGAACATGCCTTTTTCTTGATGAAGTGGTAGGAGCCGTTACAGTGTCCCCTCCGAAAATTGTCAAGGACTCAAAGAACTTAATGAGCCCGGAGACCGACCTAGAACGCTCCTCTATTGCACCCACTCTATTCTTTGTTGGATCAGGATCCAAGTATTCAGATTCCACATCAAACCTTTCAATGATTACCATAGCTCCTTCTGGGGCAGCATTAACCGGACCAGCCCGGTGAGTGTTGTCAGGCCTGTTGCCTCCTCTCCTTTTAACGTATGCACCCAATTTCCCTCTTTCGATCAGGTTTTGAACCTCTTGTTTCAATGCTATGCAATCATCAGTAGTATGGCCAATATCATTGTGATATTGACAAAAAGAACTGTTTCGATGTTCTCTGGGAGACTGCAAGGTTGCTGGTCTCCGGTAGTGTACTTCATCTTTTGTTT
Organism: Limnanthes douglasii subsp. nivea; assembly: GCA_036936605.1. NCBI lineage: Eukaryota > Viridiplantae > Streptophyta > Magnoliopsida > Brassicales > Limnanthaceae > Limnanthes > Limnanthes douglasii. Next base: position 34,907,782 of record JAUPFV010000004.1, read on the forward strand.
TATCGAAAATGGTTGCCACACTTTCTTTGAGTTCTGCAAACCACTCCGGTTGGACCCATGGTCCCCTTTTGTTTCTAGACTGTTGGCTTTGTGCAGGAGCAGCTGGTTGAGACTGAGCTTTTCCCCTTCCATGCCCCTGTCCGGTTTCTCTAGCTTTGTTCCCAGATTGGTTTTGATTTGGAGCTGGTGCCACCGGGGTGGATCTCACCTGTCTGTGCACCCTGGTCTTTTTTGTTTCATCAACATTTATTTGTTTGCCAACTTGATTTAGCAATCCTCCCCAGGTCATGGCCTTCTTCCTGGTTACGGAATCGGCCAGGTTGCCCGGGTTCAAACCTTGTCTCAGGGACGCTATTGCCACTTGTTCAAAGCAATCAGCCAGCCCGTTTTTTGTGTTCACAAAACGACTTATGTACTCTTTTAATGATTCATTTGGTTCCTGGGCACAATGGATTATGGTATCTCCATTACCCTTTAACTCCTTACTCCCCACAAATTGCCTTCAAAAGGCCACCCAAAAAGTATCAAAGTCTCTGATACAACCCTGAGGAAGGCTGTTGTACCACTTCAGAGCACTCCTCGTGAAGGATTGGGAGAATGCCCTGCAGAGCAGTTTATCATCATCATCAAAGTTCATCATGAAGTTCTTGAATTGCTCCAGATGATTGTCTGGATCAGTACTGCCATCGTACTTCTCCATCTTGGTGCTATCAAACCTCTTGGGGAGATTTCCGGACAGTATTTTAGAAGACAAAGGCGATTGCCTCCAATTCCTCCCACGACTGAACGCAGTATCCTCATTAGGTGTTGCAAAGATACCTGGCTCATCATCGAAGGCAAAAGGATCTACCAGCATCCGGTCTACATGCCTTCGGTTGTGAGATGATCCTTTCCCAATGTGCCTTTTCATTCTTCCATGATGATCTCTTTTTCTGGAATACTTTTTAACTTGCTTCTGTTTTTTCCTGGTTCGCCCCTCATCACTACTGGAGGACAAGGATTTTTCATTTCCCTCACTGTCCGAAGAGCTGTCCGAAGATTCTGAACTTGAGTCAGAACTCTCCACAGGCTTGGACCGGTGAGACTTTTTAGAACTGGCATGTGTCTTTTTAGTGCTCACATGAGTTTTTGAAGCCTCATGCTCTCGAGGGTTATCAGAGCGATGAGCAGCTGACGCTTTGGATTTCTCCTTCATGCCCATCTTGGCCTTTTCAGCCCTTAGAGCTTCTATTTCAACCCTCAACCTGTCACGCTCTTGGACAGTATATTCATCGTTCTCTTCCACCACTTCGAGCAAAGCTGTTGGAAGCTTTGGATTATCCGGATTCATTCGGAGAGAATTTCTTTACTTGGTTTTGAATACTTGATTCAGGCACTGTCGCCTCCCACTGTGGTCGCCAATTTGGTGTGGATAAAAGTAGCCTGGGGGTAGGCTGGTAATTTCAAGTGGAGTTTTAAGGCGGCGTGAGGGTGTTTAACAGTGTTTAAAGGTGTTTCACAGTGTTTTAAGGGTGTTTCACAGTGTTTAAAGGGTGGAGAGAGAATTGTGCAGCTTGGCAGCAGTCAATTTTTCTTACCCATAGTTAATGCTGGTGGTTGGGCATTTATAGTGTGAAATTTGGGCCCTTATGGGCTTTCGGGTCAAGTTTAATGGACCCGGGTCATGTTTAAAGACCCATAAGTTTTAAGCAGATGTGCAGGTAGCTTAGTCAGATAGCATTTAGGTTTTTTAGTACTTTAGTCATAGTTCGAACTGCCTTAAGTTTACAGTGTTCGAAATCATCTGTCCGGTAAAAAAGTCATGTTCGGATTAAATACCTGGAGCCTGTCCGAATTTACGGGGAGACGTACTTTGGACTGCCCTTCCGGGGAGAACTTCGAATTCGGACTCATCAGATATCATAATTTAATAGAATATCAAACAAATCTCAGGATATCCTACGATTTTTTAATACCCCACCCCAATTCAATAGAATATCGAACAACTCTCTGGATATCCTGAGAGTTGATTGGTACTCTGACAGAAAAGAGTTGTCTGAAACTCTAATGCCGGATAGTTGTCTATTTAACTATATGTTTCATACCTCATCATCTTTCAGTAGAGGTATTCTTAAAAGCAGCGACACAGTCGATGATAGGCACATCAATCCTCACCATTTGAAAAACCTTGAGATCAAGGTCGGCTTTACAACCTCTAACCCGATTGTTGAGTGTTCCATGATAAAGGGCAGCATCAGGATAAGTATTATCATCAAGATGCTCCGTATATATTTAATATTTACACTGAATAAATCAATCCTACGATTAGAAGTGCGACACAACCTACGACTCTATCAGGTTTTTGATAGCTAAGCAACTCCTAATAAACTGGAGAAGCTTCAACGCTATTGATCTGGACCAGTCGTAATCGTTTATTTTACTGAGGTCTTTAGCAAAATAAAGCACACTCCAGCCCATTACATCTCCAGATACCGAGTAGAATAGGGTTGAGCACAAAAATAGTATCAACAGTCGTTCAACATCTTCCAACTCATACTCCCTCCTTCGCTGATGACTTTTGCTATACCTGCCTGTAAAACCCACGACAACATGCTATGTTAGTAAAGTTCAGCATCCTGCTTATAAGATAAAATCCATTTACAGGTACCTTTAAATTTTTTTCGTGATGATTTTACTATTCGTCTATCCTATCTTCCTCGACGTTTCACCTATGAAGTATTTCTTCATCATCCTTGATTCATTCTCCTCGTCGTTTACGTATCTGTTGTGGAATGCTCCGAATTTCGTTAACGACATTTCCTCTGTGTCGTGCTTCAGCCCGAATATGACCTTCACATCGTCCGTCGTTAGCTTCACAAACTTTGATCCAAATCGGAAGACGTCTTTATTGACCGAGAACCTCTCGACAACCCACTGAATGTTCGAATAAAACTTCTTCTTCGGCAGCTCTGCCACATTCCGGAGGTCGAACGCCGTTTTCAAAAGCGTGTAGAAGGGTGTGTTTCTTGCAGCTTTGATGTGGGCAGCAATAATACAGTACTCTTTTAACAGTTAAGAAGGCTCACCAATCTTGATTTGTAATAGCTTGGTTTTGTTGTCATACTTCCTGCAAAAACACAAATAATCATTTGCATGCGAATTGTTCTCACAAAGGGACTCTATCAGGTTGTAGTTACAAACAACTCTCATGATAGGCTCCGAATTGTTTAGAATTGTATCAGCCAATATTTGCAAACAACTCTCGTGATAGCCTGCGAATTGTTTTCAAATATAAGTTGTATATTGTATGAAAATAAAGGCAATCAAGATGCGAATTGTTTTGCAACTATAAAAAGCGATGAAGATGCGAATTGGTTGCATTCCTACGTGATGAAGATGCGAATTGTACTACAATGCGCATGTACAAGATGCGAGTTGTTCTATTTTTTACATACACTTTGCATGGATCTGAGAAATATCAAAACAACACCAAAATCAACAAATAACCACCTAATACACATCTAATATACATCATAACTCTCAAAAAAATATTAACATTACATGCAACCTAACAAACCCCTGGGTTCGACGATAAACCCAGAAACTAACATACCAATTACCATCACTAAATACTATTTCGGTAGAAATAAGTAACGTTGGTCATCAAATAACAGCAACAAGTGGTTCGAAGTCACAACAAACGCAAAAAAAAAAAGATATTTTCCACGAGAAAAAAGTACCTCGTTACCGTAACACTCTGTTGTTTCACCGGCCGGCGAACACTTAACGGCAACTCGTCGAACGGATGCTGGTTAATGGCTTGATGGAGTAGATGACGGTGACCGGTCGAAATCCGGTGAAGAACGACTGATTTTTGGGTTGAAAATTGGAAGGGTTTCGTTGGAGAGAGAATTTCTCAAAGTCGAACGATTTTCTGGTGGTTTTTAAAAAATTAGACGTGATGGAGTTGGTTTAGGGTGCTAAAAAGGGGGAAAATGGGTTTGAAATAATATATATATATATCGGGAGTATTATCCAAAATTTAGATAGAAATATTAAATAACATTCTCCAAAATTTGAATACTAATGGATAAGTAGATAGGCTAGTGGATATTTACTTTAAGTACAAATCATTCAAATCTCACCTCATTTGTTTTGATGGAGTGGTCAGTCATCTAATTGGACACTGATTTTATAATTTGTTGATATTTCTAGTTTTGGTTAAATTTATTATAACATTGTTGACAAAATAATTATTTAAATTATCCTGATCGAAATATCATGCCCTAGGGGAGGATCAAGTGGGCCATTTGTATTATCTGTTTTGGGTTTATTAATGGATCCAAATAGGCAACATTTGTATTTACTTGATTTTGGGTGTGTGTTTTCAATTCTACTTTTATAAAATGACAAACTAGGTGTGGTCTGGCCCATCATCATCTGATATTATATTATAAAACATTTAACTAAAAAAATATTTAATTTAAACTCATTGAAACGGTTCATGTAAATTTTTTCCACCCGGGAAAAAAAATAAAATTCCCAGGGGAAGTAAACCTAACATGTTGACAGAGAATCTATGGTCCTGAAAATGTACAAAACCTTGATTTTGATACATATATCTATATTCTACAAACAAGCATCAATCTTTCCAGCTTAGTATATGTATTGTTGTTGTAATTATAGCTCCTCTCTATTCGAGTTAAGCGTAAACCTGCACGATGCCACTGCGTCCTCTATGCGCAAGAATATCGATTCTTTGCCGATTTTCTCAATGAAATCCGATAGTATCATTTTCTCCATTACTTCAATTCTGGGGTTCACTATTATCATCTGGACATGAGGTTAATTTTTATCAGATTTTCGTTCGAGAAAAATATTTATTAACTAGAATAAACGATGTGATAGAAGTCGATAAAAAGTCGGTTTATTTACCTTGATATTGTTTACTGCCACCATTCTTTGTACTTCTTTTAACATTTCAATTCCGGTCGCATCAATGGATGTAGCTCCTGCAAAACCAAGAGAATTACATTCCTAACTGGTGCTGAATCTGTACAAACTTGTACATCAAGTAATCACAGGTGATACCTGATAAATCGAGTATAAGGCTGCTGATAACATCATCTTCATCTCGCATCCACCTCATAATCCTGTTAGAAATCAGAGTCAGAAAATGGAAAACTAGAATTACAACAAAAGGTAGTCATTGATTTTCGAGGTATCAAACTCACTAATACTCCAGTTTTACCTTTCTCGTACGTAAGTGCAATTGGCAAAGTAAATAGGCGAACCAAGCTGGAGAATTAAAATCCCAGGCACACTTGAAGCGATAGGGTATTGTTCTATGTCGCGATAGATAACCATGTCTGGTACTTTTCCAAGCTTGCAGTTTTGTGGTCTAGCTATGTACAGAAGCGCTCTCATAATCGAGATCCCAACCTGAAAGTTCATGTTGTTCAGTCTGTGTGATTAACTTTTTAATCTAAATTAATGTACTTCACATATAGTACTGATCTTTGGATATGGTATAGTCTTGTGATCATACAATTTACATTCTGGACTACACTTAACTAGACTACACTTGATTAGGGTTTAGGCTGTCTTTCTTGGACAACAAACTACCCGGTTTCACATTTTTTATCAACAAGAATACATTATTCTAACCACTAACAAGCATTTAAAATGATCTGAGAGCAGAGTTGTTCCGACCAATTCGATTTGTTTTGTTTGACTGGGTACAGATATGTTATTTCGGATAAAAAAATATCAGCCGAATCAAAATCTAGGTCGGATTCGGGTTTAGAAATTTTAAAACCGATCATATTCAGATACTAAAAAACCATCAATCCAGGCCATAGTTTGGATCTGACAACGGAGGTCGGAAATATTGTATATCTTTTAAAAAAAGGGTTCGAAGAGGTTACATTGGGCTAACCTAGAATTGGATTCGAGCCAAGCGGAGCCGGGCCAGATGTCTAGCTATTTGAGCCTGCTAGTGAGTAAAATTAGGTATTCGAGTTCGAGTTTGAATTTTTTATGTTAGGTTCTTCTGCTCGAGTTCAATTTGATAATATATGGAGTACTAGTGACTCTATTCGAGCATAGCTCGAAGACGGATATTTGAATCGAGCAGACCTGGCACAAACTTAAACTGTTTGTTTGTTAGCAACTCCTAGATTAATCTGGTGGGTTATGGGTTGTACAAATCGAGCACCGATTCAGTTATGCATTTGCTTATGTGGAAGTAGGAGTGATAATATAATTTGACCGTGCTTACCGACATCATGAGACCGGCTTCCATGCTTATGAAGGGAACACCTAAGAAAGCAGCCATGCAGACGACAAAATCAAACTTGTCAACTTTAAAAAGATGATACATCTCTTCATATCGGATAAGCCCAATCATGGCTGACATAATAATTGCCGATAGAGCAACAAGAGGAGTGTAACTGAACAAAGGAGCTAAAAACAGAAGCACCAGCATCATACAAATCCCCGATACTACATTCGACATTGCTGTTTTGCATCCCGAGTTGAAATTCACCGCAGTCTTTGAAAAGGGACCTGTCATTTTATCAAACACTTGATGTTCATGTACCGAACAAAAAAAAAGTATTTTTTTTCTAGAGTTTTACAGTAGCGAGTTTTTGTTCGAACTTTACCAGTTGTTAAATAGCAGGAAGTGAAGGATCCGATTAGGTTCATGACACCAAATGCGATCATCTCTTTGTTACCATCGGTTTGCTCGTTTTTCATTATGGCAAAGCTTCGTCCGACCGCAATCCCTTCCTGCCATTCAAAGATGACTTAACATAACAACTAGCCCACATTGATTTTACTAAGTGCAGTCACTTCAAAAAAAAAATAACAATCTTACCGCCAACGCAACGAGCCCTGTGACTAGTGCAGTTTTGATGACCACCGGCAGATACTTAGTGTCGAAGTTGAAAAGTTTAACCGAAAGAGGGTTCAATCCTTTACTAAGTTGACCCACCTGCCATGTTAGGTAACAATTAGACCGTATCTAACAGTTAGCATCTTATAAAAACAAAGTAGTAGAAGACATACTGTTTGAATTCCATGTTCGGGTCCGTGGACAAGATAAGCAGATATGCAACCAACAAGTACAACAATCATTGGTGCCATAGCTGCTACCCAGAATAGCTTCGGCTTCTTGTACCTCTGTTTTCAATTCATGATAGAAGTAATAAATATAAATCAAATTCTTATTTATCTAATATGTATTATCTAAATATATAAATCTTTGATGCAGTAGACTGAAACCAACGCTAGAGATAAACCGCACAAGACTGTAAAGGGATTCGAGCGCATGATTTTTGGTTACCAGCAGGTCTTACTCCACCAACTCGGCTACCTTTTGGAAGCTAAAAACATAAGACAAGAAAAAAAGATACATATATGTATTATATAAGGTCCAAAGGGGTAGCTGAGTCGGTGGACTAGACGACCTCGTGACCAGAAAGTCTACCAAAAATTGCGTCACCGAGGTTTTACCCCGTGCGCACTGGCTTCCCTAAAAAATGTATTATATAAACAAAATGATAGACAGAGGAGTTACCACATAGGTAGTGAGTTGAAGAAATATAAGGAAGCATATACCAGCAACTGCGCTTTGCCACTTCATCTGCACACAAACATATAATAGTATTATAACTCTTATCAGTGTAAATGAATCTAAGACCAATCTATTTTAGTATTAGTATTATTACCTCGTCTCTGTGAACAAAGACAGCCTTAACAACCGAAATAATATCGGTGTTTTGCGTAAAATGCACTAAACCAAACACGCCTTTCAGCTGTTGTAGACATATAAGCACAGCAGTACCTGACATGAACCCACTGATAGTCGAATGCGACAGGAAATCGACCAAAATTCCAAGCCTAAACAATCAAATTCAACAATATGTAATGTTTTATGATTATACCATTCATTACGATACATCTGATGAATTATAAATGTGGTAGTAGTAGGGGTACCTTAGACAGCCTAAGAGTAATTGGAAGATGCCAGTGAAGAAAGTAGCAGTGTACACAAGGTGAAGATACAACGTTGGGTCTTTTGCTATGGCGCCGATGTTTTCTTGAATGAGCAATGAACAAGCTGCTACTGTCCCAACTGCTAAGTTTGTCGAGCTGCCGAACACCGCGTAAATGAATGGTGGGACGAAACTCGAATCTGTAAACATAAAATGATGAAACTTTAGAATACAAAAGGGGTTAGCTTTAGTTAGACATACTAAAACTAAAAAGTTCAACCTTTGATGCTTTTTAAGGGTTATTATAAAAAAAATACCAAAAATATATGGTTTTTTTTTTATAAAAATTCAATTACAAATCCTAATTATCTAAAAGTATGAACTCTCCATTAAAATGTTAAATAATTTTGTTTAGATAATATAATTCTTATTCAATTTAATGATGAATTTGAGATTAAGTCCTTCTTAAAGTTAAAATTCAGTTACTATTATTGTATTTTGATTTATATTTTAAATAGCTTCTTCTGATATATATATATATCCACTTTATAATAAAATAAATATTATATACACAAAGTTGAATGTTTTTCTAAAAATTCGAATCGAATTTTAGGGTCATGTATTGTAGTTCTATTTATATTTTTAGTTTTTTTTTAGTTCCAAATAACTAAAAATATGTTTTTTCATAATTATAAATAATTAAATATGCGATTATATCCTCATATTAATATCATATATTTTTTGTATTTATGGATATCAATTTTTATTTTTATTCAACTAAAACAATATCAACCAATAATATAAAAATAGTTAATTTTAAAAATAATATGAAGTAATACCAAATATAATAATATTTAGGTAAACTACAATTAAAGTTTTATTATTTAGTTCAAGTTTTAAAATACCTCTTTTTTAATGGTTAAATTTTTATCAAAATTTTAAAATTTCAAAAAAGTCTGTACATAAAAAATTATAATATTATGGTGTTATTTTAAAAACAAAGTATGTAATCACTAATCACACACCAAATTTAAATTGGAACTATAATTTTGCTTATATGATTAAAATTAAAATTTTAGGAAAATATATATCCTTTATTGTGATTTATCATACTATTTAAAGAAGAGCATATCAACCAATATCAAATAAATATTTAATATTAAAAAGAAATAAAATATTTGACATAATGATATTTTAAATTCAAAATAAAAACTGACACCAATTTTTGAGATAGACAATAAATAAAATGTTCATATTCAAACTAACATCCAGATTAATAGAAGAAATACAATAAAATAAAAAAACTTACATAGACCGGTGATCGGAGGAAGGCCGGCGAGTCTGGCATAACTAATCCCTTGTGGAATGGCAAGACTAGTAATCGTAATCCCAGCGAGAAGATCATACTTAAACTTATGTAAACTATACTGAGGAAGCCATTCAAACACCGGAATAAAATACTGCAAAACTTTTCCGGCCCGGCGTCTCGGGTTCTCATCTTGAAATTCCTTAAATGGGTCATCAGGAAAGAAAGTTTCTTTGCATTTCGATTTCAGTTTCGTTGCAAACTTTCTAGGGACACTGAAATTAACACCATGCTTCGATTTGTAATCTTTTCCTTCCATGCTCAATCAGACAAAGAAGAAAGAGACCAGGTTCTGATTAACGAGTCGATTGCGATTGGTATTGGTGGTATATATAGCGAGAACTGAGGGGGATAGGACAGTCGTTAGTGTTACTTCTTAATAGGGTACGAGTCTTGTGCATTTGACAGTTAAAAAGGTCTAACTTTACACATAAAAACCTTTTTTTACTGCTTTTTATAGTAAATTTACTGCCTTTTATAGTAATTAGCTTTTCAGTCAACGAGTAAAATTCAATATAATCCATTGTATTTACTTTATGGATAAGGTCGGAGGTTGTATTTGGTCATATTGATTATTTTCTACCTTAAAAATATTGGTTTAAGTGAAATTCTTATCTTGTTTTTTTACCTTATAAAAAATTTATAATTAACTTACTTATTTAAGATATAAAACTAATTCTTATCCAGTACTTCACGTTTCTTTGGCATTAAAACTAAAAGACAAATGAAAGAAGGGTGTCATATCTTGTGGATAACCTCTTTTACTAATTTGAGACTAAGCAATGTAAGATCACCTCCTCTATTTTCAAACTCTTAAAATATCTTATAAACTATTTTTTTTATTAAAACTTTTTTTTTATAGAATGGATGAAATCTAAAATATTCTTCTTTATAATTGACAGAATTTTTAAAAATATTTTATAAATTATATCTCAATTGAAAAACTTTTATTATGGATTTCAAAACACCACCATTAGCTTTTTTAATTTTTAAAATCAATTAGCTAGTTATACTATAATATAAATGTTATTATATGGGTTTTTTTCACAACTTTCTTAAATTACTATAGTAATTTTAATTTTTTTTGTAGTATATAAAAAAGGAAACCATTTGGATTTTTATTTACTAAATGAATTAAATAAAGGACACAATTTTAACAGTTTTATAAAACTGTTAAACACGAGTGAAGTGGTTGTATTTTTTCAACCATAAAAAATAAAGTAACAAAATAGAAATTATATTTGAAAAATAGCGATAATAATACTCATTATTTTATGTTGACTATATGATTATATAGTGAGTCAAAATTCCTTACTTATTTTTATTTAATTGTACACCCTTTATTATTTATTATGTAGTGGTATTAGGTTTGACTATACGATTATACTCTTTTTTATTATATAATATATATATATATATATATATATATATATATATATATATTGGTTATTCAATTATAATATTTTATTTTAATATCTTAAAAGATTCAAAAAGATGAAATAATTCAATAATAGTAACATATAAATTTTTGAATATATAATTTTTTGAATAAAATGATAAATGGTAATGATTGCTGAATGAATAAAAATAACAAATATCTTATTAGTAGTGTTATGATTTTATTTATAATATTTAGAAATGACGAATTTTATGCTTGGAATGGTTATAATTTATTTTAATACTTTTTATTTTAACTTAGATAATTTAGGTTGGATATTTTTTATTAATTTTGTTTGGATTTTTAATACATGAGTATTTAATAAATTAAACTATTTACATTTTTATCTGTAGCTATCATAGTCTTTTAGTACTTTTGATTATCATGAAACACTTCGTAGCATTAACTGAAGCATGCACTTCTAAGACTAATCTTCCAAAATTTTGTATTCTCGTCCAAAACTATTATGTTTGTTATACCTATTTTATGTCAGTCATCTTCGACTAGACTCTTTAGAGTCTTAAGCTTGCTTATTCTAATTTAGCATATACGAAATGTTACTAAAAACGTCTCTGGTTTGGTTTGTAGTTAACTGCTTCTATTTCATTAAAACTTTTCGTCGTTCAAAAATTCTATCGAGAATAAAAAACTATATTTTTCCAAATAAAAATCGTACAACTAACAATTAGTAGGCTACTATGACATTAACTATATCGTATTTACTAACTTGTTTCTTTTTATTTACTTCGTGAGTAACCTCCCCTAGTCCTTTGTGAAGAATGGAAGAAAGACTAACTAAGATGAGTTGAAGTGTTGATATTGCTTAGAAAGCTTCGGGTAGCTGAGGATGTTAATATTTATGTTCGGTCAAAAATTTTGTGAGGGTATTCGAGGAGCATCCCTAGCCTTTTATGAAGGATTATAGAAGGAATATTATAGTTGTTCTTCTACTACATTAATTCTTTACGACCGAAGGTATTTGTTTTTAGCTTCAGCTAAACCTTTTCTTCAAATTACTTGAGTACTCCCCCTAGTATTTTGTGAAAACTGAGTGAAAGGTTGAATAAGACACAATAATGTCTCTAAATTTTTAATCATTTGAAGTATCATCTTCTTCTTTTGGTTTTGATCGAAGTTATATGAATATAAATATGTTAAAATAAAAAATTGTTTTTTAAAGGGTTCGTATTTCCTTTTTGTTATTTAAATAAGAGTTTATGAGATTGGAGGGCCTATTATTATTATTTTATTGGTAAGTAGGAAAGTTATGGAAAAATCTTACAGATGAATTAAAGTTTATTCTTTTAAAAATATGTGTGTGTACTCTTCGTCTTCTTTAATCTTGGCTCTTCATATTTATTTTATTCTTGACCGTTTATCTTACAAAGAAATGCAAGTCATTAAAATATAAAGAAAATAAATGTTGGAGTTATTTTATCTCATAAATACCTATCTTTTTGTCTTTTGGCTTTCTGTGCTCCCTTCACTTTTGATTTGACATTCTATTTATATTTTCGCATCACCTCCTTAATTTTCTTGATTATGTAACCTTTTTTTCTTGTTACAACATATATTAACTTTGTTCTTATGAATGGGTAAAAAGATAAATGTAATGGTTGCGCAAACAGTTAGAATAATCACGATAATGATTCATATGAGACTTCTTCTTTTGGTCACTTTGATTAATACAAAATTGTTAAAGTTACTCACCCAATCCGCCAATCACGCCAGACAAATAACTTGTAGTGAAGAAAAATAAATCTCATAAGGTTGTTGTTCCTCTCCAAACTGTTTTTCTTGGTCCCACCATTCTTGATGGTATAAACGTATCCACAATAATAGGTAGTATAGTGGATTCTTGTAGTCGCAAAGACACATCAGAAGTTTAAGATGTTTTTTTGAATGATCTTCATATAAAATTTATTGTGGAGTATTCGTATCGCTATCTCACAAATGATGAATGTGTAAAGAAGCTCACTGCGTGGGTGAGTTTTTATAGGCATCGAGTTTCATGCGATTGCAAAGAATCTATCCCGATGCTCGTGAAGGTGCGGTCAATTAATTGAACTACTATCTGGATAATAGGCTCATTTCCTCTTCCTCAAGACTTTCGAAAGTTATTTTAAATTACTAGAATCTGTCATAGCATGCTTGTTTCTAATTCTTTGAGTCTCTGTGTTTGGAATAATCTTATAACACAAAATGTTTCAACATTTCTCTGTGAGTGAGTTTCTTACTGCGGCAAAAGTATCTGACCGAAAGAATAATATTTTATCATATTTCTTGATGAAGTCATATGCGAAAATTATTAATGACGTTCAAGCTTATAATAAATTATAGAAGGATAAGTTCGTATTTATCTCCTAAAATTGGGAGACCACTTATGGTACAATAGTTCTTCCTTGTCATTATTTTTACATTTTTTTCTTCTTTAGTTTTATATCGTATGTATTTGATTGTAAATATCTTTGTTGGTCCTTCTCAACTTCTGTTGTTATGATGCATTTTGACAACAATAAGGAAAATTGTACTTATATGAAATATACTAACTTTATGGAAGAATTTTCTAATTATTATCATCTATACTATTCTATTCGGGTACCCGATGAGTTTTTCCACAACGAGTTATGATCAAGCATTGATGTTCGAGTATAATTTGGTCTGTGTTTTTCCTAACGAGGATAATTTGGAAGCACATTATCCGGTGGAAAATAATTTGGAGAGAAAATATCCGAGGAAAAAGATTATGGAGAAACGGACTTCAGAAAAAAATGTCGTGTAAAAACATTCTCGAAAGAAGAAATTGCGTATCATGTCAAAATATGGAAGTTAAAAAAATACTTTATGGTACATTATGACAAGAATGCCGAAGACTAGACTTATGTTTCTTGTAAAGCTATTGTAGTGAATGTTCTTGACTTAAAAAATAAGAGAGAACCTTGTTCTAATATTATTAAAGAGGAAGATGAGGATAAAAATACTTTGGCGGCCAACGGTAATATTTTCGATAGTATCAATACTAGCACTAAAAACAATTTATTTTTTAAAAATAAAAGTGAAATACCTCTCACTCTTATAGTTGACAATCAACTTACTTCTCTTATTCTTTATTCTCTAGCTCTATAACGACCCATGTCTTAAAGACCGTTGCTTAGGTGTTTTGAAAGGCTTTATCTCCTACAATGTCTCTTGTAAAATGTGTTATTATCAAATATGTAACTTTATATAAAGATGTGGATGGTCCAAACTTGATAACTATGGATGTCTTCTCTCGTCGTCTTTCTAAATGAGTTTTAATTTATGAAAATTGCACACCAAAATGAATCTTTAATTTTGATGGGAAAGGTAAAGAGGTTCTATTAAAGGTTAGCCCAAATACTAACTTTAAATCTATGAATGATAAGGAAATTATTAAATCTAAATGGAATTTAAACGAGATCATGATAAATATGTTTGTCTTAAATTATGACATTATAAGATCAAAAGTTTTCTAAGGTAAAATCGTGTTTTTTGTTGATAATAAAATTGTTGTTAAAAATTTTAAGACATCTGATGTTGTGGCAGATGTTCATGTAGAATTAAAAATTATTTCAGTAGTGAAATCAATTAACAAGGAATTTGAAGTGAAATAAATTTCACTGGTCACCACCCAAACTTATGTTAACTTATTAATTCTATATACCTCACTATTGTTAATGATAATGAGTCAAATTCTGTTGAAGTTGTCTTGCAAATATCCACTATAACAGATAGCGATTGTAAAGATACCATGGATATAAGTCTATGTGATGACTTATCAAGTATAAGTATTCCTTCAAACGAAATTATTTCCACAACATCATTTGTTTTCTCCCTGGAACAAATTTTTGGGATATTGACTCGTTTTAATGGTTTGATCGGTTATAGGAAATTTCTAACCCACATTTCTCTCATTGATTTAGCTAAAAGGTAGTTTAGTTTGAGATGTGAGGTAGGATGAGCTTTTTTTTGGCATTTGATACATAAACTAATTTTATTTTGTATATATATATATATATATATATATATATATATATATATATATATATATATATATATGTGTGTTACGTGATATTTTTATGGCATTCTTAATAGTTTAACCATGCTTCATCAATCTAATGTATATTTATGATGTTTATGTGTTTTTATGGTACTTTCGAGAGTTGTTACTGGACTTACTAACTCGATAGTACGTCTGAGACCGATCTGGTAAAACTCTTTCGAGACCGACCCAATAATTATATCGAGCCATTAACGAGCCGAGATTAGAATCCGGACCGATTAGCTATCCAAACCAATAAAACCAAAAAAATCCAGTATATTCTATTAAAAATATATAGTTTCAATTTTAATTTATAGCAACTAATATCCAAATAATAAACTAAATATAGTTCATATTACTAAAAAATATTTACGTATAATATAACATATTATGCATAATTTTATCTTTTTTAATCAATATTATAAACCCATTAAATTACTCTTTTTATTAATATTGTTAAAATAATATTTGTATTACATCTGTATGATTATTTCAATTTAGATTTAATAGCCAAATATTTTGAATAAATATAAAATTGAAGAAAATACTTTATAAAAATCTAACTTAGTAGTTACATATTTTAAATAAATATTTATGAATAATATTAATAATATTAATAATAATACTAAAAACATTTAATTTTTAGAAAAGTACACATATCATAATTAGCAGCTATTTTGGAAAGAATATACTCATTCTGTCTCATAACACCAATCGTTTTAAAGTTATACACAAGTATCAATGAATGTCATAATTGCTTCTTGTTTTATATAAAAGTTGAAAAAACAAATCTAATTAGTAGAAAAATGCAAAAAAATATTAAAATTTACATTGATATACTAAAACGACATGTAAAATGGGACAAAAAATATTTTCAAAAACGAAATGTAAAATATGACAGAAATATATGAAAACAAAACTATATACCCTAAAGGCATAACACTTTACACGTTAAACATAAGCCAAGGCTCGAAGATAGATATGAACTAAAATATATTTTTTAAGCTAAAATGAATAACGAGAAACAGCTAAAGACCGAGCTTGAAAGTTCACATGAGAGGGAAAGAATTTTGAGGCTTGAACTATTGTCTAAGACTAAAGCAGAGGTTGTAATAAATGAAGAACTGAAAAAATGAGTCGTTTGTTTTGTCTTAGTTATAAATTTCTTGCTTCACACCCATGAAACCATGTCGACTAGCTGCGGTCGATAAAGTTTTTAAGAATTTTACTTCTATTCAAGGTAATGTCATCTATGTTTGTAAAAAAAAACTAACTACTTTCAAGGTAAAACTTATTGTTGTTAAGGATCTTTAGTCGTCTATTAAAAAATTGTTTCATGATACCAATGATGAAGCTGAGGTTGTAAAGTCAAAGTTGTAAAAATAATTTGGATGATTTGAGGTTGAAATTTGTTTTACTACAGGAACCTTTGCTTAGGGAATGTTAGGCTAATCAGGCATAAATGACTCAGATTTGGTCGTGTAGATTATTTGGAGGCTCGTTTTAGGTCAGTCTTAGATTTTTTAGAGGAATACCATAATTTGAATCTAGATTGCTTATGGTATCATGTTCCTGAAATTAAATAAGTCGATGACCTAGAATGGAGCGACAAATTTCCTAACTCATGTTTCCATTGAGATTAACGAAATTAGGTGTTTATATTTGTCACCTTCTTGAACAAATTGAAAACAAGAAAAACAATGATCAGTTAAAAGCAAGGTTTACATATTCTCCTTAAAGAAATGATGTTCAAAAATATTATTAGGATTAGCAATGTTCAAATTATTGAGTCTCGAACCGATGATATTGGATGTACTAATACCTAAGAAACTCATATTGTGACTTATAATATTTCAATAAAATATGTACTTGTTTATGTAAAATATGTTCAAACTTAACCTCTTATTGTTTTTTAATGCCGACAACATTTTGTTATATACTTTTGTACTAAAACTCTTATTTTGTTTTGGGGTACTTTTTATTTTTACTTTTGTTTTATGAATCATTGTGTTTTTGTCAAACACTTAATATTTTATGTTTTTCCTATTAATTGATAAATCTCAATAGGTTGAGACTCTGTTATTGAACACTTTGAATATGTATTTTGAATTTTCTTTCTTCAATTACATATAGCTTAATATTCCGACTGAATATGTACTTTGAATTTTCTTTATTCAATTACATATAGCTTATCACTTCGGCTTCTGCATTACTTGCTTCATTATATTCTAAAATTCTATAATATGTTATGTATATTTGAGTTGGTGCTAGTGTCTTCATTCCATATACCAGGACAAATGATATTTCTTCTAGTGTAATTATGTACGATAACGGGACCTCTTGTAAGAAATCCGATAAGGTTCATGTTGCTCCCTCCATTTTGATGTCTTATGTAATTTTCTTGTTAGTTATTTCAACTTTCTCGTTACCTTGAGGATGAAAAAGAGAAGAAAATATATGATTTATTCCTTTATGAGTGTATAATCTTGTGAGTTTGTCATTCTCGAATTGGGTTCCGTTATTTATGGTAATGAATTTTGGAATTTATAAGCATATATTGATGACAGATAGTAAAAAGTAACGACGATGTAATATATTTTATGGCAATGTATGGAAAATTCAATAATCTCATAAATTTTAGTTTAAATTTTAATCAATTAAAATATTATTTTTGTCTACGAGGTGGAAAATTTATGGGTTCTGTGATTAGACAAAAAAAGGTATGGAAGTTGATCATGTGTAGTCAAAAGCATTGCTAATAATGTCATCACCAAAATTTATTAAAAAGGTGTAAAAAATGACAGATCATCTCACAAATTTGTCAAGATTTATATCTAAAGCTTCAGATAAGAGTTGTGATGAATGTGCTAAGACATTTGACGACCTGAAATAACATTTTACATCTACATAAACTCTATCAACACTTGTTAATTGGGAAACTTTTGACCATTTGATTGCTTTACAAAAATCTAGGTGTTGTTCCTCGTCAAAGAATTCAGCTTTTATTTTATGATATTATGTTATTTTAATTTATTAATGGTTTCATAATGATGCAGGAGACGGTTACAATACCTAATCTATTCTAGCTTGCAAGTTATTTTTAATATTTTTTTAGTGTTTTCCTTTTCTAGTTAAGATTCTAGTAATTTTCCTTATTTCGATTATAGTAATTTTCATTATTTCTAGGAACTTCCTATTTTATGCTTTAGGGTTTCTCTATATGCTTTAGGGTTTCTCTATATAAAGAACCTTAGGTGCTATGTTTTAGGGAACTTTTCATCATCATTATTAATCAGTCTTCGAGTTTTTGAGATTTGTTTTCTGGTGGATTCCTGAGTTTTTTCTTCAAGTTTGACACCCGCGAACTTGAACCTTCAATTCTAAGACCAACGTTTGTTGTCTTAGTGCATCCGAATGCGTCAAGTGGTATCAGAGCAGGCAATCTCCTACTCTTTTCAAAGCTTGAACAGCTATGGGTGATCAACCAGTAACCAGGGCCGATATGGAGGGTTTCACAGCGAGTTTGAACAAATCAACCACGAACCTGGAAAATCTGGTGGGAACATTAACTAATCAGATTGCAGCATTAACCAATCAGATTGCTAACGTACGACAAAGAGAAGGAGAAGGAATGGGACGAAATCAGAATCGACAAGGCAGACACATACCAGTTGTTGAGGAGCCACCCCGAGTCCGACATGGTGGAAACAACCGACTGCATGTTAGAAACAATCAACAACAAGGCAGGCATAACCGTGTCGCTGTTGATAATTCTAGCTCGGAGGAGGAATTGGAAGAGGAAGAGGCAGAGCAAGGGAATCAAAATAATCAGGATTACAGAGTGAAAGCTGATATTCCACTGTTCTATGGTACTATGAGTGTCGAGGACTTTCTCGATTGGCAAGTTGATGTTGATCGGTTCTTTGATGTTATGGAAGTCCCGGAGAGTGTAAACAGGTTAAGATGGTGGCTATCCGGTTAAAAAAGACTGCAGCTGTTTGGTGGGACAAATTGGCTATTCAAAGGCAAAGACAGAGGAAGGGTCCAGTTAGAACATGACGCCGAATGAAGCAGCTAATGACTGAGCGGTTCTTACCGGAGGACTACGAGCAGATTCTTTACAAGATGTACATTTATTGTGTACAAGGAAGCAGGATCGTGACTGATTATACAACAGAGTTCTTTCGTTTCTCTGAACGTAGTGACTTAAACGAAACAGAGAATCAGAAGGTGGCTAGATACATCAGTGGTTTAAAGGGCTCTCTTCAAGGGAAAATAGGGTTACAGACTGTGTGGACAGTTCAAGAAGCATCCAGTCTAACCTTGAAAGCGGAATTGATGGAGAAATCATCTCGGGGTTTCACAAATTTCAGGAGACCCTCGATCCAGAACAACGTCGAACCAGCCGGAGAAACGGACAAAGGCGTGGTTAACAGAGATTCCAACTCTAACAACAAATGAGCAAGTAGCTCCATTAGTGGCATTCAGAAGGACAAAGCACCCACTCCTAAACAGAACAATCCTTATGCTAGACCAACCACCGACAAGTGTTTCCGTTGTCGAGGAACAGGTCACATGTCGCATGTTTGTCCCAGTAGGAAGACGGTTGCATTGCTAGAAGAAGAGGAAGACGACTTTATGGAGAATGAGGAGTATGAGGGAGTTGAATTTGCGGAAGAGGAATCTGAGGAAAGAATCAACATTGTTTTACAGCGACTGTTGCTATCATTCAAAGAAGAGGGACAACGCAAGAATCTGTTTAGAACGCATTGTTCTATTCAGAACAAGGTGTGCAATGTGATTGTTGACAATGGGAGCTCCGAGAATTTAATTTCTCAAAAGTTGGTGGCATATTTGAAACTACCCACGACTCGTCATGAGAAACCGTACGGTCTCGGATGGGTGAAGAAATGATCTACAGTAGGGGTTAGTGAAACTTGCAAAATTCCTCTATCAATTGGTAAGCATTACAAAGAGGAGATAATTTGTGACGTTTTGGATATGGATGTTTGCCATATTCTCCTTGAGCGACCATGGCAGTACAATAACGACATTACGTACCGAGGACGAGACAATGTGGTCATGTTTACATGGGGGAATCATAAGATTGCAATGGCTCATGTCAAGGATTTTGGTAGAATTGCAACAGAGAAGAAGTCAAGCTTCTTCGTCATGTCGCATGATGATAAAGAACTTGACAAGGCTGTTAAGGAATCACAGTGTTTTTATCCGGTTGTGGTCAAGGGGTTGATGAGTGCCGTGAAGGAGGAGACAACAACTCCACGTGAGGTGTTAGAAATTTTGGAAGATTACAAGGAGTTAGTTGTTGAGGAACTACCTGACAACCTGCCTCCTATGCGTGATATACAACATCACATTGACTTGATCCCGGGTTCTAGTCTACCTAATCTTCCCCACTATCGAATGAGCCCTAAAGAGAATAAAATTGTACGGGAACAGATTGAAGATTTGCTGAAGAAAGGGTTAATCCGCGAGAGCATGAGCCCTTGTGTTGTACCAGTTCATCTCGTTCCAAAGAAAGGTAATCAGTGGCGAATGTGTGTTGATTCTAGAGCCATCAACAAGATCACAATCAAATACCGGTTTCCTATCCCTCGGTTGGAAGACATGCTTGATGAGTTGAATGGATCAAAGGTGTTTTCCAAAATAGATCTTCGAAGTGGGTACCATCAGATTCGAATCAGGCCTGGAGATGAATGGAAGACTGCTTTTAAGAGTAAAGACGGATTGTACGAGTGGTTAGTGATGCCTTTCGGTTTGTCAAACGCACCTAGTACTTTCATGAGATTGATGAATCAGGTTCTCCGTCCTTTCATTGGGTCCTATGTAGTAGTTTACTTCGATGATATTTTGATCTATAGCAAAGCCAAGGACGACCATTTAGAGCATGTACAACGGGTGTTACAAGTCCTCCAAGAAAATCAGTTGTACGTGAATTTAAAGAAATGCACATTCTGCACAAGCTAGCTGCTGTTTTTGGGGTTTGTCGTTGGTGAAGATGAGATTCAAGTAGATGAAGCAAAAGTGCGTGCAATAAAAGACTTCCCCGTTCCCAAAACCTTAACTGAGGTACGCAGTTTTCATGGTTTGGCTACTTTCTACCGGAGATTTGTAAGAGACTTCAGTAATCTTACTGCACCTATTACCGAATGCTTGAAGAAAGGGAAGTTTTATTGGGGACCAGAACAAGACAAGAGTTTTGCATTGGTTAAGGAGAAGCTTTGTACTGCTCCTATGTTAGCATTGCCGAATTATGATAAGATATTTCAAGTGGAATGCGATGCTAGTGGTGTAGGAATTGGTGCTGTGTTATCTCAGGAGAAAAGACCAATAGCTTTCTTTAATGAAAATCTAAGCGAAACACGACAGAAATGGAGTACTTATGATCAAGAGTTCTATGCGGTATTTCGAGCTCTTCGACAATGGGAGCATTATCTGATTCAGCGAGAGTTTATTATGTTCACTGACCACCAAGCTCTGAAGTTTCTTCACAGCCAGAAAGTGATAAATAAGATGCATGCTCGTTGGGTAAGTTTTCTGCAAAAAATTCCTTTCATTATTCAGCATAAGTCTGGAGCTCTTAACAAGGTAGCTGATGCTTTGAGTAGAAGGGCTTCTTTGCTAACTACCTTAGCACATGAGATTGTGGGTTTCGAATTTTTGAAAGAGTTATATGAAAGTGATGCTGAATTCAAGGATTTATGGGACAAGTGCAACGGTAAGCATCCCTCTGCAGACTTTCATATTCGCGATGGCTATCTTTTTAAAGGAGACAGACTGTACATTCATTGCTCGTCGTTACGAGAGAAGCTGATCCGAGAATTGCAGATTGGTGGTCTTAGTGGTCATTTGGGACGGGATAAGACAATTGCAAGCTTGGAGGAAAGGTACTATTGGTCGCACCTTAGGAAAGACGCTGGAGCTATTGTTTTGAGGTGTTTTATTTGTCAGGTTTCTAAGTGACAATCTCAGAACACAGGTCTTTACATGCCGTTATCTGTTCCTGAAGATATCTGGCAGGACCTGTCTATGGATTTTGTGTTGGGGTTGCCGAGGACGCAACGAGGTGTGGATTCTGTGTTTGTTGTTGTCGACAGGTTTTCCAAAATGACACACTTCATTGCTTTGCAGAAAGACCGCAGATGCAACCAACATAGCCAAATTGTTTTTTCGGGAAGTTGTGCGTCTCCATGGGGTTCCGAAGTCAATAGTTTCCGACAGGGATACTAAGTTTCTCAGTCACTTCTGGATTATATTATTGAGAATGTTTGGAACAAGTTTAAAATGAAGCTCTACAGCTCATCCCCAGAGTGATGGGCAAACCGAAGTCACAAACAAGACGCTGGGTAACATGATTAGAAGTATTTGTGGTGATAAACCGAAACAGTGGGATTTAACTCTACCGCAGGTCGAGTTCGCTTACAATAGTGTCGTACATTCTGCAACAGGGAAATCACCATTTACGTTGGTATATACCTCTGTCCCGGAGCATGTGGTTGATTTAGTTCCACTACCAAAAGCTCCTGGAGTTAGTGCATCAGCTGAAGCTATGGCTAAAGATATTTTGGACACTAAAGAAGCATTCCGAGCTAGATTGGAAGCAATTGGGAAAAAAAACAAAAGGGCAGCAGATAAAAAACAGAGGCTCAAGGTTTTCAACGAAGGTGATGAAGTAATGGTGTTTCTCAAGAAAGAAAGGTTTCCAGTCGGTACTTATCGTAAGCTTCAGCCTCGCAAGTATGGTCCATTCAAGATTTTATGAAAGCTTAATGACAATGCTTATGTGGTAGATCTACCAGACGACATGAGCATCTCTCATACGTTCAATGTAGCGGACATCTATGAGTATCATGTTGATGGTGTTCTTTATCCAGATAAGAACTCGGGACGAGTTCTTTGGAGGTGGAGGAGACTGATGCAGGAGACTGTTACAATACCTAATCTATTCTAGCTTGCAAGTTATTTTTAGATATTTTTTTAGTGTTTTCCTTTTCTAGTTAAGATTCTAGTAAATTTTCCTTATTTCGATTCTAGTAATTTTCCTTATTTATAGGAACTTCCTATTTTATGCTTTAGGATTTCTCTATATGCTTTAGGGTTTCTCTATATAAAGAACCTTAGGTGCTATGTTTTAGGGAACTTTTCATCATCATTATTAATCAGTCTTTGAGTTTTCGAGATTTGTTTTCTGGTGGATTCCAGAGTTTTTTCTTCAAGTTTGACACCCGCGAACTTGAACCTTCAATTCTAAGACCAACGTTTGTTGTCTTAGTGCATCCGACTGCGTCACATAACATTCTGATAACTCTGAAATTGAAGAATGTATCCCTGTATTTCAACAAATAAAGTATAATCTATAATATTAACATAATCACACCTTTTTTGGTTTTTGGTTTTTGGTTTTTGGTTTTTGGTTTTTGGTTTTTGGTTTGAACATCATAAGTATATTACTTCCGAGGTTTCAGAATCATATACTTGTTAGTTCAGCCAGTTTTATACGAATATCTGAATCCATTTTGAAAACTTGAGCCGATATATCATTTGACTCATAATCGTGTTCAGACTCCACCTCACCCCACCTATCATCGTTAGTATTTGGTCTAAGACTAACATTCTTATGCACTGGTACATCATCTTCATTTAATACCACATCTCGAATAATCAAATTATTTTCACTCCCAGGTTTCAAATCCCACGTATACCATTTTACACCCTCTCGATATCCAAGAAACAAATACTTTAATCCTCTCATTAGGAAATTTAAAACCAAGTGCAATTCAAGGGCTCATGTTGATGATATATACATCTATCTTTACAGCTTCTCCCAAATATATATTGCTTATTCCAATTTTCAAAAGCACATACTTCATTATTTCTATCAAGCTTTGGTTCATCATCTCATATATTCAATTTTGTTGAGGATTTTGTCACATGGTTCAATGTCTAGATCTACCATGTTTAGACAATACCTAGTGAATGTTTCATTCACGTATTCCAAACCATTATCAGTTCTCAACTTCTTCCGGATCTGATTCTCCACAAGCTCATTCTAGTTGTTATAGACATGGACTGCTTCATCTTTGGACTCAAAAATATAGGCCACAACTTTATTGAGTAGTCACCAATCAAGGACATAAAGTACATATCATTTCATATTGTGGGGTGCCGCACAGGTCCTTAAATGTAAAAATGAACATATTCAAACAAATGTTGAGTTGTTGTTAGTTGCAAACTTGACTCATTTACTTTTTTGTACATATTTCTCATGAAAGCTTGACCTATGAACTTTATCACCATTCAAAAACTTTTATCTGCTAAGTAGAGTCAACTATTTCTTACTTATATACCCCAATTTCATATGTCACAACTTGGTATAATCAATTATTAAAACCAAACACACTTCCCACTACTTTATATCCTTCAAAAACTAATACATCATTTGTCCAATTAGCCTTCATAATCATCAGTGAAGCTTGCATGACCTTAAGTCTTTCATCTTTGCCTCTATAGTTAAACCTTTTATCGTATAATATTTGTATAGAATAGGGTTTTGTCTAATTTCAGGGACATACCTCACGTTTGTTATAATATTTTCAGGTGACACACATAGCTTGAACCTTATACTCCACATTCTCTTCACACCACAAGGTTCATTAGTCCATAGTATGAACTTACTACCCTCAAACTCTTTTAAGTCTTCAAATCAGTGTTTTTTGAAGTCATATGGATGATGATGTGGATTCCACAACCTACTTGTTGTCGTACCTACAAGTTCGGGCCATTAAAATATTAGTATAGTCATAATCTTAAAAAACGATGCATCTATAAATTCAAAATTGTGTTGATTATATTATTTCTTCGTCTTCGGATAATTATTCCTGATATAAATTTATTTCTTACACAACCAATATTTCAATCTAGAACCACTCGTCGAACTTTTATATTTGGATCTCTAGTTTCTTTTTTTTCCTATTTGTATCTATCATTCTAGGCTTTTCCTTTACCCTCATTTTTTGGCCATCTAAGTCATTTTTCAAATCGATCTTACTTTGAAGATATTTTGAATTCAAAGCACTTTTCAGTTTGGACATTGTAAGAGACTCTTCGTCGTAGAATATGATGTTAATATAGTGTTTGTACCTTCGACAAAGAACTCAAGAAGAAAATTGTTTGATCATCATCTTCAACCTTGACTCTAGCGTTATTCAAATAAAAATTATCATATTAAAATCATCCAAGTATTTTTAGATCTCTTTATTGTCATCTGTTGCCGATGTATACCACTGTTTTTTGAGATATAACTTATTTGCCCAAAATAAAATTTCATGTAAATGTTCTTCAGATGCCTCTGAAGTAGCTCATCCTACAAACTTAAAATTAGAACACTATGGATTTTGGAAATCACCTTGACACCTTTCTTTATACCCATCTTTTCCGAATCTTCTTCATTAGTGAAAGGTATATATATATATATATTTTTATACAAAGATGATATTAATTATCTATAAATGAAAATCATTATTTACGGTAAATTTATCAAGATCGAAATTTATCAAATGAATTTTTATTATTATGTTTAATTTTTTGATGAGATCTGGATTTCTACACTCAAGATCAAGATCTAAAACGATTTTTATATTTTTATTTTACGTCATCATCTACAACAAATAACAGTCACACTCACCACACACTTTGCATTTAAAATATGAAACGATTTTATACTTTTATTTTATGGTATCGTCTATAACAAACAACTTTACGTTCACCACACCACACCACACCACGTGTTAAACGAAATCGTAATTGGTGTGGATAAAAGTAGCCTAAGGGTAGGCTGGTAATTTCAAGTGGAGTTTTAGGGCGGTGTAAGGGTGTTTCACGGTGGTGTGGTGGTGTTTAAGGGTGTTTCAAAGGTGGAGAGAGAATTAAGCAGCCTGGCAGCAGTTAATTTTTCTTACCCATAGTTAATGCTGGTGGTTGGGTATTTATAGTATGATATTTGGGCCCTTATGGGCTTTCGGGTCAAGTTTAATGGACCCGGGTCATGTTTAAAGACCCAAGAGTTTTAAGCAGATGTGCAGGTAGCTTAGTCAGACAGTGATTAGGTTTTTTAGTACTTTAGTCATAGTTCGAACTGCCTTATGTTTGCAGTGTTCAAGATCATCTGTCCGGCTCAATCAGTGCTGTCCGAATTGAAGTCATGGAGTCTGTCCGAATTTACGGGGTGATTTACTTTGGACTACCCTTCCGGGGAGCTCTTCGAATTCGGACTCATCAGGAGCCCCTTTTTTAGGTATTTGAACAAGTGTCCTTGTTAAAGAACTGAAAAACAGTCCGATTGAAGAAGTGGTTTTCCAATTCGAAGAGAATTGAGATAGGCCCGGACAGTCCAACCGTTACGAATTCCAAACGGTTCTTTGTCAGAGGTAGTGGGACACGTGTCACTCTCTGGTTGGTTACTTTTAGCCGTTTTTTCACCTTGAAAGTTGCACCACTTTCTCGAACAAGTTACTTCTTTAAGTACTATTGATGACGTCAGCGCCGTTTTTAATCATTGCCCAACTTTTCGGATTCTCCTAGGAATCAAACCCTTTTTTACATTTACTATAAATTCCATTTGTCTTTCACAGTCTCATTTTCACTTTTACTTTGCCATTTCACTCAAAACTTCATCTCTCTAAAACTTCAAACTTTCCTTAGTTGTTTTATGTTCACAGCAAGAACAACTCTAATCAAGGGTGGCTGGCTCAATCTTTCAGAACTAGAGAAAGCTCAAAGGGTTGAAAAAGAGAAAAGACTTGCAGCAGGGCTTCCAGCGTCGCCTGTCGAGAAACCAGCCCCTTCAATCGAAGAATCTGATAGAGGTTCGTCTTCTTCGAAAGGTACGAAACCTAGAAAAAAATTTCAATCAACACTCTCCCCTATAGTTTCTGGCTCATCAGTCCAAGAGTCAATCCCCATTGTCGAACCGGGGGTTGTTGTCACAAGTGTCAGGAAGAAATCCACTTTTATTGCTATGGGGTCCGACTCCGACCATTCTCCAGATAAACTAATAATGAAAAGACCAAGCAGATTGGTTAAGGGACTTTCTTCAAAAAATACCAGCGATTCAGGGTCTGGGGCAACTGTTAGGACTCTCCGGGAAATGCCGGTTGGTCCGGAGGCTAGCAGTCCACTACCTCCCAAGGACACCTCGACCTCAAAAACTCAAACTGAGGCGAGAACTCAAAAACATACATCTAGCCAACAGTCCGGAGGATCAGCTGTACCAAGCTTCATCCCTCCCCGGGCTGTTTCTGCAGAAGCTCCCCCAACAGTAATGGAGGAGAGGATGGAAGACTCCACTGAGGAGGTCAGGTTTGAGTCCGAGTCTTCCGGACAAGCTGAAACCGCTATAGTTGTTGCCAAGAAAGGCAAAGAGGACTTGTATCTGAGGCGTCCGGATCTGCCGGAGAGCCTTGAAGGGAGAGTTGGGCCCTGCTTTCACAAGGTAGAATTTAAGTACCTTTTGTCTTTGTTAAAAACCAAATACATGTTTATTCATACTAGAGACTTGGGACGGCTTCGCACTAAGTGGGGGATCCCTGAAAACGTAAAGATCCGAATTCCCATCGATCCGGAGACCCCGATGGATTGCAAGAGAAACGAGATAGTCTTCTTTATGGAGCTATTCAACTGGGGACTTAGGTTCCCACTGGATCCGGAGATAGTGCGCTATTTCCACCTAGTCAAGCTATGTCCATCACAGCTGAGCCCTAACGGATGGTACACCTTGATGTCATGCATTATGGCATCTAGGTTGTCCGGAATTCCTCTTCCAATGGAAGAGTTCGCTGCTGTTGCTAGTTTGTGCAAACACCACCAATTCCCTTTCTATCACTTTAATATGGGGAATGACTTGAAAGCTGTCGATGATCTCCTTGAGTCGGAGAGTAAGTGGAGGAGCCAGTTTTTGTTTGTAAGTGGCTCATGGGAGAATGGCAATAAAATCAAGGTCGGGGAGAATCCTAGCCTTCTTCGAAGTAGATGGAGGAGCGATCGTAAGT
Organism: Limnanthes douglasii subsp. nivea; assembly: GCA_036936605.1. NCBI lineage: Eukaryota > Viridiplantae > Streptophyta > Magnoliopsida > Brassicales > Limnanthaceae > Limnanthes > Limnanthes douglasii. The sequence continues at coordinate 34,935,692 of JAUPFV010000004.1, forward strand.
TTTTCTTTAAGCTTCTGTTCGAATTTCTCTTCTTTAAGCTTTCACTAACTAGTTATTCTTTTGTTTTGTTAGAACTGCCAAAAGAGTTCGGAGACTATCTGAAAGCCGGACAGGTCACCTGTGGCAAGATAAATGCATGGGCCGCAGAGAATTGGGAGAACCGGTTTCACAAGGCTTTCACTTCGGGGAACTTGGCGAGATCTCACCTGTGGAACACCACAGGTCGAAGGGATTTAACATGGGAAGAGTTCTCCACCCCTCCTGATGATGACATAGTGCTGAGAAGGTCTCATGAGCTAGATGGGACCCTTTTCCTTCCTGCCCGGGCCAAAGCCCCAAGTAAAATGAAGGGCAAGAAGAAGAAAGGCAGGAGAGCAGTAGAGGATGCTGAGAAAGAGGTCCCAACAGGTTCAGAGGTGCCAACTCAGGCTCAAGTCGATGCCAACCTTCTACAAGTGGTAGAACAGGAGAGCGAGAAACAAATAGCGAAGTCCCCAAAACCCTCAAGGGCTCCTAAACGGACTCGTAAGCAAGCGAGTGACAGTGCTGATAGGGAGGTAAAAAAGAAGAAAATTTCCAAAGGAGAGGAGCTTTCTCTTCGAGATCCGGAGCCAACTTTCCCAACTGATCCAACCTTAGCCGAAGAGATCCCAGGGAATCTTAATGAAGGGATTCCAATGGAATTTCACACTGATGAAGTGGATAGGGGAGAGATTAATATGGATGAAGTGGACGTCACCGGTCTGGGCCCCCTAGGTGATTACTTCCTTGGTCTGTCAAGAGATGAGTTCGCAGGGCCATATGTTCCTCCCAGCAGTTCCAACACAGTAAACTTTAATGGCAAGACTTTCTTGGTTTCCAGCGAAAGGGACGTTATAGCTCATTCCCTCCTCAGCAACGTGCAACCAGTACTTACCTTGGAAAGGCAGGTTCGGAGCCAGGCAGAGTCCATCAAAGAACTTAAGTCTGAGAAGGAGTCACTGTCCGAAGACCTCAGGACTGCCACTACTAAGGTCGACTTGCTCAAGGAGTCGAACGAACAGCTGAAGAAGGGTCAAAATGAAAGCAACACAAAAGTTGCCTCTTTAGAGAAAACCCTAGAAGATCTCCGGGCTAAGCTGTCCGAGTTGGAGAAGGACTTGAAAACCTCAAAAGATGAGACTGCAGCAAAAGAGAAGCTTGTCACCAATCTGACTACTGACAAACTTGCTTTAGAGAATGTAGTGACTCAGGCTGTCGACGAGAAAGCTGCTCTGGTGAAGGATCAAGAGGCCATGATCAAGACCAAAATCAACGCTTATGCCAGGGAGATGATACGGAGTGAGGAATTATTGATTGAAAAGGTGAAGTCCGACATGGTCCTCCTATTTCACGAGAAGTTCCCGAAGAGGAGACTTGGGGACTTATGGTGTTATGTGGATGACGATGATCTCCCATATTGGACCATGGTGGATGAAGGGTACACTGATATATCCTCATCTGGTGACG